>CM070546.1:83136807-83835901 GCA_036346405.1 Phyllostachys edulis
TTTACACCGCCGTAATTATTCCAAATGCACCTAGAAATGACGTAGGGCACACTAGAAGTCCATTATGGGTGTTTGGTTTTATTTTCTTTCGTGCCTCGATTTCATAAATTGGAGCATGGTAACGATCGCTCGAAAGTTTCACACCGGCTCGGAAAGATTCCAAATGCACCTAGAAATGAGGTAGGACACACTAGAAGTCCATTATGGCAGTTTGATGTTCATTTTGTTTCCATGCCTCGATTTCATAAAGTGGAGCTCGGAATTCACACTTGCTCGGAATTATTTCAATTGCACCTAGACATGACGTAGGGCGCACCAGAAGTCCATTGTAGTGATTTGGTGTGGATTTTCTTTCCGTGCCTCGATTTCATAAATTGGAGCTTAGGGTGCAGCGTTGTTTCGAAAGTTTTACACCGGCTCGGAAGTATTCCAAATGCACCTAGAAATGAGGTAGGGCACACTAGAAGTCCATTTTGGGTGTTTGGTTTGATTTTCTTTCCGTGCCTCGATTTCATAAATGGAGCTCTGGTGCAACCGATTACGGATTGTTTCACACTTGCTGGAATTATTCCAAATGCACCTAGAAATGACGAGGGCACACGAAGTCCATTGTAGTTATTTGGTGTGGATTTTCTTTCCGTGCCTCGATTTCATAAATTGGAGCTTAGGATACGCGTTGTTCTGGAAAGTTTTACACCGGCTCGGAAGTATTCCAAATGCACCTAGAAATAAGGTAGGGCACACTAGAAGTCCATTTTGGGTGTTTCGTATTGATTGTCTTTCTGTGCCTCGATTTCGTAAAGTGGAGCTCTGGATACCGTCGTTCAGCAAAGTTTCACACCTGCTCATAATTATTCCAAATGCACCTATAAATGACATAGGGCACACCAGAAGTCCATTTTTGGTGTTTACATTGACTTTCTTTCCGTGCCTCGATTTCATAATGTGGAGCTCCGGGTACCCGTCGCTCTGCAAAGTTTTACACCTGCTCAGAATTATTCCAAATGCACCTAGAAGTGACTTAGGGCACACTAGAAGTCCATTATGGGAGTTTGATTTTCATTTTCTTTCCATGCCTCGATTTCATAAAGTGGAGCTCTGGGTGCCCATCGTTCTGGAATGTTTCACACTTGCTTGGAATTATTCCAAATGCACCTAGATATGACGTAGGGCACACCAGAAGTCCGTTATAGTTATTTGGTGTGGATCTTCTTTCCGTGCCTCGATTTCATAAATTGGAGCTTAGGGTATGCGTCGTTCTGGAAAGTTTCACACCGGCTCGGAAGGATTCCAAATGCACCTAGTAATGAGGTAGGGCACACTAGAAGTCTATTTTGGGTGTTTCGTATTGATTGCCTTTCTGTGCCTCGATTTCGTAAAGTTGAGCTCTGGATACCGTCGTTCAGCAAAGTTTCACACCTGCTCGGAATTATTCCAAATGCTCCTAGAAATGACATAGGGCACCCCAGAAGTCCATTTTGGGTGTTTGTATTGATTTTCTTTCCGTGCCTCGATTTCATACTGTGGAGCTCCGGGTACCCGTCGCTCTGCAAAGTTTTACACCTGCTTAGAATTATTCCAAATGCACCTAGAAATGACATATAGCAAACTAGAAGTCCATTATGGGTGTTTGGTTTCGATTTTCTTTCCGTGCCTGGATTGTTTCACACCGGCTCGGAAAGATTCCAAATGCACCTAGAAATGAGGTAGGGCGCACTAGAAGTCCATTATGGGAGTTTGATGTTCATTTTCTTTCCATGCCTCGATTTCATAAATTGGAGCTTATGGTACGTGTCGTTCTGGAAAGTTTCACACCGGCTCGGAAGGATTCCAAATGCACCTAGAAATGAGGTTGGGCACACTAGAAGTCTATTTTGGGTGTTTCAGATTGATTGTCTTTTCGTGCCTCGATTTCATAAAGTGGAGCTCTGGATACCGCTCGTCAAAGAAAGTTTCACACCTTTCGTAATTATTCCAAATGCACCTAGAAATGACATAGGGCACACCGAAGTCCATTTTGGGTGTTTGCATTGATTTTCTTTCCGTGCCTCGATTTCATAATGTGGAGTTCGGTGCAGCCGCTCTCGCAAAGTTTTACACTTCGTAATTATTCCAAATGCACCTAGAAATGACGTAGGGCACACTAGAAGTCCATTATGGGTGTTTGGTTTTGATTTTATTTACGTGCCTCGATTTCATAAATTGGAGCCTGTGGCACGATCGTTCGAAAGTTTCACACCGCTCGGAAAGATTCCTAATGCACCAGAAATGAGGTAGGACACACTAGAAGTCCATTATGGGAGTTTGATGTTCATTTTGTTTCCATGCCTCGATTTCATAAAGTGGAGCTCTGGGTACCCGTCGTTCTGGATTGTTTCACACTTGCTCGGAATTATTTCAAATGCACCTAGAAATGACGTAGGGCACACCAGAAGTCCATTGTAGTTATTTGGTGTGGATTTTCTTTCCGTGCCTCGATTTCATAAATTGGAGCTTAGGGTACGCGTTGTTCTGGAAAGTTTTACACCGGCTCGGAAGTATTCCAAATGCACCTAGAAATAAGGTAGGGCACACTAGAAGTCCATTTTGGGTGTTTGGTTTCGATTTTCTTTCCGTGCCTCGATTTCCTAAATAGGAGCTCAGGGTACGCGTCGTTCTGGAAAGTTTCACACCGTCTCGGAAAGATTCCAAATGCACCTAGAAATTAGGTAGGGCATACTAGAAGTCCATTATGGGAGTTTGATATTCATTTTCTTTCCATGCCTCGTTTTCATAAAGTGGAGCTCTGGGAACCCGTCGTTCTGGAATGTTTCACACTTGCTCGGAATTATTCCAAATGCACCTAGATATGACGTAGGGCACACCAGAAGTCCATTATAGTTATTTGGTATGGATTTTCATTCCGTGCCTCGATTTCATAAATTGGAGTTGAGTGCAGCGTGGATTCGAAAGTTTCACACCGGCTCGGAAGGATTCCAAATGCACCTAGAAATGAGGTAGGGCACACTAGAAGTCTATTTTGGGTGTTTCAGATTGATTGTCTTTTCGTGCCTCGATTTCATAACGTGGAGCTGGATACCGCTGTTCAAAGAAAGTTTCACACCGCCGAAATTATTCCAAATGCACCTAGAAATGACATAGGGCACACCGAAGTCCATTTTGGTGTTTACATTGATTTTCTTTCCGTGCCTCGATTTCATAAATTGGAGCTCTGGTGCAGTTGTTCGCAAAGTTTACACCGCTTAGAATTATTCCAAATGCACCTAGAAATGACATATAGCAAACTAGAAGTCCATTATGGGTGTTTGGTTTCGATTTTCTTTCCGTGCCTCGATTTCATAAATTGGAGCTCAGGGTACGCGTCGTTCTGGATTGTTTCACACCGGCTCGGAAAGATTCCAAATGCACCTAGAAATGAGGTAGGGCGCACTAGAAGTCCATTATGGGAGTTTGATGTTCATTTTCTTTCCATGCCTCGATTTCATAAATTGGAGCTTATGGTACGTGTCGTTCTGGAAAGTTTCACACCGGCTCGGAAGGATTCCAAATGCACCTAGAAATGAGGTTGGGCACACTAGAAGTCTATTTTGGGTGTTTCGTATTGATTGTCTTTCTGTGCCTCGATTTCATAAAGTGGAGCTCTGGATACCGATGTTCAAAGAAAGTTTCACACCGCCGTAATTATTCCAAATGCACCTAGAAATGACATAGGGCACACCGAAGTCCATTTTGGGTGTTTGCATTGATTTTCTTTCCGTGCCTCGATTTCATAATGTGGAGTTCGGGTGCACCGTCGCTCTGCAAAGTTTTACACCGCTCGTAATTATTCCAAATGCACCTAGAAATGACGAGGGCACACTAGAAGTCCATTATGGGTGTTTGGTTTGATTTTATTTCGTGCCTCGATTTCATAAATTGGAGCACAGTGCGATCGTTCTCGAAAGTTTCACACGGCTCGGAAAGATTCCAAATGCACCTAGAAATGAGGTAGGACACACTAGAAGTCCATTATGGGAGTTTGATGTTCATTTTGTTTCCATGCCTCGATTTCATAAAGTGGAGCTCTGGGTACCGATGGATTACGGATTGTTTCACACTTGCTCGGAATTATTTCAAATGCACCTAGAAATGACGTAGGGCAACACGTAAGTCCATTATAGTTATTTGGTGTGGATTTTCTTCCGTGCCTCGATTTCATAAATTGGAGCTTAGGGTACGCGTTGTTCGAAAGTTTTACACCGCTCGGAAGTATTCCAAATGCACCTAGAAATGAGGTAGGGCACACTAGAAGTCCATTTTGGGTGTTTGGTTTGATTTTCTTTCCGTGCCTCGATTTCCTAAATAGGAGCTCAGAGTGCGCGTGGATTCGAAAGTTTCACACCGTCTGGAAAGATTCCAAATGCACCTAGAAATGAGGTAGGGCACACTAGAAGTCCATTATGGGAGTTTGATATTCATTTTCTTTCCATGCCTCGATTTCATAAAGTGGAGCTCTGGGACCCGCTGATTCGGAATGTTTCACACTTGCTCGGAATTATTCCAAATGCACCTAGAAATGACGTAGGGCACACCGAAGTCCATTATAGTTATTTGGTATGGATTTTCATTCCGTGCCTCGATTTCATAAATTGGAGTTAGAGTGCACGCGATTGCTCGAAAGTTTCACACCGGCTCGGAAGGATTCCAAATGCACCTAGAAATGAGGTAGGGCACACTAGAAGTCTATTTTGGGTGTTTCAGATTGATTGTCTTTTCGTGCCTCGATTTCATAAAGTGGAGCTCTGGATACCGTCGTCAAAGAAAGTTTCACACCTGCTCAGAATTATTCCAAATGCACCTATAAATGACATAGGGCACACCAGAAGTCCATTTTTGGTGTTTACATTGACTTTCTTTCCGTGCCTCGATTTCATAAATTGGAGCACAGGGTACGCGTTGTTCTGCAAAGTTTTACACCTGCTTAGAATTATTCCAAATGCACCTAGAAATGACATATAGCAAACTAGAAGTCCATTATGGGTGTTTGGTTTCGATTTTCTTTCCGTGCCTCGATTTCATAAATTGGAGCTCAGGGTACGCGTCGTTCTGGATTGTTTCACACCGTCTCGGAAAGATTCCAAATGCACCTAGAAATGAGGTAGGGCACAGTAGAAGTCCATTATGGGAGTTTGATGTTCATTTTCTTTCTATGCCTCGATTTCATAAAGTGGAGCTCTGGGTACCCGTCGTTCTGGAATGTTTCACACTTGCTCGGAATTATTCCAAATGCACCTAGATATGACGTAGGGCACACCAGAAGTCCATTATAGTTATTTGGTGTGGATTTTCTTTCTGTGACTCGATTTCATAAATTGGGGCTTACCGTACGTGCCGTTCGGGAAAGTTTCACACCGGCACGGAAGGATTCCAAATGCACCAAGAAATGAGGTAGGGCACACTAGAAGTCTATTTTGGGTGTTTCATATTGATTGCCTTTCTGTGCCTCGATTTCGTAAAGTGGAGCTGTGGATACCGTCGTTGAGCCAAGTTTCACACCTGCTCGGAATTATTCGAAATGCACCTAGAAATGACATAGGGCACACCAGAAGTCCATTTTGGGTGTTTGTATTGATTTTATTTCCGTGCCTCGATTTGATAATGTGGAGCTCCGGGTACCCGTCGCTCTGCAAAATTTTACACCTGCTCAATATTATTCCAAATGCACCTAGAAATAACGTACGGCACAGTAGAAGTCCATTATGGGTGTTTGGTTTTGATTTTTTTTCCATGCCTCGATTTCATAAATTGGAGCTCAGGGTACGCGTCGTTCTGGAAAGTTTCACACCGGCTCGGAAGGATTCCAAATGCACCTAGAAATGAGGTAGGGCACACTAGAAGTCTATTTTGGGTGTTTCGTATTGATTGTCTTTCTGTGCCTCGATTTCGTAAAGTGGAGCTCTGGATACCGTCGTTCAGCAAAGTTTCACACCTGCTCAGAATTATTCCAAATGCACCTATAAATGACATAGGGAACACCAGAAGTCCATTTTGGGTGTTTGCGTTGATTTTCTTTCCGTGCCTCGATTTCATAATGTGGAGCTCCGGGTACCCGTCTGTAATACCCCAAAAGTATTCAAGAATATTCAAAAGAGTATTTGGGAGAGATTAATTGAATTCGGAGAAGGACCAAATATAATATAGATTTAGCAACAATTAGGCAGAGGGGTTTTGTGCAGTTTTTTGACAACTTTGGGCCTCGGGCCTTGGCCCAGAGGCCCATGAGGGGCCGGCCACCAATAAAAGGAGAAACCCTAGTGCTACAGTACTGCCGCCCCTAGTACTCTGTAGCGTTGCATCTGTAGCATCCCCCTCTTTGCTATGCCAAGAGGAGAAAGGATGGAGAGGAAGGAAGAAGGAGGAACGCGGGAATTGGCCAATTGAGGAGAAAGCAAGGGAAAAGAGAAGGAGAGGATCCTCGTGCGGTGCTGGTGTGGGTGTTAAATCAGCGATTTGTCAAGGGTAACACCGATCTCCGATAGTTTAGAGGTTTAATTGGTTGTTTAATCAATGTCGGGTAATAGATTCAATTCTGTCCAGATTCTTGGACGTAGGTTTTCGTATCTTTAGAGGCAGAATCTGGGGATGACTTCTCTTAGAGAAAGTTGGGTGACGTCCTTAGCTTTACGTGGCCGCCAAGAACACCCAAATCCGATTAACGGTCAGCAAGTTATGAATTTTTTTAGTGTCGCTGTCCTGCTAGTCTGTCAGATTTCTGACAGGTTGTAGAAACCAGGGTTAAGCCATTAGTTAAAGACGAAATCAGAGGATCTCGATATAACAAAAACTGTAGATAATTTCCATACCTTTCCAGGAAGCTAAAGAACGCAATATTTGGATAATCGTAGCAAACGTTATGGTGGTTTTAGTGTACTGTCCAGAGAACCTGACGTGAATATTGATGTTCTGTAGATTGGCTTGGTAGGGGTAGTAAATCGCAGAATCAGAAGGGCTCCCCAACTAGGTTTATCTAGGTAATTTAATTACCTTTCCAGAAAGTCCTAAAACACCTTATTTGGACCCCGGTAGTGAAAGTTATGATTTTTAGAAGTTGACTGTCCACAGAGGGGACAGGTCGATCGTTAGAAGTGGGACGTTCGGAAGGCGCTTGAGAGTTTGGTCTTTTTCGTTTGAGCTATTAATTATATCTTGGGTCCAGTATGGTTGTCTTAGCTTGGTTCATAATTATTATTCAGGTGGTGGACGGGTACCAGGGGCAGCACCTTCTACGCATCCCTCGTTCTCTCGCGGTTAAGGCAAGTATTCGGGTTAAAGAATAATGATGATTGTTTGCTAAGATTGATTGTGTCTTGATCGTGATTGCCATGCATGGATGTTATTGTGATGAATTACAATATATCTTGGTATATTCAAGCTATGGTTAAAGTTTCTGTGTTCATGGTTAATGCTTACACGTTACTATGTATATGTTGAATTCATATGTTTAGAAGATAATGTCATTGAACATATGCATGTAGTAAGCATGATTGAGTTTTGGTCACGTGGTGACCAAGTATGAATTGTTGAGGTCCCCGTCATGTCGATGACGGGCTAGAGGTCCCCACATTAGGTGTAATGTGGGCAATGAGTAAAGAGGTCCCCATCATGCCGATGATGGGCAAAGGTCCCTATACTTGTGGAGTATAGGCTCTTGGTCCCTATTGCCGAGTGCATAGGCATGGGTATACATCGGCGGTTGTATACCCCGCATTACCGATAAAATGCGAAAAGAGATAAAGATTAAAAGGTGCATTGCATGGTTGCATTACATAAGCATGAAGGCTATGTTTAGCGTAATGTTTAATTGTGAATATTAATCTTTGTGGATGTGTTTCTAGATTTGGCCTTGTTGATACTTTCGAGTCTGTGGACTCACCCTTGCTTTGTTGTGCTTTTAGGTACCCACGGCAAGAGCGGCATGCATGGGAGGAGTAGCTTTTATTGGATTGCACACACTACCCTTCATCCTAATAAAATCATATCATGTAGTTCATACTATATGAATGAGTAAACTGTTGATTTGTTGATGAACTGTAATAAGTAAACCAAGATGGGAAGGAAGGATACCTTCTCCATGATTTATTATGCTTGTGAATCTAGTTTATGATGAACTGTAATAGATAGAAATTAAGCGGTGAAGAAAGGATACCTTCTCCATATATTGGATGTTTTATTTATGCCTTCCTATGATATTTCATTGGTACCTCCAGTTATTAATTAATAATACAAGGGAGGTTACGGTTCTTTAGTAGCATTCCGGCCGTTGATTGGCCGGGTGTTACTGATTGGTATCGAGCGGGTCAGAGGTCCGTGGTATTGAAAATATTAAACTTGACACACTAAGCACGATGAGTTGGGGATGGGTTTTGCATTGCATTTACGCCCGTCGAGTAAATAGTTACTTTTGTGCTACTGATTGCTAGTTGATCATTGTGCTTAATGTATGATATGATCTTATATACTTATAATTGATTATATCGGTTATATATTATGATAGTTGATGTCGAGAGATTGAGGTCGTGGTTGTGGCTCGGCTTTACCAAAGTTACACCACCGCTCATAGTAAGAGAATAGTGAAGTGGTTACCTCGGATAATTTAATACAAGGCGTGATTGTGATGTACCTTTAGAAAAGTTGTTATCTTCTTTGACTTTGGTCAACTCTTGTCCGATTGTGACTAATGAGTTTCACAAGGGTATTTTGAGTGTTGAAGATTAATGGATCTCTTTTATGAAAGAAGATGTTACACCCTTTAGCGATGTTTTGTCATGATAAGATGAGAGGTTATAAACAAAGCACTTAATGAATATGATATGGATTATCAAGATTGGGTGACAAGTGTGTGCATGATTGATCTTAGCTAAGATCCTTGAAAGGAAAGTTGAATAAGTTGAGGTTGTTCTCTAGTAGTCTTGATGAGCTTTGACTATGAGTATGACCGTATTTAGGTGGAATCAATAGAGTTAGTAACAAGTATGGAACGTTGATTTAACCTGGTTTGATCACTATGGGTGATTAATTGATAAGCTTCTTGGATAGAGTAGATTTGCGAGTCTCAACGGATTAATCTAACCCTTTGGGATGGATAAGTCCGAAGATGTTAGAATATTGTCATAGTGGATATTAATCTTGAAGTTAACTTTTATGGATAAGTAATGATCATATGAAATTGCTAGGTGCATTTATTACGATCGAAGTATGGGTTGAGCATTACTAAGAGATGAACCGATGGAATGTAACTAGTAATTTATGTTTACATGATGGTGGAGTGGTAGGATAATAATATGTCTTTGATGAGAAGGTTGATCCTTAAAAAAAATTGTTTAGTTTACTAAACCTGGTTGGATTACTTGATCTCAATGGATTAATTTAATTGTGTAGGAAGGAGAGATAAGGATGTTTTTGGTTGCTTGATGGTCTTATGTTTGCTAGTGGGAGCATAAATAGAGAAATGACCATAAATCCTTCCAAGACAAAGATAATAATAAATCTGCTATTTCGATAACCATTAGATTGGAATTGGTGTGCGCTAAATTGATGTTGAGCTTTGCTAAAAGGTTAATGATTGGAAATTAAGGGTGATCTATATAGGTGTGTTGTGAGGATGGTAGGCAAGATGCCCTAGTTAAAGACGGTTTACTTTGATAGTGGGGTTTGTGCATTAGTTATCATCTTGACCAAAGTTGAGTATTGCAACCTTATAGAAAAAAAAATGAAATAGGTTATTTTGTTTCCTTGGAAAGGTTAGTGATGGGATAGTGAGTTATGTTGGTTCATGCCGAGTGCATGATAGGATGTTAGAAAGACTAATGATTATGGTTGCTAGAGTGATGTTGATTCCTTTAAGAGGAGATTAATTTGATTGCCTTTCATGATATTCCGTAAATGAAAATGTTTGAAGTTTTCTTGGTGAGATCATTTGGATCTCATGATTTATATGGTAGTTGAACTGCTCAAAAAAAAAAATTGATGTGTGAAGGATCTTATTGGTACTTGCGGGTTGGTCTTAAGAACTTATCTTGTTCGAGCTAACCAAGTATTGTTGTAATCAAAGAATTGTTTTCTGTGTTAACGGAAAGAGTGTATTAGGAGTATTTGAGGTTTGAAGTCACGCTTCGTAACTTACGGTAGGGCACACCGACTCGGAAGGATTCCAAATGCACCTAGAAATGAGGTAGGACACACTAGAAGACTATTTTGGATGTTTTGTATTGATTGTCTTTCTGTGCCTCGATTTCGTAAAGTGGAGCTCTGGATACTATCGTTCAGCAAAGTTTCACACCTGCTCAGAAATATTTCAAATGCACCTATAAATGACATAGGGCATACCAGAAGTCCATTTTGGGTGTTTGCATTGATTTTCTTTCCGTGCCTCGATTTCATAATGTGGAGCTCCGGGTACCCGTCGCTCTGCAAAGTTTTACACCTGCTCAGAATTATTCCAAATGCACCTAGAAATGACGTAGGGCACACTACAAGTCCATTATGGGTGTTTGGTTTCGATTTTCTTTCCGTGCCTCGATATCATAAATTGGAGCTCAGGGTACGCGTCGTTCTGGAATTTTCACACCGGCTCGGAAAGATTCCAATTGCACCTAGAAATGAGGTAGGGCACACTAGAAGTACATTATGGGAGTTTGATGTTTATTTTCTTTCCATGCCTCGATTTCATAAATTGGAGCTTAGTGTACGCGTCGTTTTGGAAAGTTTCACACCGGCTCGGAAGGATTAAAAATGCACCTAGAAATGAGGTAGGGCACACTAGAAGTCCATTTTGCGTGTTTCATATTGATTGTCTTTCTGTGCCTCGATTTCGTAAAGTGGAGCTGTGGATACCGTCGTTCAGCCAAGTTTCACACCTGCTCGGAATTATTCCAAATGCACCTAGAAATGACATATGGCACACCAGAAGTGTAACACCCTGGCCCAAAATCCGCTCAATGCCCAGCCCACCGTGGGGCGGACCCGCGCACACATAGCACCCCACTTACACTTTCGTCCTCGCTTCGTGTAAAAGGGTTAACCCGGAGGCAACTCACTTTAGACAAGCAATGTGGGACTAATCCCACCACACAACTCCTCATGGGCCACATGGGCCGCATACGAGTTGGCCGAGGTATTACATTCACCCCCCCTTAAGGGCTGACGCCCTCGGTAGCACACCGCATACGCGGCAAATGCCCAAAACCACCCCTCGGACACGCCAGATGCGACCGATCTTAGTGCCGGCACATATGCCATGCCGTGTGTCCACTCCGGGACAACACACGCCATGCGCCATATGCCGCGCCGCTCCCCAGCACGCGTCCGTCTGTGAAGGTTGATGCTCGATACCATCTGTAACACCACGCCCCAAAATCCGCTCATTGCCCAACCCCACCGGGCGGATTCACAGACACATAGCACCCCACTTACACTTTCGACCTCGCTTCGTGTAAAAGGGTTAACCCGGAGGTGCTATGTTTGGACCCAACAGGCATTATATACTAGTACACTCACTTTAGACAAGCAATGTGGGACTAATCCCACCACACAACTCCTCATGGCCCACATGGGCCGCATACGAGTAGGCCGAGGTATTACAAGAAGTCCATTTTGGGTGTTTGCATTGATTTTCTTTCCGTGCCTCGATTTCACAAGGTGGAGCTCCGGGTACCCGTCGCTCTGCAAAGTTTTACACCTGCTCAGAATTACTCCAAATGCACCTAGAAATAACGTAGGGCACAGTAGAAGTCCATTATGGGCGTTTGGATTTGATTTTCTTTCCGTGCCTCGATTTTATAAATTGGAGCTCACGATGCAGCGTGGCTGCTCGAAAGTTTCACACGGCTCGGAAGGATTCCAAATGCACCTAGAAATGAGGTAGGGCACACTAGAAGTCTATTTTGGGTGTATCGTATTAATTGTCTTTACGTGCCTCGATTTAGTAAAGTGGAGCTCGATACCGCTGTTCAAAGAAAGATTCACACCGCCGTAATTATTCCAAATGCACCTAGAAATGACATAGGGCATACCAGAAGTCTATTTTGGGTGTTTGTATTGATTTTCTTTCCGTGCCTCGATTTCATAATGCGGAGCTCCGGGAACCCGTCGCTCTGCAAAGTTTACACCGCCGTAATTATTCCAAATACACCTAGAAATGACGTAGGGCACACTAGAAGTCCATCATGGGTGTTTGGTTTTGATTTTCTTTCCGTGCCTCGATTTCACAAATTGGAGCTCAGGATACGCGTCGTTCTGGAAAGTTTCACAACGGCTCGGAAAGATTCCAAATGCACCTAGAAATGAGGTAGGGCGCACTAGAAGTCCATTATGGGAGTTTGATGTTCATTTTCTTTCCATGCCTCGATTTCATAAATTGGAGCTTAACGTACGCGTCGTTCTGGAAAGTTTCACACCGGCTCGGAAGTATTCCAAATGCACCTAGAAATGACATATGGCACACCAGAAGTCCATTTTGGGTATTTGCATTTATTTTCTCTCCGTGCGTCGATTTCATAAGGTGGAGCTCCGTGTACCCGTCGCTCTGCAAAGTTTTACACCTGCTCAGAATTATTCCAAATGAACCTAGAAATAACGTAGGGCATAGTAGAAGTCCATTATGGGTGCTTGGTTTTGATTTTCTTTCCGTGCCTCGATTTCATAAATTGGAGCTCAGGGTTCGCGTCGTTCTGGAAAGTTTCACACCGGCTCGGAAGGATTCTAAATGCACCTAGAACTGAGGTAGGGCACACTAGAAGTCTATTTTGGGTGTTTCGTATTGTTCGTCTTTCTGTGCCTCGATTTCGTAAAGTGGAGCTCTCGATTTCGTAAAGTGGAGCTCTGGATACCGTCGTTCAGCAAAGTTTCACACCTGCCCAGAATTATTGCAAATGCACCCATAAATGACATAGGGCACTCCAGAAGCCCATTTTGGGTGTTTGCATTGATTTTCTTTCCGTGGCTCGATTTCATAATGTGGAGCTCCGGGTACCCGTCGCTCTGCAAAGTTTTACACCTGCTCAGAATTATTCCAAATGCACCTCGAAATGACGTAGGGCACACTAGAAGTCCATTATGGGTGTTTGGTTTGATTTTCTTTCCGTGCCTCGATTTCATAAATTGGAGCTCAGGGTACGCGTCGATCTGGAAAGTTTCACACTTGCTCGGAAAGATTCCAAATGCACCTAGAAATGAGGTAGGGCACACTAGAAGTCCATTATGGGAGTTTGATGTTCATTTTGTTTCCATGCCTCGATTTCATAATGTGGAGCTCCGGTGCACCGCCGCTCTCGCAAAGTTTTACACCGCCGTAATTATTCTAAATGCACCTAGAAATGACGAGGGCACACTAGAAGTCCATTATGGGTGTTTGGTTTTGATTTTCTTTCCATGCCTCGATTTCATAAATTGGAGCTCAGGGTACGCGTCGTTCTGGAAAGTTTCACACCGTCTCGGAAGGATTCCAAATGCACCTAGAAATGAGGTAGGGCACACTACAAGTCTATTTTGGGTGTTTCGTATTGATTGTCTTTCTGTGCCTCGATTTCGTAAAGTGGAGCTCTGGATACCGTCGTTTAGCCAAGTTTCACACCTGCTCGGAATTATTCGAAATGCACCTAGAAATGACATAGGGCACACCAGAAGTCCATTTTGGGTGTTTGCTTTAATTTTCTTTCTGTGCCTCGATTTCATAATGTGGAGCTCTGGGTACCCGTCGCTTTGTAAAGTTTTACACCCGCTCAGAATTATTCAAAATGCACCTAGAAATGACGTAGGGCACACTAGAAGTCCATTATGGGTGTTTGGCTTTGATTTTCTTTTCGTGCCTCGATTTCATAAATTGGAGCTCAGGGCACGCGTCGTTCTGGAAAGTTTCACACCGGCTCGGAAAGATTTCAAATGCAACTATAAATGAGGTAGGGCACACAAGAAGTCCATTATGGGAGTTTGTTGTTCATTTTCTTTCCATGCCTCGATTTCATAAAGTGGAGCTTAGGGTACGCGTCGTTCTGCAAAGTTTCACACCGGCTCGAAAGGATTCCAAATGCACCTAGAAGTGAGGTAGGGCAGACTAGAAGTCCATTTTGCGTGTTTCGTATTGATTGTCTTTCTGTGCCTCGATTTCGTAAAGTGGAGCTGTGCATACCGTCGTTCAGCCAAGTTTCACTCCTCCTCGGAATTATTCCAAATGCACCGAGAAATGACATAGGGCACACCAAAAGTCCATTTTGGGTGTTTGTATTGATTTTCCTTCCGTGCCTCGATTTCATAAGGTGGAGCTCGCAATTGTCGCTCATAAAGTTTTACACTGCCGTAATTATTCCAAACGCACCTAGAAATAACGTAGGGCACAGCTTGATGTCCATTATGGGTGTTTGGTTTGATTTTCTCTCCGTGCCTCGATTTCATAAATTGAGTCGAGGGTAGCGTGGCTGCTCGAAATTTCACACCGGCTCGGGAGGATTCCAAATGCACCTAGAAATGAGGTAGGGCACACTAGAACACTATTTTGGGTGTTTTGTATTGATTGTCTTTCTGTGCCTCGATTTCGTAAAGTGGAGCTCTGGATACTATCGTTCAGCAAAGTTTCACACCTGCTCAGAAATATTTCAAATGCACCTATAAATGACATAGGGCATACCAGAAGTCCATTTTGGGTGTTTGCGTTGATTTTCTTTCCGTGCCTCGATTTCATAATGTGGAGCTCCGGGTACCCGTCGCTCTGCAAAGTTTTACACCTGCTCAGAATTATTCCAAATGCACCTAGAAATGACGTAGGGCACACTACAAGTCCATTATAGGTGTTTGGTTTCGATTTTCTTTCCGTGCCTCGATATCATAAATTGGAGCTCAGGGTACGCGTCGTTCTGGAATTTTCACACTGGCTCGGAAAGATTCCAATTGCACCTAGAAATGAGGTAGGGCACACTAGAAGTCCATTATGGGAGTTTGATGTTTATTTTCTTTCCATGCCTCGATTTCATAAATTGGAGCTTAGTGTACGCGTCGTTTTGGAAAGTTTCACACCAGCTCGGAAGGATTAAAAATGCACCTAGAAATGAGGTAGGGCACACTAGAAGTCCATTTTGCGTGTTTCGTATTGATTGTCTTTCTGTGCCTCGATTTCGTAAAGTGGAGCTGTGGATACCGCTCGTTCACCAAGTTTCACACACCGCGGAATTATTCCAAATGCACCTAGAAATGACTTATGGCACACCAGAAGTGTTACACCCTGGCCCAAAATCCGCTCAATGCCCAGCCCACCGTGGGGCGGACCCGCGCACACATAGCACCCCACTTACACTTTCGTGCTCGCTTCATGTAAAAGGGTTAACCCGGAGGCAACTCACTTTAGACAAGCAATGTGGGACTAATCCCACCACACAACTCCTCATGGGCCACATGGGCCGCATACGAGTTGGCCGAGGTATTACATTCACCCCCCCTTAAGGGCTGACGCCCTCGGTAGCACACCGCATACGCGGCAAATGCCCAAAACCACCCCTCGGTACACGTCCGTGCGACCAGTGCCGGCACATATGCCATGCCGTGTGTCCACTCCGGGACAACACGCGCCATGCGCCATATGCCCGCGCCCCTGTCCCGCACGCGTCCGTGCAGCGAAGGTTGATGCTCTGATACCATCTGTAACACCCTGGCCCAAAATCCGCTCATTGCCCAGCCCACCGTGGGCGGACTCACAAGACACATAGCACCCCACTTACACTTTCGTCCTCGCTTCGTGTAAAAGGGTTAACCCGGAGGTGCTATGTTTGGACCCAACAGGCATTATATACTAGTACACTCACTTTAGACAAGCAATGTGGGACTAATCCCACCACACAACTCCTCATGGCCCACATGGGCCGCATACGAGTAGGCCGAGGTATTACAAGAAGTCCATTTTGGGTGTTTGCATTGATTTTCTTTCCGTGCCTCGATTTCTAAGGTGGAGCTCGGGCACCGCCGCTCGCAAAGTTTTACACTGCTCGAATTACTCCAAATGCACCTAGAAATAACGAGGCACAAGAGAAGTCCATTATGGGCGTTTGGTTTTGATTTTCTTTCCGTGCCTCGATTTCATAAATTGGAGCTCACGAGTGCAGCGTGCTGCTCGAAAGTTTCACACCGGCTCGGAAGGATTCCAAATGCACCTAGAAATGAGGTAGGGCACACTAGAAGTCTATTTTGGGTGTATCGTATTAATTGTCTTTCTGTACCTCGATTTCGTAAAGTGGAGCTCTGGATACCGTCGTTCAGCAAAGTTTCACACCTGCTCCGAATTATTCCAAATGCACCTAGAAATGACATAGGGCATACCAGAAGTCAATTTTGGGGGTTTGCATTGATTTTCTTTCCGTGCCTCGATTTCATAATGCGGAGCTCCGGGAACCCGTCGCTCTGCAAAGTTTTACACCTGCTCAGAATTATTCCAAATACACCTAGAAATGACGTAAGGCACACTAGAAGTCCATTATGGGTGTTTGGTTTTGATTTTCTTTCCGTGCCTCGATTTCACAAATTGGAGCTCAGGATACGCGTCATTCTGGAAAGTTTCACAACGGCTCGGAAAGATTCCAAATGCACCTAGAAATGAGGTAGGGCGCACTAGAAGTCCATTATGGGAGTTTGATTTTCATTTTCTTTCCATGCCTCGATTTCATAAATTGGAGCTTAACGTACGCGTCGTTCTGGAAAGTTTCACACCGGCTCGGAAGGATTCCAAATGCACCTAGAAATGAGGTAGGGCACACTACAAGTCTATTTTGGGTGTTTCGTATTGATTGTCTTTCTATGCCTCGATTTCGTAAAGTGGAGTTTGTGGATACCGCTCGTTCGACCAAGTTTCACCCTTGCTCGGAATTATTCCAAATGCACCTAGAAATGACATATGGCACACCAGAAGTCCATTTTGGGTGTTTGCATTGATTTTCTTTCCGTGCCTCGATTTCATAAGGTGGAGCTCGGGTACCCGTCGCTCTGCAAAGTTTTACACCTGCTCCGAATTATTCCAAATGCACCTAGAAATAACGTCGGGCACAGTAGAAGTCCATTATGGGTGTTTGGTTTTGATTTTCTTTACGTGCCTCGATTTCATAAATTGGAGCTCACGGTATGCGTCGTTCTGGAAAGTTTCACACCGGCTCGGAAGGATTCCAAATGCACCTAGAAATGAGGTAGTGCACACTAGAAGTCTATTTTGGGAGTTTGATGTTCATTTTCTTTCCATGCCTCGATTTCATAAAGTGGAGCTCCGGGTACCCGTCGTTCTGGAATGTTTCACACTTGCTCGGAATTATTCCAAATGCACCTAGATATGACGTAGGGCACACCAGAAGTCCATTATAGTTATTTGGTGTTGATTTTCTTTCCGTGCCTCGATTTCATAAATTGGAGCTTAGGGTATCGCTGCTCGAAAGTTTCACACCGCTCGGAAGGATTCCAAATACAGCTAGTAATGAGGTAGGGCATACTAGAAGTCTATTTTGGGTGGTTCGTATTGATTGTCTTTCTGTGCCTCGATTTCGTAAAGTGGAGCTCTGGATACCGCTCGTTCAAAGAAAGTTTCACACCGCTCGAATTATTCCAAATGCACCTAGAAATGACATAGGGCACCCCAGAAGTCCATTTTGGGTGTTTGCATTGATTTTCTTTCCGTGCCTCGATTTCATAATGTGGAGCTCCGGGAACCCGTCGCTCTGCAAAGTTTTACAACTACTCGGAATTATTCCAAATGCACCTAGAAATGACATAAGGCACACCAGAAGTCCATTTTGGGTGTTTGCATTGATTTTCTTTCCGTGCCTCGATTTCATAATGTGGAGCTCCGTGTAACACCCCGGCCCAACAGTGAGCGCGGAATGCCACCAAAACTACCCCAACTACTAATTTTATCAATAAATAACTACGAATTTCAACAAGCAATTCAATACCAACTCCCATCCATGGGTCACAATAACGTATAAATAACGACATGGCAAGCACAGATATTTAAACACTAGATTGTAAGCAGGATAATAGTTTCGAGAATCAAGCAATACCAATCAAACGAAGGCTATTGAATGGGTAAATGAGTTTCAACCAATCATCTAGAATTATTCAATATCTATCATGTCCTAAAGGAATAACCATCATGCTAAGGCAAAGTTTTCTCATGGCAAGTGAGTGTATGTAGTGTACCCTTCCCAAGTGAAGCGTCGTCAACGATCACCTAAAAACAACATTAGAGCAAGGGTGAGTCCACGACTCAGCAAGTACAGTAATAAACAATGAACATTGCTTAAACAACAGTACACAATATCATCATTAACATCAATTGTTCACTAATTAACCAATATTCAAACTTTTGATAATTACAATATTCCACCAATATGAACAAAGGCTATTTGATTACAATTCACTATAGGTTCTACTAGTTGTAACAACATAATCAGTCTTGCCCCAATGACCATCATTCCTTTTAGATCCAATTCTTTACCAGATTTATATCACGAAATCAATTCATCCTCCAAAACTCCTCAATTAACTTGCAACACAAATTCTCACAACATCATATACTTGAGCACTACTAACCAGTTGTCACTATATACTATATAAGGTTTTGTAAAACAAATCGATTATTCCTTTTTCAAAAGAAGAGGCAAATAAAAATAATTTTCAGCACACATAATAACGTTTACCTTTCGCAGTAAACATAAGACCAATAGAAATAGTCAAATAGCAATGATCTCAGAAAAGCAAAAGAGGAGACCACAGTTGAGGACACAAGTCCCACAAGAAGAGAATATCAAATCTCAACCAATAAGAATAAAATATTAGTTTAGAAACTCGAGAAACTCTTAAGCGACAACGACAGAAAAGTTAAACGAACTTTAATAAGTTGCAAGTTACAAAACTTAACTCCAACATCAAATACTTCTACTACACTTTGCCACCTCAAATAAGAAGAGCTTTTAAGACTGAATCACATTAATCACTTAAGTACCAATAGAACTTTCGACCACGTCGCTTTCCTCCACAAATTTCAAATACCACATAAATTGTGAACTCCAAAAGATCAGGAATGCAAAACTCGAAACATTTCATTTGAGTGATACCATGAAAGACGATCAAATTTACTCTCTTTCTATAAGAATCAACACCACCCTCACAAGCCACAATCCATTGCAGACAACCTTATTAACATCAAGAACAAGACACTCTTAACAAGAATCGTCATAGTCTACTCTTTCACTATAAAGCTCTCTAGAAACTCACCAAATTGTTCCATACTACTTTATCATCCCATTCTCAAATTGAGAGTCCACCAAAACTTTACAACCTCACTACAACAACCACTTTATTCTAGAGGTGATCTACTACACAATTTAAAAGGTTCTACCAAAACCCTTTCATCAAGCACATGCTATCATCCGACAATTCCACAATTATATAAACATAAGCCACCTATTAAATCTCATCATTTCAACTCTTAGTGATGCTCAACACCAAACTTCAACATACGTTAATTGCACTCCAACGATCGTTGTTATCAACTGGTTTCATCATGGAATCTAGTTGCTACCTACTTCCCTTTGCAAATCACATGAATATTTACAAACACATATTCAATTGTTGCTCCTCATGTTTAGATTTTTGGTGCAAAATCCCAATAAAACTTCCAAAATCGTATCCTCCCATCGATCAAAAGTCTCCACGACACTACAACCAAATTCGTCCAATCATTCTAGCTAGAATAACTATCCAGAAAATCCTCCCATAAATTCTAGATCCATCAATATTCAATCCCCCCGATCTTTTGTACACAATTTCAACAATTAATCATACTAAGGAATTTGTAAATCTGGCAACTATATATGATCACTAAGTATCCACAAAAAAGATTACTCCAAGATTAATATCCATTAAGGCAATAATCTAACACCCTCTTAACATAACCATTCCAAACGGTTAGATTAATCCATTGAGACCCATTAATCCAATTTATCCAAGAAGTTTACTAAATTAAACAATCTTAATGATCAGACCAGCTCATCAATGTCCCACATTTCTTAATAACTCCCGGATTTCTAGTAGGTAAGGACATACTCTTAATCACAATTCATCATGTAACTACTCCAAGACAACATCAAATTTATCAACCTCACCCCCAACTGTAACACCCCCAAGGATCTCGGTTAAGATTGAGTATGCACCATGCTACAGACCCAACTTGATAACTCTCAATTAACACAACAAAACATTATAAAAGACTTTTGATACTTTCTTTATCAAAGAAGATGCACTAAACTTCAACATTCCAACTACTCCAAAAGAAATGCGTAGAGTCAAAACTTCCTTCAATGAAGATTGTAAAAGATACTTTCCATTATCTAAAACACCAAGCGAATGAACAGGTCATGTTTGCCAACAAGAAGGTAGAACTCTCATGAAAAAGAACAATATTGACAATGACAACGATTACAAGTAGCAAGAATAGCTCAACAGTGAGAAAAGACAATAATTGCTCTATAAAACAAATACAGACCAATTGAAACCCATCAGCTGTAATGTAACCACTATCCAAATAAAGTTCATCAACGCAAGCTATCTGTAATCATAATAATCAAATACAAACTCAAAGAAAACAACAACTTTTAAAGAAACTCATCCCCAACATTTGTAACTAAATTACTTGAGTAAACACTTCAATTTTCCCATAACACAAATGGTGGTACAACCTCGCCACACCTATGGCCACAACCACAATATCTACCTCTCGTCATAGCTATCAACCCCAATCAACAACACACAATAGGTTCAAAGAACCAATATCAACTCATATATCAAGTATAATAACATATCGAAAGCGTAAGAGCAATACTCGTCCCATTCCCATCCTACTGTGCACTAGTGTGTCAAATTTTAAGCTAATTAACCATTAGCAAATTTTTGTTAATTTTACTAGTCCTAAAACAAATTTTAGCAATTTTAATTTACCTAAGTTCTTAATCTATTAACCACGGACCTAAAGCCCGCTCTGATACCAACTGTAACACCCCGGCCCAACAGTGAGCGCGGAATGCCACCAAAACTACCCCAACTACTAATTTTATCAATAAATAACTACGAATTTCAACAAGAAATTCAATACCAACACCCATCCATGGGTCACAATAACGTATAAATAACGACATGGCAAGCACAGATATTTAAACACTAGATTGTAAGTAGGATAATAGTTTCGAGAATCAAGCAATACCAATCAAACGAAGGCTATTGAATGGGTAAATGAGTTTCAACCAATCATCTAGAATTATTCAATATCTATTATGTCCTAAAGGAATAACCATCATGCTAAGGCAAAGTTTTCTCATGGCAAGTGAGTGTATGCAGTGTACCCTTCCCAAGTGAAGCGTCGTCAACGATCACCTAAAAACAACATTAGAGCAAGGGTGAGTCCACGACTCAGCAAGTCTGATAATAAACAATGAACATTGCTTAAACAACAGTACACAATATCATCATTAACATCAATTGTTCACTTTTCTTTATTCTCATGCTCAATCATTCAATTTTGTTTCTTTATTGACATACACAATCATCAACTACCTTTCATTCCATGCATTTCTATACTACATGTCCACATGCACTTCTTTTGCGTATACCGCTATAGCATGAGTGTTCACCCATCGATGACACACTCTCAAGCCCATCCTCCTCAAGGATCGGGGACCTCCTCCACTCCCGTGGAGTTGTGATCAATATGATCACCTTCTCATATGCAATGATGCTTATGAATGCACAATTATTCATGGCTTCATCGACATTACCATTGTCCAACAATATCACATCCAACCATAGGGAGTAAATAATGATCATTAATATTACTTGCAATTAAATAAGTAAAAGCACAGCAATATAATAGTAATAAATGGTAAAGAATACAGTGATCAACCAATGAACACCGGCTACCATGCACTTGCCTCTTTTCCGTGTGACCTTTGGAGAGCTTAAACGGCGACAATGCACACGAGACCCCACTCCTGGACAACAATTTCAAAACATATATCAAAACCATCACATTACAGCACCAACACCTTACTCTAACCGTCATCGCATGCCTCGCCTAAACCAACCCTTTTTAACTCCGAAACTACGGACACACTACCCGCTGTCCCAGTAGTAAAACGGTCATATCTTACTCATCCGAACTCTAAATTCAGCCATCCAAGACTTTCTGGAATCCTCACAAAACAACCTACAATTTCCTAGTTATGAAGAAAATCTGATTCTACCGTTTTCTATTCCGTTCCTTTACCCGAAGACCGTTCCAGATTCTGTCAGAACAGTCCGTTTCACAATTTTGTATCTTTAATTATGCAAGTTGAACATATATGAATAATATAAGTTCTGGAAACTACACAAGATTTCCTACAATATTCAAGTTGACACAAATATTTAATTTTACAAATTTCTACACGAAATCGACCTAACTACACGAAGTCTGCCAACTTCGTCTAGAATCTGGACAGCGGCCTTCCAGAGGCCATAACTTTTTGCTCGCTACTCCGATTTTAATGATCCAGACCTTTCTGGAAAGCTAACGCGATAATCTACATTTTATATAATTACACCAAACTCTAATTCGGAGATTACATATCCCTAATCATCCCGCAACGTTCTTTCCTAAACCCGACGAATCTGGATGTAAGAGAAATCGATCTTCCCATTGCCCAAACGATCTACCGAAAGAACAACGACGAAATTTAGGGCATCTAGAAGTTTTCAGATCGTTACCCTCGAAGAACACAGAGCCAATCGTGAAATCCCGTGAAATCCTTCTCCTCCTCCCTTCTTTTCTTCCCTTCTTGGCGGCGGTGGAAGGAGGAGGTGATGCTGATGGCGGCGCTTCTGAGAACCGGTGCTACATGCTAGGGTTTAATGCCCCACCCTCTTAAGCGGTTCCCCACTTGGGCCAAAAAGCTATGGGCCGAAGGCCCGAATTCTATTACTCCTCCCAAATTCTGGATTTTTTTATGTTCTAAATCTATTTAAATTCAGTACTAATCACTTATTTCTTTTATTTTTAAACGGGATATTACACTCCGGGTACCCGTCGCTCTGCAAAGTTTTACACTTGCTCAGAATTATTCCAAATGCACCGAGAAATGACGTCGGGCATAGTAGAAGTCCATTATGGGTGTTTGGTTTTGATTTTCTTTACGTGTCTCGATTTCATAAATTGGAGCTCACGGTACGCGTCGTTCTAGAAAGTTTCACACCAGCTTGGAAGTATTCCAAATGCACCTAGTGATGAGGTAGGGCACACTAGAAGTCTATTTTGGCTGTTTCGTATTGATTGTCTTTCTGTGCCTCGATTTTGTAAAGTGGAGCTCTGGATACCGTCGTTCAGCAAAGTTTCACACCGGCTCGGAAGGATTCCAAATGCACCTAGAAATGAGGTAGGGCACACTACAACTCCATTTTGCGTGTTTCGTATTGATTGTCTTTCTGGGCCTCGATTTTGTAAAGTGGAGCTGTGGATGCTGTCGCTCAGCCAAGTTTCACACCTGCTCGGAATTATTCGAAATACACCTAGAAATGACATAGGGCACACCAGAAGTCTATTTTGGGTGTTTGCATTGATTTTATTTCCGAGCCTAGATTTCATAAGGAGGAGCTCCGGGTACCCGTCGCTCTGCAAATTTTACACCTGCTCAGAAATATTCCAAATGCACCTAAAAATAATGTAGGGAACAGAAGAAGTCCATTATGGGTGTTTGGTTTTGATTTTCTTTCCGTGCCTCGAATTCATAAATTGGAGCTCAGGGTACGCGTCGTTCTGGAAAGTTTCACACCGGCTCGGAACGATTCCAAATGCACCTAGAAATGAGGTAGGGCACACTAGAATTCTATTTTGGGTGTTTCGTATTGATTGTCTTTACGTGCCTCGATTTTCGTAACGTGGAGCTCGATCTTGTTGTTCAAAGAAAGTTTCACACCGCCGTAATTATTCCAAATGCACCTAGAAATGACATAAGGCACACCAGAAGTCCATTTTGGGTGTTTGCGTTGATTTTCTTTCCATGCCTCGATTTCATAATGTGGAGCTCCGGGTACCCGTCGCTCTGCAAAGTTTTACACCTGCTCAGAATTATTCAAAATGCAGCTAGAAATGACGTAGGGCACACTAGAAGTCCATTATGGGTGTTTGGTTTTGATTTTTCTTTCCGTGCCTCGATTTCATAAATTGGAGCTCGGGGTACCCGTCGTTCTGGAAAGTTTCACACCTGCTCGGAAAGATTCCAAATGCACCTAGAAATGAGGTAGGGCACACTAGAAGTACATTATGGGAGTTTGATGTTCATTTTCTTTCCATGCCTCGATTTCATAAATTAGAGCTTAGGGTACGCGTCGTTCTGGAAAGCTTCACACCGGCTCGGAAGGATTCCAAATGCACATAGAAATGAGGTAGGGCACACTAGAAGTCCATTTTGCGTGTTTCGTATTAATTGTCTTTATGTGCCTCGATTTCGTAAAGTGGAGCTGTGGATACCGTCGTTCAGCCACGTTTCACACCTGCTCGGAATTATTCCAAATGCACCTAGAAATGACATATGGCACACCAGAAGTCCATTTTGGGTGGTTGCATTGATTTCCTTTCCGTGCCTCGATTTCATAAGGTGGAGCTCCGGGTACCCGTCGCTCTGCAAAGTTTTACACCGCCGTAATTATTCTAAATGCACCTAGAAATAACGAGGGGGCATGAGAAGTCCATTATGGGTGTTTGGTTTTGATTTTCTTTCCGTGCCTCGATTTCATAAATTGGAGCTCAGGGTACGTTCTGGAAAGTTTCACACCGGCTCGGAAAGATTCCAAATGCACCTATAAATGAGGTAGGGCACACTAGAAGTCAATTATAGGAGTTTGATGTTCATTTTCTTTCCACGCCTCGATTTCATAAATTGGAGCTTAGGGTACGCGTCGTTCTAGAAAGTTTCACACCGGCTAGGAAGGATTCCAAATGCACCTAGAAATGAGGTAGGGCAGACTAGAAGTCCTTTTTGCGTTTGTCTTTCTGTGCCACGATTTTGTAAAGTGGAGCTGTGGATACCGTCGTTCAGCCAAGTTTCACACCTGCTCGGAATTATTCCAAATACACCTAGAAATGACATAGGGCACACTAGAAGTCTATTTTGGGTGTTTGCATTGATTTTATTTCCGAGCCTAGATTTCATAAGGCGCAGCTCCGGGTACCGTCGCTCTGCAAAGTTTTACACCTGCTCAGAAATATTCCAAATGCACCTAAAAATAATGTAGGGCACAGAAGAAGTCCATTATGGGTGTTTGGTTTTTATTTTCTTTCCGTGCCTTGAATTCATAAATTGGAGCTCAGGGTACGCGTCGTTCTGGAAAGTTTCACAACGGCTCGGAAGGATTCCAAATGCACCTAGAAATGAGGTAGGGCACACTAGAAGTCTATTTTGGGTGTTTCGCATTGATTGTCTTTCTGTGCCTCCATTTCGTAAAGTGGAGCTCTGGATACCGTCGTTCAGCAAAGTTTCACACCTGCTCAGAATTATTCCAAATACACCTAGAAATGACATAGGGCACACCAGAAGTCCATTTTGGGTGTTTGCATTGATTTTCTTTCCGTGCCTCGATTTCATAATGTGGAGCTCCGCACCGATCGCTCGCAAAGTTTTACACCGCCGAATTATTCCAAATGCACCTAGAAATGACGTAGGGCACACTAGAAGTCCATTATGGGTGTTTGGTTTTGATTTTATTTCCGTGCCTCGATTTCATAAATTGGAGCTCGGATTACGCGTCGTTCTGAAAAGTTTCACACCGGCTCGGAAAGATTCCAAATGCACCTAGAAATGAGGTAGGGCACACTAGAAGTCTATTTTGGGTGTTTCGTATTGATTGTCTTTCTGTGCCTCGATTTCGTAAAGTGGAGCTCGATACCGCTGCTCAAAGAAAGTTTCACACCTTTCGTAATTATTCCAAATACACCTAGAAATGACATAGGGCACACCAGAAGTCCATTTTGGGTGTTTGATTTGATTCTCTTTCCGTGCCCCGATTTCATAATGTGGAGCTCTGGGTACCCGTCGCTCTGCAAAGTTTTACACCTTCTCAGAATTATTCCAAATGCACCTAGAAATGACGTAGGGCACACTAGATGTCCATTATGGGTGTTTGGTTTTGATTTTCTTTCCGTGCCTCGATTTCATAAATTGGAGCTCAGGGTACGCGTCGTTCTGAAAATTTCACACCGGCTCGGAAAGATTCCAGATGCACCTAGAAATGAGGTAGGGACACTAGAAGTCCATTATGGGTGTTTGATGTTCATTTTCTTTCCGTGCCTCAATTTCATAAATTGGAGCTATACGCGTCGTTCTGGAAAGTTTCACACCGGCTCGGAAGTATTCCAAATGCACCTAGAAATTAGGTAGGGCAAACTAGAAGTCCATTTTACGTGTTTCGTATTGATTGTCTTTCTGTGCTTCGATTTCGTAAAGTGGAGCTGTGTATATCGTCGTTCAGCCAAGTTTCACGCCTGCTCAGAATTATTCCAAATGCACCTAGAAATAATGTAGGGCACATTAGAAGTCTATTATGGGTGTTTGGTTTTGCTTTTCTTTCCGTGCCTCGATTTCATAAATTGGAGCTCGAGGCACGCGCTGCTCGAAAGTTTCACACCGGCTCGGAAGGATTCCAAATGCACCTAGAAATGAGGTAGGGCACACTAGAAGTATATTTTGGGTGTTTCGTATTGATAATCTTTCTGAGCCTCGATTTCGTAAAGTGGAGCTCTGGATACCGTCGTTCAACAAAGTTTCACACCAGCTCGGAAGGATTCCAAATGCATCTAGAAATGAGGTAGGGCATACTAGAAGTCTATTTTGGGTGTTTCGTATTGATTGTCTTTCTGTGCATCGATTTCGTCAAGTGGAGCTCGGGATACCGTCGTTCAGCAAAGTTTCACACCTGCTCAGAATTATTCCAAATGCTCCTATAAATGACATAGGTCATACCAGAAGTCCATTTTGGGTGTTTGCATTGATTTTCTTTCCATGCCACGATTTCATAATGTCGATCTCCGGATACCCGTCGCTCTGCAAAGTTTTGCACCTGCTCAGAATTATTCCAAATGCACCTAGAAATGACGTAGGGCACACTAGAAGTCCATTATAGGTGTTTGGTTTTGATTTTCTTTCCGTGCCTCGATTTCATAAATTGGAGCTCAGGGTACGCGTCGTTCTGGAAAGTTTCACACCAGCTCCGAAAGATTCCAAATGCACCTAGAAACGAGGTAGGGCACACTAGAAGTCCATTATGGGAGTTTGATGTTCGTTTTCTTTCCATGCCTTGATTTCATACAGTGCACCTCTAGGTACCCGTCGTTTTGGAATGTTTCACACTTGCTCGGAATTATTCCAAATGCACCTAGAAATGACGTAGGGCACACCAAATGTCCATTATAGTTATTTGGTGTAGATTTTCTTTCCGTGCCTCGATTTCATAAATTCGAGCTTACGGTACGCGTCGTTCTAGAAAGTTTCACACCCGCTCGGAAGGATTCCAAATGCACCTAGAAATGAGGTAGGGCACACAAGAAGTCTATTTTGGGTGTTTCGTATTGATTGTCTTTCTCTGCCTCGATTTCGTAAAGTGGAGCTCTAGATACCGTCATTCAGCAAAGTTTCACACCTGCTCAGAATTATTCCAAATACACCTAGAAATGACATAGGGCACACCAGAAGTCCATTTTGGGTGTTTGATTTGATTTTCTTTCCGTGCCTCGATTTCATAATGTGGAGCTCCAGGTACCCGTCGCACTGCAAAGTTTTACACCTGCTCAGAATTATTCCAAATGCACCTAGAAATGACATAGGGCACACTAGATGTCCATTATGCGGGTTTGGTTTTGATTTTATTTCCATGCCTCGATTTCATAAATTGGAGCTCGGATTACGCGTCGTTTTGAAAAGTTTCACACCGGCTCGGAAAGATTCCAAATGCACCTAGAAATGAGGTAGGGCACACTAGAAGTCTATTTTGGGTGTTTCAGATTGATTGTCTTTACGTGCCTCGATTTCGTAAAGTGGAGCTCTGGATACGTCAAAGAAAGTTTCACACCTTTCGAATTATTCCAAATACACCCAAAAATGACATAGGGCACACCAGAAGTCCATTTTGGGTGTTTGATTTGATTCTCTTTCCGTGCCCCGATTTCATAATGTGGAGCTCCGGGTACCCGGCGCTCTGCAAAGTTTTACACCTGCTCAGAATTATTCCAAATGCACCTCGAAATGACGTAGGCCACACTAGAAGTCCATTATGGGTGTTTGGTTTTGATTTTCTTTCCGTTCCTCGATTTCATAAATTGGAGCTCAGGGTACGCGTCATTCTGAAAAGTTTCACACCGGCTCGGAAAGATTCCAAATGCACCTAGAAATGAGGTAGGGCACACTAGAAGTCCATTATGGGTGTTTGATGTTCATTTTCTTTCTGTGCCTCGATTTCATAAATTGGAGCTTAGGGTACGCGTCGTTCTGGAAAGTTTCACACCGGCTCGGAAGGATTCCAAATGCACCTAGAAATGAGGTAGGGCAAACTAGAAGTCCATTTTACGTGTTTCGTATTGATTGTCTTTCTGTGCCTTGATTTCGTAAAGTGGAGCTGTGTATACTGTCCTTCAGCCAAGTTTCACACCTGCTCAGAATTATTCCAAATGCACCTAGAAATGACATAGGGCACACCAGAAGTCCAATTTGGGTGTTTGTATTTATTTTCTTTCTGTGCCTCCATTTCATAAGGTGGAGCTTGCATTTTTGCACACTCGCAAAGTTTCACACCGCCGTAATTATTCCAAATGCACCTAGAAATAACGAGGGCACATGAGAAGTCCATTATGGGTGATTGATTTTGATTTTCTTTCGTGCATCGATTTCATAAATTGGAGCTCGAGTGCGCGCTGCTCGAAAGTTTCACACCGGCTCGGAAGGATTCCAAATGCACCTAGAAATGAGGTAGGGCACACTAGAAGTCTATTTTGGGTGTTTCAGATTGATTGTCTTTTCGTGCATCGATTTCGTCAAGTGGAGCTCGATACCGCTGCTCAAAGAAAGTTTCACACCGCCGTAATTATTTCAAATGCTCCTATAAATGACATAGGTGATACCAGAAGTCCATTTTGGGTGTTTGCATTGATTTTCTTTCCGTGCCACGATTTCATAATGTGGATCTCCGGATACCCGTCGCTCTGCAAAGTTTTGCACCTGCTCAGAATTATTCCAAATGCACCTAGAAATGACGTAGGGCACACTAGAAGTCCATTATGGGTGTTTGGTTTTGATTTTCCTTCCGTGACTCGATTTCATAAATTGGAGCTCTGCTTACCCGTCGTTCTGGAATGATTCACACTTGCTCGGAATTATTCCAAATGCACCTAGAAATGACGTAGGGCACACCAGAAGTCCATTGTAGTTATTTGGTGTGGATTTTCTTTCCGTGCCTCGATTTCATAAAGTGGAGCTCTGGGTACCCGTCGTTCTAGAATGTTTCACACTTGCTCGGAATTATTCCAAATGCACCTAGAAATGACGTAGGGCACACCAGAAGTCTATTGTAGTTATTTGGTGTGGATTTTCTTTCCGTGCCTCGATTTCATAAAGTGGAGCTCTGGGTACCCGTCGTTCTAGAATGTTTCACACTTGCTCGGAATTATTCCAAATGCACCTAGATATGGCGTAGGGTACACCAGAAGTCCATTATAGTTATTTGGTGTGGATTTTCTTTCCGTGCCTCGATTTCATAAATTGGAGCTTAGGGTACGCGTCGTTCGGGAAAGTTTCACACCGGCTCGGAAGTATTCCAAATGCACCTAGAAATGAGGTCGGGCACACTAGAAGTCTATTTTGGGTGTTTCGTATTGATTGCCTTTCTATGCCTCGATTTCGTAAAGTGGAGCTCTCGAAACCGTCGTTCAGCAAAGTGGGCAGATTTGGACACCCGTATGAAACGTTCTTCATACGGGATTTGGATCCCCGCATTTTGTTAAATGCGGGCTTAGGTGAACACCGACGGGTGTGTCACCAGCTATACCGGTATAAGCACGTGTGTAGTCCATTCCTTTCATTCAATCCATTCATTCCATTCATTCATATATTCATTCGGTGTTATGTTCATATTCTTAAATGATGATGCCTTGTTCATAATTGTTGTATGTTCAATTATTCACTGTACTTGCTGAGTCTTTGACTCATTCTTGCTTTGTTTGTTTATTTTAGGTGATCGTTGATGATGGCTCTATTGGGAGGGAGTAGACACGCACTATTTGTTCACTTCACCATACTCCAATTTCAATAATAGGACTTGATTCTATCTTTTATTCGCTAATTGATGAACTATAATAAATAAAGTTAGCTGTGGTTGATAACCTCTTCTAAGTTATGGTTGATTAAGTACTACTTGTGATCTTCGATCATCCTTTTGATATAATTGCTTGAATTCAGTCTATATTCATGCCATGGTTCTATTAAATACTGATCTCTTTATGTCATTAAATGATATGCTATTCAAATTCTTCCGCATTATGGTTGTATGTTAGATTATTTAGGTGACATCTTAGCTTCCGAATAGCCATGGTGTTACACTACGTGTATTAGATACTTGTGCAAGTGGGAGATTGTTGGTGATATGCCTTAGAGGCAATCATAGAGATGATTGTATCATATCTATATTTATGAGTTGTAGAATAACTGTTGTTATGTTCCTTGGATGAATTATCATTTATAGATGCTCTTTAAGAAACATGATGTCATTCTACATGTATCCCTAACCGGATGTCACTAGTTCGGACACTAGTGACTTATCGACCAGCACATGTATTAATTGATGACAATGTTTCACTGGTCATGGATATGGGGATATCGAATCAATAATGTGAGCATATGTTAGAGAACATGGTGTTGGATTGACCCACCTTGAGACACTTTTGAGATTGTTATGATTTTGTGTCATCGGTTGGTCTCAAGTAATGATGACGTATAATCCTTAGACATAATATCAGCATTGTTTCCTACATGTGTAATATAGTACACTTAGGGGTTGCTAAACGCTACTTCGTAACTGGGTAGTTATAAAGGTAGCTTTCGGGTATGCTATGAAACATGCGGAGGGATGTGATTGGTCGGATATGAGATTTGCCCCTCCTAACATAACAGGAGAGATATATCTAGGCCCCTTGATGCAGACGGATAAAGATAGTGCATGACCATGTCACTAATGGTTGAAGAGTCGACCACATGAAGTTATCCATCACGAGATCAAGAAAGTATTGAATAGTACATGGATGACAAAAATCTCACCTTGATTTCAATCAAATATCGTGAGGCAAAGGAAGAATACACAAGGCAGGCTGTTCAGTATGACCAGATACAAACTAATCATATGGAGATACAGACTAGTCGTAAACTGGTCAAACACAATCACTAACTGGTCGGCGAACTGGTCGTAAGGAGTTACGAACTGGTTGTGACTAAATATGAACTGGTCGTATATATGGAGATACGAGCTGGTTTGCTAGTGACAAGGACCTGGCAGCAAATCATATTGCATAAGGTTCATCCGATATAATATTTATGTTTATTTGGGAATCGTTATGTCCTGCTAGGAACCGCTAACGACTTATGGTCGGAAAGGAGTTTCCGAGTTACAACCGATTACGCATAAACCTACAGGGTCACACACTTAACGGGTTGGAACAAACAAGATTGGATAGGATCCATTATGGGCTCTTTATAAGGGAATGCATGGGGCTGCTGTGACATAAGAGTTCCTCCACCAAAACCCTAGCCGCCATTTCCCCAAAGGCCTTACTGTGTGCGTTGGTGCTAGCACACCGATGTACGGCGCTCCACCTCTAAACATGCGGATATTGTAGAGGCTTTGCTGTGCTGATGAGGACGGTCCACGACCTACATAAGGAACATGATAGGTTGCTAGAGGTGACGATCGGTGCCGAGGACGTTGAACGATCGACTACGATCACTACATCGACACTTTACACGTTGGATCAGGCTGCTCCAATTCTTCTTCTGTGAAATCGTGATGTGCAACAAGTCTACCCCTTCTCATGCATGTCGTTGCCTCGAGAGGTACCTAGAAAGCACAACACAGCAAAAGTGAGTCCACGACTCAGCAAAGTGTAATAGTAATAAATAACATAACATCATAACCAACCAATGAGGATACTAAATCCCATTATGAACAACAGCAATGAATAACAAATCAATCTCTTATGGATGAATGCAATGTACTTGCCAAGAATGCTCTTTCTTCAACCTCTTTGCAATTACCGGTAATGCCGAGTAGTGTATCCGTCGATACATACTCAAGTCAGTACCCTCAGGCACAGGGACCTCATGCCCACACTCCACGAGTGTGGGGACCCAAGCGCGTCCAATGCATGACAGGGATCTATGCCCGTCCAATGCATGGCAGGGATCTCAAAGGAAATAATCCTTGGCTACCACATAGACCAAGGTACAGAAATGAATGCTATGATGCAAAATGAACTCACATTATCAATCCATCATGAAAGTATAATGCTCAGTGGCATTATCACGCATAAGACCTCATAATTAAATCATGGCAATTATCAAGAATGAAACAACACAATTCATTATCACTACTTACACTTGCCTCAACGTGAGATGGAAGACAACGATGGATAGCTCTTGCCCCAGGGTTCATGTAACACCCCGGCCCAACAGTGAGCGCGAAATACCACCAAAATTACCCCAACTACTAATTTTATCAATAAATAACAATGAATTTCAACAAGCAATTCAATACCAACACCCATCCATGGGTCACAATAACGTATAAATAATGACATGGCAAGCACAGATATTTAAACACTAGATTGTAAGCAGGATAATAGTTCGAGAATCAAGCAATACCAATCAAACGAAGGCTATTGAATGGATAAATGAGTTTCAACCAATCATCTAGAATTATTCAATATCTATCATGTCCTAAAGGAATAACCATCATGCTAAGGCAAAGTTTTCTCATGGCAAGTGAGTGTATGCAGTGTACCCTTCCCAAGTGAAGCGTCGTCAACGATCACCTAAAAACAACATTAGAGCAAGGGTGAGTCCACGACTCAGCAAGTACAGTAATAAACAATGAGCATTGCTTAAACAACAGTACACAATATCATCATTAACATCAATTGTTCACTTTTCTTTATTCTCATGCTCAATCATTCAATTCTCTTTCTTTATTCCCATACACAATAATCAATTACCTTTCATTCCATGCATTTCTATACTACATGTCCACATGCACTTCTTTTGCGTATACCGGTATAGCATGAGTGTTCACCCGTCGATGACACACTCTCAAGCCCATCCTCCTCAAGGATCGGGACCTCCTCCACTCTGTGGAGTTGTGATCAACATGATCACCTTCGAGATGCAATGATGCTTATGAATGCACAATTATTCACAGATTTCCTCAACATTACCATTGTCCAACAATGTCATATCCAACCATAAGGAATAAATAATGACCATTAACATTACTTGCAATTATATAAGTAAAAGCACAGCAATATAATGGTAATAAATGGTAAAGCATACAGTAATCAACCAATGAACATTGGCTACCATGCACTTGCCTCTTTTCCTTGTGACACTGGAGAGCGAAACGGCGACAATGCACACGAGACCCCACTCCCTGGACAACAATTTCAAAACATATCTCAAAACCTTCACATTACAGCACCAACACCTTACTCTAACCGTCATCGCATGCCTACGCCAAAACCAACCCTTTTAACCCGAAACTACCGGACACACTACCCGCTGTCCCAGTAGTAAAACGGTCATATCTTACTCATCCGAACTCTAAATTCAGCCATCCAAGACTTTCTGGAATCCTCACAAAACAACCTACAATTTCCTAGTTATGAAGAAAATCTGATTTTACCGTTTTCTATTCCGTTCCTTTACCCGAAGACCATTCCAGATTCTGTCAGAACAGTCCGTTTCACAATTTTGTATCTTTAATTATACAACTTAAAAATATATGAATAATATAAGTTTTGGAAACTACACAAGATTTCCTACAATATTCAAGTTGACATAAATATTTAATTTTACCAATTTCTACACGAAATCGACCTAACTACACGAAGTCTGCCAACTTCGTCTAGAATCTAGACTGCGGCCTTCCAAAGGCCATAACTTTTTGCTCGCTACTCCGATTTTAATGATCCAGACCTTTCTGGAAAGCTAACGTGATAATCTACATTTTATATAATTACACCAAACTCTAATTCGGAGATTACATATCCCTAATCATCCCCGCAAAGTTCTGTCCTAAACCTGACGAATCTGGACAGAACAAAAATCGATCTTCCCATTGCCCAAACGATCTACCGAAAGAACAACAACTAAATTTATGAGCATCTAGAAGTTTTTAGATCGTTACCCTCGAAGAACACGGAGCCAATCGTGAAATCCCGTGAAATCCTTCTGCTCCTCCCTTCTTTTCTTCCCTTCTTCCTTCCTCTTTTTGGCCGGCAGCAGTGGAGGGGAGGTGATGCTACAGTACTCATCGTGCTACAGTACCCGCGATGCTACAGTGGCGGCGCTACAGTTACCGGTGCTACAGTGCTAGGGTTTAACGCCCCCCACCCTCTTAAGCGGTTCTCCACTTGGGCCAAAAAGCTATGGGCCGAGGCCTGAATTCTAATACTCCTCCTAAATTCTGAATTTTTTTATGTTCTAATTCTATTTAAATTCAGTACTAATCACTTATTTCTTTTATTTTTAAACGGGATATTACATTCTACCCCCCCTAAACAGAATTCGACCCCGAATTCCACTTGTCATTCTATTCGCAAGAACACCACAGCTGAAATTAATCACAATTAACACGTACCTAAAGTGAACAACTCTGGATTCTGTTCACACATACGTGATTCCTACTCCTAAGCTGCTCCCCTCTCGGACTTATGAGACCACATCACCTTGATGGATACCAACCTCTTACACCTCAACACTAGTCTCGACCTTTTCAGGTACACTCAATGGACATGACTCGAAGGTACGGGTCTAATAAAACCTCACACTCCAGATCTCTCAACTACTCCCTTGACACCGGGTTATACAAAACGTTGTGTACCCCGCGTCTGGACTCAAGACGGTCCTAGCGATACGCTACCTTCCAAAATCCCGGCAACTTTTAGAAACAAACCGATGTACCTTGGGCCAACTATCCCTTTGGTACCAAACCACACCACTTGCATAAGACACATGGAACTCTGCTTCCCTTTTCTAAATCAGTCACTTCACCTTTGCGAGAAGCATCTTATTTAACAACAGATGCACAAACAACTTGCCTCAAACCAACCCTCTTACAAAAGAACCCAACTGAAAAACGAAGTATTCCCATCGTAGCTAACTCATTAACCTCTTCCCTCCAAAAGACTCCAATCCAAAATCAAAGACTCATCAAGAAATCTTTTTCTCTTTCCAAGTAACCAGTTCGCAAATAAACATCACATAAAGCCAAAGGCGAAAATCACTCGAATTCCCAAATCAAACACTTCTTTTATTTTCCTGAACCAGAAAAAAACCACCATACCAACATAAAGCCAATCAAATCGCACATGACCTCCGTCATAAACACACAACTCAAATAAGAATCAAGAGAGCATTTCACTACCCGAGAAAGCATTCCTTTCGCAACTTTTCTTTAGGAAATAAACCTATCACAAATATTCCCACTATGCAACAAAGGTTGCAAACAGTCAAGTAAAACTCTTCTATCTACAACAGAGAGACAGATTACAGCATTAGTTCCTAAAATTTATATCTTTTGATCTAGAAATCCAAAAATTATAAAATTTAACTTTCTAGAATCATAATGAAAATACCTAAAAGTCTCATTCAGACCAACTAACCCAATTCGGCCGTCTCCAAGATCAAATTTATAGGTCTATGTTCGCTGCACAACTCCTGAGACTGATTTAGCACCCAGTCTTGCGAAATTCATTACTAAATCATCGTTTATCCCAAACTCCAAAATTCCCCCAAAATCTCTTAATTTTAATTAATTTCCCTCTCCTAATTGTTATTCTCTCTAATCGATATTCGGGGTATTACATTCTACCCCCCTTAACAGAATTCGATCCCGAATTCTAATCGTCTAGATAAACAAATGAACAACTGCTACTGAAATAAAATAACAATTAACACGTTCCAGATGTGAACAAATCCGGATATTGTTCGCGCATGCGAGACTCCAGCTCCCAAGTCGTTTCACTCTCACACCGATGCGCCCATGGCATCTCAATGGATGCCAACGTCTTATGCCCCAAATGCTCGTCCTGACCTCTCCAGTACGTACCAGACGAGATTCGGACGTGGGGTCTTACTCAGTGGTCAACGGGTATAACGAAACCTCAAATCCCAAAATTTTGAGGTTCTCACTCAGCACCAGAACATACTAGATATTGCATCCCTCACGTTTGGACCCAAGATGGTCATAGCAATACGCCCACTTCCTAATCCCCGCAACTGCCAAAAACAAAACAATGTACCTGTAACACCCTAGCTATTCGGAAGCCAAAATGTTATCTAAAAACTAACATACAACCAAATTGCGGAAGAATTTAAACAATAACTCATCTAATAGTATAAAGAGGTCAACATATAATAGAACAAATGCAGAAATATAATCTGAATCCAAATAATTATATCAAAGGAGTAATCAAGAATCACAAGCAGTTACTTAATCAACCATAACATAGAGAAAGTTATCATCCGTCGTTAACCTCTATTTATTACAATTCCTCACTTAACGAATGAAAGACAGGAATAAAATCATATTATTGATACTTGAGTATTGTGAAATGAATGAAATATGTGTGTCTACTCCCTCCCATGAATGTCATCAACAGCGATCACCTAGAATAAACAAACAAAGGCAAGAATGAGTCTAAGACTCAGCAAGTACAAAGAATAAATGGAACTACACCGAATATGAATAATACAGTATCATTAAGAACATGAACATAGAACTGAAAGAAACATATGAATGAATAGAATGAATGGAATGAATGAACTACACTTCTGCTTATACCGGTATAGCTAGAGTCACACCAGTCGGTTTTCACTTAGGCCAGCATTTAACAAAATATGGAGATCCAAGGCCCGTATGAAGAACATTTCATACGGGGATCCAAATCTGTCCACATTGGAATGGTGGGTCTTACGTGCCCATACTGGAATTGATGGGTCTTTATTTTCTACTCCCGTGGAACAAACATGAACAAATGAATGGATGGAATGAAACATGAATAATGAAAGACATCCTCTCTTTCAACATGGATTAACTTATATGAAAGAAACATGAAGCATTGAATGTAATCATGGTTCATAAAAATAAAAGTATGAATACATACACATAGCATTCATCGACATTAAGAATTACAATGTACTTGCCTTCCGCGTTGTGACACTTAGTAGGCAATGAAGATGCCCCTAAACCCGAAGCCTCTCTGCCTACAAAAATAAGTACTCAAAATAAGAACAACATGGTACAAGACACTACTCGCAACGTTCTACAACAATTTTCTGACAACCCAAGAATTAACTATTTGATCTACTCTGAAAACAGACCACACGATCACAGAAAACGAATCTAGACAGGATCTTTAAAACCTACATAACTTTCACTCCGAAAATCATAAAAATGTAAACTCAGATTGGCTGGAAAGATAACGAAAATATCTAAAATAACCTATTTGGTGGACATCCCGAATTCTATCTGTAAATAACTTTAATAGATAGATGAACATCTTCTGTCAAAAACTAACCGACAAACCGACAATGCATGACTAAGATCGGACATAATTTCTAATTGGTGAACCAAATGTAACACCTCGCTATTCGAAGCCAAAATGCTACCTAAAGGACTAACATACAACAATACTGCGGAAGAACTTTAACAATAACTCATCAACTAACATATAAGGATCAACATCTTTTAAAACCTAAGCAGGAATTAAAATTGAATCCAACAACAGTTCACAAATTCCAATTATTTAAGTCATCTTGAATCCACTAAGATAATCATACCAAACGAATGATCATGGAACATAAGCGATTAATTAAACAACCTTAACGTAGAGAAAGATATCAACCAACATCAAACTCCATTATATTATAGTCCATCACTTAACGAATGAAAGACAGAATCAAGTTCTATTATTGAAACTGGTGTAAGGTGAAATGAATGAGTAGTGTGTGTCTACTCCCTCCCAAGAGAATCATCACCAACGATCACCTAAAAATAAATAAACAAAGCAAGAATGAGTCTAAGACTCAGCAAGTACATGGATAGCTGGACATACCACAAATATGAAAAAGACAACTTCATTAAAGAATTTGAACATACACTGAATGAATACATGAATGCATGGAATTAATGGAATTAATGAAAAGAATGGACTGCACACATGCTTATACCGGTATAGCTAGTGACACACCCATCGGTGTTCACTTAAGCTCGTATTTAACAAAATACGGGGATCCAAATCCCGTATGTAGAACGTTTCATACGGGTGTCCAAATCTGCCCACATTGGAATGGTGGGTCTTACGTGCCCATACTGGAATTGATGGGTCTTTATAATCCACTCCCGTGGATGAAACATGAATAATGGATGCATGGGATGAAATATGAATAATAAGAGACATCATCTCTAATCATAGAAATAACACATATGAAAGGATCATAAACTCTGAATAATCTCATAGATCACAGAAAAGCACAATACGAACATCAAGCATTCAGCATTCACTAATCATAAGAAAATCAAAGTACTTGCCTTAACCGTGAGACGAAAAGATGACGACAAGATGACTTTTCAACCCTGGTGCTCACCAACACCTGGCAACCGTAAAGTATACTAAGTATACTAAGTATACTAAACAAGAGTGCTCAACAAAGCGATAGAACATAACGAGAGCGATCGCTCCTGAACGCAACACAAAAACTAGCAATTTCACCCCTGACTCTAATCTGTCCAATCTGGGTTGCTCAAAGAAAATCCATAACTTTTGAGTCCCAGCCCCAAAAGTTATGAATCCAAGTTTTCGGACTTTACACGAGCTTAGCTACAACTTCCCAGGTGATCGACAGAACAAATTACCCCATCTAAGCCCTTGATTTTAACCCCAAAGACCGTTCTGTCATCTTCGGTACTTTCAACTTGTGAAATTCATAACTTCCATTTGGTACAACCAAAATCAATGACCTAAACATTTCTGGAAACTACAAGGAACTAGCTTCCTGAATAAAATTATTTCAATAATTCCCAAGGTGCAAGAAAAGTCGCTAACAAGTTAATCTTTCTCTACTGTCCACAACAGAGAGACAGATTACAATAAGAACTTCAAAAATTCATATCTTTTGTTCTACAGCTCCAAATTGGATGTTCTTTAATGATCTGGAAAGATAAGACCAAGGCCTACAAATTTCATAATATGGAGAAGTCCTGATTCGAATTTAACAATAATCAATCTACTAATTAAAATGACTGCTAAAACGTAGCTAAGATTCTGGACAGCGGTAAAGAACAGATCACAACCTTTGATCTACAACTCTGATTAGGGTGTTCTTTAACATTTTGGAAAGCTTGTAAAAATTGATACAATAACCTAGTTGGGTGAAAACACTGAATATTCCATTATCATAATCATATTTTAGGAGACAACTTGACAGATCAATCGCGTCAGAATTCTAGACAGCAGAAACTAAAACTATCATAACTTTTGATCCGTACGTCAGAATCAGGTGTTCTTGGCGGCCACGAAAAGCTAAGAATATTATATAAATATCTCTAGGAGATGGAAACCTCCAATTCGGCCTCTAAGAACTCGAAACTGCCCACGCAACCTACTGGACAGAATTGAATCTTTAACAGACAGAGTTCGATCCAATCAATTCTAATCGAATTCACATCTACGACTAATCAAATAATGAAAACGACATTCGTTACCCTTGGAGACATGCGTGCCCGCTGATTTCCCCCGCTAGAAGCTCCTCTCCTCTTCTTCTCCTCTCTCCCTCCACCTTTCTGCTTGGCCGACAGTAATGGGAGAGCACCACCAAGAGGGGGCAACGGAGTGCAAGGAGGAGGACATGCACTGTAGCAGCACTGTAGCGGCGGTGGGAGCACTGTAGCAGTGCGTGCTACATGGTGGGCTAGGGTTTCTCCTCCTTTTAATAGTGGCCGACCCTCATGGGCCTCTGGCCAAAGCCCAAGCCCAAAGTTGCCAAAGAATTGCAGATTTTCCCTTCTCTAAAGTCTAATTTCTCTTTTCACTGCTTCCTTCATTAGACTAAGTTGGAGTATTACAGAAAACCCCCTTTTTTTGTTTACTCTCCTTCCTTAGAAACATTCGGGGTATTATACCAAACTTAGTGTTCTTTATCAATCTGGAAAGATAAGACAAAGGCCTACAATTTTTATAATGGGGAGAAATTCTAATTCGGAGTTTAACAACATTCAATATGTTAATTAAAATGACTGCGGTAAACTAACTGGGTTTCTGGACAGCAGTAAAGAAATTGTCGTAACTCCTAAACTACAACTCCGATTCAGGTGATCTCAGATTCTATGGAAACCTGACGAAAAACCCCACAACTCTCTAGGAGATCACAAACTCTAATTCGGCTTTGAACTACAAGAAAACTGGTGTACAACTATAACACCCCAGCCCAACATGAGCCTGAAATGCTACTAATTAAACATGATAACAAATTAAAACATAAGACATAATTCTAAATTTCGGCAGAACCTCCTTTGTATAGTTAACTATACCGGAGGGTCCAACAGTCACATATATCAAAGACAATATTCTAACATCCAGAATTCATCAAAGCATTCAAAATATGCTAATCAGCTGAGGCATAAACAAGGATATCCAAAATATGCTACTCTCATTATTACAAATAATCCAATGCATGAGCATAACCATAATAAATCCTTAAGCAGTTTGCTTATTACTAAGGTACAATCTAAATGTTATTCAACTTTAAAGATGTGTGTAGTGAGTGATTCCAAGACAAGCCTACTCTCTCCCGTGCATGCCGTTCTTGCAAGTAGTACCTAAAAGCACAACAAAAACAAGAGTTAGCCCAAAAACTCAGCAAGTACAATACATGGCATCAACAGCATACATAATTGAAATTCATCAATCATTAACCACAAAACTATACACCAAAAATATTACATACTCATGCTATGCAATATGCTCAAAATGCTCTTTAACTTTCTCTTTCTCTTTTGCATTTTACCGGTAATGCAGAGCGTGCATCCGTCGATGCACACCCATGCATATCCCATCTAGCACAGGGACCATTGCCCATACTCCACAAGTATAGGGACCTAAGCCTATGCTCCACGAGCATGGGGACCTTTATCCCGTCATAATCATGACGGGGACCTCAACAATTGCTTGGTCATCACATAACCAAGCTTCAATATACCATCATGATGCAAATGAATGAAATCTTAAATCACCATAAACAAGCATTCTGTAATGCTCGGCAGTTTTAGGGTTTCTAACTACGAAATTCAATCTGGCCATCTCCTGGAGAATTGTAGATAACGTCAGTATCTTTCCGTAGGTTTTTGGATCATGTCGTTTCGATGAACGGATTAGGAGTTATGATTTTCGTAGCTTTGCTGTTCTGCAGATCTGTCATAATTCTGACAGATTATGTTAATCGATCGTTAGCAAATAGTTAGTGAATTTTCTAGAAGATCGCACCAAAACAAAAGTTCTAGGTTATTTTCTAAGGTTTCCAGAAAGATAAATATCATAGCTTTTCAATGTATAGAGTGAAAGTTACGTTAGTTTTAGTCTCGCTGTCCAGAATCTCTGACGAGATTTTGTTATTATTTTGATCTGCTTGGTAAGGATAGAATATGGCCGAATCTGAGAAGCTTGCCAAATAGGTTTATGTAGGCAATGTTATAAGCTTTTCAGAAAGTCAGAGATCACCCCTTTTGGATCTCTGTACAAAAAGTTATGAATTTATAAGATGACTGTCTGTTTTGGAGACAGATAGATATTTTAGGATATGGAGTTTCGGGTTGCGCTTAGGAGCGAGTGAGTTATATATGTTCGTTTCTAGCAATGTTTGGTCCAGAATTGTTATCTTAGAATGTTTATTAAAATTATTCAGGTGGTGGTTTGGTTCTGGGGGGCGCCTCTTCGCGTCTTCCATCTACACACCTGCTGAGGCAAGTACTTTGATTGATAGATTAAAAGTGAATGGATGATCATGATTAAGTAGTATTTGATACATATTAGCTATACATGGTTGTTGGATTGATATATGTGTTGATATTGGTGAATGCTCAAAGTATGATTAAGTTCTATTCATGTATGATGTTCTTTGCTATTACATGTTAATGATGAATAGAGTAATGCTGTGCATGTGCATATTGAGATCATGTTTGAGGCTTGGTCACGTGGTGACCAAGCATATATATTTTGAGGTCCCCGTCATGTATATGACAGGCTTGAGGTCCCCACACTTGTGGAGTGTGGGCTTTGGTCCCCATTACTTATGGAATATTGGGCTTGGTCCTCGTGCTTATGAAAGCATGTGCATGGGTATGCATCGACGGTTGCAAACCTTGCATTACCGGTAAAATGCAAAAAGAGTTAAAGAGAAAGGTTGCATTGAGCATTGCATAAGCATATGACATGACGTATGGTAAAGATTTGAGAATGGATGCTGATGTTATACTGGTGTGTTATAATATCTTATTATTTGTACTTTGCTGAGTCTATAGACTCACTCTTGCTTTGTTTGTGGTTTTTAGGTACCCCTTACAAGAACGACATGCATGGGAGGGGGTAGTCATATTTTCGGACACACACTGCCACGAATCTTTTATAGTTGATTAAATTTTAGATTTATGGTTATGCTTTACTTGTTGGATTATTTGTAATAGTGATGAGTAGCATATTTTAGATACCTTTAGTTATGCTTTAGTTGATTAGCATAACTTGAATACCTATCGATTATGCTGGATGTTGGATTGTTTAATTATGATATTTGTTTTTAACTGTTGGAACCTCCGATATAGTTAGCTATACAAAGCAGGTTCTACCGAAATTTAGTAAAATGTCTTAGTTTTAATTGATTATATTGTTAGTTTAGTAGCATTCCAGGCTCATGTTAAATGGGTGTTATTAGATTGGTATCGAGCGGTTGTAGGTCCATGGTAATCGAATTATTAATTTTGACACACTATGCACGAGAGGATGGGAATGGGCAAAGCATTGCATTTACGTTTCCGCTATACCGTATTGATGATTGCTGATATGAATTGGGTATGATTGCTCATTAATTGATTATATGATTAGTAATGTGTGGGGATACTCGATGTTGAGAGGTTAAGGTCGTGGTTGTGGCCCTGGCTTTACCAAAGTTACACCGCTGCTCGTGGTATAGGAATAGTGAAGTGTCTACATCGAATATCTTTTTACAGGTGTTGATAGTGAGTATCTTTAGAAGAGTTGTTCTCTTCCTTGAATTTGAATTTGGTCAACTCTTGTCCCGTTGTGACCGATGATGTTCTCTTAGGATATTAGTTCATTGCGATTGATAGGTTGCTTTGAGAAAGGTTGGTGTGTTTTCATTGGCTAAATTTGTCCCGTAAAGCAATCATTGTTTTCCCAACCGATGAGTTATTCTTGCGGCTGGTGAACTTGGTTGATTGTCAAGTTTGACTTTTATATTGGAGTTTTGTCTTTCTCATTGGAAAACATGACCCGTTTATTCGCTTGATGTTTTTGGATAATGAAAGTTTCCTTTTGCAAGTCCTTTAATACGTGGAAGCTTTGACTCGATGTATCTCTCTTCGGTATTTTGAGAGTTGAAGATTAATGGATCTCTTTTATGAAAGAAGATGTTAAACCCTTTAGCGATGTTTTGTCATGGTTAAGTGAGAGGTTATAATCGAGCAATTAATGGATATGATATGGATTATCAAGTTGGGTTGCGATTAGTGTGCATGATCGATCTTAACTAAGATCCTTGAAAGGAAAGTTGAATAAGTTGAGGTTGTCCTCTAGTAGTTCTTGATGAGCTATGACTATGAGTATGACTATATTTAGTTGGAATCAATAGAGTTATTAAGAAGTGCGGAACATTAATGAAATGGTTGATCATTAGAATTGTTTAGTTTGCTAAACTTGTTGGATTATTTGGTCTCAATAGATTAATCTAACTGTGTAGGAAGAGAAATATAAGCATGTGTTTTACTATGGTCTTAAGAGATAATAACATGGAATTTTCTTTAATTGGCTATTTGATGATCTTATTTAAGCTCGTGGGAATACAAATAGAGAAAGGACCATCAATTCATCCATGATTGTATAATCATCAATGGTTTATGATAACCCCTAGATTGGAATTAGTGTATACTAAATTAGTGTGAGCATTCCTAATAGGTGAAGGGTTGAAATTGAAAGTGATTTATTCACGTGTGTTTTGTGAGGATGAATTGCGGTACGCATGCCCTTGTTAAAAGAGGTTTGCTCGATAGTGCGGTTGGTGTATTAGATATACTCGAACAGGTTGTTCTGCTGCAATCTCATTGAGATAACAAAAATATTATGAAATAACCTACTGTGTTTCTTCTGGAAAGGTTTATGATGGGATTTAATAGGTGACCTGTGTTTGCATGATGGTGAAATTGTCGGGTAATAGTATGCCTTTGATGAAAGGGTTTTGGTATAACCTTTTAAATTGTGAAGTAGATTCCCTCTAAAATAAAGTGGTTGTTGTGGTGAAGTTGTAAGATTTTGGTATACTCTCAATTTGAGGATGAGATGACACAAGTAGTATGGAACAGTAGATGAGCCTTTGAGGGCTCTATGATGGAAGAATTGACAAAAATGATCTTGTTAGGAGTGTATTGTTCTTGATGTTAGTAAGGTGGTCTGCAAAGGATTGTGACTTGTTGGAGTGGTGATGACTCTCTTAGAAAAAAAGTAATTGGATCACCTTTCGAGAAATAGATTAGGCGAAAATATTCTGAGTTTTGCGTATGTGATCTTCTGGACCTCATGATTTGTATAGTAACTCAAATTTGTTGAGCAGAGCGAAGTGTTGGAAAAGTTCTATTTGATTCTTAAGAGACTCGTGTGATTTGAACTTAGAGGCTCTCTTATTTTGAGTTGGAAAAATGTTTCAATCAAAGAAAATTATTTTCTTTGATAAAAGAAAGAGCGTAGTAGATGTCTTTGAGGTTGGACTCAAGTTTTGTAGCCTCGTAGCTTTTTGAAGCGCATTTAACCTTGTTATTGGCCACTTAAGGGTTTCTCGTGTTTCAAAAGCAATGCTTAATTCATAATTGGCTGAGGTTTGGTATTCCTTCTTATGGGACATGTGCCCTCAACTGTGGACTCGTATTTTGTTTTCCGAGATCATTTCAATTTGACTGTTTTTCTTGGTCTCGTGCTCACTCCGAGGAGCAACGTTTTCTTGTGTGATGAAACCTGTATTTATTTATTTCTTCCTTTTGATAAAGGCATTAACCAACTTGTGTTGCCAAGTTTATAAAGTGTATTTTAGCGACTGGTTGATGGTGTACAAGTAAATGGTAGTGGTGAGATTTTCGGAACCAATCTATTTGAAGAACAGAAGAAGGTGATCTGGTTTTGACCCTAACTCTTGGAGAGAATTCTATTTAAATGGAAGGTTTTTCGTTGGAATACAATTGATTCGTGTTATAACTAGTGGAACCTATGACGAATTATAATCCAAGAACCTTTGTCCATGTTGGAATGATGGGATTATCGAAAGTATGGAATCTTGATAAATTTATTAGAGTATCGCGATTGGGTAATTAACTTTGTGAGGTTGTGTAGGTGATTTATGATGGTGTAGTTTAATGAGTGGGAATTAGCAAAGAAATATAATCATTATGGCAATTAAAGAGACAGTAGGAACTGTGGAGTTGTTGTCAAGTATGACTTGGCTTCAGTGAGTAATCCTTTGGGAGTTGGAATCTCCCTAAAGATAATTTGATCGATAATATGTTTACATGTCGGTGCTAATGATTGAGTATGTTTGGATTGTGTGAATTTTAGTCATCAGATTTGAGAGTTTCGTATCAATTACACAGAATTATATTTATAGGAGCCTTGGGGATTGAATTTGGGTTTAGTGATCTATACTAGACCCGTAGTTGCTCAATGGCTATGTGTAGAAGTAGTAGAATAAGAGTGGATTCCAATAGTGTGATGATCTTTAATAGAACCCTTTTGATGTAATAAATGAGAGTGTGCGCTGAGAAGTTCCAGTTGATTATCTGTAACAGAATGAGGTGATGTGGTTATGGGTGAACAATCTTTATTGAGGTGTTGGAAACCATTTGTCAAAATAATTCCTTTGGTATATGAGTGGACTAGAGAATCCTTTTGTGGATTAGTAGAGTCCCTCTAGATAAGTGTGGATGTTCTTTCTGTTTGAGGATCGTTTTGGGGTTGTCGGTTAAAAGAAAGGAGTTAGTGTGATGATTTGAAAACCCATGATTTGGGAAAGGTTTATTTCTTAAAAGAACATCTGAGAAAAGAATGTTTTCTCGAGTAGAGAAGTGCTCTATTGGATCTTGTTTGAGTTGGGTTTTATGACGGAGAACATGTGCCATTTGAGTTGACTCTATGTTAGCAAGGTGGTTCTTTCCGGTTCAGGAAAATAAATGAAGTGTTTGATTTGAGCATTCTAGTGATTTCTTTTTGGCTTATGTGGAGTTTATTTGTAAACTGCCTAGTTGGAATGTGAAAAGGTTTTCATGAGGAATCTACGATTTTGGATTTGAGTGTTTTGGAGGAAAGTTGGAATTGCATTGTGAATCCTTTGTTTCAGTTGAATCTGATTATTAAAGTTTGATTAAGATAAGTCATATTGTGCGTCCCTGCTTAACGGAGGTTCTCCTTGTTATGATGAAGAGATCGACTGAGAGATGGAACAAGAGTTCCATATGTTTTTGTGCAAGTTCTGTGGCTTGGTCCCAAAAAGAATGATAGCCAAAAGTATATTTTGTTTGTTCTGGAAGTTGCGAGGATTTTGGAAGATAGCAATTCGCTAGAACCGTCTCGAGTCCTCGAGCGAGGTATATAACGTTTTGTATGACCTAGTGTTGAGAGAATGCTCGAGGTATTTATAGTGTGAGGTTTCATAAGAGTCGTTGACCAGCGTGTAATACCGCATCTTCGAGTCCTGTCCGCTGAGTGGTTACGTTAGGTCGTCACGAGTGATGAGGTGTAATTCATCAGTTGCATCAAGGTGCGGTGGTCCCATAAGTCCGAGAGGAAAACAACTTAGGAATTGTAGTCTCGCATGTGCGAGCAATATCCGGAATTGTTCACAGCAGGTGTGTGGTATTGTTGGTAAATCCTAGTTGTAATTGTTCCTTGGCGTAGAGCGTGAGTAGAATTCGGGGTCGAATTCCATTTAAGGGGGGTAGAATGTAATATCCCAAGTTTAATTAAGTAAGAAGAAAAGAATTTGGGGAGGAGAATCAATTAGAAAAGTGATTTAACAGAAAATTCAAGGGGATTCTTGTGTAATTTAGAAAACCTAGGCTGTGGGCCAAAAGCCCACAACACCTTGGCCCATTAGGGCAACCATCCAAGTGGAGGGGGAGGCATGCTACTGTAGCACCACCACTGTAGCAGCCCCTCCCCTCCCCATTGCGCCTCCACCTCCTTTCCCCTCCCTTGCACCTCCACCTCCCCTCCCCGTCGTGGCCGGCCAAGAAGAAGGAAGGGGGAGAAGGGAGAAGAGAAGGGAGATGGGTCTTGTGGTTGATCTCGCAACCTTCAGCGCAATCTCCAAGGGTAACTCTCAATTCCATTCGATAAGTCTTGTAGTTTTGTGATTTGGCAATATCGGGTATTAGATCGATTTCTGGCAGTCTGTAATGCTCGGCAGTTTTAGGGTTTCTAACTACGAAATTCAATCTGGCCATCTCCTGGAGAATTGTAGATAATGTCAGTATCTTTCCGTAGGTTTTTGGATCATGTCGTTTCGATGAACGGATTAGGAGTTATGATTTTCGTAGCTTTGCTGTTCTGCAGATCTGTCATAATTCTGATAGATTATGTTAATCGATCGTTAGCAAATAGTTAGTGAATTTTCTAGAAGATTGCACCAAAACAAAAGTTCTAGGTTATTTTCTAAGGTTTCCAGAAAAATAAATATCATAATTTTTCGATGTATAGAGTGAAAGTTACGTTAGTTTTAGTCTCGCTGTCCAGAATCTCTGACGAGATTTTGTTATTATTTTGATCTGCTTGGTAAGGATAGAATATGGCCGAATCTGAGAAGCTTGCCAAATAGGTTTATGTAGGAAATGTTATAAGCTTTTCAGAAAGTCAGAGATCACCCCTTTTGGATCTCTATACAAAAAGTTATGAATTTATAAGATGACTGTCTATTTTGGAGACAGATATTTTAGGATATGGAGTTTTGGGTTGCGCTAGGGAGCGTAGTGAGTTATATATGTTCGTTTCTAGCAATGTTTGGTCCAGAATTGTTATCTTAGAATGTTTATTAAAATTATTCAGGTGGTGGTTTGGTTCAGGGGGGCGCCTCTTCGCGTCTTCCATCTACGCATCGGTTGAGGCAAGTACTTTGATTGATAGATTAAAAGTGAATGCATGATCATGATTAAGTAGTATTTGATACATATTAGCTATACATGGTTGTTGGATTGATATATGTGTTGATATTGGTGAATGCTCAAAGTATGATTAAGTTCTATGCATGTATGATGTTACTTTGCTATTACATGTTAATGATGAATAGAGTAACTGTGCATGTGCATATTGAGATCATAGTTTGAGGCTTGGTCACGTGGTGACCAAGCATAAATATTTTGAGGTCCCGTCATGTATATGACGGGCTTGAGGTCCCCACACTTGTGGAGTGTGGGCTTGTGGTCTCCATTACTTATGAGTATTGGGCTCTTGGTCCTGTGTTATGAAGCACGAGCATGGGTATGCATCGACGGTTGCATACCTTGCATTACCGGTAAAATACAAAAAGAGTTAAAGAGAAAGGTTGCATTGAGCATTGCATAAGCATATGACATGACGTATGGTAAAGATTTGAGAATGAATGCTGATGTTATACTGGTGTGTTATAATATCTTATTATTTGTACTTTGCTGAGTCTATGGACTCACTCTTGCTTTGTTTGTGGTTTTTAGGTACCCCTTACAAGAACGACATGCATGGGAGGGGGTAGTCATATTTTCGGACACACACTGCCACAAATCTTTTATAGTTGATTAAATTTTAGATTTATGGTTATGCTTTACTTATTGGATTATTTGTAATAGTGATGAGTAGCATATTTTAGATACCTTTTGTTATGCTTTAGTTGATTAGCATAACTTGAATACCTATCGATTATGCTGGATGTTGGATTGATTAATTATGATATTTGTTTTTAACTGTTGGAACCTCCGATATAGTTAGCTATACAAAGCGAGTTCTCTCAGAAATTTAGTAAAATGTCTTAGTTTTAATTGATTATATTGTTAGTTTAGTAGCATTCCAGTGCTCATGTTGAAAGGGTGTTACACATGCAAATTCTATCAATTAATCTCTGTGTCCATTACTAATCTAATTAATGAACCACAGCCAACTAATGAACCGCATGCTGCAGCACTTCCCAGGTGGCTGGTGCCAAATAGCAGTAGAGCAATTAACCAACCAATCACACAACACTATTAAATTAATCTTTCTCTCCCTAACAATCCCAAATAAAATAATCAAAGGAGTGCATGTAACACCCCAGCCAAACAAAGGCCTGGAATGCTACTAAACTAAATAAATTAAACAAAATTAAACTAAAACACCTTACAAAATTTCGGTAGAACCTCCTTTGTATAGTTATCTATACCGGAGGTTCCAACAAACAGTTATAACATAAACAGGTAATCCAACTCGCAATAATATCAAGACATATTCAAAACCGGCTATTCGTTACTATAACATCCATAGCAACTAAACAGCTAAGATATAGATCATGAGCCTCCAAAAATATCTATCCATTTATTACAGTTTACTACTAATTAATTTTTCTTTTCATTCCATTGTGGTAGATTGTGCGATAGTGCAACAAGACTAATCATTCTTTTCCCCCATGCATGCCGATCTCGTAAAGGTACCTAAAACACAAGAAACAACAAGAGGTGAGTCCAAGACTCAGCAAATATAATAAATGGCATCAACAACATACAAGCATGTAAATCATCAACTATACTTCACAAATCCACATATCAATCACCTTACAGACACATGCTATGCAATATGCTCAAATGATCCTTTTCCTTCTCTTTCCCTTTTGCATTTTACCGGTAATGCAAAGTGTCCATCCGTCGATGCACACCCATGCCTGTGCCATCTGGCAAAGGGACCATTACCCATACTCCGCAAGTATGGGGACCAAAGCCCATGCTTTACAAGCATGGGGACCTTTAGCCCGTCATCAACATGACGGGGACCTCAAGAGTTGCTTGGTCATCACATGACCAAGTCTGCAATAAGCCAACATGATGCATATGTATGAATTTCTCAAATTAATACAAACATGCATCCGCAAAAACATTGCATATGAATATCCTATTCATACTACAAAGCTCATAAACATAGACTTCACAACTAGCAAACATCCAAGATTAACACATAACTCATATCTCTAGCAACCATGAACATTACCAACTATACCAACATCACAACTCATGAACACCCAATTTCTCATAATATATATCAAACATTGCCATTCAACCATATATATTATAACCATCATTATACTTGCCTTAACCGCGAGACAACGATAGATGTGCGTATGTGTGCCCGCACAGATCCACCACATGAATAATAATTATAACGCATGCTAAGACACAGCAAAGGACCAAAACAAACTATATAACAACAACCACAAACTCGCAAAAGCATCTAACTCGATCCCGTCCCCAAATTCCTAAACGTCGATCTGTCCCTCGTGGATAGTCAATTCAAAAATTCATATCTATTGTTACAGGAGTCCAATTAAGGTTTTCTTAGACTTTCTGGAAAGGTAATTAAATTCTCCAACTAAGTCTAGTTGGTGAACCTCTCTGAATCGGCTAAATAATACACCTACCAAGCCGTTAATAAAACATCGATTTCGTCAGCTCTCGACAGAGCACTAAAAATACCATAACTTTCAGAAGTGTGTCCAAATCTCGAGTTCTTGAGCTTTTTGAAAATCTGAGACAATGATCTACAATTTTATTATATGTGCTTCTCGATTTCTTCTTGGCCAACAAAGAATGGGAGAGCAACACCAAGAGGGAGGGGATAGCAATGGAGTGCAAGGGGTGTCATCAGAGCACGACAATCAGAAGGGCGGGGCATCAGAGCTCATGTGCTACAAGAGTGCTAGGGTTTTCCTTCTTGATTGGTGGTCGGCCCCTCATAGGCCTCTTGGGCCAAGGCCCGAGGCCCAAAGTTGCCAAGGATTTGCATAAAACCCCCCTTTTTTCCTTCTGCTAAACTCTTTTCCATTTGGTCCTTCTCCTAATTTTAATTATTCTCTCGAATTATATTTGGGGTATTACATTCTACCCCTTAAACGGAATTTAATTCGAATTCAAATCACGCTTAACGCTAAAGAATAATCACACTAAAAAAAACTTACTAACATTACCACGAATCGCTGTGAATAATTTCGATAATTGCTTTCGCATGCAGACTCCAATTCCCAGATGGCCTCTTTCTCGGTCTGCTGCGACTTCCGCACCTTGACGTAACTGACATGTTACGCCTTATTACTCGTCCCAACTTTTCACGAGTCACTCATCGGACCTGTCTCGCAGGCACAACCTTACTCGTGGGTCAACGACCCTATTGACTTCACACTCCAGATTTCTCTAGTACTCCCTCGACACTAGGTCAAACAAACGATTTGTGCCCCAGGCTAGGTCTCAAGACAGTCCTAGTAATACGCTATCTCCCAAATCTCTGTAACTTTTAGAAACAACCAATGTACCTTGGGCCAACATTCCCTTTGGTACCCAACCACACAACTTACACATAGCACAAAAACTCTTGTCCCTTATATCAATCGATCTCTTTACTTTAACAATGGGCACCTCCTTTAACTAGGGACGCACAACAGAACTCGTTTTAAACAAACTCCTTTAAAAACAGCACCCAACTGAAAATGAAAGATTCTCATCGCGAATACGCATTACCAACTCCTCCCCAAAAGAGTTAAATCCAAAACCAAAGGATTCATCATGGAACTCTTCTACTTTTCAAGTAGGCAGTTTGCCAAAGAACACTACATAAGCCAAAGGCGAAATCACTCGCATGCCCAAAACAACCATTTCCTTTCTTTTTCTTAACCGAAGAGAATCACGCATACCAAGAAGAGCCAACTTAATTTATAATTGTCATCTGTCATAGAGACAAAGCCCGAATAAAAAATGTAATACTCCGAAAATGTGAGGAACATTTAATCGGGAAGTATTAAATTAATCGATAGAGATTAATTAATCGGAGGAAATATTCATTCAGAAAATCATCAAATCAGAAAAGAGAGGGGTTTTCCGCGTTTTTTGGCAACCGGGGCCTCGGGCCACCGCCGGGGGCCATTATGGGCTGGGCGCAGGGCCCATGAGGGGGAGCGCCCCCATTTCTCCAAACCCTAGGCCCACAATCCCCCTCCTTTTTCCCCTCCCCACCCCTTTGGCCGCCCCACCCCTTGGCGCCGCCCTCCACATCCTCCTGCGCCTCCTTGTTGCTCCACGCTCCCCGCTGCCGGGCGACGCTCGTCCTCCTCCCGGCGATCCTCCAAGGAAGGAGAAGAGGAGGAGATTCTTGCATGTGGCCGATCGAACAAGGAGAAAGAGGGAAGAGGAGAAGGAGGGAAGGAGAGGATCCTCACGCCGCACTGGTGGAGGTGTTCGCCGTCGTTCGTCAAGGGTAACGATGATCCCCGATAGTTTAGATGGATAATTAATTGTTTATTCGTTACCGGTTAGTAGATCCGTTTCTGTCCAGTAGTTTGGACGTGAGTTTTGATGTCTGTAGAGGCAGTATCTGGGGATGACTTCTCTTAGAAAAAGTTGGGTCGTGTCCTTAGCTTTCCGTGGCCGCTAAGAACGCCCAAATCCGTTTAACGGTTAGCGAGTTATGATTTTTCTAATGTCGCTGTCCTGATAATCTGTCAACATCCTGACAGTCTGTAGAAATCGAATTAATCTTTTAGTTAAATGTGAAATCAGAGGATCTCGTTATAACGAAAAAGATGGGTAATTTCCATACCTTTCCAGAAAGCCAAAGAACGCAATATTTGGACGTTTGTAGCAAAAGTTATGACAATTTTAGTGTACTGTCCAGAGAACCCGACGTGAATATTGATGTTCTGTAGATTGTCTTGGTAGGGGTAGTAGATGGTAGAATCAGAAGGGCTCCCCAACTAAGTTTATTTAGATAATTTAATTATCTTTCCAGAAAGTATTAGAACATCTTATTTGGACTCCTGAGCAGAAAGTTATGTATTTTAGAAGTTGACTGTCCGCAGTGAACACCAAATCGACCGGTAGAAATTGGAAGATTGAAAACGCTTGGGGTTTAGTGAGTTCTATTGTGCTCTTATTTATGCTTTTGGTCCAGTAAGTTTGTCTTAGTTGGGTTATCATTATGTTCAGGTGGGAGGGTGATCCCAGGGCAGCGCCTTCTTCGCGTCCATCGCCCTCGCGTGGTTAAGGCAAGTATTCGGGTTAAAGAATAATGATGATTGTTTGCTAAGATTGATTGTGTCTTGATCGTGATTGCCATGCATGGATGTTATTGTGATGAATTACAATATATCTTGGTATATTCAAGTTATGGTTGGAGTTTCTGTGTTAATGGTTAATGCTTACATGTTATTATGTACATGTTGAATTCATATGTTTAGAAGATAATGTCATTGAACATATGCATGTAGTAAGCATGATTGAGTTTTGGTCACGTGGTGACCAAGTATGAATTGTTGAGGTCCCCGTCATGTCGATGACGGGCTAGAGGTCCCTACATTCGTGTAATGTGGGCAATGAGTAAAGAGGTCCCCATCATGCCGATGATGGGCAAAGGTCCCTATACTTGTGGAGTATAGGCTCTTGGTCCCTATTGCGAGTGTATAGGCATGGGTATACATCGACGGTTGTATACCCCATGACACGTAAAATGCTAAAAGAGATAAAGATTAAAAGGTGCATTGCATGGTTGCATTACATAAGCATGAAGGCTATGTTTAGCGAATGTTTAATTGTGAATATTAATGCCGTGGATCGTGTTTCTAGATTTGGCCTTGTTGATACTTCTCGAGTCTGTGACTCACCCTTGCTTTGTTGTGCTTTTAGGTACCACGGCAAGAGCGGCATGCATGGGAGGGAGTAGCTTTTATCGATTGCACACACTACCCTTCATCCTAATAAAATCATACCATGTAGTTCATTCTATATGAATGAGTAAACCGTTAAGTTTCATTAATAGATTTGGTTGAGTGTTTTGGTCTATCTCAGTAGTGTTGAGATTAGCAAGTTGGATTATGCTAAATATTTTCTATCGGATTAGACTATATTATATGCTTGGATGATAGTGAATGTTGAATTATTGATGAACCTGTAATAAGTAAACCAAGATGGGAAGGAAGGATACCTTCTATGATTTATTATCGCCAGAATCTAGTTTAATGATGAACTGTAATAGATAGGAATTAAATGGTGAAGGAAGGATACCTTCTCCATATATTGGATGTTTTATTTATGCCTTCCTATGATATTCTGTTGGTACCTCCGGTATTGATTAATAATACAAAGGAGGTTCTGCCGAATTTTGGTAAGATGGTTGTAGATAGTTCGTTTTATTTGTTTAATTTAGTAGCATTCCAGGCTCATGTTGGGCTGGGGTGTTACAGTTGGTATCAGAGCGGGCTGTAGGTCCGTGGTTAATAAAACATTAATTTTGACACACTAAGCACAGTAGGTGGGGTTTGGGTTTGCATTGCATCTATGTTTCCGTTGATTATTATAGTTGGATGTATGCTTAATGTTTGTATTTATGCTTGTTGTGATGTTTAGAGATGGCAAGGGGTAGAGGCCGTGGACGTGGCCGTGGTCGTAAATGGCAAGGTCTTACGAGGTCGGCAATACCCCCGCCCGAAGTTCAGAGCTCGGTAGGTGATGAGGCTAGTACTGAGGGATCAGAAGAAGAAGTTGCTTCTGCAATTCAGGGGGGACAGGCGCCACCAGCTGCACCTTCCGCAGCCGCTCCTTTGGCGGCTCCTACGGCGGTACCCGTGGTTGGTGCTATGGGTCAGATTGAACGCCTCGCGTCTGGATACTTTTTGATGGGTTGGGCACGCCGATTGATCGCTAATCGTCATGCGACACATGGAGAGACACTTCGAGCGCTGGGTATGACCGGAGATGAGGGCACAGCCAGGCCTTCACCTTAAGGGCAAGCGGATATCTGGTGGGAGGGAGTCCTGACAGCTAGGACCGCTGCCCATGGCCCAGTTACCTGGGAGCTATTTGTGGAGCAATTCCGGAGGAGGTTTTATCCAGCTTCATTCGTGGAGAGGATGGAAGTCTCGCTGAATAGTTACAAGCAGGGCAAGCTGACAGTGTCAGAGTATGAAGCGGGTTTTAACAACATCATCCGGTTGTTCTCAGGAGGTGGCTACAAATGAGGCCGAGAAGGCCAAGAGGTTTCGCAGAGGGCTCAGACAGGAGTTTCGTAAGGTATTGGGAGCGTTGGAGCTGCGTGATTTTAGCTCCTTGGTAGAACAAGCCAGGGGTATGGAGTTAGAGATGCAGCTCGGAGAAGATATGCAAGGCATGGGTGGTTCGGTGGTTCCTTCGATGCGGTGGCGATCGGAAGAGGAACTTTGGAGGAAGAAGTGGGTCATCCCTGAAGCCCGTTTCCAAGAAGTTCAAGGGCTCGCAGAGTTCATACAAGTCCAAGTATACAAAACCACAAACTGCCAACACTTCAGGGCCGTCAGGGAGTGCGCCTATGCTTCGTCCGGTTCCTGGGCAAGGTATGATTTGCTTCAAGTGCGGTAATGAGCACCGTGCTTCAGAGTGTTCCTGGACTGGATCTTGTCGCCACTGTGGTCTGGCGGGTCATAAGGCGGTGGTTTGTCGGCGGAATCCAGCTAGTGTTATTAAGTGGGAGCCGGCTCAGTCACCAGTGCAAGTGCCAGCTGCTTCTTCACGAGGGTCAGTGCAGATGCTTGCCGCTACCCCCACACAGTCTTGGGGACAGCCTCAGTCTTACTTTCCGGCTCCTGGAGGGATCCCACCACCGGGTATTTTGGCCTTTGCTCATCATGCACCGTTTCGATTAAAGACCTTCAAAGACCTCCTACGGCTTCTGCACCACCATACCAGTCTTTGGGGCTACGCCCAAAGAACAATTGTTATGCCATGCCGACTGCTGAGTCGGTGGGACGTCCCGACGTGGTGACAGGTATGCTCCTTGTGGACTCAGTGGAGGCTTTTGTTTTATTCGATTCTGGAGCTACTTTCTCTTTTGCATCACTAGAGTTTGCTAGCAGAGCACATTTGAGTATGCAGTCTATAGCTCAGTCGGTTCTAGTAAATTCTCCTGGAGGAATTCTTTCTAGTTCCACAGTCTGTCCCGGATGTGTGATTTCTTTAGATGGGGAAGACTTTATTGCTAATCTGATGGTTATGAAGATGGAACCGTTTGACGTTATTTTGGGTATGGATTGGTTGCATAGTTACCGTGCTGTCATATCTTGCTTTTGAAGACAGTAACTCTGCAAGCTCCGTCTGGGCAGGAGATAGTGTTTCAGGGTAGCGCCCTTCTTACTCTCTTTGTGTGCTGGCTAGTTTGTTTCAGGGTAGTCGAGCAGCAAAGAGTGGATTTCTTTTGTCCTTGGTAGAGAAGCCGAGTTTGTCCTTGACTGCTGCAGGTATTCCAGTGGTTCGGGAGTTTTTGGACGTATTTCCAGCAGATCTGCCCGGAATGCCTCCACCTCGCCTGTGGAGTTCAGATTGATTTAGTACCCGGCGCCGACCGGTTTCCATGACCCCGCATGTCTCGCCCGTCCTTTTCAGAGGAATTAAAGAAGCGGTTGGACGATCTAAAGGCTAAAGATCTTATTCGTCCCGGTGTGTCTCCGTGGGAGCTCTGTGCTTTTTACCAAGAAGAAGGATAGTAGTTGGCGCATGTGTATTGATTACCGTGCTCTCAACCAGCTGACCATTAAGAATAAATATCCTTTGCCTCGCATTGAAGATTTATTTGATCAGTTGAGAGGGGCAAAGGTATTTTCAAAGATTGATCTCTAGTCGGGATACAATCAGATTCCTGTCCGAAATGAGGATATTGAGAAAACGGCGTTCTCCACAAGGTATGGGCATTTTGAATTTAAAGTTATGTCGTTTGGACTAACGAATGCCCCTGCTGCTTTCATGGAGACAATGAACAGGATGTTACATGAGTATCTAGATGAATTTGTTGTCGTCTTTATTGATGATATTTTGATCTACTCGAAGACTGAAGCAGAACATGGGCGTCATCTGCGGCTGGTGTTGGAAACGCTAAGAGAGAATAAGTTTTATGCAAAGCTGAAAAAGTGCGAGTTCTGGATGTCTGAAGTGGGATTCTTGGGACATGTTATTAACGATAAAGGAATATCAGTTGATCCAAGTAAAATCTCCACAGTGGTAGAATGGGGAAGGCCGACCAACGTCAAAGAAGTGAGAAGCTTCCTTGGTATGGCAGGTTATTATCGGCGTTTTGTGCAGGATTTCTCCATCATTGCGGTTGCTATCCGTGCTCACTCAGAAGGATGTGAGGTTTCGGTGGGATGATGATTGTGAGCGCAGTTTTCAGACTTTGAAAGAAAAGCTGGTGACCGCTCCTGTTCTCACTGTTCCTGAACCTGGGAAGCGTTTCACAGTTTTTTCCGACGCTTCTCGTGTTGGTTTGGGTTGTGTGCTCATGCAAGATGGCAAGGTCTTGGCTTACGCATCTAGACAATTTGAAGAAGTATGAGCGTAATTACCCAACTCATGATTTAGAGTTGGCATTTGAGTGTTTGCGTTGAAGCTTTGGAGGCACTATCTTTATGGTGAATCTTGTGATGTCTTCACTGATCACAAAAGCCTTAAGTACATCTTTACACGTATGATTTGAATCGAGGCAACGCAGATGGTTGAGCCGATCAAGTATTACGATCTCACGATTCAATACCATCGTGCAAGGCCAATGTGGTGGTCGATGCTTTTAGTCGCAAGGCGGCGCCGCTACTCTAGATTGTTTAATTGCAGATTTTGACCGCATGGGAATATCTTATTGCTATGCAGGCACGGTTCATGTCGAAACTCAGTTGATCTTAGAGTCAGCCATTCCAGAGTGCGGGAAGCGCAACAGAGTGACCAGTTATTGCAGAGGGTCAGGAAGCGTCTGGATATGGGCAAGGAAGGGGATTTCAGTTTGGATGGGTCTGGAGCATTGCGATTTAAGGGTCGCCTTTGTGTGCCGCATATGGGGTTAAGGATGACATCTTGAGGGAGGCACATCGCACTCCTTATACTGTTCATCCGGGTGAAACAAAGATGTACCGCGACTTAAAGCATAATTTCTGGTGGAAGAGAATGAAGGTGGATATAGCTAATTATGTAGCCTCTTGTGGTGTGTGTCAACAAGTAAAGGCAGAACATAAGCGTCCCGCAGGGTTATTACAGCCTTTGGAGGTTCCTCAATGGCCTTGGGATGATATCTCCATGGACTTTGTAGTCGCATTACCCCGATCGCCGCGAGGAAAGGATGCAGTTTGGGTGATAGTGGATCGATTCAGCAAATCACAAGATTTTATTCCTATCCGCACGACCAACTCATGAGCGATTTGGCTCCTATTTATGTGCGGGAGATTGTGAGATTGCATGGTGTACCAAAGACCATCATTTCTGATAGAGATGCCAAGTTTGTATCCAAGTTTTGGGAGAGTTTACAGAGTGCACTGGGCACCCAAATCCGTCGAGTCAAAGATTTCATCCACGCAGATGGGCGGTCGAGCGCACCATTCGACCTTGGAGGACATGTTGCGGTCTGTGTTTTGTCTCGAAGGCGCTTGGGAAGATCGATTGCCTTTGGTGGAATTAAACACAACAAATGCTACCATTCAAGTATCAAAGCCGCACTGCTCGAGGTTTTGTATGGGCGAAATGCAGTCACCCCTTTGTTGGGAAGCGATGGGTGAGAAGGCGATCTTAGGCGGATTGGGTACAAAAGACCGTCGAACGAGTGGTCTGGTGAGACAGAACACCCATGTACTCAGAAAGCAAAGAAAAGTTATGCAGATGTAAGAAGAAGAGATCTGGAATTTGAAGTGGGAGATCAAGTGCTCTTGAGAGTATCTCCCACTAAGGGTGTGGTGAGGTTCTGCATCAGAGGGAAGCTTAGCCCGAGGTACGTTGGGCCTTTCACGATCTTGGCTCGAATCGGAAGTTGGCATATCGCTTGGACCTACCAGAGTCTATGCGAGGAGTGCACAACGTTTTCATGTGTCCATGTTGAGGAAGTACCTTCGTGATCCGAGCATCATGTGTCTCTAGAACCTCTAACCATTGAGCAAGATCTGTCTTTTGAGTCCAAGCGGTCTGAGATCCGGAATTATCGAGAAGACATTGAGGAATAAAACTTTAAAGCACGTTAAGGTGCTTTGGTCACAGCAGACCGAGAGAGAGGCCACAGGAATTGGAGTCTCGCATGCTTGAAAGCATTATCCGAGTTATTTACAACAGTACATGTTAATGTTGTAAGGTTTAAGTCGTGTTTATACTTGGCTTAAGCGCGTTAGAATTCGAGGTCGAATTTATTTTAAGGGGGGTAGAATGTAATACTCCGAAAATGTGAGGAACATTTAATCGGGAAGTATTAAATTAATCGATAGAGATTAATTAATCGGAGGAAATATTCATTGTAAAATCATCAAATCAGAAAAGAGAGGGGTTTTCCGTTCTTCCGCAACAGGGGCCTCGGGCCACCGCCGGGGCCCATTATGGGCTGGCCGCAAGGGCCCATGAGGGGGAGCGCCTCCCCCCATTTCTCCAAACCCTAGGCCCACAATCCCCCTCCCTTTTTCCCCTCCCCACCCCTTTGGCCGCCCCCCACCCCCTTGGGCGCCGCCCCTCCACATCCTCCCTGCGCCTCCTTGCTGCTCCTACGTCTCCCCCGCTGCCGGCGACGCTCGTCCTCCTCCCGGCGATCCTCCAAGGAAGGAGAAGAGGAGGAGATTGCGCGCGGTGGCCGATCGAACAAGGAGAAAGAGGGAAGAGGAGAAGGAGGGAAGGAGAGGATCCTCACGCCGGCACTGGTGGAGGTGTTCGTCGTCGTTCGTCAAGGGTAACGATGATCCCCGATAGTTTAGATGGATAATTAATTGTTTAATCGTTACCGGTTAGTAGATCCGTTTCTGTCCAGTAGTTTGGACGTGAGTTTTGATGTCTGTAGAGGCAGTATCTGGGGATGACTTATCTTAGAAAAAGTTGGGTCGTGTCCTTAGCTTTCCGTGGCCGCTAAGAACGCCCAAATCCGTTTAACGGTTAGCGAGTTATGATTTTTCTAATGTCGCTGTCCTGATAATCTGTCAACATCCTGACAGTCTGTAGAAATCCGAATTAATCTTTTAGTTAACGGTGAAATCAGAGGATCTCGTTATAACGAAAAAGATGGGTAATTTCCATACCTTTCCATAAAGCCAAAGAACGCAATATTTTGACGTTCGTAGCAAAAGTTATGACAATTTTAGTGTACTGTCCAGAGAACCCGACGTGAATATTGATGTTCTGTAGATTGGCTTGGTAGGGGTAGTAGATGGTAGAATCAGAAGGGCTCCCCAACTAAGTTTATTTAGATAATTTAATTATCTTTCCAGAAAGTATTAGAACATCGTATTTGGACTCCTGAGCAGAAAGTTATGTATTTTAGAAGTTGACTGTCCGCAGTGAACACCAAATCGACCGGTAGAAATTGGAAGATTGAAAACGCTTGGGGGTTTAGTGAGTTCTATTGTGCTCTTATTTATGCTTTTGGTCCAGTAAGTTTGTCTTAGTTGGGTTATCATTATGTTCAGGTGGGAGGGTGATCCCAGGGCAGCGCCTTCTTGGCGTCCATCGTCCTCGCGTGGTTAAGGCAAGTATTCGGGTTAAAGAATAATGATGATTGTTTGCTAAGATTGATTGTGTCTTGATCGTGATTGCCATGCATGGATGTTATTGTGATGAATTACAATATATCTTGGTATATTCAAGTTATGGTTGGAGTTTCCTGTGTTCATGGTTAATGCTTACATGTTATTATGTACATGTTGAATTCATATGTTTAGAAGATAATGTCATTGAACATATGCATGTAGTAAGCATGATTGAGTTTTGGTCACGTGGTGACCAAGTATGAATTGTTGAGGTCCCGCCATGTCGATGACGGGCTAGAGGTCCCTACATTCGTGTAATGTGGGCAATGAGTAAAGAGGTCCCCATCATGCCGATGATGGGCAAAGGTCCCTATACTTGTGGAGTATAGGCTCTTGGTCCCTATTGCCGAGTGCATAGGCATGGGTATACATCGACGGTTGTATACCCGCATTACCGGTAAAATGCGAAAAGAGATAAAGATTAAAAGGTGCATTGCATGGTTGCATTACATAAGCATGAAGGCTATGTTTAGCGTAATGTTTAATTGTGAATATTAATGCTGTGACTGTGTTTCTAGATTTGGCCTTGTTGATACTTTTTGAGTCTGTGGACTCACCCTTGCTTTGTTGTGCTTTTAGGTACCATCGGCAAGAGCGGCATGCATGGGAGGGAGTAGCTTTTATCGATTGCACACACTACCCTTCATCCTAATAAAATCATACCATGTAGTTCATTCTATATGAATGAGTAAACTGTTAAGTTTCATTAATAGATTTGGTTGAGTGTTTTGGTCTATCTGTAATGTTGAGATTAGCAAGTTGGATTATGCTAAATATTTCTCTATCGGATTAGACTATATTATATGCTTGGATGATAGTGAATGTTGAATTATTGATGAACTGTAATAAGTAAACCAAGATGGGAAGGAAGGATACCTTCTCTATGATTTATTACTGCTTGTGAATCTAGTTTAATGATGAATTGTAATAGATAGGAATTAAATGGTGAAGGAAGGATACCTTCTCCATATATTGGATGTTTTATTTATGCCTTCCTATGATATTTCGCTGGTACCTCGGTATTGATTAATAATACAAAGGAGGTTCTGCTAATTTTGGTAAGATGGTTGTAGATAGTTCGTTTTATTTGTTTAATTTAGTAGCATTCCAGGCTCATGTTGGGCTGGGGTGTTACAAAAAACCAAGAGAATACCTCAGTATCCGAGAATACAACCCCTTTTCTCATACTTTCTTTGAGGAATTCAATTTCCTCTTGAACCATGAGATTCCAAATCCTCGCATAACACACTAATTCATTTATTTTAACTTGGCAATCTCAAAACTATGCTCAAACTGAACACAAAATCCACACCTATGTAGAGAGACTCTTCCAGTCCATAATAACATACTCTGATCAACTTCTCTACCAAAGAAATTACTTTGACAAATAACTTCCAACACACTTCAATATAGATTTCCTCCACAATCACATCACCTCAATCTTTTATGGATAATCAACTTGAAATTCACCACATTCACACTCATTTACTTTACCCAAAGTATTCTATCAAAGATCAACACACTATTCAAAATTCGCTTCTGTTCATCCACCTCTACACATAATATCAGGTCTCCACGGTTCTAGCATAAAATGCAAAGCCCCAAATTCAACCTCCAAGTCTCCTACCATAAATTTCTGGTATAATTGGTAGGAAATCCTCAAATTCGTTTACTAAAAATTTCATACAGCTCAACCATAACCTCAGTTATTAATATCAACATTCCTCGCTAATCAAGTAACCGCCCAATGCGATTCATTACATCAATCTTAGACCTTCTCTAACCCACACCAATCATATTCAGCTACACGATCACAATATACCCATTCACAATAATCTACTTGATTGATCAAGATTCAAACATACTCAATCACTAACATCAATAAGTATATGTATTCTTGACCAAGTTATCTTTAGAGATAATCTAACTCCCATAGGATTAATCACTGAGGCCAAGTCATACTTGATAATAACTTAACAATCCCTGCTATCCCATCATTTAACACGACTATTAGATCTCACTACACTGCTACTCTCATTAACTTCACCATCAAAACTCTTCTACACAATATTGCTAAGTATCCAAGTATCCAATTGCGATACGCTAATAAATTTATCAAGAGTCCATACTTTCGTTAACTCCAACATTCCAACATAGACAAAGGTTATTGGATGATAACTCGCCATAGGTTCCACTAGTTGTAACACCAATCAATTTTGTTTCATCGCCAAAACATTCCATGGAATCCTCTCCAGGTGTGAAAGGTCAAAACCAATCCACTTTCTAATGCTCTTCAAAATAGCTTGGTTCCTAAAATCTCACCACTATCATATACTTGTCCACCATCAACCAGTCGCCAAATTACACTTTAGAAGACTCGGCAACACAAGTTGGTTAATTCCTTTCTTTAAAAAAAAGAAGAGACAAACTAATACAAGTTTCAACACACAAGAAAATATTGCCCCTTAGAGTGAGCACGAGACCAAGAGAAACAGTCAAAAGGAAATGAACTCTTAAAACAAAATTACAAGTCCGCGGATGAGGACACATGTCCCACAAGAAGGAATTTTCAACCTCCAAGAATCAAAATAAAACACTGCTATGGAAAACCTAAGAAACTCTTAAGCTGTAACAACAGAAAAGTTGCAAGTTACCATTCTTAACTCCAACCTCAAATACCTATGGAACACATTTTTTGTTAACAAAGAAGGCAATTTTCTTTGATTACAACATTACTTGCCAACCCAAACCAGAAATGCCTTGAAAACCAAATCACATTAACCATATAGGAACCAAACAGAACATTTCCATACGTCACATTGCTCAATTAACTCCATCTACTACATAAATCATGAACTCCCAAAAGACCACGAATACAAAACTCCAAACATTTCATTTAACTGATATTACAAAAGGCAATTAACTTACTTTCTCTCTAGAAGAATCATCACCACTATAACGAGTCAGAATCTCTTGTGGACATCTTACTAACATCAAGAATAATCTACCCTTAACACGACTCTTTATCGTCAACTCTTCCTGTATTAAGCCCCCAAAGGCTCACCAAAATATTACATACCTCTTTATCATCTCATCCTCAATTGAGTGTATACCAAAATCTTCTATTCTCACTACAACAACCACTTTATTTTAGAGGAAAACTACTGCACAAATTAAAAGGTTATTCTAAAACCCTTTCATCAAAGACATACTATTATCTGATAGTTCTACCATCATGTAAATTTTATTCATCCATTAAATCCCATCAGTTTATCTCTTAGTGATGCTCAACACCAAAGATTAATATACATTAATTGCATCTAGCAATTACTTATAATCACTAAGTATCCACAAAAGGTTACTCCAAGTTTAATATCCACTAAGACAATAATCTTACTCCTTTTGAACTTAACCATCTCAAACGGATAGATTAATCCATTGAGACCCATTAATCTAATTTACCAAAGAAGTTTACCAGATGTTTCACTCTTAAATGATAAACTCAATTTCATCAATGTTCTACACTTCTTATTAACTCTATTGATTACAATTAGGTATAACCATACCCTTAATCACAGCTCCTCGAGAACTACTACAAGACACTTTCAAATTAATCAACTTTCCTTTCCTGGATCTTAGTTAGGATCGATCATGCACACACTGCAGACCTAACCTGATAACCCATATCATATCCATTAATTGCTTTGGTTATATCCTCTCACTTAACCAAGACAACACAACACTAAAAGGTTGAACATCTTCTTTCATAAAAGAGATCCATTAATCTTCATCACTCAAAATACCCAAGAGAGATACATTGAGTCAAAGCCTGTATGTACTAAAGGGCTTGCAAAAAATAAACTTTCAGTAACCAAAAACATCAAGCGAATAAATGGGTCATGTTTTCCGATGAGAAAGACAAAACTCCAATATAAAGGTCAACTTGACAATCAACCAAGTTCGCTAACCACAAGAATAACTCATCGGTTGGGAAAACAACGATTGCTTTACGGGACAAATTAAGCCAATAGAAACATATTAATCCTTTTCAAAGCAACCCATCAACCGGGATGAACTAATAACCCAAGAGAAACTCATCAATTACCACTAGATAAGAGTTGACCAATTCAAATTCAAGGAAGAGAACAACTCTTCTAAAGATACTCACTATTCTCATACTACGAACGGTAGTGTAACCTGGTAAAGCCCAGGGCCACAACCACGATCTCAACTTCTCAACATGGGTTAGCCCTACACATAATAACCATAATATTATAACATAGATACATTAGATCATCTCATAACAGGAATCATCAATGCAACGTAACGGAAACGTAAATGCAATGCAATAACCCAATCCCACCTACTGTGCTTAGTGTGTCAAGTTTAATAATTCAAAAACCACGGACCTACAGCCCGCTCTGATACCAACTGTAACACCCCAGCCAAACAAAGGTCTGGAATGCTACTAAACTAAATAAATTAAACTAAATTAAACTAAAACACCTTACAAAATTTCGGTAGAACCTCCTTTGTATAGTTATCTATACCGGAGGTTCCAACAAACAGTTATAACATAAACAGGTAATCCAACTCGCAATATGATCAAGACATATTCAAAACCGGCTATTCGTTACTATAACATCCATAGCAACTAAACAGCTAAGATATAGATCATGAGCCTCCAAAAATATCTATCCATTTATTACAGTTTACTACTAATTAATTTTTCTTTTCATTCCATTGTGGCAGACATGCGATAGTGCAACAAGACTAATCATTCTTTTCCCCCATGCATGCCGATCTCGTAAAGGTACCTAAAACACAAGAAACAACAAGAGGTGAGTCCAAGACTCAGCAAATATAATAAATGGCATCAACAACATACAAGCATGTAAATCATCAACTATACTTCACAAATCCACATATCAATCACCTTACAGACACATGCTATGCAATATGCTCAAATGATCCTTTTCCTTCTCTTTCCCTTTTGCATTTTACCGGTAACGCAAAGTGTGCATCCGTCGATGCACACCCATGCCTGTGCCATCTGGCACACGGACCATTGCCCATACTCCGCAAGTATGGGGACCAAAGCCCATGCTTTACAAGCATGGGGACCTTTAGCCCGTCATCAACATGACGGGGCCCTCAAGAGTTGCTTGGTCATCACATGACCAAGTCTTCAATAAGCCAACATGATGCATATGTATGAATTTCTCAAATTAATACAAACATGCATCCGCAACAACATTGCATATGAATATCCTATTCATACTACAAAGCTCATAAACATAGACTTCACAACTAGCAAACATCCAAGATTAACACATAACTCATATCTCTAGCAACCATGAACATTACCAACTATACCAACATCACAACTCATGAACACCCAATTTCTCATAATATATATCAAACATTGCCATTCAACCATATATATTATAACCATCATTATACTTGCCTTAACCGCGAGGGAACGATAGATGTGCAGAAGGTGCTGCCCCCGGTACCAGTCCACCACCTGAATAATAATTATAACGCATGCTAAGACACAGCAGTGGACCAAAACAAACTATATAACAACAACCACAAACTCGCAAAAGCATCTAACTCGATCCTGTCCCCAAATTTCTAAACGTCGATCTGTCCCCTCAGTGGATAGTCAACTTCAAAAATTCATATCTATTGTTACAGGAGCCCAATTAAGGTTTTCTTAGACTTTCTGGAAAGGTAATTAAATTCTCCAACTAACTCTAGTTGGTGAACCTCTCTGAATCGGCCAAATAATACCCCTACCAAGCCAGTTAATAAAACATCGATTTCCCGTCAGGCTCTCTGGACAGAGCACTAAAAATACCATAACTTTCAGTACTTGTGTCCAAATCTCGAGTTCTTGAGCTTTCTGAAAAGCTGATACAATGATCTACAATTTTTATTATACTGAGCTTCTCTGATTTCCCCTTTAACTAATCGCTTCACCCAGATTACTAAAACCTGTCAGAACACCAACGATTCTGCAGAACAGTCCCACTAATAAAATCATAACTTTTGCTACAGGGATCCAAATTACGTGTTCTAGTACTTCACAGAAAGATGACGACGTCCTCTACAATATCCTAGGAGACATCCTGGACTAATTCTGCCGTTAAACACATCAAAACCTCGATTGTCTCTAATATGTCCTGAGCAGCCCTAAATACCGACATCGCTAAATTAACTAATTGCGCAACTAATCGAGGGGGAATTGGGATTACCCTTGAAGAACCCGCTGTCGAACGCGATGAACACCACACGGTCCCTCTCCCCTCCCTTCTTCCCCTTCTTTCTTCTTCCGTCTTCTTCCTTCTTCTTGGCCAACAGCAATGGGAGAGCACCACCAAGAGGGAGGGGAATAGCAATGGAGTGCGAGGGGGTGTCTACTGTAGCACGACACTGTAGCGGCGGCGGGGGTACTGTAGCTCGTGTGCTACAGTAGTGCTAGGGTTTTCCCCCCTTCTTGGATTGGTGGCCGGCCCCTCATAGGCCTCTTGGGCCAAGGCCCGAGGCCCAGGTTGCCAAGGATTTGCATAAAACCCCCCTTTTTTCCTTCTGCTAAACTCTTTTCCATTTGGTCCTTCTCCCTAATTTTAATTATTCTCTCTCGAATTATATTTGGGGTATTACAGTGCATGCATCTCCGATTAGAATAATCAAAGCAGTGTACATTTCCAATTAAATACTCAAAGCATAGTGCATCTCCAATTAACATGCAGTACTAACAAATCCCATTTAAAATAATCCTAGCAGTGGTACTCCGTAACTAGTAACTATTAAGTGCAGTCCTCACCTCACGATTTAACAACAGCAACAAAACAACAAAATTGGTAGAGGATGTGCTGGCCGGCTGCACAGGAGACGCAAGGGCTGGCCAACCCACAGACGGAGGCCCCACGCGGTTGCACCGCTGGCCAAAGGCCAAAGCGAGCAGGCGGCTTCACGCGGTGGCTCAAGCGGGTGGGTGCCCACGCGCTGGCGAACGCATGCACGCGGGCAGGTGGCCACGCGCAAGTAGGTGCAAGCAGGCACAGGCGATGTGCGGTGGCCGAACAGCAATGGCAACGCAACGCCTCCACGCGCCGACGAATGCAAAACGAGACAGTGGCGGCACACGGGAAAAAATAAATCGTGGGCTAGGGTTTGATCTCAGGACTCCTCCCTCCTCACGATCCTTTTATTTCGGCACGAGCCAACTCCCCCTAAAAACACCAAAATATTCCATTTTTACGTATCCCCTTTCGTTTAATTACGCACGGGTCCCCAAGAGGGTTATTTTCGGGATATTACAACAATAGAGAGCAGAAATCTGCTTCTAATCACAGTCATAGCGACGAATCAATAAACGACATCTACCAAGAACGAATTGAACTAAAACAGCGAGGAAGTGAATTGATACACTAGAAGACACGTGCCCGCTGAGATCCCCGCGAGGTGCTCCTCTCCTCTTCTTCTCCTCTCTTCCTTCCCCTCATGCTTCTTCCACGGCCGGCCACAAGCAACAGGAAGATGGCGGGGAGGAGGAGGAGCAGCGGGAGGCATCAGAGAATGGACGCCATCAGAGACGGGCCATCAGAGCACTGCGGCCATCAGAAGCAAAGGGTGGCTAGGGTTTGGTCCCCCTCCCTTGCCTTCTAATGGGTCGCCACCCACTCATGGGCCTTGGGCCACTATGGCCAGCTCCCCTCCTCTCGAATATGGGTTGGCGGCCCATTCCTCTCCTAAAATTCTGAATTTTCTATTTTATTTCCCTTAATTCTCTCTCAATTTTTGTTGCATTCGATAAAAGATAATCAAGGTATTACAGTACCTTGGGCCAACTTCCCGTTTGGTACTAAAACACAAAACATGCACAACCCACATGGAACTCCTATCCCACTTCTCAATCGTTTCCTTCATCTAACAAGGAGCACCTCCTTTAACCAGGAACATACAACCGTATTCGTTTTAAATAACTTTTTCATAACCAGAACCCAACTGAAAATAACGGATTCTCATTGCAACCACAAAATGGCAACTACACACAAAAAGGGTCAAATTGGGAAGCGGAGATTCATCATGAAATCTCTTCCGCTTTCCAAGTAGACAGTTTACAAATAAACACCACATAAGCCAAAAGAGCAACCGCTCAAATACCAAATCAAATACTTCCTTTCTTCTTTCTGAACTGATAAGGACCATACATGCCACCATAAAGCCAAGCTCAAATTGTGAAAGACATCCGTCAACAACCCAAAGCTCAAACGAGAACCAAGAAAACGCTTCACTACCCGAGGAAGCATTCTTTTTCTCAGTTTCTCTTTTAGGAATAAAATTCCTCTCAAACCTTGGAATTCCAATTCATCACATACTACACGAGTTCAAATCTCTTAAATTAGCATCCTTAAAATTATGCTCAATCCAAAATACATCATCCACAGCTTTGTGGAAATGCTCTATTGATCCCACCAAAGCACTCTAGACAACTGCTTCTACTAATGAAATTAATTTGACAAATGGCACCCAAAGCACCTCAAAATAGATTTCACGCAATCACACCACCTCAAACTTTTAAGAATAAACAATTCAGAATCCTCAATACACACGCTCATGTACTACATCAAAAGGGTTCTATCAATGATCATTCCACTGCTCAGAATATGCCATAGTTCTATTTTCTCTACACATAATCATTGGGCGACCAAAGTTCTAGCATAAAAATGCAAAGCCGAAATTTAACCTCCAGGACCTCTACAACGAACTTCTCTTATAACAGATAGAGAAATCATCGAATTAAATCTCTAATCATTCCCACAATTCCAACATACTCACTCATTAACATCATCAGGAATCAACCTCGCAATACTACCCAATTGCGCTACTCTACAAAATTGGTCAAGGTTTCCATACTTTCGATAATTCCCAACATTTCAACATGAACTAAAGTTCTGAAATTACACTTTACCATAGGTTCTACTTAGTCGTAACACTAATCAGTTTTACTTCAACGACAAACATTCTATTTGAATCAAATTTCCTCCAAGAGGTACAGGTCAATACTAATTCATCTTCTATTACTCCTCCAATGGCTTGGTAGCAAAATCTCACCACTACCATTTCTTGACCTCCACTAAACCGTTTCCAGTTACGCTTTTAAAACTGTGCAGCACAAATCTGTTGATTCTTTCTCAAAAGAAAGAGGCGAACAAGGACAAGTTTCGACACATCAGGAAACGTTGCTCCTTACAGTGAGCATGAGACCAAAAGAAATAATCCAATAATGATGATCTTGGAAAACAAAAGTTGAGCTTACAGGTGAGGACACACAGCCCTCAAAAGAGAATAGCAAATATCAACCAATAAGAATAAGACATTGCTATTGAAAATTGACAACTCTTGAGTAGAAAAAAACAGAAAGTTTAGGCACATTTCAATTAAACCACAAGTTACAAAACTTGACTCCAGTCCTCAAATACTCTTACTACAATCTTTCCTTTAACACAGAAGATAGTCCTTTGACTACAACAATTTTTTGCCATCTCAAATAAGATAAGTTCTTAAGGCCAAACCACAAGAACCACTTAAAAACCAATAAAAATTTTCAACACGTCATTTTGCTCAAAACAGTTCAACTACCACATAAAATATGAGATCCAAAAGATCTCAACCGCAAAACTCGAAATATTTTTCATTTATGGAATATCGCAAAAAGCAAGCAAATTATTCTCCTCTTAAAGGAATCAATATAATTTTCTTTGATTGCAACCTCACGTTGCCAACTCAAATAAAAGAGCCTTTAAGATTAAATCACACAGACCTCTTAAGAACCAATAGGACATTTCAATACATCATTTTATTTAAAAAAAATTCACCTACCACATAATTCATGAGCTCCCAAAAGATCACGAAAGTAAAACTTGAAATATTCTCATTCAAGCAGTATCACCATAGGTGATCAAATTACTATGAGAATTAACATCAATATCACATTCTGACAATTTTAATAGTATCGATATCATACATTAGTGCCAAGAATCATCAAACTTTATTACTCCATTCTAAAGCTTTCCAAAAGAAACACAAGCCACAAGGCACGCTATCAAAGACCACTTACGAAATTCATCTACTCAACTGTTGGTGTGCTCAACACCAACTTCAGCTCTCATTATCAATTGACCATCGTATTAATCATGTGTGTAAATATGATGCTAATTCTATTTGCAATCACATAACCATTTATAAACATAGATTCAACATTTCAACTTATGTTTAGAAATCAGTTCAAAACATCATTAAAGATTTACTAACATAATTTCTACAAAACAAGGTTTCACGAATCAATACACCAATATCCATCTAGTCCTTTATACAGGTTTCAACAATTTTAGTATATCAGGAATTAGGTAAATCTAGCATTTATGTAAGATCATCAATAGACGTTTACAAGATAGATTCATATCGATATTCACTCTCCTTACTAACCCTGTTGATTCTAATTAGGAATAAATATATTCTAAATCACAACTCGTCATGCAATCATTACAAGGCAGCAAAAAATTAACCGACTACACTACCGAGGACATCAGTTAAGATTAATTATGTCTCATGCCAAAGACCCAACTTGATGTCATAAGCATTATCAATTATCTTCTTTACTTACAACTTCTCACTTAACACTACAAAACTTTACAAAGGGTTTTGACACTTTCTTTTTCAAAGAAAAAGGTTCTAAACTCCAACACTCCAACTACTCCAAAATAAATGAGTAGAGTCAAAACTTTCTTCAATGAAGTTTGTAAAAGATAATTTCCATTATCTAAAATACCAAACGAATAACCGGATCACATTTTTCAACAAGAAAGGTAGGACTTTCATGAAAAAAGGACAATCTTGTCAATAACAGCATTTACAAGTACTGAAGATAGCACATCAGTCAGAGAGACAACAATTTCTCTGCCATAACCATGGCAGGACAATGCAAAAATAACTTTGATGCTTTCTCTCATGAAAGGGAAGCATTAAACTTCATACTCAAAAGTACCCCGAGAAGAATACATTGGGGCCCAAAGATTTCTTACATTTAAGAACATGCAAATTAAAGCTTCCAATAAACAAAGTATCAAGCGATTAAACGAGTCGTGCTTCCCAACAAGGACAGAACTTCCAAATAAAAGATCAATCTTAAAAATCAACTACGTTTATAAACAGCAAAACAACTCGTCATTCAAGAGATCAAATGTTTGCTTTAAGAAACCAATAATGACCGATGAACTCCTCTCAACTACAATGAACAACTAATCCAAGAAAACGCATCCACCGCATCTGAACAAGAAAAACTATTCCAAACTCAAGGAAGACAATAATTCTCCCAAAGAAACTCATACTCAACATCGGGAACTAGTTGACTCAAGGTAGTCACTCCATTATTCTCATACCCCAAACGGTGGTGCAATCCTGGCAACCCAAAGCTACAACCACAACCTAAATCTCTTGTCATCTACTATTATAACATATAATAACCATATAGGCATATCATAAGTATTCATAATCATTTCACAATAGCAATGCTCAAAGTAACATAACGAAAACGTAAATGCAATGCTTGACCCATACCAATCTTACTGTACACAGTGTGTCAATTTAATATTCCAACTACCACGGACCTAAAACCCGCTCTGATACCAACTGTAACACCCCAGCCCAACATAGAGCCTAGGATGCCACCATTCTACTCTACAGAACCAATTAATTTTAATCTTTTAATAAACAGGCAACGAATCATTCAACCATGAATGACAAAAAAAAACAAAATTCCACTATTCAAGAACTAGCACAATCTACAAATAGTCAAGACAAAGATTATCAACCAACCATTGAATATTATCCAAGCATGGATTCTTCTCTTTATCAACCAAATCTAAGACAAACCACCCATGCTACGCGACAGCAGCAATTATTTAAATGGTTACATCTAAAGCGATAAGAATCATCAAAGCTATGAGGATGATAGTATAATCCAATTAAACAATTTAATCCATCGAATAGAACTAAATGAACTCAAATAACGAGGTATAAAGAGCATAAGAGAACATCCATGAGCACAAATAAAACATCCACCACAAAGGGTGGTCACAGACTGAATCTAAAGAATTATCATAAATTCAAAGTTTAGATAAATAATCTAATTTATTTGTCATGAACTGTGAAATCATGATGTGCAACAAGTCTATCCCTTCCCATGCATGTCGTTGCCTTGAGAGGTACCTAGAAAGCACAACACAGCAAGAGTGAGTCCACGACTCAGCAAAGTGCAATAGTAATAAATAACATAACATCATAACCAGCCAATGAGGATACTAAATCCCATTATGAACAACAGCAATGAATAACAAATTCATCTCTTATGGATGGATGCAATGTACATGCTAAGAATGCTCTTTCTTCAACCTCTTTGCAATTACTGGTAATGCCGAGTAGTGTATCCGTCGATACATACTCAAACCTGTGCCCTCAGGCACAGGGACCTCATGCCCACACTCCACGAGTGTGGGGACCCAAGCCCGTCCAATGCATGATGAGGATCTATGCACGTCCAATGCATGACGGGGATCTCAAATGAAACAATCCTTGGCAACTACGTAGACCAAAGTACAGAAATGAATGCTATGATGCAAAATAAACTCACATTATCAATCCATCATGAAAGTATAATGCTCAACGACATTATCACGCATTAGACCTCATAATTAAATCATGGCAACTATCAAGAATGAAATAACACAATTCATTATCACTACTTGCACTTGCCTCAACCGGGAGACGAAAAACAACGATGGAAAGCTCTAGCCCTGGGGTTCACCACCACCTGGCAGCCGTAAAACAATATACTAAGTACACCAACCAAAAGTGTACATCATTGCAATGGAACAAAACGAGAACAACCGTCACTAATCACAATCCGAACATTTAATCAAAACACTCTCAAATTCTCAAATCTATCCAAACAGACAGCTGTTAAGGAAAAATTCATAACTTTTAAGTCAAAACTCCAAAAGCCATAAATCTATTTTTCCTAGAACCTACACAAGCCTAGATACAACTTCTCAGGTGATCAAAAGATCAAACTAGTTCATGTAAGCCTTTGTTTTTAATCTTCAAGACCGATCTGTCATCTTCGGTACTACTAACTTGTGAGTTTCATAACTTTTGTTTGGCACAACCAAATACATTGTTCTAATACTCTCTGGAAACTACAGGAAACTAACTATCTCAATAAAACTATCAAAAATATTCTGACTGTGCAACAAAGGTTGCAAACAGTCAAGTAAAACTCTTCTGTCCACAACAGAGAGACAAATTACAGCATTAGTTTCTAAAATTCATATCTTTTGATCTAGAAATCCAAAAATTATGAAATTTAACTTTCTGGAATCATAATGACAATACCTACAAGTCTCATGGAGACCAACTGACCCAATTCGACTATCTCCAAGATCAAATTTACAGGTCTATGTTCGCTGCACAAGTCCTAAGACTGATTTAGCACCCAATCTTGCGAAATTCATAACTAAATCATTGTTTATCAAAAAAATATGAATTAAGACTTTCTAGAAAGCTCTCGTGAAACCCCACATATCTCCTGCAGACACTAATCCCTGAATCTACCTGGAACTAACCCAATTTTGCACGACAACATATCACAAATTAAACCGTATATGAAACATCTACTAAAAACAGTAGGGAATACGAATTTACCCACGAAATCCCGCTGGATTTCGTTGAATCCCCTCGCGAAGAACACCCCCACCTTCTTCCCCTTCTTTGCCCTTTTCCGCTCTTCTTCTTCCTTCTTCTCCTTTCTGTTGGCCGGCCACTCTGTAGGGTTTGGCGACCATGAGGGGAAGGCAGAGGAGGAGGGGAGCAGTAGCTCCGGGCCTAAGGCAATGGAGGCGCCAAGGTGCAAGGAGGGGCGGCACCAAGGCGGGAGGCGGCAAGTTAGGCGGGAGGGTGGCGGCTTGGGGAGGAAATGGGAGGGAGGGGATTTGGCCTAGGGTTAAAGGGGAGGGGGCAGCATGGGCTTGGGCCCTTGGGGCGCCTCCCCCCTCTTGGCCCACTCCTGGCCGGCCACAAGGCTGCTCAAGCTTGGGCCAGAGGCCCAAACTCCAAAATTCCCCTAAAATCTCTGAATTTTAATTAATTTCCCTCTCCCAATTATTATTCTCTCTAATCGATATTCGGGGTATTACAGTAGCCTACCCATATCTCTTCACAAATACCATGGTTCTCACTAAATATGGAGCATACAGCGGACGTAGGTCACCATTGTAGTTAGTGCAGGTGGAGGAGTGGCTTAGGGCGGGAGTGATCAAATATGGGATGGAGGTGGTGTGGATTGGCTGGAGATGGCATGGAGGTGGCAGATTGGGGTTGTAGCTAGGATTTGGGGAGGAGAATGGTCTAATTGTGTGGGGATGGGGTGAGGGCACAAGTGTGGGTAAAGTTTGACCTTTTCCCTTTACTAAGCCCAATTGCTTTGACGGTGTTTGGATACACATCAGGTAAATTACCTTCGTACAAGCTGTCACCCAATTTTTGGTGTACCAGATGAATTGTTTGCGTGAAAGTGCGGCTATTTTGGGCGGCAGAAAATTTTCTTGCGTGAGCACAACTTTTTCTTCCTGCCAAAATGCGGGAACAACCAAATAATTAAGCTGATGCTTGTAACATCAGGAAAATTCCAGTTTTGTGGCAGGTACAACAAAACAATCAGAAAAAATGTGGGAAAAAATAGATTTTTTCTAATGGAATTATTATTCCGATAACAAAAAATAGAAACCCTAATGGTCGTTTGCCCGTCAGGTTTATTTGTGGCCGTAAGGGATTTTCTGTTTTTGGTAGTGATGTGAATAAGATCTCCACTTGTGCTTGTTTCATCCAACAGCTTGGATTGATGGTGCCACTAGACTATAACATCATATGATATTTCTCCTTGTAATAATATTATCATCATGTGTTGGTGCTCTGTGATAATGTTAAATTTCGAATTTAGTGTTGCCACTGGACTACAATGGCAGATGCTATGGGATGGTACCACTAGAGTACTAGAGTACAGGTATATCTTTTTTCTCTTCAATTTCATCAACCAAGTCCACCTTTTTTGTCATAATATTGGCTCATTCTATTTCTATTCTGTCAATTTATTCATATCCCTCTGTTTCGCCATGTTTTTCGTATTGGCTTCTCCTTTTATTTAGATAAATGGATTTAGCTAAAAGGTAAATTCACTAAAATACCTATTAATATTTACCAAAATATATTTTAAAAAATTATAAAGAATGTGAAATAAATTAAATGATAAACAAAATATATATTTAAAAACAAATTGAAGAAAAGGTTGAAAATTGAACAACACCGAACATAGAATCCTATGTATTATTTGAAAAAAAAAAGATTAAAATTAACCAAAAGTTTACAAAAATCAAACATGCCTCCAAGCCCTCCCACATATCGGTGATCTAATATAATAACCACCATATATGGGTAGAGAATCTACAATATACTTGATTTCACACATTTTATTACAGATCGCAAAGCCCTAGGTATTTTGAGAAATAAAGAACAAAAATCTAGAATTAAGTAATACTGTCAGTTATATGCAGTTATTTGCTCTATTTGTTAGTGAGCACTAGTTTGCTCAACAAAACAGATGCATTCTTTCTTCCATTCATAACGTGGCAGCTGCTCATTGGTTGGAACTGAGATATTCACACTGCCGGTCCCCACAAACCAAAATCAGCCACCACCAGTCCACCACACGCCCAGTAAGGAGTGTCACCTGGCCTTGCCACGTGCGCGTCCTCGTCAGGATCACCACAGCCCCAAGCCGCCAATGGGAGGCAACCCCTTATCCAGTCGTCTTATCCGCCTCTGGCCCTTGGCTGCTCATAGATGACACTCCCCCGCCCTCACAAAAAGTCCTTCACGACACAACCACACCCACCAAACGTAGGCGAGCGACATGGCAGCATCACTGCAAGCCGCGGCCACCCTGATGCAGCCGGCCAAGATCGGCGGCCGGGCCTCCGCCACGCTGCCATCGCGGCTGTCGTCGCACGTCGCCAGGGCATTCGGCGTCGACACCGGCGCTGCCAGGATCACGTGTTCTCTGCATTCTGACATCAGGGAGGTCGCAAACAAGTGCGCCGACGCCGCCAAACTCGCCGGCTTCGCTCTCGCCACCTCGGCGTTCCTCGTCTCGGTAAGCGCGCTTGCATAGTTAATTTGTTGCCGTGCACATGGCTATCTACGGAGCTAGTCAAGGTGGAGATGTGTGATGTAGAGGGTACGGTGTGCGTGGAGCAGGGCGCGAGCGCGGAGGGCGTGCCGAAGAGGCTGACCTACGACGAGATCCAGAGCAAGACGTACATGGAGGTGAAGGGGACCGGCACGGCGAACCAGTGCCCGACCATCGATGGTGGCGTAGACTCTTTCCCCTTCAAGTCCGGCAAGTACTACATGAAGAAGTTCTGCCTGGAGCCGACGTCCTTCACCGTCAAAGCCGAGGGCGTGGCCAAGAACGCACCGCCCGAGTTCCAGAAGACCAAGCTCATGACCCGCCTCACCTACACCCTCGACGAGATCGAGGGCCCGCTCGAGGTCGGCGCCGACGGCACCATCAAGTTCGTGGAGAAGGACGGCATCGACTACGCAGCCGTCACCGTGCAGCTGCCGGGAGGCGAGCGTGTACCGTTCCTCTTCACTGTCAAGCAGCTCGTCGCCACCGGCAAGCCGGAGAGCTTCAGCGGGTCCTTCCTCGTGCCGAGCTACCGTGGGTCGTCCTTCCTCGACCCCAAGGGCCGTGGTGGCTCTACTGGGTACGACAACGCGGTGGCGCTCCCCGCTGGAGGCAGAGGAGACGAGGAGGAGCTTGTTAAGGAGAACATCAAGAACGCGTCGTCGTCGACGGGCAACATCACGTTGAGCGTGACCAAGAGCAAGCCGGAGACCGGCGAGGTGATCGGCGTCTTCGAGAGCGTGCAGCCGTCGGACACCGACCTCGGGGCCAAGGCGCCCAAGGATGTCAAGATCCAGGGGATCTGGTACGCGCAACTCGAGTCTAACTAGAGGAGGGAAGTGATCGATGGACAGGAAAGGAGGCAACGTGTATCTAGTAATGCAAATTCGGACTGTTGTTTTAATTTTAGCTTTTGTTTCTTCCGCTGTTCTCGTGAACTGATGATTCCTCATGTGTTATTTGCATTTGGAGAAGTGGAGAGGACATTTGTATGATACATATATCTGTGCTTATCCTCACAAGATTTGCCACCGAATTGGTACTTCTTTTCTCGTACCTTGTTTCTGACCAGAAGCATTAGCAGAATCTATTTACATTTTGTGACATCCAGAAAGAATCATGCTTACAAAGATAAACTTTAGCTAGACGCCAGACCTGCCAGCAATGAACAATGTTACGTGGTATATGCATGATGCACCTCTCGAGGTACAAAACAGGAACAAAAGAACAACCGATCAATTGCAAAGTTGGATTAACGAAGCTATGGCAGCACCTTCTACAGAACGCCTTGAAACCTCATGACATCAATATCCTGGCCTGTTGCCGGTGCAGGAACGACCCCGCCCCCCCAGCCAGAGCACGTTCCACCCTTGCCGGTGCACGTACATGGTACACGGGGTCCGTGAACACCGTGTGTTGTCTGGGGTTACTGGTATATCAGTAAGCTCTCTTCGTCCGTGACCTCGTACTCGAGTTACCTGAACCCCATGCCGAAGTCATGCCGGCAGGCCTACGTGAGCACGCCCCACAGAACAACCTCACGTTCTGTTGATGACAAGATTTGGCATCTATAATGGTCGTTGCGATGCTGATTGGTCTGACGACAAGGATTTAAAACCACCGCTGATTCAACTAATTTCGGTTTTGAATCGGAAGGCAAAATAGCATAAAAGACCTCCTGAGGTCCTGGACGACCTCTTCGAAGACCTCCTGGGAGGTCCTGACTTCAAAAACAACCTCTTCAAGATTCGGAAAACCACCTTGCTATAGTGCAGGAAGACCTCCTTGCTGGAAGACCACCTTGCTACAGTGCTGAAAGGCCCCCTGGCTATAGTGCTGGGAGACCTTCTCGCTATAGTACCTCGGTGAACAGTATTTGGAGCTACAGTACTTCGGAAGACCTCCTTGCTACGGTACTGAAAGACCTCTTCGCTACAGTACTTCGGTGAATAGCCTGGGAGGTCTTGAACGACCTCTTCAAAAGACCTCCTTGGAGGTCCTAGAGGACGTCCTGGGTGGTCCTGGAAAACATCCACAAAGACCTCCTAGGAGGACCTGGAGGGTGGTCTTTGTAAAATGACCAAAAGGGTGGTCTTCGTAAAATGAGAGGTCTTGACTCAAAAGGGTGATCCTTACAAAACGTCCAAGAGGTGGTCTTTGCAAAGCAGAAGGCCGTGAGGACAAGGAAAAACGCGGCCAGGACCTCCCCAGAAACGCTCACGCGCCTTCTTCAGAACCGCCCAGGACCTCCTCAAGGGCACTCACGTGGCTTCATCAAGGCCGCACAAGACCTCCCCAGGAGCACTCGCGCGCCTTCATCAGGGCTGTTCAGGACCTCCTCCGGGGTGTTACGCGGTTTCATCAGGGCCGCACAAGACCTCTCTAGGAGAATTCGCGCGCCTTCATCAAAGCCACCCAGGACCTCCTTAAGGGCGCTCACATGGCTTCATCAAGGCCGCACAAGACTTCTCCAGGAGAACTCACGAGCCTTCATCGGATTCATTAGGGCTGTTCAGGACCTCCTCAGGAGCGCTCACTGCACGCGCCTTTCATCCGGACCGTTTAGGACCTCCTCCATAGTGCCACACGTCTTCATCAAGGCCGTTCAGGACCTTCTCCAGTGCGCTCACGTGGCTTCATCAGGGCCGCTCAAGACCTCCTTCAGAGCGCTCATGTGGCTTCATCAGAGCCGCCCAAGACCTCTCCAAGAGCACTCACCAGGAGCTCCTCAAGAGCACTACGTGGCTTCATCAAGGCCGTGCGGAGTAGCTATCCGTTGTTGTTCTTACTTGTAAAACAACAGTTCTTCGCCGTAATCGAAGAATTATCCCCTTTGCTAGTTTGCTTGAAAACTAGTCGTGCGCTTCTACGAAAGTGAAGCAATCTGGTTATTTGCGACCTCGTGTGTTGATTTTTGGCGTCAACACATTTTGGCGACTCCGCTAGGGAATCGAGTGGTTCGGCTATAAGTTACAGCCGAATTTTTCCCTGGACACAATAGAAGATAAAGACAAGGTGTCATCAAGAAGAAGGCAAGGTGTCATCAAGAAGAAGGTTGTACTGTCATCAATCTACACCGAGCTCGGAGGTGCAACATCTGCAAGTACGTTACCAGTTTTCCAATCTAATCTGGTAGTCGCAATGAATTCATATGTTGATGTTGCTATGCCTATGTTTGATGAATTTAGTGCATCGGCTAGGAATCCAGATTACACGTTAGATAATCGTTTTAGATCCTCAGGTTTAGGATTACAACGTGTTGATAATATGCAACAGCCAATGCAAAACAATATGCATACTTCAGTCTTCAATGCTATTAGCAACATACAACATGAGCCTATGTCTTTCAATTCATCGGCAATATTTACACCACCTAGAGTACTACAAACTAACATGCCGATGAACGATCAGCATGGCCGACTTAATATGATAGGTTCGGCTAGTTGTTATAGGCCATCATATGCTACACCATATGTTACTAGAACGGAGGTTACACCCTATACCTTTTCAGAACCATACGCAACACCTAATGTATATGATTCAACTCCATATGCCATTAATGATTATGGCCGAATAGACGGGAATTCAGCAAGTGTGCATGTGCCTCCATACAACACCGTAGCATATAGTGTATCCCTTACACCACCCCAAAGTTCTGGTATTCTTCATAGTCCATGGCTGGAAAGTTATTTTAGTGGCCCCAACAAGATACACCATATGTGCAGCCCACAACGTCATATTCTTGTGATATCCCAAAGCCATATACTGTTAGCTCATAACGACAAGTTGATTCCGCGTCTACTTGGCTCACAGCCGAGCAGCATATAGGGTCTAAAAATATTGAGGGCAATTCGATGAAGAAAAATTAAGAGCTAATTTAGAAGTTATTGCAACTGAAATACGCAAAGACGTGAGAGAGCGTCTCAATGCTTATTTTAGAGGTAAGATGTCAAAGTCAGTTTTAGAAAAAGAGAAGCCAGCTGTAATTGAAAGAAAAGAACAAAGGCCGGCTACTATTGAATTGTCAGCTAGTATTGAGGAAAAGGAAGAAGTATTGCCGTCTGTTGTTGCTAAGGTTGGCAAAAATGAAATATCAGTAATTGGTTCGGATGTGAACTGTAATCTATTTGCAGAAGCCGTGAACAATAGTTTGGCTATAGTAGCAACCGAGCAAAACAGTGATTGTTCTGAATCTATTGTGTCAAAAACAGCAAACTTAGCTATGCGAAAATATATCGAAAACAGTAGGTCGGCTATGCTTGAGATAAAAAGGTCTTTGTGTTACCGTTTGAATTTCGTGCTAAAACAACTGACGATCAGTTTGAAAAAGGAAGACAAGAAGAGTTGCCGACTACTGGTGATGTGGTCGGTAATGGTACTGTTGCACGTCATATTGGTGCTGCAATAGTTGTAGCTGACCATAGTAGCGGTAGCACGTCACAAAAATCAGGATGGCCGAACAAACACCTAAGTAGTTCGGGCCTTAGCCATGACATGTTGACAATGGCAACAGTGGTTGATTATGGACATGATTTAGGCAGTAGATGCCGTGCGCATGCAATAGAAAAGACCGAGCATAGCACGGGTTCGGTTGGTGAAGAATTTAGTGAAAAAAGAAATTCCAGCACCAAGACTTCAACAAAAACCGAACTCTCCTGTGATTCAGTTGCTGACCACACGAGTGAAGGGAAGAGTTCAGTTTTGGTGGAACTGAAAGTTAATTTGATTGTTGACAGTGGAATCACTATAGAACATATCGGCCAATTTGTTGTGCAATGTACAGAGGCCGGTAATGGCAACTCATTTAGATCAAAGTTGTTTTCATTATCTTTGCTAGGTATTACATCTATGAGGTTTACTTGTTCCAAATTCAATTCATGCATGGTTACAAATGGGGAACAAGCTTCATGATTATTTTCGTATCAAAGATATAAGATCGGAGCGTGGTGAAGTTGAAAAAACCGATATTAAGGAAATAGAATGTGTTTCTAAGATATCGGACAAGGCAAGTACAAATAAATGTATAGCCGAATGGGTAGATATTGAATCTAAACCATTCGTTTGTTTAGCTTTGGAGCCGTCTCCAAAAAAAAAAATCGGCTAAAGGAGAAAAAATATACATTTAATATGACTAAATTTGATCAGATTTTTGATATTTTATTGGAAGAAAAGCATATAAGGTTGTTAGATCATGATATTATACCATCACATGAGGAGTTGAGAGGGCGCTCATATTGCAAATGGCACAATGTGTTTACTCATAATACTAATAATTGCAATGTGTTTCGCTAGCAGTTACAATCGGCCATTAATGGAGATCGATTGAAGTTTGCAAATCATCAGGAGACAGGGGGGCACAAAGTAGAGAAACAATCTCTGCCTTTAAGTGTGCTTAATTGTGAAGACAAGAAAGTGTTGATTCGGCCAGGAAAGGCTGATGTAACAAAAAGCAGAGAAATAATGATAGTTAGTGAGCTTGTCAATAATAGAGCTGAAAAGACTAGCAAAACGTATGGCAAAAAGAATAATGTGGTTTGGGTCCCTACAGGTAGGTAGTAGATGAATTAAAGCTAAGAATAGTGTTCAAGCATCTATTGCTAGAACCGCGCAAAAAACAAAGACGAAAGTGATATTCCAGCAAATTCTGGCTAAATATGAGAATAAAAAGGCCGATCAACATGGTTTTGATCAGGCGAAGGGATCCAAGAAACAACCACGAGGTCAAAAGTTTGCATCTGGTGATCAAAACCATTGGCAATCACATGATCGATATTCATTGCCTATCCCACTGATGCCTGCGTCGTGGAATCCGTCCCTAGGTATGTTAGTTTATTCTCCATGGTTTTGGTATAGTGTTTGGATGCCATTTTATGAGCATTTATATTCTAGTTGGGTATTACTAAAGCAACATGTATGTGATCGGCTATCACGGCCGTACCAAGAACATTGTTGTTAAATATAGTTACATATTAGAATGCCAAAATTAACAAGAGGACATGTTTATTTTGGCTACATATATAGATGTTTAGAATAGTATGTTTAAGAATGGCCGATGTTTTATTTATCATCGCCCTAAGAGCGCAAGAAAAAGAGGCACACATGGCTTATGAGTTGTTTATCATCATCCTGAGAGGCATACATAGGGTCGGTGTTTAATCATTGTCCTGAAAAGCATTTGAAGATATTATTGTTTTATGGCAAACATGTTTGTTTTACCAAAAAACAGGGGGGCATGTGTTGATGACAAGATTTGGCATCTATAATGGTCATTGCGATGCTGATTGGTCTGACAACAAGGATTTAAAACTACCGCTGATTCAACTAATTTCGGTTTTGAATCGGAAGGCAGAATGGCCTAAAAGACCTCTTGAGGTCCTGGACGACCTCTTCGAAGACCTCCTGGGAGGTCTTGACTTCAAAAACGACCTCTTCAAGATTCGGAAGACCACCTTGCTATAGTGCTGGAAGACCTCCTTACTACAGTACTGGAAGACCTCCTCGCTACAGTACCTCGGTGAACAGTCCTTAGAGCTACAGTACTTCGGAAGACCTCCTTGCTATGGTACTAAAAAACCTCCTCGCTACAGTACTTCGGTGAATAGCCCGGGAGGTCCTGAACGACCTCTTCAAAAGACCTTCTTGGAGGTCCTAGAGGACGTCCTGCGTGGTCCTAGAAAACATCCACAAAGACCTCCTAGGAGGACATGGAGGGTGGTCTTTATAAAATGACAAAAGGGTGGTCTTCGTAAAATGAGAGGTCTTGCCTCAAAAGGGTGATCTTTGCAAAACATCCAAGAGGTGGTCTTTGCAAAGCAGAAGGCCGTGAGGACTAGGAAAAACGCGGCCTGGACCTCCCTAGGAACACTCACGCGCCTTCATCAGAGCCGCCTAGGACCTCGTCAAGGGCGCTCACGTGGCTTCATCAGGGCCACACAAGACCTCCCTAGGAGCACTCGCGCGCCTTCATTAGGGCCATTCAGGACCTCCTCCGGGGCGTTACGCGGTTTCATCAGGGCCGCACAAGACCTCTCCAGGAGAACTCGCGCTCCTTCATTAGAGCCGCCCAGGACCTCCTCAAGGGCGCTCACGTGGCTTCATCAGGGCCGCACAAGACTTCTCCTGGAGAACTCACACGCCTTCATCAGGACAGCCCAAGACCTCCTCCGAAGTGCTACGCGTTTTCATCAAGGCCGTTCAGGACCTCCTCTAGGGCGCTCACGTGGCTTCATCAAAGCCACACAAGACTTTTGTAACACCCCAGCTCAACATTGAGCCTGAAATGCTACTAAAATAAAATTTAAACAATACTACTAAGACCATTTACCAAATTTTTCAGCAGAACCTTCTTTGTATACTTTCATATACCGAGATTTCAACAGTTAAAGATAACATTATCAATAATCCAGTATCCAAATTCATTCAACATGCAAGATAGCCTATTCTGATAAAGCAATGATAAGCATAATCCCAAATCGCTAATCTCATTATTACAGATAAGCCAAAGCATTCAACGAAACTCCAAGTGAAGCTCAACAGTTTGCTTATTTAAAGAATATAAACTAAACGATGTTCTTTCTTTAGGATGAATGGAAGTGAGTGCAACTCAACCAAAACTACTCCCTCCCATGCATGCCGATCTTGCTTGTGGTACCTAAAAACACAACAAAGCAAGAGTGAGCCCAAAGACTCGACAAGTATCACAAAGAAAACTAAAATCACAAGATAGCATCAACAATCCAAAAGAAGCATTACATTAAAGATAATTCTCATGCTTATGTAATGCGATCATGCAATGCACCTTTCAATCTTTATCTCTTTTCGTATTTTACCGGTAATGCAAGGTATACAACCGTCGATGTATACCCATGCCTGTGCCCTCTGGCACAGGGACCAAGAGCCTATACTCCATGAGTATAGGGACCATTGCCCATCATCTTCATGGTGGGGACCTCTACTCAATGCCCACATTCCACGAACGTGGGGACCACAAGCCCGTCATTTGCATGACGGGGACCTCAACTGTATATACTTGGTCACCACGTGACCAAGTCTCAGATATGCTTTCAACATGCGTATGTACTATGATCCTATCTTCCTTGCATAAGAATCAACAAGTACATACCACAACTACAGATCCCAAATAACATGTAAGGCATAATCAACATAGATAGGAAAGCTTTAACCATAACATGCATTCACCATGTTCTATTCAAATTCATCACACTATCATCCGTGTATGACTAGTACTATTCAAACGCAAACAATCCTAACAATCAATCATCAGTATGCTGCGATCAAGATACTTGCCTCAACCGTGCGGAAACAGCAGACGCGAAGAGGGCGCTACCCTTGGGTCCAATCCCTCACCTGAACATAATTATGAATCAAGCTAAGATAACCATACTGGACCCAAGACATATATAATAGCTCAAACGAAAAAAGGCAAACTCTCAAGCGCCTTCCTAACGTCCCACATCTAATGACCGATTTGTTCCCCCTGTGGACAGTCCACTTCCAAAATTCATAACTTTCACTACAGGGGTCCAAATAAGGTGTTATAGGACTTTCTGGAAAGATAATTAAATTTCCCAACTAAACCTAGTTGAGTGGCCCTTCTGAATCGGCCATCTAATACCCCTATCAAGCCAAATTAAAATACATCAATTTTCACGCCTGTTCTTCCTGGATAAGATAATAAAATCACCATACTTTTGCTACGAAAGTCCAAATAATACGTTCTTTAGCTTTCTGGAAAGGTATGGAGATTACCCACAATTTTCGTTATATCAAGATCCTCTAATTTCGTCTTTAACTAATGGCTTAACCCAGGTTTCTATAATCTGTCTGGATGTTGACAGTTTATCAGGACAACGGCACTAAACAATTCATATCTCCCTGACCGTTAATCGGATTTGGGCGTTCTTGGCAGCCACGTAAAGCTAAGGACATGACCCAGATATCTCTAAGAGAGTGGATCCCCAGATTCTGCTTCTAAATACATGAAAACCGTCGTCCAATCTACTGGACAGAACACGATCTATCAGTTGTTGATCACTCGATCTACCAAATGAAATCAAATGCAACTAATACACATCAGCCAGCAAAGAACACGCGATGTTACCCTTGTAGAATCGCAGGAAGATGATGAACGCTCCCCGCAAAGGTGATCTCCTCTCCTTTCTTCACTTGATCTGCTGTAGGGAGCATCGACGGTGAGGAAGGGAGGCACCAATGGAGGGGAGCAGCACCAATGGAGGGGAGGCTGCTTGGGGAGGGGAAGGGGAAGAGTGGAGGCGCAGGGAGGAGGTAGAGGTGGCGGCGGCCAGGAGGTGGGGAGTGGGGGAAAAGGGGAGGGGGTGTTTTGGGCCTAGGGTTTGGGGGGGGGGAATAGGGGTGGCGCCCCCCCCTCATGGGCCTTGCGGCCAGCCCCTCTAATGGGCCTCCCGGCGGTGGCCCGAGGCCCAGGTTGCTAGAATAACGCGGAAAACCCCCTCACGTTTCCTGATTTGCCGTTTTTCTAAACATAAACTTTCTCCCGATTAATTATTCTCTCCTGATTAAACTGTTGGGGTATTACAACTTCTCCAGGAGCACTCGCGCGCCTTCATCAGGGCCGCTCAGGACCTCCTCTAGAGCGCTCACATGGCTTCATCAGAGCCGCCGAAGACCTCTCCAAGAGCGCTCACCAGGATCTCCTCAGGAGCACTACGTGGCTTCATCAACGTCGTTCAGGATCTCCCCAGGAGCGCCTCGCGGCTTTGTCAAGGCCGTTCAGGATCTCCTCAGGAGTGCTATGTGGCTCCATCAGAGCCGCCCAAAACCTCCTCAAGGGCACTTCGCGGCTTCATCAGGGCCGCTCAGGATTTCCTCAAGGGCGTTCACGCGTTTTCACCAGAGTCGTCCAAGATTCCTCAGAAGCTTTACGTGGCTTCATTAGAGCCGTCCAAGACCTCCTCCAGAGTGTTCACGCACTTTCATCGGAGCCATTCAAGATCTCCTCAGGAATGCTACGTGGTTTCATCAGGGTCGTTCAAGACCTCTTCCGGAGATCCCGTGCGGTTTTCATCAGGACTTTCCGCGAAGGCCTCAGGACCTTCCACGAAGACTTCATCAAGGAAACTTACGTGTTTGAATAGGAAAGATTTATCAGTTATAGAAAGTCTGGAAATCACATGGTATAACTGAATCATATCTGTAAATCTTGTTCGATTTAGGAGTCCTGATCTCTTACAGCTAAGACATGCTGCCCTTTAAATAGAAGAGGGTCATGGGCAATTGAAATCATCACAAATCGATCAACACAATTTGCATCTACTATGTTTTCTACTTTTTGCATCTAGGTCTAGAGTAAAGTAGCTATGCTTTGCTAGTTTTCCTGTAAACCAGCCATGTGCTCCTACGAGATTGGAGTAGCTATCCTTTGCTGTTCCTGCTTTTAAAACAGCTGGTTCTTCGCCGTAATTGAAGAATTATCCCCTTTGCTAGTTTGCTTGAAAACTAGTCGTGCGCTTCTATGAAAGTGAAGCAATCTGGTTATTTGCGACCTCGTGTGTTGATTTTTGGCGTCAACACATTCTGCAACAGGAACACATGGATGTTGGTGAGCCCCGCGCCGTACACGTCCACCATGGCGTGGCGACTTGCACGGGTGCACCACCCGCGCGTAGCACGCTAGGTTGCCGAATGTCGTCTCCAGAACCGCCATGATGAGCTCCGATGCCTACGTGCCGTGATGTTGGTGGTGTTGTACTTGGAGAAGTGTGGAGAAGTAAGGAAGAACACGCACGTCTGACTTCTCCATCCATGACGCATGTGTCCGATCTTCTTGAGTAGAAGTCACATGTAACAAGGTTCAAAGAAGGATACTGACCTCACCTTCTTTTGTATAGAATATTTGAGTGATCGTATTCGGTTAGAATCCGATTGTATTCACTATTGCCCATCCCGCAATCTATATAAAGGTTGGCCCAGCCCGGTTGTACCATGAGCTAGATTTCCTCCCAAACCTCATACTCTTTCGTGGTATCAGATTAATTCGATCCTTCCACCTCTTTTTCGCACCTATGGCAAGCCCCAGCACCCCCAGCTCTGACCTCCTCACTACCAGCATTCTTGCCAACCCCTCAACGCCAGCTTATCACCTTGCCATCGGCTGCCACCCTGGCTTTGTTTGCCCAAGCCATCAATATGGAAAGTACCTGGACTCACATACCTGTGAGGCTTGCTCTCTAATGAGAATACACTAATCCTTAATTATTTATCTGTAGTTCTTATTATAGATAACAATAACATTATACTGTTATTAAGCATACCCCTTAATATTAATAAGGGAGAAACTAAACTAGGTGGTCGTAAGCCTTTCTACGACCACCTTGTGGTCGTAAACCTTTCTACGACCAGGTCAATTATGATCACCTTGTAATTGATAAAGCCTCCAGACATGTGGGCCTAATCAATCAGGGAATCTTACACGCTGTGTTTAGGACACAGGGTAGTTAATATGCGCTGTTATTCTCCGGAATAACTGCATTACGCCCCTGTCTCTGATGATAACTGCCAGGCAACGTGGTAGTATCATAATCCTAGCAATAACTGAGTGAAGACAGCATCACAGCAGTCAACAGCCGTCACGGTGTCACCCATTCATACAAAGGAGAAGGTGAGAAGCAAAGCGGTCAGAGACTTTTCAGACTTTAGTTGCCATTCCACATTTCCATAGCACGTCCACACCATGTGTTGGCCGAAGGGAAGGGGGAAGGGTCACCTGTAATACCCCAATAGTATTCGAAAGAATTGTCCAGAGAGAATTAATTGAATTAAGAGAAGGACCAAATAGAAAATAGTTATTTCAGTAGTTAGAGAGGGGGAATACAGGAATTTTTCGACAACCTGGGCCGGGGCCTCAGGCCCATTAGCTTTCAGCCCATTGGTGGAGGTAGTGGCCGGCCATAGGGGGGGCTAACCCTAGGCTGCCACCCCCCACTCCCTTTGGCCGCTACCCCCTTTTCCCTTTGGCTGCCCTCCCCTGAAGCTTGAGCCTCCTCCTTGGTGGTTTCCCCTGCTGCCGGTGAAGGACTTCGCCTCCCGCTGCTAGCCAAGTTGGAGGAAGAAGAAACTCGCCTTGTGGTGGCCGGCCAAGAAGGAGAAAGAAGGAGGAAGGGAGAGAAGAGAGAAGGGAAGGGAAGGGATCGCGGGCTGTTGTTCGTGATCTTCAGCGTTTCTACAAGGGTGGGGGAGTGGTCCCGGGGGTAGTGCCCTCTTCGCGTCCTCCATTTTCGCACGGTTGAGGCAAGTACTTTGATTGATAGATTAATTATGAGTGTTTGATCATGATTGCAAGTATTTGATACATATTAGCTATGCGTAGTTGCTAGAATAATATGAATGTTAATGATGGTGAATGCTCGTGTTATGATCAAGTTTTATTCATGAATGATGTTGTTGCTATTACATGTTAATGATGGATTTGAGGCTTGGTCACATGGTGATCAAGTATATATATTTGAGGTCCCCATCATGTAGATGACGGGCTTATGGTCCCCACACTCGTGGAGTGTGGGCATTAATTTGAGGTCCCCATCATGAAGATGATGGGCTTGTGGTCCCCATGCTTGTGGACTATGGGCTTTTGGTCCTTGTGCGGACCAAGGGAAAAAGTCAATTAGGCAATGAACTCGGAAAAACATAAGGGGAGTCCACAGTTGAGGGCACAAGTCCCGCATGAAGAGAATATCAAACCTCAAATGAGAAGAAAGTATTGCCTTTGAAAATCGGGAAACTCTTATGGGGCAAAAGTAGAAAGTTTGGGCACACTTTAAATGAACCGCAATTTACAAAACTTGACTTCAATCTCAAGTACTTCTACTTCACTCTTCCCTTTAACAAAAAAGTTATTTTCTATGATTACTACATCACTTTGCCAGCTTAAACAAGATACGCTCTTAAGACCAAATCGCATGTACCACTTAAGAACCAATAAAATCTTTTAACACGTCACTTTACTCAAAATAGTTTCAGCTACCACATACATCATGAGCTCCAAAAGATCACGAATGCAAAACTCCAACCTTTTCATTTTACCGATATTACGAAAGGCGATCGGACATTACTTTCTTTGTAAAAGAATCATCACCACTCCCACAAGTCACAATCCCTTGCAGACAATCTTACTAACATTAAGAATAATTCACTCTTAACATGAATCACCAGCGTTTACTCTTCCATTACAAAGCCCCTAAAGGCTCGCCAAATTGTTACATAACCGCACTACAACCACCACTTTATTTTAGAGGGAATCTACTACACAATTTACAAGGTTATACCAAAACCCTTTCATCAAGGACATGCTATCATCCGACGATTCCAAAATCATATTGGCATAAGCCACCTATTAAATTACGTCAGTTCAACTCTTAGGCCCTGTTTGGTACAGCTTCTACTCCCAGCTTCTCAATCGATTCTTGTGGAGCCGTACCAAACACCCTGATTCTCAGAACCACTCCATTCTGATTCTCGCGAAGAGCTGTCTAAAAAATGAACTAGAGACGAGAAGCAGCATTTCCGTGGATTCTCGTGGAAAGCCAACTTGATAGAAGCAAAATACCCCTTGACGTTAAGTATATTTTCCCACAATTACCATCCACATACCCCTCCAACCCGCATACCCCTTCGCATTTCTTTCCTTCGCCTCATCTTCGGCTCTCTGCATCGAGGTCAGCAGACACGCTTATCCCTCTCCTCCGCCAATGGATCCCGCGCCTGATACACTCGCCGCCTCCGCCCCATTCTCCACTATCCCCACCGTGGCTCCCAGCCCCAGGCCCCGCGTCGCCAAGCCACGGCTCCAGGCGACTGCCTTCCGATCGGACCACCCTGTTGCCTCCTCCCCTAGCCGACGCCCCGGCGAGGAGTTCCCGAGCTTCGCATTGGGTGGCGCGGCCGGCGCTGGCTCAAGACCGAGCACCGTTGGCGCGGGGCCAGCGGGGCCGCGGCTTCTAGCCACGGCGTCGATGAGGGTTCGTCATCGGCGAGCTCATGGAGTTCCTCTAGTGACGCTAAGTTTGTGTTTAACAAATGCGTGTTGGGGCATCGGAGGTGAAGAGGAGCTTCTCGTTTGGATCCGGTGATGCCTGATTATCTAGTATCTCGGCAACAGTTGAGGAGCTCATCTTAGATGATTCTACTAGTAAGCAAAGCGATGCCAATGCTTATGTTTCCAGAGGAAATGATTCGATGCTGGAGATGAACGCTGGTGATACTAATAACAAAGATTTAGCTTATGTTTCGGTCTTTACATAAACAGATTGAGACAATTATGTATATCCATAGCAAGTTCCTGAACATATGTTTATCCCAATTTCATTTCTTAGGCTTGTAGCATGCATAATATGTAGATATCTATCTCAGTATTATATATCAACTAAGGGGACATGGCAGTTTAACTACCCTATATTTAGTACCTGGTCACTGACATATTGGGTAGTTCAAAAAAGCTTAACAAATTTATGCTCTTGTTTGCATATATTCTACTCACTTGACATGTTTATGTACTTTGATGCAAGTAATGTAAGGTTGCGCCACTCAATGAATTGTAATTTGAGTCATGGTACATTGATTTCATAAAAGGTTTTTAGTTTATTTTAAACTAGTGTATCAACGGCAATAGCTAATTAATTTTTCTTGAGAAGGTAATGGCTATTATTATTTCCTCATTCATAAATCTTGTGCTCTTTTGGATGTCAGTTGTCTGGTCTTATGCGTACCTTATTCCATTATGAAGCCCCTGAAGTGCATGAATTTGGATCATTGAGTGATTGAAGTGATGTTTACAGCTTTGGGGTTGTTATGTTGGAACTTCTTACAGGGCGTAAACCTTATGATAGGTAACATTCTAAACAAACAACACTCCAGCCGTTTTTCCACAATCATCAAGCATGCTTGTATATCTTGAAGATGATTTCTGACCTAGTGAATTCAATAATTTTCTCCATGGAAATGTAATCGCAGTTCACGTCCACGTGCTGAGCAATATCTAGTGCGATGGGCCACTTCTCAGCTTTATGATATTGATGCCATATCAAAGATGGTATATCCTTCTATTCAAGGGCAATGTTCTGAAAAGGCATTGTCACGTTTTGCTAACATTATTAGCTGCTGTATTCAGGTAAAATATTTGACCTTTCATCTGAGATCATCATGACAACAAGATGAATGGTGTGACTAACCTGAATCTTCCTATGCAGCATGAACTAGAATTTAGGCCACCAATGTCTGAAGTTGTCCAAGACCTAACTCATATGGTAAGTGATGGAACAAAGGCTTCCATGTAGGAGCTTTCCCAAAGGAGGAAAAATGTGGAAGCCTTGATTAGCTAGATGCTGAAAATGCAAGAAGTTACTTCATCTTGCGATGTCAGGAGGGGTTATGCCATAACCCATGAAAGGTTTCTAGCAAAAATGGTGTTGACATCTATGCAGTAGTAGGATGAAGAATGGTTCAATCGGGGAACTTGTCGGATGGTGATGTGTAGATTCCTACATCTTTTTCATTTATCTCTAGGAGCCGTTTGCCCGATAGGTCCATAGCAAATAATGCTCCTCTGCGATCGATTTATACTTGTGAAACAACCTATCCCATTGTCTGTAATTATGTAGTCCTCCAGATCACTTGACGTGATCTGCATTGTTCTCTAGACCATTTGTAAATACCAAGAAGTGAAAAACCTGGTAGTAACGTTTATTCCACACTCATCTATTCTTTTTATAAAATGATGTTTTAGATTTGTGCAGACATATTAAGGAAAGCCTTATGATTACTGTCATTCGCCTAATAAATTTATACTGCCTTGTTAAATTTATGTACTGCGTGCACTGAACCGTTGTCTTTTGATCCATTTCAGCATTTGTCAGGTCAGTCTAATCTCTAGGCATCTCTGCTTTGTAAGCAGGAGGTTTTGCTAGCCGTAACTTACAATGCAAAGCCCTCATGTCGTATGATAGAGAAAGCATGGCAAAAAAAGCTCATACCGACTGTTTAATGTTTTTTCTTTGTAAATGTTAAATTCAAGTATAAACTTAAATGTGAAATTCTATATTCCTCGACTAAAGCTGAAAAATAAATATGTTTCTATAAAAAGAGTGATATATAATGTATTTATAGAAAAATAAGGGAATTTTCGAAGTACTAATCCAAAATGCGTAATTCATACTCATTTCAAATTTCCATTCCTCATCCTATCGGGATGATGGACACACAACTTGTGAATTTTTGTGGTCTTTTGATATGACTCATTTATCATTTCAATACTTATATGTAATATCATTTAATTATCATTTGAACACTTATACGATATGAATGCGATATCTCCAGCTTCATCTATCGCATCATGAACAGTATAAATTTTGCTAATACACAGTTGTAATCCATCATGAAGTGTAAATGTAATATAACCTAGCATTGTGTATAGATACAACGTATATATATTCACATGGTCTAAACAAATTTAGGGGATAAATTCTATAATTTGTATACAAATACATAGGAGAAAGACACAAATACAATTGAATTATTACAACCAAGGGTAACATGGTCTATTTGCCTCTAATCCCCCTCATATGGTTTTGGAGCCAACCTACCAGCCAAACGCTTTCAACAGACAGCTCCAGATTCTCAGAGAAGTGGATTCTTAGAGAATCAGGAGCAGAATTTGGAAAATGAGAATCTGGAGCTCTACCAAACAGGGCCTTAGTGATGCTCAATACCAAACCTTAACGCATAACAATTGCACTCCAATCATCGTTGTTATCAATTGGCTTCATTATGAAGTCTAGTTGCTACCTATTTTCCTTTGTGATTCACATGAATATTTACAAACACATAATCAATTATTCCTTCTCATGTTTAGATTTCGGCAAACTCATACTAAAAATTCTAGAATCGAAATCTTCCATCGATCAAAAGTCTCAATAACACTACAACCAAATTCATCGTATCAATCTGTGTAGAAGAACTATCCAGCACTCCTCCCATTAATTCTAGATCCACCGATATTCAATCCCTTCAACCTTTTGTACACAATTCCAACTATTAATCATACTAAGGAATATGTAAATCTAGCAACCATATATGATCATTAAGTAGCCAATTTACGATAATTTCCAGATTAATATGCTCTAAGGCAACGTTCAAACACATTCTTTGTAACACCCCAGCCCAACACTGAGCGTGGAATGCCACTAAACTACCTTTTCAACTAATATTCATTAACACACTATAGAATTTCAGCAACCAAAGCATTAATAAAACATCCATGGATCACAATAGAACATGAATAAAGACTTGACAGGCATGAATAAATAAGTGAGGGAAACATATCAAGATAATAAGTCTAAAACATCACCAAATAGACTAGTCCAAAACATTCATCTAAGATTATTCAATCTCTAACATGTTCTAAAAGTAGTCCATCAATAATGAATCAAATGGTTCTCTTGGCAAATAATCATGTGATTGAGGTATAAAACTATCCCATGTGCACTAGTCCATCTCAATCGTAGCGCCATCAATGATCCCCTAAAAACAACAAAGAAGCAAGGGTGAGTCCACGACTCAGCAAATACATCAATAAACAACGAACAACGATAAAACAACAGTATTCAATAACTTCATTATCATCCCATGTCCTTCTATTAATATTCTCATGCCATTCTCCTCTTTGTTTTCACATACATTCATCTCATATCTCAATGCAACTCTACTCTACATGTCCACATGCACTTTTTCACAGATATATCAGATAGCATGAGTGAACGCCAGAATAACGTTCACTCTAAAGCCCGCTCCTCCTCAAGGATCGGGACCTCCTCCACTCCGTGGAGTTGTGATCAATCATGATCACCTTCTCATATGCAAAGTTGCTTATGAATGCAAAATGCATAATTTCAACATATTCATCATATCCAATTTTCCTCATGTTCGTCAACAAGATATAGCCATACCATTCCATTGTTTGCAATTAAATAAGAATAAAAGCACAACAATAATGGCAATGAACGATAAAGAGATCTGATGATCAATCATTGATCGCTGTCTACCATGCACTTGCCTTTACTAGTTGCGACGCACGGTTTGGCTAGAAGATGGCAACAAGCACGACGTCTCTCCTACAATAAACACTCAAATCTCAAGACAAGCTACAACATCACAAGAACAACAATTAATTGACTTCGCTCCTACACGTCCCCCAAATCCACAACTCTTCTCCAATACCGAACAATCACCCCTTGCTGTCCTGGTACTAAAAAGGGCGTAACTTTTGACTCACAAGTCCGATCATGGCAAACCACCCAATTCTGGAATCTACACAAAGTTCCCCACATTTTCTTAAATTACCATGACTTCTAATTAAATCATCTAACCCCCCCGTTTTTATTCCAGAAGACTGATCTGTCATCTTCTGGATAGTGAGCCTTATTAAATTCATAACTTGAAAATTACTTATCCGCTCGACATGATTAAATACTCTACGAAAAGATACTGTAACACCCCAGCCCTACAAGGCCTGGAATGCTACTTAAATAAGTAAAATTAAACATATTCAAACTAAAAACATCTTACAAAAATTCGGCAGAACCTCCTTTGTATAACTAAGTACCGGAGGTTCCAATAGATGCATATATTATTAGCAATAACTCAAAATCCAAAGTTCATCAAAGCATCGCATAATCAAAATTTACCGCTCTCCTTATCACAAATAATCAAAAGCATTCTAGCATAGCCAAGATAAATCCTTAAATAGTTTGCTTATTATTATGGTATGAACTAATGATAATCATCTTTAAAAGAATATGAGGTAGTGTGTGCGTCCTTAGCATTCCTACTCCCTCCCATGCATGCCGTTCTTGCAAGTGGTACCTAAAAACACAAAAAAACAAGAGGTGAACCCAAGGACTCAAAGAAATATAATGAATGGCATCAACAACTTACAAACATGTAATTCAACTAATAAACCTCGCAAATCCACATATCAACAATCTTACACACACATGTTATGCAATATGCTCAAAAGATGATCCTCTTCCTTCTCTTTTCTTTTGCATTTTACGGTAATGCAAAGTGTGCATCCGCCGATGCACACCCATGCCTGTACCATCCGATGCATAGGGACCATTGCCCATACTCCACGTGTATGGGGACCTAAGCCCATGCTCTTCAAGCATGGTGACCTTTAGCCCATCATTAATATGACGGGGACCTCAAGAGTTGCTTGGTCACCACATGACCAAGCCTTCAACAAGCCAACATGATGCATATGTATGAATTTTCTCAAATTAACAAGCAATGCATCTGCAACAATATTGCATATGAAAATCCCATTCATACTACAAGCTCATAAACAAGGTCATCACAACTAACGAACAACCAAATTTATCACATAACTCATATCTCTAGCAATAATGCACAACACTGGCTATGCCGTCACCACATCTCATGAGCACACAATTTCTCATAACATATACCAGCATTGCCATTCAACAATAAATATTATAACCATCATTATACTTGCCTTAACCGCGGGAGAGTGAGGGACGCGCCGAAGGTGCCGCCCCCGGGACCGGTCCACCACCTGAGTAATTATTATAACGCACACTAAGATGGCAGTAGCGGACTAAACCAAAGTATACAACAACAATCACTAACTTGCAAAAGCGTCTTAACTCGATCCAACCCCAAATCCTACACGTCAATCTGTCCCCTCAGTGGACAGTCAACTTCTAAAATTCATAACTATTGCTACAAAAGTCCAATTCAGGTTTTCTTAGACTTTCTGGAAAGGTAATTAAATTACCTAAATAAACTTAGTTGGGGAGCCCTTCTGATTCTACCATCTACTACCCCTACCAAGCCAATCTACAGAACGTCAATTATCTCGTCGGGTTCTCTGGACAGTACACTAAAATTATCATAACTTTCAGTACGTGTATCCAAATCTCGAGTTCTTGATCTTTCTGAAAAGCTGAGACATTGATCTACAACTTTTATTATACTGAGCTTCTCTGATTTCCCATTTAACTAATCGTTTCAACCAGATTACTAAAACCTGTCAGAACACCAACGAATCTGCAGAATAGTCCCACTAATAAAATCATAACTTCTGCTACAGGGGTCCAAATTACGTGTTCTAGCCCTTCACGGAAAGGTGTCGACGTCCTCTACAATATCCTAACAGACGTCCTGGACCAATTCTGCCATTAATCACATTAAAAACCCGTTTCTCTCTAATCTGTCCTGAGCAGCCCTAAATACCAACATTGCTAAATTAATTAAATACGCATCTAATCGGGGGAAAAACAGGGGTTACCCTTGATGAACTACTGTAGATGACGATGTAGCCGAAGATCCTTCCCCTTCCCTCTCTTCTCCCTTCTCTCCTTCTTCCTCTTCCTTTCTCTTCCCTTCTTCCTTGGCCGGCAGCAAGGGGCGACGTGGCTTGGCCAAGGAGGACGGCATGGAGGGGGAGGCGGCATCAACGGGGAGGGCGTGCTACAGTGCTACAGTGCGGCGGCGGCACTGTAGCACGGGTACTGTAGCAACCCTAGGGTTTTCCCCCTCCTCCTTTTTGTTGGTGGCTACTTTCCTCATGGGCCATGGGCCACTTTGGCTAAATTCTCCCCTTATGGCCAGCCACCACCTCCCACCTTCGGGCCAAATACCAATGGGCCTTAGGCCCCGGCCCAGGTTGTCCAAATTTCGGTGTAAAACCCTTCTTTAACTGCTTAAATAACTATTTTCTATTTAGTCCTTCCCCTAATTTAATTATTCTCTCCCGAATATTCTTTTGAATACTTTTGGGGTATTACAGATACTGAAATTATCTACGATTAACTAGCAGTTGATATTTCTAAAATTCGCCATTTAGGTACCCGAATAAACCGTACAACAAAACAGCCGACTAAAACCAATCTACTGTTCGATATCTCCCTAGAAACACATAACTACAAAGCATGCAGCACTAACTAGCTATTGTCTCATCTTTACTATTTAAACATATTTAAACATGTATGCCTGCATAGAATGCTACGGCCAAACTAGTTAACTACTAAATAGCATTATCTAATTAATCTCTCTCTCCCCTACAAATCTAATTAATGAAACACATGCAGCCCTATCAATTAATCTCTCTGTCCCTTACTTAGCCAATGGTACGCATGCATGCATACAAAGTAATCTTGCACTACTAATTGATTTTCTAGTGCTAGCGACCAACTGAAAAGCACATCTCACATTGTTTCAAAGATGCATGCATGTAATGCATACAAAATAAAAACCTTGTACTACTAGTTTAATTCTCCTCCGTACTAACCCAATTAAAATAATCGTTATTAACTTCTCAAAGTAATACACCAATTAACTAGTAATAGAAAGACAACTAATTAACTACTCATTGCACGAAGCATACAAACAAAAGTTGAACTTCCTGCTTCTAGTCGTAGCAACAAGGAACCAAGAAATAAAGGACAAACCGACGACTGAGCCACTACGCTACGGGGAGATTTGGCCGAGCGGCCACGCGACAGAAGGCCGGCGAGCAAAGAATCGGACTTCCACGCTCTGTCTGCGGGTCACGATGGCACTTTCGGTAGGCGGTGCCATGCGCGCCACGCCGGCCGGGCGGGCGAGTCTTGGAAGCGAAAGTGAAGGCGCCAAAGCGACTGTAAGACGGTGGCGACGGAGGAAAAAGAAAAGACTTTAGGGTTTTTAGAATCCACTATTCTCACGATCCTTTTATCCTGGTATGAACCAACTCCCCCCTAAAATTCTAAAATATTCCGTTTTTACGTATCCCCTTTCGTCTAATTACGCACGGGTCCCCAAGAGGATTATTTTTGGGATATTACATTCTACCCCCCTTAAACAGAATTCGACCTCGAATTCTACTCGTCGTTCTACTCGAAGAACATCCACAACTGAAATTAAACGATAAATCACATATATCCGACGTGAACAACTCTGGATATTGCTCGCGCATGTAAGACTCCAACTCCCAAGTCGCTTTCTGCTCGGTCTGATGCGACCACCGCACCTTGATGAAACTGATGTATTGAGCCTTATTACTTGTCCCGATCTTTTCAAAGCCACTCAATGGACAGGACTCGAAGGCACGGTCTTACTCGTAGGTCAACGGCTCTAACGAAACCTGACACTCTGGATTTCTCAAGTATCCTCTCGACACTGGGTCACACAAAACGTTGTGTACCTTGCGCCAGGACTCGAGACGGTCTTAGCAATACTCTATCTTCCAAAATCATCGTAACTTCCAGAAACAAACCAATGTACCTTATGCCAACCTTCCCTTCGGTACCAAACCACACAACCAACACATAACACATGGAACTCTTGTTTCATGTCTCAATCGATTTCTTCACCTTAATTAGGAGCACAACCGTTAACCGGGAACACATAACAGAACTCGTTTTAAACAAACTATTTTGCAAACAGAACCCAACTGAAAATAAGGGATTATCATCGTAATCATGCACTACCAAATCCCCACCAAAAGAGTCAAATCCAAAATAGAAGATTCGTCTCGAGGACCTTTCCACTTTTCAAGTAGACAATTTGCAAATAAACACCACGTAAGCCAAAGAAAAAATCACTCGAATGCCCCAAATCAATCTTTTTCTTTATTCTTTCTGAACCGGAAAGAACCACACATACCAACATAAAGCCAACTCAAATTGCAAATGACACCTATCATAACGCACAGCTCGAACAAGAATCAAGAGAGCATTCTACTACCCAAGAAAACATTCTTTTTCCTCAATCCTTATTTTAGGAATAAACTTTCATTTAAATTATGGGATTCCAAAAGTATCACGCTGCTCCTTCCTCTTAACCGACAACCTCAAAGCGTTGCTCAACCCGAAAGCAACAACCACACTCATGTAGAGAGACTCTACTAATCCACAATAACATGCTCTAGCCAACTTCTCTACCAAATGAATTACTTTGATAAATAATTCCTAACGCACCTCAATATAGATTTCATCCACAATCACATCACCTCAATCCTTTAAGAATAATCAACTTGAAATTTACAGCACACATACACATTCATTTACTACATCCAAAGGATTCTATCAAAGATCACCACAACTCTCAGAACCTAATCATAGGCAACCAAGATGCTAGCATAAAAATGTAAAGCCCAAATTCAACCTCTAAGACTCTTACAATGAACTTCTGGTATACTTGATAAGAAATTCTCAGATCCGATGACTAAAATTTTTTTTCCCACAATCCAAACAATATTCTTAGTCATTAATATCAACATTCCTCACTAATCAAGTAACCGCCTAAAGCGCTTAGCTTCACCAATCTTGAACTCACTAAACCACACCATTTTATTTCACCCACACGACCATAACATACACATTCGCAATACTCTAACTAATTGACCAAGATTCAAACTTTTGAATATCTCAATATTCCACCAACATGAACAAAGGTTGCTGAATTACAATTCACTATTGGTTCTACTAGTTGTAACAACATAATCAGTTTTACCTCAACGACCACCATTCCTTTTGGACCCAATTCTCTACAAGATTTATACCACAAAATCAATTCTTCCTCCAGTGCTCTTCAAATAACTTGTGACACAGGGTCTCACATCATCATATACTTGACCACTACTAACCGGATGCCACTATATAATCTATAAGGTTTTGTAAAACAAATCGATTATTCTTTTTTTTTCCAAAAGAAGAGGCACATAAAACAAATTTTTTTTCAGCACACAGAAAAATACGTTTTCTTTTCGCAGTAAACATAAGACTGAGAGAAATAGTCAAATAACAAGGATCTCGGAAAAATAAAAGCAGAGACCACAGTTGAGGGCACAAGTCCCACAAAAAGAGAATATCAAACTTCGAATAAGAATAAAACATTGCTTTTGAAAATCGAGAAACTCTTATGGGGCAGAAAAAACAAAAAGTTTAGGCCCACTTCGAATAAACTATGAGTTAAAAAACTTGACTTCAATCTCAGATACTTCTACTTCACTCTTTTCTTTAGCAAAGAAAACAACTTTCTTTGATTACGACGTCACTTTGCCAACTCAAATAAGAAGAGCTCTTAAGACCAAATCACATGAATCACTTAAGAACCAATAAAGTTTTCCAAAATATCACTTGCTCAAACTAATTTCAGTTACTACATAAATCATGAACTCCAAAAGATCACGAATGCAAAGCTCGAAAAAAAATTCCATTTGAGCAATACCACGAATGATGATCAAATTACCTTCTTTATATAAGAATCAACAACACACTCCCAATCGATTGCTGATAATCCTACTAACATCCAGAATAATACACTGTTAACAAAAATTCATCATAGTCTACTCTTCCATTGTACAGCTCCCCAAAACTCACCAAATTATTTCATACTACTTTATCATCCCATCCTCAAATCGAGAGTCCACCAAAACCTTACAAACTCACTACAACAACTTTATTCTAGCAGTCATCTACTACACAAATCAAAAGGTTCTACCAAAACCCTTTCATCATAGATATGCTATCATCTGACTATTCCACAATCATGTAAGCATAAGCCACCAATTAAATCACATCAGTTCAACTCTTACAGATGCTCAACACCAAACGTCAACACACAACTGTTGCACTCCAACCATTGTTGCTATCATGAAATCTAGATGCTACTTACTTTCCCTTCCAACTGGCTTCATCATGAAATCTAGATGCTACTTACTTTCCCTTCCAAATCACATGAACAATTACAAACACATATCCAACTGTTCCACCTCATATTCATAATTTGGTACAAAATCACAATAAAAATTTCAGCTTAATCAATTTCAATTCCAAGGATACTAGTTAAGATTAATCATGTACCATGCCATTAACCCAACTTGGTACCCATACCATATCAATTATCTTCCATGCTTACAACCTCTCACTTAACACAACAAAACGTTACAAAAGAGTTTTGACACTATCTTTCCTAAAGAAGAAGCATTAAACTTCATCACTTCGTTTATTCCCAAAACATGTACATGGGCCAAAACTCCACTTGTTTAAGAACTTGCAAAAGATAATTTCTATTATCCAAAATGCCAAGTGAACAAATGAGTCATGCTTCACAGCAAGAAGGCAAAACTCCCGTTAAGGGACCAACCTTACAAATCAACAACGTTCACAAGTAGTAAATGTATCTCAAGAGTCAGAAGAACTATAATATCCCAAATTTCAATTAGAGAGAATATTATTGGTAAGAGAGAAACTTGTTCGGGAGAGGGAATTTTACTCAATATCGATTGTAACAAAGTTTAGAGATGGAATTAAGTTCAAAATTCAGAATTTTAGGAGAGGAATGGGCCGCCATCCCATATTCGAGAGGAGAGGAGCCGGCCATAGTGCCCCAATGCCCATGAGTGGGCTGGCTGCCCATTAGAAGGCAAGGGAGGGGAGGCGACCCTAGCCACTTGTTGCTACAGTAGCCATGCTACAGTAGTGGCGTGCTACAGTAGCCATGCTATAGTAGTGGCGTGCTGCAGTACTTCGCCTCCTGCTGCACCGCCTCTCCCCGGTGCCATCCTCCCTGCTGCCTACCATCGGGAAGAAGAGAGAAGGGAAAGGAAGAAGAGGAAGGTGGGGGGTGATCGTCACGAGGGGAATTCAGCGAAGTCCAGTGGGATTTCGTGGGTAACATCGCATTCTCCATTGGATTTAATAAATATTCCGTATGCGATTCGTTATCATTAGCTGTTCTGAGCATGCTGCAGTAGATCGGTTTGATTTTGCAGTCTGTTGATGGGAGAATTAGAGACAGTTCAAAGCAGATTCTGTGTTTAGCGTCTCCTAGAGATATGTGGGTTTTGTCTTTAGCTTTCTGTAGCCTCCAAGATCACTAAATTCCGATTTACGGATCAAAAGTTATGATCATTTCATTCCTGCTGTCCAGAATTCTAACGAGATTGATCTGTCGATAAGTCTTTTAAGATATGTTTATGTTAAATGCAAATTCAGGGTTTCCACCCAACTAGGTTGTTTTATTATTTTTCATAACCTTTCCAGAATGATAAAGAATGCCCTAATCGGAGTTGGAGATCAAAAGTTGTGATATATTCTTTACTGCTGTTCTGTTCGTCTAGGCAGAATCTATATTGTTCTTTCATCTGCCTGATAGCTTTTCATGTTGGCCGAATTGGGAGATCTCATCAACTAGAATTTGGTAGATATGTTCGTTAAGTTTCCAACGGAACTAGGCTCACCTCGTTCCGAGTCCCAGAACTATAGTTATGAGCTATACCGTTCTGCTGTCCAGATTCGTTTCCGTGATAGTGTGGTCTGTTTTCAGAATAGGTCTATTAGTTAATCCTTGGGTGTTCGCGAAGGTGATGTAGGACGTTAATGATAGTGTCCTGTACCATATTGTTCTTATTTCATGTACCTTCTTGTGTAGGCGGAGAGGCTTTGGGTTTAGGGGCATCTTCATTGCCTACTAATGCGTCGCAACACGAAAGGCAAGTACTTTGATGTTCTTATGAGTAGTGAATGCTGGATGCTTGATGTTCGTATTGTGCTTTTCTGTGATCCATGAGAATGTTCTGAGTTTATGTCCCTTTCTTATGTGTTAATTCCAAGTGTAGACATGATGTCTTTCATAGTTCATATTTCAATACATGCATCCATTTTCATGTTCCTTCCACAGGAGTGGATTTTAAGACCCATCAATTCCAGTATGGGCACGTAAGACCCACCATTCCAATGTGGGCAGATTTGGACACCCGTATGAAACGTTCTTCATACGGGATTTGGATCCCCGCATTTTGTTAAATGCGGGCTTAGGTGAACACCGACGGGTGTGTCACCAGTTGTACCGGTATAAGCACGTGTGCACTCCATTCCTTTCATTCAATCCATTCATTCCATTCATTCTTATATTCATTCGGTGTTATGTTCATATTCTTAAATGATGATTCCCTGTTCATAATTGTTGTATGTTCAATTATTCACTGTACTTGCTGAGTCTCAGACTCATTCTTGCTTTGTTTGTTTATGTTAGGTGATCATTGATGATGGCTCTATTGGGAAGGATTAGATACGCACTATTCGTTCACTTCACCATACTCCAATTTCAATAATAGGACTTGATTCTATCTTTCATTCGTTAATTGATGAACTGTAATAAATAAAGTTAGCTGTGGTTGATAACCTCTTCTAAGTTATGGTTGATTAAGTACTGCTTATGATCTTCGATCACCCTTTTGATATAATTGCTTGAATTCAGTCTATATTCATGCCATGGTTCTATTAAATATTGATCTCTTTATGTCATTAGATGATATGCTATTCAAATTCTTCCGCATTATGGTTGTATGTTAGATTATTTAGGTGACATCTTGGCTTCCGAATAGCCAGGGTGTTACAAGAACAATATTTGTTTCAAAGAATAAATAGAGACCAATTGAAACCCGTCCACTGCAATGTAACCATCATTCAAATAAGGTTCATCAACCGCAAGAAACTACAACCAGAAAACCAAATACAAACTCAAGGAAGACAACAACTTCCCCAAAGAACTCATCTCCAACCTCGATAACTAAATTACTCGAGAAAAACCATCACTATCTCCATACCACGAATAGTGGTACAACTTGGCTATGCCCATGACCACAACTAATCTCTACCCCTCTATATCGGCTACCATGACTCATAATAACCATAGAATCATATTATAAATATATAAAATCATCTCATAACATGAATCATCAATACAACATAACGAAAGCGCAAATGCAATGCTTGACCCATCCCATCCTACTGTGCACTAGTGTGTCAAGTTTTAAGTTAATTAACCATTATCAAACTTTAGCAAATTATGTTACCTAAGTTGTTAATCTATTCACCACGGACCTAAGGTCCGCTCTGATACCAACTGTAATACCCCAGCCCAACATAGAGCCTAGGATGCTACTAAAGATCCTTACAGAACCATTTTACTTCAGCTTTCTAGCATAATTTCAGCAAGAAATATACTAACAAATAATTTAGTTCTAATCAATAAGAACTATCACGAGCTACTAATAGATAGGTTAAATAATACCATAATCAATAAATAAATTCTAGGCATAGATCTCACTCTGTCTCAAAATAATCTAAATCAACAAGATCCATCAGAATTACGAGGGTATATGACTATCCTAGTCATTCAAATTATTCTATCAAATAGAATCAAATAAATCAATATCTGAAATTTAAAGCATAAATTGAAACATCCATGATAAATTTGGCTACCACGGTTACACGGAAATAAATCACCACGATGGATGAACACAATCTGATAATAAAGATAATAGCAAGAATATGTGATCTTAGGTAAATATTCTAATTTATTTGCCATGGGTGGTCATGTGTGAAGTTCATCAAAACTACCCCTTCCAATGCATGTCGTTGCCTCGTGAAGTACCTAAAAGAAAACAACAGAAACAAGCGTGAGTCTATGACTCAGCAAAGTACAACAATAATAATAGACAAAACATCACGATTAGCAAATGAAGATATCAAATCCTCATATGAACTTCAGCAAGGAATCCATAAATGAAACTCATATACTTGTATGCAATGCATATGTCAAGAATGCTCTTTCTTCCTTCTTTGCAATTACTGGTAATGCCGAGTAATGCATCCGTTGATGCATACTCAAGCCTGTGCCCTCAGGCACAGGGACCTCAAGCCCACACTCCACGAGTGTGGGGACCCATGCCTGTCCAATGTATGACGATGACCTCATGCTAGTCCAATGCATGATGGGGACCTCAAAAGAAACAATCATTGGCTACCACGTAGTCCAAGGTTCAAGAATGAATGCCATGATGAAAATGAACTTCATAATCTCAATCCATCATGAGAGAATAATATTCAACGACAATATCATAGATAAAGTTCATACGAATAAACCATGGTAATAATCAAGAGTTTAACATCGCAATTTACTCTACACTACTTGTACTTGCCTCAACCGCGAGACGGATGACGACGACAGGAGGACCCTATCCTCGGTTCTCACCACCACCAGGCGTTCGTAAATTATACTAAGAATACCATTCACAAGTGCACATCATAGCAATAGAAAAAAAATGAAATCATTTGCTCCTATTGCAACCCGAAATTTCACCGATACAATTCCCAAATTCCAGTCTGTCCTAACTGACAGCACTGAAGGAAAAAAATCATAACTTTTTATTCAAAACTCCAAAAAGCATGAACGCAAGTTCTATGGAATCTAAACTCTCATACCTAGAACTTCTCAACTGATCGGAAGATCAAATTACTTCATCTGGGCCTTTGTTTTTATCTCCAAAGACAGTTCTGTCATCTTTGGTACTAACGACTTAGCAATTTCGTATCTTTTAATTGGTACAACCAAACACACTGGTCTAAGACAATCTGAAAACTACAGAGAACTAGCTTTCTCAGTAAATTTATTATAATTTTTCCCATTGTGCAATAAAGGTTGCTAACGGTGCAATTTTTCCCTACTGTCCCCAACAGGAGGACAGAACATCAACACAACTTCAGAATTTCATAACTTTCGTTCTAACCATCCAAAAATTATGAACTTGGTCTCCCTGGAATCACCATAAAGTTATCTACATAATTTGTGCAGTTCAAAAAACCCAATTCGCCCATTAACAGACCCTAATTGACAGAACTCTACTCGCTGCCCGAATCTAGAGACTGAATAGGCACTTCGACTTGCAAAAATCGTAAGTAAATCATTATCTATCCAAAAATTACAAATCAATACTTTCCAGAAAGCCATCGCAATTTCCCACATATCTCTTGCAAACCAAAATGCTGAATCCATTTGGAACTAATTCAAACTGACGAACTAACGGGACTATAAAAACACCGATCTAGATCAGTAGGATACAATTTAACTAACGGTGACAATTCTCGTAAGAACGATGTACAAAATCGAATGTAGAACAAGAAATTACCCACAAAATTCCCCACAAGACCACGCTGAAGTACTCGCGAAGATTCCCCCCACCTTCTACTTCTTCCTTGGCCGAATCTTTCCTTCTCTTCCCTTTTGGTCGGTAGTAGCAACAAGGAAGTAGGGAGGATGGAGCCTAGGAGTGGAGGAGCAGCAGGGGGTGGCACTGTAGCATGGCATGTACTATAAAAGGTGTGGTTAGGGTTTGGTGTCCCCTCGCCTCTTGCCTTCCAGTGGGCTGTCGGCCCACTCATGGGCCTTAGGCCACTATGGCCAGCTCTGCTCCCACTTGAATATGGGTTGGCGACCCATTCCTCTCTCAATTCTGATTTTTTCCTTTAATTCCCTTAATTCCATCTCTAATTTCTGTTGCACTCACTAATTATAATCGGGATATTACTCTGTTAACCGACGATCACACAAGCAACAATAGATCAGCATTCAGGAGATCAAGTAAACGCTTTGTGGACCAAACCAATGAAAACTTCACCATTTGTATTGTAAGCACTAACTCAAGAAAATTCATCAACATCAATTGTAACCAGAATTGGCCTAAATCAAGCTTAAGAAGAGAACAACTTTTCTAAAGGAATTCACCGTCAACACCTATAACTAGGGTAGTCAGGGTAACTACTCTATTTCCATACCATGATTGGTTGTGTAACCTAGTAAAGCCCAAGGTCATGACCACCACCTCAACATCTCAACTTCAACTATTACCACACATAACTATTGTAATAATCAAATCATAAACATTCATTATTAATTCATAACAGCATTGATCAAAACAACATAACGAAAATGTAAATGCAATGCTTGACCCATTCCCATCTTACTGTGCACAGTGTGTCATTTTAACAATTCAATTACCATAGACCTAATGCCCGCTCTGATACCAATTGTAATACCCTAGCTATTAAAGTCCAACACATAAGAAGATGATTATAAAATTTGTTCTAAATTTCAGCAACATAAGAAAGCTCTAATTGTATGATCATAATAATCCATTCAAGAGCATCACTTTCAAGAATACATCTAATGAGCATAAAGCATTAACTAGATCGTCCAAAACATAACAACGGACAATAGCAACCACTAGGGACGCCACTTATTACAATTCCAAAATTTGCACCTGAATGATAATAGCAGGTTCATTAACTAAAAGTGAAATATGTGAAATGAGTGAAGTTATCCATGTGACTACTCCCTCCCAAAGCATGCCATCTTCAGTCCACGACTCAGCAAGTACAACAGAATAATATGGAAAATGTTGGAACAAGAATATGTTATTCACAATGTTTGAATACATAAGCAACACGGCAGAAATCTTATGCAAGAATGAAAATGCATGCTCTTCTCTTCTTCCTATACTAGTATAGCCAGTGAACACCTGTCGGTGTTCACTCATTCCCGCGTAATCCAAAATGCGGGGATCCAAGGTCCGTTTGAAGAAACATTCAAAAAGGGGGTCCAAATTACCCATATTGGAATGATGGGTCTTACTTGCCCATATTGGAATGATGGGTCTTACTTGCCCATATTGGAATGATGGGACTTTACTTTGCACTCCCGTGGGTGAATCATGAACGAACGAATGAATACATTGATATGAAAGACATCATCTCAAGAAGCATGGATTGACATCCATGGAAGGAAACAAAAATTATTGGAATTTACTTGCAGTCCATAGAATTTAATCATAGCATGTCATCAAGCACTACGAACAAATAACAGGCAATACAATCTACAATGCACTTGACTCAACCGCAAGACAGAAGACGATAACAGGAAGGCTCTAACCTCGGTTCTCACCACCACCTGGCAACCGTAAAGCATTCTAAGAATAATGTTCAAAAGTGCTCAGCATAGCAATGGAACAAAATGAAATCAATTGTAACACCCTGGCTATGCGGAAGCCAAGATGTTACCTAAAAGACTAACATACAACAGCAAAACGAAATAACTTCAACCATTTGTCAAACAATAATACTTTAACCAAGTAGAACTAAGACGTTTCTCTAAAATTCGGCAGAACCTCCTTTGTATAGGTGGCTATACCGGAGATTCAAACAGTTTAATATAGCATCAATCAACAATCAAGTCTTCCAACATAAACGAATCATCGGAGAACATCCAAAATATGCTAATCAAATAAAGCATCAATGATCAGCATATCTACGTTGGTTGAATGAACTCAATCAACGAATGAATAAGAACACAAAGGGATCATCCCTGATCACAAACAAACATCCACCACGAAGGGTGGTCACATAATCGAAACTAAGGTAATTAACAAGAATATGAATTGTGGATAATTGGGTTTGATTATTCATTGCAGATGGTGTTTATGTGTAGTGCACCACGTCTACCCCTTCCCATGCATGTCGCTGCCTTGAGAGGTACCTAACAAGCACAACCCAACAAGTGTGAGTCCACGACTCAGCAAGTGCAATAGCAAATCAAACAATAGCAGCATAAATAGTCAAAGGGAATAAACAATTCCAACATGAATAACAGCATTATATACTACCATCCATCTCTTATGACAGCATCACAAGTAGTCAAAGGAATTAAACAATTCCATCAAGAACAACAACATTATAGGCTAAACAACCAAATCCACATCTTATGCAGAAATGCAATGATTATGTCATGAATGCATCTCTTCACATCTTAGCAATTACCGGTAATGCCGAGTAGGGTATCCGTCGATACCTACTCAAAGCCTGTGCCCTCTAGGCACAGGTAACAAAAGCCCACACTCCAAGTCATGTAACAGTTCTCACCGACCTCACCGGATTAGTTACATGACTTTCCGCAGGTGTGGGGAACAAAGCCCGTCCAATGCATGATGGGGACCTAACGCCCATCCAATGCCTGACGGGGACCTCAAGGAAACAACCCCTTGGCTACCATGTAGTCCAAGGTTCAGAAATGAATGACATGATGCAAAGTTTAAAGCACAATACCAACTCATCATTGTCATCATTAACAAGGTAGTCGCATTTCTCACCTTATCCCATCATTATTGCCATCAACATGTAACCATTCTCATGTAAGCAAACCCATATAGACATTATCATGTACGCATCATCATCTAACTATTAACATGTAGCATCCTGTAAACCTTCCCAAGTAGTAAGCACCATCATTAAACTATGGCATTCATGCTCAACAACATTACCAATCAGTTAGCATCATCAATCAACTAAGGCAATTAGGCTCATTATCATTAAACTATGGCATTCATCAAGTAGGTAATATAACAACCCGTTAATAAGCAAAAGTGGTTCAAATTAAGATCAGGAAGCAAGTCAGTTTTAGAAGACAAGAACGTGTCACCATTCTCAACTATATTCCTGACTACTGCTTGTTACAATCAATGGTATCCCTCTGTTCTAAGACTCCACCAGTCCAACATCCCTACACAAGACTATCAACTATGCATGCCAACATCTTCAATTAGTTCAACAGATGATGAACTTCCGCTTCTGTGTAACATATTAGCGTAAGAAGTTCCCACGTAATCGACAATAGATGCGAGGCTTCATCAAAAGCACAAGAAACAAAATTCAACCTGCTTGTGGAGCTAGACACCGGCGGTGGCGGCATCCACTTGAGGCTGACGACGTCGGCTAGGGGCAATGGTGGCCCTGGATCTCGACGACGGCGAGGAACGACTGGAAAGTGGGGTGTTGGTGGCAATGCCCACACCACCCAGCCGAGCTGGGCGCAACGGTGATCGGGCGGCCACGCTTAGGTCGAGCAGAGAAAGAAGAATACGGAGGTGGCCACGCCGAACCAAGCCAGAGAGCAAGCAGCAGGAGGCAGCCCACGCCGGCCGGGCCGAGGAAGGGTGCTGGGCGGCCACGCTGGCCGGATCAAGCAATGACGCTGGGCGCTGATCACGCCGGCCGGGCTGAAGCAATGTGCGCCGCCATGCCGAGCCAAAGGAGGCGGGCCGGGCAGAGCGGTGGAGGCTCGCGCATGCTTGGAGTGGGAGGAGCACAGGGGAAGAGCGAGCGGCGTGGGTGGTGCTCCCCATCGCTAGAGGCGGCGGCGTCCTGGAGAATAGAAAAAGGGGGAGGCGACGCCAAGGGGAAAAGAAGGGCGGCGCCAGGGAAAAAAAAAAGAGAAGTGTGGCGGCTAGGTTGGGGCAAAGGGAAAAACAACATGGCAGCTAGGGTTTCTCCTCAATCTAATCCTCTTTAATACTAGACAGCCCTCCCACATGAGCCACAAGGCCATGGGCCGAAGTCCCAGGTTCCTTTCCAAAACCAAAATTTATAATATTCAACTAAATAATTCTATTAATTTTGGTCTCTAAATCATTTAAGTCTCTTTTGTCTGAACGGGATATTACATTCTACCCCCCTTAAACGGAATTCGACCCCGAATTCTACACATGTCACCCTACTCGAAAGAACATCTACAACTAAAGTTAAGCAACAAATTCTCATCGCAACTACGAAACAGCAACTTTACACCAAAAAGGGTCAAACTCAAAAGTGAAGATTCATCAAGAAATCCCTTTCGCTTTCCAAATAGGTAGCTTGCTAATAAACACCACACAAGTCGAAAGAGCAACAGCTCAAACACCAAATCAAACACTTCCTTCCTTCTTTCTGAACTGATAAGGACCACAAATGCCAACATAAAGCCAAGCTCAAAATACGAAAGGCATCCGTCAACCACACAAAGCGCAAACGAGACTCAAGGAAACTCTTCACTACCCGCGGAAACATTCTTTTTCTCAGTTTCTCTTTTAGGGATAAAATTCCTCTCAAACCTTATAATTCGAATTCATCACATACTACACGGGTTCAAATTTATTAAATTAGCATCCTCAAAGACATGCTCAATCCAAAATACATCATCCACTCCTTTGCGGAAAGGCTCTAGTGATCCCACCGAAACACTCTAGACAATTCCTGTTGTCGGCATCAATTTGACAAGCGGCACCCAATGCGCCTCAAAATAGATCTCACGCCTCCCATCAACTAAAATTTTCAAGAATAACAACTCAGAGTCCTCAGTACACACGCTCAGGCACTACATCAAAAGGGTTCTATCAATAATCATTCCACTGCTCACGAGACGCTATTATTCTACTTCCTCTACACACAAACATTGGGCGACCAAAGGTCCGGCATATCATGCAAAGCCCAAATTTAACCTCCAAGACCTCTACAACTAACTGCTCTTATAACTGTTAGAGAAATCATCAAATTAAATCTCTAATATCCCCACAACTCCGAGATAATCACTCATTAACAGCATCATGGAAACATTTTCCTGACCAAATTACTTCTACAACGACTATTACTCTCAGAGGGTTACTCAATAAGATCGAGTCATTCTTGACAGTAACTCAACCTTTTCGACTATCTCATTCATTGCCACCACTATTAAATTACTTTGTAGTTCAAATCCCATTAAATCTCATCATCATGAATCACATACCCAACCTCGCAATAACAACCCAATCGCGACACTCTAAAACTTGATCAAGGTTTCCATACTCTCGATGATCCCAACATTCCAACTTAACTAAGGTTCTGGGACTACACTCCACCATAGGTTCTCCTTAGACGTAACACTATTTAGTTTTACTTCAACGACGATCACTCCATTTGAATCAAATTTCCTCCAAGAGGTTCAGATCGAAACCAATTCATCTTCTACTATTCCTCCAATAGCTTGGTAACAGAATCTCACCACAAAATTTACTTAACCACCACAACAGTTGCCAAATTACACTCTATAAAACCTTGCAACACAAATCTAATGATCCTTTCTCAAAAGGAAAAAGGCGAACAAAGACAAGTTCTGACACACCAGAAAACGTTGCTTCTCAGGTGAGCACGAGACCAGAAGAAATAATCCAATAGCGATGAGCTTGGAAAACAAAAGTTGAGACTACAGGTGAGGGCACCCACCCCTCAAAAGAGAATAGCAAATATCAACCAATAAGAATAAGACATTGCTTTTGAAAATCGACAACTCTTGAACGAAAAACCGAAAGTTTAGGCACAATTCAATTAAACCGCAAATTACAAAACTTGACTCCCATCCACAAATAATCCTTTATCTACAACAATACCTTGCCAACTTGAACAAAATAGGATCTTAAGACCAAACCACAAGAACCACTTAAGAACCAATAAAATCCTTCAACACGTCGTTCTGCTCGGAACAGTTCAACTTCCCCAAAAATCATGAGATCCAAATAATCTTGGCATAAAACTCAAACATTTTTTTTCATTAATGTGATAACACGAAAAGTAAAACTCGAAATATTTTCATTTAAGCAATATCATCATAGGTGATCAAGTTACTACAAGTATTAACATCAATCTCATATTCTGACAATTTTAATAGCATCAAAATCATACATTAGTGTCAAGAATCATTAAACTCTAATACCCCATTCTAAAGCTTTTCAAAAGAAACACGAACCACGAGGTTGAAACAAATTTATCTTAACAAGATCATACTATGCAATAGCAACTTTCACAAGGCACACTATCAAGGACCACTTACGAATTTCATCTACTCAACCGTTGGTGTGCTCAACACCAACTTTAGCTCTCCTAGATAATTGACCATTGTATTATTCATGTGTGTAAATATAATGCTAATTCTATTTGCAATCGCATAACCATTTATAAAAATAGATTCAACATTTCACCTTATGTTTAGAAACCAGTTCAAAACATGATTAAAGATTTACTAACATAATTTCTATAGAACAAGGTTTCACAAAGTGGTACACCAACAATCATCTAGTCCTCTATACAGGTTTCAACAACTTTAGCATGTCAGGAATTAGGTAAATCTAGCATCTATGTAAGATCATCAAGCATAAGTTTACAAGATATTTCCATATCAATATTAACTCTTCATAGTAACCCGGTTGATTCTAATTAGGAATTAATATATTCTAAATCACATCTCATCATGCAATCAATACAAGGCAGCAATGAATTGGCCGACATCACTACCAAGGACATCAGTTAAGGTTAATTATGCATCATGCCAAAGACCCAACTTGATGTCATAAATATTATCATTTTTTTTACAAGTTCTCACTTAACACCACAAAACTTGCGAAGGGTTTCGATACTTCCGGTTTCAAAGAAAAAGTTCTAAATGCCAACACTCCAACTATTCCAAAAGAAGTGAGTAGATTCAAAACTTTCTTCAATGAAGTTTGTAAAAGGTAATTTTCATTATCAAACATACCAAACGAATCACCGGATCACACTTTTCGACAACAAAGGTATGACTTTCAGGAAAAAGAACAATCTCGTCAACAACAACGTTTACAAGCATTAAAGATGGCTCAAAGCTTCCTCACATTTAAGGACATGCAAGTTAAAACTTCCAATAACCAAGGTACCAAGCGACTAAACGAGTCGTGCTTCCCAACAAGAAGGACAGGGCTTCCAAATAAAAGATCAACCTCATAAATCAACTACGTTTATAATCAGCAAAACAACTCATCATTCAGGAGATCAAAGGTTTGCTTTAAGAATCCAATAAAGACCGATGAACTCCTCTCAACAGCAATGAACCACTAATCCAAGAAGTCTCATCCACCGCATCTGAACAAGAACAACCATTCCAAACTCAAGGAAGACAAAAATTCACCCAAAGAAACTCATACTCCGAACGGTGGTGCAACCTGGCAACCCAAGGCTACAACCACGAACTGAACCCCTCGTCATCTACTATCAGAACATATAATAATCATATAGACATATCATAAGTATTCATAACCAATTCATAACAACAATGCTCAAAGCGACATAACAGAAACGTAAATGCAATGCTTGACCCATTCCCATCTTACTGTGCACAGTGTGTCAATTTAATATTTCAGCTACCACGGACCTGAAGCCCGCTCTGATACCAACTGCAACACCCTGGCTATGCAGAAGCCAAGATGTTACCTAAAAGACTAACGTACAACAGCAAAACGAAATAACTTCAACCATTTGTCAAACAATAATACTTTAACCAAGTAGAACTAAGACGTTTCTCTAAAATTCGCGTAACCTCCTTTGTATAGGTGGCTATACCGAGATTCAAACAGTTTAATATAGCATCAATCAACAATCAAGTCTTCCAACATAAACGAATCATCGGAGAACATCCAAAATATGCTAATCAAATAAAGCATCAATGATCAGCATATCTACGTTGGTTGAATGAACTCAATCAACGAATGAATAGGAACACAAAGGGATCATCCCTGATCACAAACAAACATCCACCACGAAGGGTGGTCACATAATCGAAACTAAGGTAATTAACAAGAATATGAATTGTGGATAATTGGGTTTGATTATTCATTGCGAGATGGTGTTTATGTGTAGTGCACCACGTCTACCCTTCCCATGCATGTCATTGCCGCCGAGAGGTACCTAACAAGCACAACCCAACAAGTGTGAGTCCACGACTCGGCAAGTGCAATAGCAAATCAAACAATAGCAAAGATAAATAGTCAAAGGAATAAACAATTCCAACATGAATAACAAAGATTATATACTACCATCCATCTCTTATGACAAAGATCACAAGTAGTCAAAGGAATTAAACAATTCCATCAAGAACAACAACATTATAGGCTAAACAACCAAATCCACATCTTATGCGTAAATGCAATGATTTTGTCATGAATGCATCTCTTCACATCTTAGCAATTACCGTAATGCCGAGTAGGGTATCCAGACCAATCTGTAACACCACGCTATGCGGAAGCCAAGATGTTACCTAAAAGACTAACGTACAACAAAGAAAACGAAATAACTTCAACCATTTGTCAAACAATAATACTTTAACCAAGTAGAACTAAGACGTTTTCTAAAATTCGGCAGAACCTCCTTTGTATAGGTGGCTATACCGGAGATTCAAACAGTTTAATATAGCATCAATCAACAATCAAGTCTTCCAACATAAACGAATCATCGGAGAACATCCAAAATATGCTAATCAAATAAAGCATCAGTGATCAGCATATCTACGTTGGTTGAATGAACTCAATCAACGAATGAATAGGAACACAAAGGGATCATCCCTGATCACAAACAAACATCCACCACGAAGGGTGGTCACATAATCAAAACTAAGGTAATTAACAAGAATATGAATTGTGGATAATTGGATTTGATTATTCATTGCAGATGGTGTTTATGTGTAGTGCACCACGTCTACCCCTTCCCATGCAAGTCGCTGCCTCAAGAGGTACCTAACAAGCACAACCCAACAAGTGTGAGTCCACGACTCAGCAAGTGCAATAGCAAATCAAACAATAGCAGCATAAATAGTCAAAGGGAATAAACAATTCCAACATGAATAACAGCATTATATACTACCATCCATCTCTTATGACAGCATCACAAGTAGTCAAAGGAATTAAACAATTCCATCAAGAACAACAACATTATAGGCTAAACAACCAAATCCACATCTTATGCAGAAATGCAATGATTATGTCATGAATGCATCTCTTCACATCTTAGCAATTACCGGTAATGCCGAGTAGGGTATCCGTACCAACTGTAACACCCTGGCTATGCGGAAGCCAAGATGTTACCTAAAAGACTAACGTACAACAGCAAAACGAAATAACTTCAACCATTTGTCAAACAATAATACTTTAACCAAGTAGAACTAAGACGTTTCTCTAAAATTCGGCAGAACCTCCTTTGTATAGGTGGCTATACCAGAGATTCAAACAGTTTAATATAGCATCAATCAACAATCAAGTCTTCCAACATAAACGAATCATCGGAGAACATCCAAAATATGCTAATCAAATAAAGCATCAATGATCAGCATATCTACGTTGGTTGAATGAACTCAATCAACGAATGAATAGGAACACAAAGGGATCATCCCTGATCACAAACAAACATCCACCACGAAGGGTGGTCACATAATCGAAACTAAGGTAATTAACAAGAATATGAATTGTGGATAATTGGGTTTGATTATTCATTGCAGATGGTGTTTATGTGTAGTGCACCACATCTACCCCTTCCCATGCATGTCGCTGCCTCGAGAGGTACCTAACAAGCACAACCCAACAAGTGTGAGTCCACGACTCAGCAAGTGCAATAGCAAATCAAACAATAGCAGCATAAATAGTCAAAGGGAATAAACAATTCCAACATGAATAACAGCATTATATACTACCATCCATCTCTTATGACAGCATCACAAGTAGTCAAAGGAATTAAACAATTCCATCAAGAACAACAACATTATAGGCTAAACAACCAAATCCACATCTTATGCAGAAATGCAATGATTTTGTCATGAATGCATCTCTTCACATCTTAGCAATTACCGGTAATGCCGAGTAGGGTATCCGTCGATACCTACTCAAAGCCTGTGCCCTCTAGGCACAGGTAACAAAAGCCCACACTCCAAGTCATGTAACAGTTCTCACCGACCTCACCGGATTAGTTACATGACTTTCATGAGTAATGGGAACAAAGCCCGTCCAATGCATGATGGGGACCTAACGCCCATCCAATGCCTGACGGGGACCTCAAGGAAACAACCCCTTGGCTACCATGTAGTCCAAGGTTCAGAAATGAATGACATGATGCAAAGTTTAAAGCACAATACCAACTCATCATTGTCATCATTAACAAGGTAGTCTCATTTCTCACCATATCCCATCATTATTGCCATCAACATGTAACCATTCTCATGTAAGCAAACCCATATAGACATTATCATGTACGCATCATCATCTAACTATTAACATGTAGCATCCTGTAAACCTTCCCAAGTAGTAAGCACCATCATTAAACTATGGCATTCATGCTCAACAACATTACCAATCAGTTAGCATCATCAATCAACTAAGGCAATTAGGCTCATTATCATTAAACTATGGCATTCATCAAGTAGGTAATATAACAACCCGTTAATAATACTTGCACTTGCCTCAATCGTGAGACGGGAGACAACGACGGAAGACTCTAACATCGGGATTCACTACCACCTCAGGTGACAGCAGCACCACGATCACGGCAGCCCACCTCATCCACTTCACCAAGTTCAAGCATCAACCATGCAACAAACAGCACAAGTAAAAGGAATTGGAACTCCAAGTCCAAAGGCTGTACATTGGTATTAGTGGGTCTTGTTTTGTACCAACAAACTCATTTACCTCGTTACAACAGCCAGGACGAGAAACGGGTTGAGCTCCTTCAAGAAATTGCAGCTCGTCCTTGAGGAACGTGATCTCGTGGTCGAGGATCTACACCTCCAGTTTCACTGCTGAATGCCTTTGGCATCAGCAAGGGAATCCTCAAGTGGCTCTCTATTAACAGAATGGTTTGAATGAGTTGAAGCCGTGGAAGCAAAAGTGGTTCAAATTAAGATCAGGAAGCAAGTCAGTTTTAGAAGACAAGAACGTGTCACCATTCTCAACTATATTCCTGACTACTGCTTGTTACAATCAATGGTATCCCTCTGTTCTAAGACTCCACCAGTCCAACATCCCTACACAAGACTATCAACTATGCATGCCAACATCTTCAATTAGTTCAGCAGATGATGAACTTCCCGTTTCCTGTGTAACATATTAGCAGAAGAAGTTCCCACAGAATCAGCAATAGATGCCAGGGCTTCATCAAAAGCACAAGAAACAAAATTCAACCTGCTTGTGGAGCTAGACACCGGTGGCGGCATCCACTTGAGGCTGACGACATCGGCTAGGGGCAGTGGTGGCCCTGGATCTCGACGGCGGCGAGGAATGACTGGAAAGCGGGTGTGGTGGCGGCAATGCCCACACCAAAGCCGAGCCAGGCACGAGCAGCTGCGGCAGACGCCAAAGTCGAGCGAGCAGAAGAATACGGAGGTGGCTACACCGCCAAGCCAGAGAGCAATGGGCAGGGGAGGCAGCCACGGCCGGGCCGAGCGCAACGGCGCTGGGCGGCCACACCGGCCGGATCAAGCGCAATGACGCCGGGCGGTCACGCTGGGCCGGCTGAAGCAATGGCGCCGCCACGCCGAGCCAAAGGAGGCTGGGCTGGGGCCAGAGCGGTGGAGGGCTCGCCGCAGCTTGGAGTGGGAGGAGCACAGGGGAAGAGCGAGCGGCGTGGTTGGTGCTCCCCATCGCTAGAGGCGGCGGCGTCCTGGAGAAGAGAAAAAGGGGGAGGTGACGCCAAGGGGAAAAGAAGGGCGGCGCCAGGGAAAAAAAAAGAGAAGTGTGGCGGCTAGGTTGGGGCAAAGGGAAAAACAACATGGCAGCTAGGGTTTCTCCTCAATCTAATCCTCTTTAATACTAGACAGCCCTCCCACATGGGCCACAAGGCCATGGGCCGAAGTCCCAGGTTCCTTTCCAAAACCAAAATTTATAATATTCAACTAAATAATTCTATTAATTTTGGTCTCTAAATCATTTAAGTCTCTTTTGTCTGAACGGGATATTACATCAATTGCCCTAATCGCAACCCGAAACTTAATCACTACACTCTCAAATCCCAATCTGTCCAAACCGATAGCTATCAAAGGGAAATCCATAACTTTTGAGTAAAAACTCCAAAAGTCATGAATCCAACTTTCCTGATATCTAAACAGGCATAGCTACAACTTCTTAGGTGACCGAAAGATCAAATTTGTAATAAACCAAAGTCCAATTAGAGAGTATTTTAGTCGGGAGAGGGAATTTACTCGAAATTTCAGTTTTTGGGGTGAATCCTTGGAACCTGGGCCTCTGGCCCAGGCTTTGGCAGCTTGAGGGCCAGCCCTGGTGGGCCAGGAGGGGGAAGGCGCCCAAGTTGGGCCAGCCCAACCAGCCCATTTCCCTCCCTCAAACCCTAGCTCAAACTCCCCTTTTCCCTTCCCTAACCCTAGCAGCAACCAAACCTTTTTCCCCTCATCCAACCTGCTGGCCGCCACCCCCCCTTGCTTCCCTCTTGCGCCTCAACCACCCCTTCCTCTCCCAAACCAAAATCCCTACTCCCCCACTCCATCCATGGCTGCCTTTGAAGCTCCTTGCTGTTGCAGCCGGCCAATGAGGGGAGGAAGGTGACCATTTCAGCCAAGGGAAGGAGAGAAAGAGCAAGGAAGAGGAAGAGGGGAGGAAGGAGGAGAAGATTTGTGGGGGGAAACCAGCAAGTTCTTGAGGATCTTCAAGGGGTAAAGAGTGGTTTCCTTGCTGGTTTGATTGTTTTAGTTGCTTAAGTCTTGCTTTGATTGGGGTTCTTTAGCCTGTTGGGTTAGATTCAGTTTTCTGTCCTTTCTTGTGCGCCTGTTTGGTGGTAGATCCATTCCGAATCTGAGGATCTCGTCTCCTAGAGAGTTTTAGGTTATGCTTTCATCTTTCCGTGGGTTCTAATTTCACTAATTTCCAATTTATGGTTTAAGAGTTATGGTCTTTTTCATTGCTGCTGTCCAAGAATCTGTCAAAGCGTAGCAGAAATATTAACTGTTAGATTTCAATCTGTTAAGGGCCGATTCAGGGCTATCCACCAAAACGAATATTGTAACACTTTATCTTAGCTTTCTAGATTGGTAAAGAACACTTTTTTTGGATCTGTACAACAAAAGATATGCAAGTTTCAATTTGACTGTCCAGTTTGTTCGTCGGTTTCCGACAGTAAATTTGACCCGTGTGCCACTTTTTGTTAAAGGCGAAATCTTAGCATCTTGCCAACTAGACTGTTGTAGCTTATGTTCTTAGCTTTCCATAACGATAAGAAACTTGGATTTTGGCAAATCCAATCAAAAGTTATGTTTGTTTCTTTACTGTTGTCCCGAATAGATTTCTGTTTAGCATGTTGTCTAGATGAGTAGATCAAGTATTTAAACTTGGGTTATGGGAAAACGTTGTTGATTGATGCCTAGTATCATTCTTGGTTGCTATGTGGTTGTCAACCCCAGTGCTAGAGCGTTTCGCCTTTTTGTCTTTTGTCTCACGGTGGAGGCAAGTGCAACTAGTATTAATGAGATGTTATATTTCATACTTGATGAATGCTATAGTTTAATGATGATGCTTACTGCCTGGTAATGTTGATGGGTATGAATGCCATAGTTTAATGATGATGCTTACTGCTTGGTAATGTTGATGGGCATGAATACCATAGTTTAATGATGACACTTTCTGCTTGGTAATGTTGATGAGCATTTACATTTTCATGATGTGTTGATATTGTGATTTCAATTTGCATCATGACATTCATTTCTGAACCTTGGGCTACGTGGTAGCCAAGGATTTTTCCTTGAGGTCCTCGTCATGTATTGGACAGGCATTAGGTCCCCGTCATGCATTGGACGGGCTTGGGTCCCCACACTCGTGGAGTGTGGGCATGAGGTCCCTGTGCCTGAGGGCACAAGCTTGAGTATACATCGACGGATGTACTACTCCGCATTACCGGTAATTGCAAGAAGATGAAGAAAGTGCATTCATGACATGTTCATTGCATTTCTGCATAAGAGATGGATTTGTGGTATATAATGCTGTTGTCCATGATAAGATTGTTTATTCCCTTTGTCTACTTATGATGCTATCATAAGAGATGGATTTGTGGTATATAATGATGTTGTCCATGATGGGATTGTTTATTCCCTTTGGCTGATTATGATGCTATGTTATTTATTGTTATTGCACTTTGCTGAGTCGTGGACTCATGCTTGCTGTGTTGTGCTTTCTAGGAACCTCTCGAGGCAGCGGCATACTTGGGAAGGGGTAGACATGGTGCACGTCACATAAACACAAACCATAATGAATAAACTAGTCCAATTATCCACAAATCATTTTCTCGATAATTACTTTAGATTCAGTTTTGTGACCATCCTTTGAGGTGGATGTTTTGATTGTGATCATGGATGATCTAGTTATGTTCTTAATTCCTCGTTGTTTAAGTTCATTTATTTCCTTTCGTTGGATTAGAAGGTTTGATTTGATTATTCTTTTATCCTCATTGAATTGCAGATCATTGATGCTCTAGAGGTAGCTATTTGATTATTAACTGTTTGAGCATAGTGATATTGGAATGCTTTTGATTAGTGGAAAAAGAGAAGGTTTTATGAATTGATTTATGTTCAATTGATAGATCCCATGCTTCTATTAAGTAATTATAGGTTGTGCTAGCGTTGAATATTAGCTTTATGTCATCCATGAATGAATGTTTGATTGAATGTTAATTAAGATGTTGAAATTAGTTGGGTTAGCAGAGTAGTTGGTAGCATCCTAGGCTCTATGTTGGGCTGGGGTGTTACAAAATTAACACATCTATGCCTTTGTTTTTAACCCCGAAGACCGTTCTGTCATCTTTGGTATTACTGATTTGGGAATTTCGTAACTTTTATTTGGCACATCCAATCACACTGTTCTTGGACTTTCTGGAAACTACAGGAAACTAGCTTTTTCAATAAATTTATCACAATTATCCCCACTGTGTAACAAAGGTTGCCAATAGCTAGTAATTCTCTTCTGTCCACAACAGAAGGACAGATTACAACATTGACTTTTAAAATTCATACCTTTCATTCTAAATGTCCAAAAATTATGAAAGTTATCTTCTTGGAATCATCATAAAAATCTCTACATATCACGTGGAGATCAAATGACCAAATTCGTCCATCTCAAACCCCTAATTCACATAATTAAGCTCGCTACCCGAATCTAGAGACTAAATAAGTACCTAGACTTTCAAAATTCATAACTAATTCATCGTTCATCCAAAAATTATGAATTAATATTTTCTGGAAAGCCCATGTGAAACCCCACATAAGTTTGGGAGATACTAAACACTGGATCCGCTTGGAACTAACTAAATTTCGTGCATCAACAGAACAGCAGAAACAATTGATCTACAACAGCGGCTACAATTTGGCTATTGGATACAATTCACATATGAATGATATTCCAAAACTAATGGGTAATGTGAAATTACCCGCACGAATGATGCTGGACTTCGCTGAATCCCCCTCGTGAAGATCACCCCCACCTTCTTCTTCTTCCTCTTCCTCTCTTCCTTCCTCTCCTTCTCCTTCCCCAATGGCCGACGGCACCCGAAGGGTTCTTCTCCCTCCCTCCTTCTTCTTGGACAGCAGCAAGGGTGGAGGGGGGGGCACTGTAGCGGCAGCGGTATTGTAGCACAAACATGCTACATTACCCCCTTGGGTTTTTGGCTACACCTAATGGGCAAAGACTATGGGCTTTTGGCCCAAGATTTAATCCCTCTTCCAGAGAAATTTGAAAATTCCATTTTAAATCCTGATAAAAAGGTTTGAAATTCAATTATAATTGTAAGTAATCTTATTGATTCAATCATTTTTGTACTCAGCTACCCCCCTTAAAAATGTCTACTAATATTCGTTGTTTTATTTAATCATCAATAACCCAATTGTTATTATCCATTATGATTATATTGGTACCATAATAACAGTGGTCTACCATTCTTTAATACTAATCATAATATCTAAGTCTGTCATTATCCAATAAGAGAACCTCGTGTAATATCCCATTTAATTATTTGAGTGCTTAACAAATTAAAGAAAGTAATTAAAGAATTAATTCAAAAATTGGAGGAGGAAATAGAGGCAGACCTTCGGCCCATGGCCCAAGAAGGAGATGGCTGCCCTTAAGAAGAAAAGAGGGTGCCCCCTGGAAAATCTAGCCGAGCCAGCCTCTTGTATCCAGCCGCGACTTTGGTTTTCTTTCTCCCGTACGCATCGCCAGTGTGGCCATCCATCTTCGCTCGGCTCTGTTCGTCACCGCCTATGCACGCCACCACCATGCGCCGTTAGTGTTGCTTGCCTGCCACGTGGGTGATCCTGCCGTGTGGGTGTGCGCTGCGTGCTAGCGCTCGGCTGTCCGCGTGTTGCCTGCCCGCCTGCATGCCGCTGCAGCGAGTCTCCCGTGCGCCACCCAACTCCAGCCTTTGCTGCGCTACCCGAGCATTGGCTGCCCTGCCGCGTGGAAGCCAAGGTGAGAGTCTCCTGCCTGCTGATCTGATTGCGTAGCTTTTGGTTGCATGCAAGTTGCAACCGAGTCATGCAATTTGGTGCTGCTAATCAATGCTTGCATGCAGCCAATCAATGCAATTTGCTGCTGCTCCTGTTCATGTGTAAGTTAAGGGCTGAATTAGTAGTTAATTAATTTTGTCTAATTGTATAGATGCATCTCTTTTGGAATCACTAGGCTGCGTGAATGCATTTCATTAATTGGAATAGTAAGGGAGAGAGAGATGAGCTAGATAGTGCTGATTAACTAGTTTTGTCCATCGGCTCTGCATGCACTTTTTGCTCTGCATGCACATGGTACTAGCTATGGTGACTATCTAGTCGTGCAAGAAGTTTTTGTATGCATGTGTTTCATTGGATCAGCAAAATAGAGAGAGGAGCTAACTAGCACCGCATGTTTTGTATGCATGCATTTTGTTGGAACAGTAAGAGAAAGTATTAGCAAGTTCTAGTCAAGAGAACGATTAATAGATTGGTTTATTTTGATGTACTATTGTACATTTATTTTGGATACCGTAGGGGCAAAATTTGATGATGTCTTTTACTAGATAATTGTAGAGAATTTTGGTAGCTTTCTGTAGAATATTTAATCATGTTGATCGGATGATTAGATTGCGAGTTATGGATCTACTGTCCAAAGGTACTGTCGTCTTTTGGCAGCACGTGTTAATCTGTAAATTAAAATTAGTAAATGAGGTAATTAGTTTATTTGCTCTACATGAAAAGTGTAGATAATTTCTTACGTGTTCCATAAAGACCAAGAACATAATTTTTGGGTGAGTAGAACAAAAGTTATGATAATTTTAGTGCTAGGACAGCGGGTAGTGTGTCCGGTGGTTTCGCGATAAAAGTGTCGGTTTGGCGTAGGCGTGCGATCACGGCCGGAATAAAGTGTTGGAGTTGTAATGTATGATTTTGATATGTGTTTTGGATTGTTTGTCCAGGGAGTGTGGTCTCGTGTGCGTTGCCACCGTTTCGCTCCCTAGCGTCACAAGGATAAGAGGCAAGTGCATGGTAGACAGTGGTCACTGGTTGGTCACTGTATGCTTTACCATTTATTACCATTATATTGTTGTGCTTTTACTTATTTAATTGCAAGTAATGTTAATGGTTATTGTTTATTCCTTGTTGTTGGACAAGATATTGTTGGACAATGGTAATGTTGATGAAACCATGAATAATTGTGCATTCATAAGCATCATTGCATATGAGAAGGTGATCATGTTGATCACAACTCCACGGGAGTGGAGGAGGTCCTCGATCCTTGAGGAGGACGGGCTTGAGAGTGTGTCATCGACGGGTGAACACTCATGCTATACCGGTATACGCAAAAGAAGTGCATGTTGACATGTAGTGTAGAGATGCATGGAATGAAAAGTAGTTGATGATTGAATATGTGAATAAAGAAAGAGAATTGAATGATTGAGCAAGAGAATAAGGAAAAGAGAACAATTAATGTGGATGATGATATTGTGTACTGCGGATTAAGCATTGTGCATTGCTTACTATTGTGCTTGCTGAGTCGTGGACTCACCATTGCTCTATTGTTGTTTTTAGGTGATTGTTGATAACGCTTCGCTTGGGAAGGGCTAGCACACTTGAACCCACATCATATACATGTTTACTTGGTCCATTGGATATGAGAACCCACTTTATCGATCAATGATTTATAGCTAAGACATGATAGTATTGACTAGTCTTAGAAGATAGGTTGGAATTTATTATTCTATTAATAGACTTGCTTGGATAAGTTTTTTACGTCAATCTGTGTTTATTACCTTGCCATGCTCTAATGAGTTAAATAACCATGATTTCTTTATAGTCATTCTTGTGTTATTGTGACCCATGTACGGGTTTCACCCATGATATGCTTGCTGTAATTTAGTGATAATTGTTGTTAAAATTGACAGATAGGTTAGTTTAGTGGCATTCTGGGCTCCGTGTTGGGCCGGGGTGTTACACCTCGGTTCCGTATATTTATGATTCGTCATTCTCTGCCCTTTGATCGTAACATCTAGATATATATACACCTGGATTCAGTATAAGTCCTAGTGATCCAACTTTGAACATTCATGGCTATTCCTATAGATCAATTACTTTTCAATTGATCCTAATTACACACAATTGTGTTTGTTTCCGCCAATTATCATATAATTCATTAATATCTAGTATACTGATGCTAAATCAATACTTTCTAATATAAATCGAATTTTCCTTTAGTACTACTTTGATTACGTTAATCCTTATGATATCCCATCTCTATATATTGCTATTAATATATTTATAGATCACATTATGTGTATATCCTTAATTATTACGATTAATCCATTCTAATTGATTTATCCTAAGTTTTGTTGTAATATCTTTCAAGTTCTTATCCATGTGATTACTCCACCCGTATGCTATGTATTTGATTCGTTATAAAAATTCATATGATATTCTTGATATATTTTCATTAACAAACTTATTGTTCAAGTTCGTATTATCCGAAAATAATCCTCTTGAGGATCCGTACATAATTAGATGAAAGGGGATACGTAAAAAATAAAATATTTTAGAGTCTTGGAGAGGAGTTGGTTTATACCAGGATAAAAGGAAGTTGTGGGAAGAGAAATCAGATTCTTTTTCTAAACCCTAGCAGTCCTTTCGTTTTTCCCCAGGCACCGCCAGCGCAGTCGTTCATCTCCCGAAAACAATCGCCAGTGCATCACGTCGCCGTTCTCCTACCGATCGCACCTGCCGCCACTTGCCAACATCGCTCGCTTAGTCTGCGTGGGGGCTTTGGCATGGCACCTTTGGTGTCGTTAATTTGGAAAATCGATCGCGTGGAAGCCTTGGTCGCATGGCACTTGGGAGCTATCAACGCCAACAGCAGTACCGAGTCCGGAGTTGGCCAACGCGTGATCGCTGTGCATTCGATTTGTCTTCTTTTCCTTGGTTCCCTGGACGGCATCAAGTAGTAAATGGTGCATGCACCTTTTGGAGGAGTACACATGCATCCATATTTTTTAGTAGTTAATTAATGTTGGCTGCTAGTGCTAGAAAACTAATAGTGCAAATGCTTTGCATGAATGCATTTCAATGGGTTAGGTGCACTGGTTAGGGATGCTTTGCCATGAATATTTAATTGCTATGAATTTTTAATTGAAGAATTAAGGGAGAGAGAGAAACTAGATAGTGGTGATGTATTAGTTAATTAGAATTGCATACATGCTGGAACAGCAACCGTGATACCTTTCCAGTTTGGCTGCTAGCACTAGAAAATCAATTAGTAGTGCAAGATTACTTTGTATGCATGCATGCGTAAGGGACAGAGAGATTAATTGATAGGGCTGCATGTGCTTCATTAATTAGATTAGTAGGGGAGAGATTAATTAATTAATATCAATTAGTAGTTAACTAGTTTGGCCGTAGCATTGTATACATGCATGCATGTTTAAATAGTAAAGATGAGACAATAGCTAGTTAGTGCTGCATGATTCGTATTTATGTGTTTCTCTGGAATATTAAAGGAGAGTGAGGAGATAGCATGTTTTGTTGGAACAGCAAGGGGTGACTGTTCGGTATTGGGGAAGCGTTGTGGATTTAGGGGATGTGTAGGAGCGATGTCAAATTAATTGTTGTTCTTGTGATGCTGTACCTTGTATTGAGATTTGAGTGTTTATTGTAGGAGAGATGTCATGCTTGTTGCCATCTTCTAGCCAAACCGTGCGTCGCAACTAGTAAAGGCAAGTACCTTGATTGGTAGATTTAATATGAATGAATGATATTGTTTGCTAGTATTGTGAGTATATGTATTATTCATGGATGCTAAGGTATTATGAATGTTAATACTCATGTTTACTAGTATTATGAATTATGTGCTATTCATGGATGCTTGAGTATTATGAATGTCAATGATCATGAATGCTAGTGTAACACCCCAGCCCAACACTGAGCCTGGAATGCCACCAAACTACCCTAACTACTAATTATAACAACCATTAACAATAAATTCTAGCAAGTAATTTAATACTAACCCCCATCCATGGGTCACAATAATGTATAAGTAACGACATGGCAAGCATAGATTCTTAAACTCTAGATAGTAAAGCAGAATAGTAGATTAAGATTTAAGCAAAACCAAACAAACAGCGACTATCAAATGGAAGCACGAGTTCCAACTAACCTCTAGAATTATTCAAAGTCTATCATGTCCTAATGGAATGAACCACTACGCTAAGGTAAAGTTTCTCATGACAAGTGATAAAATAACTGAGTGTAAGTAGTGTTCCAAGTTCTAACCCTTCCCAAGAAGCATCATCAACGATCACCTAAAAACAACAATAAAGCAAGGGTGAGTCCACGACTCAGCAAACACAAAAGTAGCAATGAACAATGCCTAATCTGTAACACCCCAGCCAAACAAAGGCCTGGAATGCTACTAAATTAAATAAATTAAACGTAATCAAACTAAAACATCTTACAAAATTTCGGCAGAACCTCCTTTGTATAGTTACCTATACTGGAGATTCCAACAGACAGTTATAAGATATAAAGTCAATCCAAATTGCAATTTGATCAAGATGTAATCAAAACTGACTATTCGTTACTATGATATCCATAGTAACTAAACATCTAAGAAATAGATCATGAGCATCCAAAACGTCTAATCATTTATTACAGACTAATCCAATCAAGCAATAATCAATATGAGTACTTTAAACAGTTCATTCATCTCCTAGTTAATTTTCCTTTCATTCTATGGTGGGTAGTTCGTGCAGAAGTGCAAGAAGTCTAATTCTTCCTTTTCCCCATGCATGCCGATCTCGTATAAGTACCTAAAACACAACAAACAACAAGTGGTGAGTCCAAGACTCAGCAAATATAATAAATGGCATCAACAACATACAAGCATGTAATTCATCAACTATACTTCACAAATCCACATATCAATCACCTTACACACACATGCTATGCAATATGCTCCAAATGATCCTTTTCCTTCTCTTTCCCTTTTGCATTTTACCGGTAATGCAAAGTGTGCATCTGTCGATGCACACCCATGCCTATGCCATCTGGCACAGGGACCATTGCCCATACTCCGCAAGTATGGGGACCAAAGCCCATGCTTTACAAGCATGGGGACCTTTAGCCCGTCATCAACATGACGGGGACCTCAAGAGTTGCTTGGTCATCTCAAGACCAAGTCTTCAATAAGCCAACATGATGCATATGTATGAATTTCTCAAATTAATACAAACATGCATCTGCAACAACATTGCATATGAATATCCCATTCATACTACAAAGCTCATAAACATGGACTTCACAACTAGCAAACATCCAAGATTAACACATAACTCATATCTCTAGAAACCATGAACATTACCAACTATACCAACATCACAACTCATGAACATACAATTTCTCATAATTTATATCAAACCTTGCCATTCAACAATATATATTATAACCATCATTATACTTGCCTTCACACCTAGAGAACGAGGGATGTGTAGGAGGTGCTGCCCCCGGGACCAGTCCACCACCTGAATAAATAATTATAACGCACGCTAAGACGACAGTAGCGGACCAAAACAAACTATATAACAACAATCACTAACTCGCAAAAACGTCGAACTCAATCCCAACCCCAATTCCTAAACGTCGATCTGTCCCCTCGGTGGACAGTCAACTTCTAAAATCCATATCTGTTGTTATAGGAGTCTGATTAAGGTTTTCTTAGACTTTATGGAAAGGTAATTAAATTATCCAACTAAGTTTAGTTGGTGAGCCTCTCTGAATTGGCCAAATAATACCCCTACCAAGCCAGTTAATAAAACATCGATTTTTACATCAGGCTCTCTGGACAGAACACTAAAAATACAATAACTTTCAGTACGAGTGTCTAAATCTCGAGTTCTTGTGCTTTCTGAAAAGCTGAGACAATGATCTACAACTTTTATTATACTAAGCTTCTCTGATTTCCCTTTTAACTAATCGTTTCACCTAGATTTCTAAAACCTGTCAGAAAACCAACGATTCTGCAGAACAGTCCCACTAATAAAATCATAACTTCTGCTACAGAGGTCCAAATTACGTGTTCTAGCACTTCACGGAAAGAGGGCGACGTCCTCTACAATACCCTAGGAGACGTCTAGAACTAATTCTCCATTTAAACATATCAAAACCTTGATCCTCTCTAATCTATCCTGAACAGCCCTAAATACCGACATCGCTAAATTAACTAATTGCGCAACTAATCGAGGGGGAATTGGGATTACCCTTGAAGAACCCACTGTCGAACGCGATGAACACCACACGATCCCTCTCCCCTCCCTTCTTCCCCTTCCTTCTTCTTCCGTCTTCTTCCTTCTTCTTGGCCGACAGCAATGGGAGAGCACCACCAAGAGGGAGGGGAATAGCAATGGAGTGCAAGGGGGGTGTCTACTATAGCACGACACTGTAGCGGCGGCGGGGGTACTGTAGCTCGCGTGCTACAGTAGTGCTAGGGTTTTCCCCCCTTCTTTGATTGGTGGCCGGCCCCTCATAGGCCTCCTAGGCCAAGGCCCGAGGCCCAGGTTGCCGAGGATTTGCATAAAACCCTCCTTTTTTCCTTCTGCTAAACTCTTTTCTATTTGGTCCTTCTCCCAAATTTTAATTATTCTCTCTCGAATTATATTTGGGGTATTACATAATCAACAATACACAATATCATCATCAACATTAATTGTTCTCTTTTCTTTATTCTCATGCTCAATCATTCAATTTTATTTCTTTATTCACATCCACAATCATCAACTACCTTTCATTCCATGCATCTCTACACTACATGTCCACATGCATTTCTTTTTCTTATACCGGTATAGCATGAGTGTTCACCCGTCGATGATACACTTTCAAGCCCGTCCTACTCAAGGATCGGGGACCTTCTCCACTCCTGTGGAGTTGTGATCAACAAGATCACCTTCTCATATGCAATGATGTTTATGAATGCACAAATATTCATGGTTTCATCAACATTACCATTGTCCAACAATAAGGAATAAATAATGACCATTAATATTGCTTGCAATTAAGTAAGTAAAAGCACAACAATATAGTGGTAATAAATGGTAAAGCATAGAGTGATCAACCAGTGACCACTGATGTAACACCCTGGCTATTCGGAAGCCAAGATGTCACCTAAATAATCTAACATACAACCATAATGCGGAAGAATTTGAATAACATATCATCTAATGACATAAAGAGATCAATATTTAATAGAACCATAGCATGAATATAGTCTAAATTCAAGCAATTATATCAAAAGGGTGATCTAAGATCACAAACAGAACTTAATCAACCATAACTTAGAAGAGGTTATCAACCACAGCTAACTTTATTTATTACAGTTCATCAATTAACAAATGAAAGATAGAATCAAGTCCTATTATTGAAATTGGAGTATGGTGAAGTAAACGAATAGTGCGTGTGTACTCCCTCCCAATAGAGCCAACATCAACGATCACCTAAAATAAACAAACAAAGCAAGAGTGAGTCCGAGACTCAGCAAGTACAGTGAATAATTGGACATACAACAATTATGAACAAGGCAACATCTTTTAAGAATATGAACATAACATCGAATGAATATATGAATGAATGGATTGAATGAAAGGAATGTACTGCACACGTGCTTATACCAGTATAGCTAGTGACACACCTGTCGGTGTTCACCTAAGCCCATATTTAACAAAATGCGGGGATCCAAGTCCTGTATGAAGAACATTTCATATGGGTGTCCAAATCTGTCCATATTGGAATGGTGGGTCTTACGTGCCCATAGAATTGATGGGTCTTATAATCCACTCCCGTGGAAGGAACATGAAAATGGATGCATATATTGAAATATGAATTATGAAAGACGTCATGTCTACACAGGGAATTAACACATAAGAAAGGAACATAATCTTTGAATATTCTCATGGATCACAGAAAAGCACAATACAAACATCAAGCATCCAGCATTCACTAATCATAAGAACATCAAAGTATTTGCCTTTCACGTTGCGACACGTTTGTAGGCAAAGAAGGTGCCCCTAAACCCGAAGCCTCTCCGCCTACACAAGTAAGTACTCGAAATAAGACAACATGGTATAGGACACTTCCAGTAATGTTCTACAACCCCTTCTCGTACACACAAGATTTAACCATTAACCCTATTATGAAAACAGGCAACACAACCGCAGAACGAATCTGGACAGCAGCACGGAATTAACCATAACTATTAATCTAGGACTCGAAACGAGATGAGCCCAGTTCCCAAAGAAACTTAACGAACAGATCTACAACATTCTAGTTGGCGAGATATCCCAATTCGGCCAAACTAAAATGCTAACAGGCAGATGAACTTAGAAGACAGATTCTGTCCAGACGAAACGGATAGCAGTAAAGAACAGATCACAACTTTTGATCTACAACTCCGATTAGGGCATTCTTTATCATTCTGGAATGGTTATGAAAAATACTAAAATAACCTAGTTGGGTGAAAACCCTAAATCTGTCACTAACATATGTTGGGTCACGGGGTAGGCTACGATAACTACAAACAAAAATTTCTACCACGCGAACCAGGATGCCAGGCACGTAGATGATCACAGATCATTACCAACAGACGCGCAGAGCAGCGGAAGAAGGATTGGAGCAGTCTGGTCCAACGAAGAGCGCGTCGATGAAGCGGTCGTAGTCTATCGTCCAACGTCCAGTAAGTCGATGCAGTGGTCGTAGTCGATCGTCCAATGTCCTCACGTGCCGATCGACTCCTCCAGCAACGTCTACGGTTCCTTGTGAAGATCGCGGATCGTCCTCAAGCACAACAATCGTAGCAGCGCCTCTACGGTATCCACACGTCCAAGGAAGGAACAACCGAACGCTGGAGTGCTAGCACCAAGTCGCACGGCAGAGCTTTCAGGAAGATGGCGGCTAGGGTTTCGGTGGTGTTTTCACGCATACCTCCCAACAGCCTCATGCATCTCCTTATATAGTGCTCGTGACGGATCCTATCCGGACATCGCCATTTAATCGTATTCGCACTAGTTTGTTCCAACCCGTTAAGTGTGTGACCACCAGAGGTTCATGTGTAGTTCGGTTATGACTCGAAACCCTTTCCGACCACGAGTCGAAGCGGCTCCTAGCGTAACATATTGATTCCCGAATACACACAAATTATATCGACGAACCTTAATGCAATATGATCTACGACCAGGTCTTCATCACTTACGACTGTGTCCTATCTCAGATATGCATCAGTTCAGATGTGGTCACGACCATTCAGAACTCCTTACGACCGTGTTACGACCACTCAGGATTACGCTCGACCAGCCTATGACTAGCTCAGATTTGCATACGACCACCAGAATCGTCGACTCGAGCGACCTACTCGTGTATACTCCTTTGCCTCACGATGTCCGGTTGAACTCCTGTGAGATGTTGTGTCATCCATGGATCTGTTCAATACTTTCTCGATCGAGTATCGATAACTTTACGTGGTCGAACACTTCGACTACTAGTGGCATGGCCATGCACTTTCTTTATCCGATCACAACGAGGGCCCGAGACATCTCTCTGTTATGTTAGGAGGGCAAATCCCATATCCGATCACCACATTCCTCTCGCATGTTTCATAGCATACCCGAAAGCTACCTTTATAACTACCCGATTTGGTGTAGCGTTTGGCAACCCCTAAGAGTGCTCTTACACTTGTAGGAAACCATGTCGATCTCAGGTCTAAGGATTATACATCATCATTGCTTGAGACCAACTAACGACACATAGATTCATAACAATCTCAATAGTGTCTCAAGGTGGGTCTTATCCAACATCATGTTCTCTAATCATGTGTCCATATTATCGGTTTGATATCTCCATATCTATGACTCGTGAAACATAGTCATCAACCAATACATATGCTAGTCTATTCATATGTGTCCTCATATGTTTACGACTAGGGATCATGTAAGAATAATTATCGCAGGAATATAGAGTTTCACAACCAAGTCACATACTTGATAATAAATATTAACAATATTATTCTTGGAACAAGATAACACATTATCCAATGTCATGAACATAATGAAATATAATCATCTCTATGATTGCCTCTAGGGCATATTTCCAACAACATAATCATAATTTAGGAGACAACTTAACAGATCAATCACGTTAGGATTTCAGGACAGCGGTAAAGATCAGACCATAACTTTTGATCCGTACATCGGAATTACGTGTTCTTGGCGGCCACGGAAAGCTAAGAACATTATCTAAATATCGCTAGGAGATGGAAATCTCCATTTTGGTTTCTAAGGACCCGAAATTGGCCACGTAACAATCTGGACAGATTCTGAAATTCTAACAGCAGCAATTCGATCCAATCCAACTACTCGAATTCACAACTATTCATCATCAAACAGCGGGGAAAGCACATCGTTACTCTTGAAGACCCACGGGAAGACGATGATCTATCCTCGAAGAAGCTCCTCTCCTAGTCCCGTCTCCTTTCTTCTTCCCGATGGCCGACAAGCAGGAGGGTGGCACCGGGAGAGGAGCAAAGAGGAGAGCGAGCATCAGAGCACACCGCCATCAGAGTACGCCATCTTGTAGCGCGGCTCATGTAGCAAGGAGTGGCTAGGGTTTGGTCCCTCCTCCCTTGCCTTCTAATGAGCTGCCAGCCCACTCATTGGCCTTGTGCCACTATGGCTGGCTCCTCTCCTCTCGAATATGGGTTGGCGGCCCATTTCTCTCATAAAATTATGAATTTTGAAATTAATTCCATCTCTAAACTTTGTTACAATCGATATTGAATAAATTTCCCTCTCCGAATAATATTTTCTCCAATTGATATTTGGGGTATTACATTCTACCCCTTAACAGATTCAACCCTAATCTAAAGACCGAAATAACAAAAGAACAACTGCCTCTGAAACGAAACAACAATTAACATGCTCCGGACGTGAACACATTCGGATATGGCTCGCGCATACGAGACTCCAGCTCCCAGGTCACTTCACGCTCACATGGATGCACCCATGGCACCTCAACGGATATCAACGTCTTATGCCCCAATGCTTGTCCCGACCCCTCCAAAGATAATGAATCTGACGAGACTCAGATGTGGGGTCTTACTCAAAGGTCAACGGCTCTAACGAAACCTCAAATCCCAAATTTTTGAAGTTCTCACTTAACACCAGCAGAACATACCAGACATTGCGTTCCTCGCGTATGGATCCGAGACGGTCAAAGCGATATGCCAACTTCATAATCCATGCAACTGTCAAAAAGAACCAATGTACCTGGGCCAATTTCCCTTTTTGGTACAAAAGCACACAACATACTCAAAATCGAACTCTTCATCTAACAAGGAGCACCTCCTTTAGAGACGTTGTGCTTGTTGCCATCTTCTAGCCAAACCGTGCGTCGCAACTAGTAAAGGCAAGTACCTTGATTGGTAGATTTAATATGAATGAATGATATTGTTTGCTAGTATTGTGAGTATATGTATTATTCATGGATGCTAAGGTATTATGAATGTTAATACTCATGTTTACTAGTATTATGAATTATGTGCTATTCATGGATGCTTGAGTATTATGAATGTCAATGATCATGAATCCAAGATTTATTAAGAGGTGTGGTATATTGATGACTTGGTCTGATCATTAAGATTGTGGAATTTGGTAGATTTATTGGATAATACAGAGTAATGTGTCTCAATGTATTAGTCTACCCATTAGTGATGTGTTTGAACGATGGCTTAGAGGATATCAATCTGGAAATTCTCATAAACTGGTTACTTGATGATCATACATTTCAGAGAACAGCAGCGGAAGTAGATTCAGAGAAGAACACGTGGAACCCTCACGATATGCCCACCGGCAATCGACTGTGGGCTCGCGACCTAGTTCTTGGCCTTCTTGATCTTTAGTCTTGACTCTTGATCAACACTCATAACTATCTGTGTAGCCTTCGTTTATGCTTACTAACTAAAAGAATGTAAATAGCGAGCATGAGTACACAACCGTACTCGCGAGCCAATACACAATGCAATTATTATACATGCAAGGCTAATAAAAGGGAGGCTATTTATTGAAATAGATTAAGTAGTAGCAAAACCTGAGACTTAGCATTTTAACTAACACATGTTTTATAAATTGAGTTTTTGTTGTAAGGTACTAGTGGGGATTTCATCTATTATACCATCCCAATATTTCCAATCATTCGGCTCCAATCACATATTTCCAACTATTAGGATCCAATCCCATATTTACCACTAGTTCTCCATCCAGACCATCTCAACTTTCTAGGTTCCAACCCAATATTTCCAATCACTTGATTCCAAACCAATATTTCCAATCACGGGGCTCCAGCCCAATCTATATCACTTTCCTGGGCTACATCCATCTGGCAATCCCAAGGCTGCAACCACCCGGCAATTCTGGCCGGCCTACACCTGAAACTTCGGGCCGAATGTCTCTGGCGACTCTTCAGCTGCACCACCCGGCGAAACTTAAGTCATAATCTCCCTGCCCCGCAGGCGAGACCAACCTCGAATCCCGAGATTACACCACCCTTGAGCCCTAGGGCGCAGTCCCCCACCAATTCCCAGGATGTACCCGTCCACTAATCCTGAGCCGCATCCACCTTGCGAATCCCACACCTGTATGCACCCAATACTTTCCACTGGTCCTCGACTAAGAGAACCCAAATCCTCGGGTTCTAACCCGGCTTTTCATCCCATATTGGCGTAATCCCATACACATTCATCATCCCTTTCACATACCCAAGTCTACAACAATTTCCAGATTCTCCCGTTTGAAATTCCTTTTCCTTTTCAAAATACCAGCCAAGCTCCAGCCTCGATTGCCCAAATTCATTTTCAAATGTTTGAATATGATGTCGGGCAATTTATTGCCCGAATGATAGTGTATCTAAGCATGACACTTAGATACATACTTATATCTAGTATGTTAACCATTAATTCTAGGGTGACAAGGATAGTGTCCAAATTCAAGCGAAGTATAACCAAGGAAGTTGATGAAGGAAATACTATAGACAAAATATATCCAAAGGAGTTGATGAAGGAAATACTACAGACAAAATATATCCAAAGGAGTTGATGAAGGAAATACTATAGACAAAAGTAGATAAATCTAAGAGAGAGAGAGATAATGTTCACAGGAACATTCCTCATTGGTTAACTGGATGGGAGAGATTACCTAGTTTGGTAATACTCTCATATCTGCTTTCAGATCAGGAATTTTATTGCTACTGGGAACGGATGACGACGAACAATACCTAGAGCCTAGGTGATGTTGTTTTCTTTAACAGGCCACCTAGTACTCACAAGCATTCAATCCAGGCATTCTATGTATACATCCACGATTATCATACAGTCAAAATCAATCCGCTTATATGCTCTCATGATTATTTTAGCTATTACTTTCTATTTATCGAGAAAGTTCCAAGATAATCGTTTGAGACCTATGCATGATTGTGGGGTTCGCTTTGGGTAGACATAAGTCTCACCAACACATGGGACCTAGTTCACGTAAGGATTTCTTTTATGATTTTATATTTATCAAGGAAATTCCATGAGCCTTAGTTGGAACTTCCGAGCATTGGCTAGATATTAGCCTTGTGAGTTAACCAGTTGTATTGTTAGCTTCTAATTCTTGTTTAGTTGCTAATTGTCAATAAGACTTAATTATAGGTGAAGTGCAATTGTCATATTGTTGCCCTAGTTGATATTTGTTACTACTATATTTTAGCTTAAGGATCTTAGTGCTGTCGACTAAGGACACAGTGATCTCTCACGGTTATTTTGTAGCACTAATAGGTTTTCCGTCAACTTCCCAACTAAGTGGAACCTAACCATCATGAAAGTATTTATCTAAGAATTATGCACTTGAACCCAAAACCTAATGGATATGGTCTACTAATTATTAACCAAAGTGTTTTGTTCATTCATATCTCCCCATTATCATTAGTAGTCTTTTTAATTAACACTTATTAATTAATATCTACTCTAACTTAAAAAGAACTTGTTAAATTGTATTTAGTTTACTAATCCATTAACCAGTTGACTAAACTAGCGTTTGACTTAGCTACTCATAGCTAGTTTTGTTCTTTCAACCACAATCACACTGTCAAAGTCAACTAAGTAACATTTAACTATCTAAACTAATCATTTCTACTAATCCTGATTTATTCATCTAATTGATGCAAATTAAGGATGCATCCTGTTAACTAATTTTCCTGCTAATAACCTTAGGCTAATTACACAACTAATGATTTTACTAACCTCTAAATGTCTTTAGGCTAACTATTTAAATTAATCACTTATTATTCTAATTAACTTGAGACTTTTCTTTTTGTACATTTGGCTGCTAAGACTACTAGGCACTGCCAAACATGTTTAACTACTAAACTTAGCCAACATCATGTGGTCTGCAAATTTGAATCCTTCATTAGTTGTTAATCCCACTCACTGTTCTTTTGAGCATCTAATGGACTGGCCCACAGTTAGTGACTTGCTACACACACAGAGACAAAGAATGTATTTGCCTAAGTTTAGCTACAACCTACCCCTACTGTAATACCCCAAAACGCCTTAGAGGGAGAACAAAAAGGATTAGTCAGTTTTTTTAAATAACCCTCATGAGGACCTTTGCATAATTTGATAGAAGGGGATACATGAAAATGAGATAATTTGAAATTTTATAAAGGAATTGGTTTCCAAGAACAAGTTGCGCAAGAGGAATTGAGTCTACCATGTAAAAGGGGACGTGGGGATTAGGGGATCCAAAAAAACCAAGAAACCAAACCCTAGTGGGGCTTTTGTTTTCCCATGTTGATAGTCACCAGCATTCACCATCGCCTGGTTGTCGTTCGGCTAGCCGCACATCACCCACCGCTATAGCGCCGCCTGTTTGCTTTCGCTTTGCCTGCGTGAAAGCCGCTATGCCACCACCGGCCGCGTGTTTGCGTCATTGCTCGCAAGATGGTTGCGCTACCTATGCTTTGTTTCCACCCGGTGTGCATCTCCTGCCTCGTAGCTGTGTCACCTAGTGCGTCACTCGTGTGGAGGCCTTCGGCTGTGTAACAGCCCAAAAATCCATAAATGTAAAAATATGGGATTTTTAAATAACTTTTTATGTGATAGCTAGTATTGTTCTTCTCGATCGCATTTTTGGAGAGTTGTTTGATTGAATTCTCTTTTGCTAGCACTAGTCCAATTAGAATTATCTAACAGATGTCAGATTCTTATCTATCATCGTGTGAGAATTCCTTCAAGCAAAGATCAGAATTTTAGCAAGTCTAAAATTCTGTCACTCGGCCATTACTCCCTGTCACTCAAGCCGTCACAACATCTGCACTATGCTGCCCATTCTGTCAATAGCACCAACCATTCCTCCTTGTCGGGCTGTGCCAAAATGCCTATACATAGTTGCTCCAAGCACCTTATTGCCTTTCTTCGCCATTCCAGTGCTAGCCCCAGTTTCTTCCTCCCCCAAGTGAACTCGAGCTCCAGTCAAGCTCAAGCGCTCGCTTCGGCTGAGCACCGTCACCTCACTGCCTTCGTCATTGACGCCCATCGGGGTCGCCTTTGGCCTCGTATTTCCTCCCCTTCGACCAGAATACTCCAAGACACCCCTTAAGGACCATCTACCTGCTTCCATGGAGCTAACTTGAAGATCGAAGACTACATTCCTTCCTCAAGCCACTACTGTAGCACGGAGTTTCTCTCGCTATCGCGGTCCACCGTCGTCAGCCCAGCTCCAGCTAGCTCATTTCCCCAGCTCCGTACCGGTACGTTCCTAGTGGCTCAAATGCTCATCCTTGTTCGAGCTACCCTTTTCTTTCTCTAATTTTTCTCTAGTTCTTTCTCTAATGTTTCTCAAGTTCTTTCTTTGGCTCTTTCACTGGCTCATTCGATCGCGTCAAAGTAGTCGAACCTTTGCTTCTTTTGACCACTGTTGTGTAGCCAAATACTTCTCTCATTCGACTACTCATGTTAAGCCTTCTATGACCACGTAGTCGAAACTCCTTCAACTATGCACAGCCGAAACCTCCTCCAACCACATCTAGTCATATCTCCTCTCTATATAAAGTTACCAGAGGATCTAACACATTCCCAAGTATTTGGACAGAAGAACTCCGGTGGTGGAAGATTTCTTCAAGTAGTCCTTCCACGACCTCCCCTGGTCGTAGCACTTCCATGACCTCCCCAGGTCATAACACCTCCACGACCTCCCTTGGCCGTAACACCCCCACGACCTCCTCTAGTCGTAACACCTCCACGACCTCCCCAGGTCGTAACATTACCACGACCTCCCCAGGTCGTAACATTTCCACGACCTTCCCCTGGTCGTAACACCTCCACGATCTCCCCTGGTCATAGCACTTACACGACCAAACAGTTCGATCACTGTGTTTCGACCACTTAATTCAACTGCTGAGTTTCGATCACTCATTCGACCATTGTGGTTTGACCACACAGTTCGACCACAGAGCTTCGAGCACATAGCTCGACCACTATGTTTCGACCATATAGTTCGACCACTCATTCGACCACGGTGCTTTGAGGACACAGCTCAACCACTGTGTTTTGACCCTAGTCGTCTATACCTTCGGCCAACTTAGTCTAAGACCCTTGGTTTGAGACTCCAAATTGTCATCAGATATGGGTGTTTCCTTTCAAAGTGTTCCCTTTCATTGAATGTGTTAGGACTTATTGGAGTTCATTTGATTGTTGATTTCAAATTGAGTTTCTTGGGGTTTATTTGACTTCTGGTTATTCTTGCGTATATAGAAGCCGAAGCGACCGAAGATCCTTCAATTGATCTAGGACAAGATCAGCAAAACCCCGACCAAGGCGAGTCAACACTTTGATCATATTGCACCTACCTGCGTGGGAGCCTTGATGGACGAATTTGCTTGTTGCCCCAGCCTTTGCGCCAGATTATCTGGCCCTAGTATGCCATGGTTGTGCCACTACAAGATTGCATGTCGCCTGTCCAGAAATTCATAGTAGGAGACTTGGAGGTTGAATTTGGGCTTTGCATTTTTATGCTAGGACCTTGGAGACCCAATATCATGTGTAGAGGTAGATGAACAGAAGCAAATTTTGAATAGTATGTTGATCTTTGATAGAATACTTTGGGTAAAGTAAATGAGTATGTGTGCTGAGAATTTGAAGTTGATTATCTTTAATAGAATGAGATAATGTGGTTGTGGGTGAAAAATGTTTATTGAGGTGTTGGAAACCACTTGTCAAAATAATTCCTTTGGTATAGGAGTGGACTAGAGAATTCTTTTGTGGATTAGTAGAGTCTCTCTAAATAAGTATGGTTGTTCTTTCGGTTTGAGGATCGTTTTGGGATTGTCGGTTAAGAGGAAGGAGTCAGTGTGATAATTCTGGACACTCGTGATTTAGGAAAGGGTTTATTTCCTAAAAGAACATCTGTGAAAAGAATATTCTCTCGAGTAGAGAAGTGCTCTATTGGTTCTCGTTTGAGTTGGATTTTTATGATGGAGATCATGTACAATTTGAATTGACTTATGTTGACAAGGTGGTTCTGTCCGGTTCAGGAATATAAATGAAGTATTTGATTTGGGCATTCGAGCGAATCCACTTTTAGCTTAGGTGGTGTTTAGTTGCAAACTGCTGAGTTGGAAGGATGGAAGAAGGTTTTTGCGAAGAATCTCTTATTTTGGATTTGAGTGTTTTGGGAGGAAAGTTGGAATTGCATTGTGAATCCTTGTTTTCAGTTGAATCTGATTATTAAAGTTTGATTAAAATAAGTTGGGTTGCACGTCCCTGCTTAATGGAGGATCTCCTTATTATGATGAAGAGATCGACTGAAAGATAGAACAAGAGTTTCATATGTTTACGTGCAAGCTATGTGGTTTGGTCCCGAAGAGATAGATAGCCCAGAGTATATTTGGTTGTTCTGGGAGTTGCGGGGGTTTCGGACGATAGCAATTCGCTAGAACCGTCTCGAGTCTTGGAGCAGGGTATATAATGTTTTGGACGAACTGGTGTTGAGAGAACGTTTGAGGTATTTGGAGTGTGAGGTTTCATAAGAATCGTTGACCATCGAGCATTTACCGCATCTTCGAATCCTGTCAGTTGAGTGGTTCTGGTTAGGATGGTACGCATGATGAGGCGTAGCACATCAGTTGCATCAAGGTGCGGTGGTCCCAAAAGTCTGAAGGGAAAAGCGACTTGGAAATTGGAGACTCAGATATCTTGAAGCGATATCCGAATTACTCACAGCAGGTATGTGGTAATGTTAGTAAGTTTTAGCTGTGATTAACCTTTGATGTTAAGTTGAGTTAGAATTGGGTCGAATTACTTTTAAGGGGTAGAATGTAATACCCCGGATGGATTCAAAGAGTATTCAAGAGAGAATATTTAAATTAGGGAGAAGGACCAAATAGAAAAGAGTTCAACAGAGGATTAGAGGGGGTTTTTGTAATATCCCAAATATTCAAGTGAATGCAATAAAGTTTAGAGAGAACAATATTAAATTGGAGAGGAAAATTACTCAAAAATTTCAGAATCTTTTGAGGGGGGGATTGGAACTTAGGCTTTCGGCCCAAGGCGTCCTAACCAAATGGGCCGGCCTTTATAGTGGAGTCAAGAGGGGGGTGCCTTTCCCCAAAACCCTAGCCTCTGCTACAATACCACGCACAATCAGAAAGCACGCCAGATCAGAGCAGCCACCCCTCCCTGCTGCTCTACCAAGAGAAGGAAGAAGAAGAGAAAGAAAGGAGAGGAAGAAGAAGGGAGAAGAAGAGAGGAAAAGGGAAGGGAAGAGGAAGAAGGTGGAAGGGATGTCTTCGCGGCATCCCGCATCATTCTTGTGGGCAAATTCGTGATCCCCATTAGTTTTGGTAGATCGATCTTGTGCGTAATGTCTCCATATGTTAGATGGAAGCTGCTGTAGTAGATCGGTTTAATCTGCGATCTGTTGACGCGCGATTTAGAGATAGTTCTAGGCAGAATCTGTGTTTAGGGTCTCCTGGAGTTAGATGGGGAATTGCATTAGCTTTCTAGAAAGTCCTAATTCATAATTTTTGGATAAACTATGAATTAGTTATGAATTTCTCAAGACTAGGTGCTAATTCAGTCTCAGGACTTGTGCAGCGAACATAGATTTGTAAATTTGATCTTGGAGACGGCTGAATTGGGTCAGCTGGTCTCCATAAGATTTATAGGTATTTTCATTATGATTCCAGATAGTTAAATTTTATAATTTTTGGATGTTTAGATCAAAAGATATGAATTTTAGAACCTACTGCTGTAATATGTCCCTCTGTTGTGGACAGAATAGTTTTACTGGACTATTTGCAACCTTTGTTGTATAGTGGGAAAATTTGTGATAATTTTATTAATATAGCTGGTTTCCTTTAGTTTTCATAGAGTATTAGAACAATGTGTTTGGTTGTGCCAAACAAAAGTTATTATTTTCCCAAGTCAGATTTACTGAAGATGACAGAACGGTCTTCGAGATTAAAATCAAAGTATTAGATGTGGTAATTTGATCTTTCGATCACCTGAGAAGTTGTAGCTAGGCTTGTGTAGGTTCTAGAAAAATTGGATTCATGGCTTTTGGAGTCTTGACTCAAAAGCTATGAATTTTTCCTTAACAGCGGTCTGTTTGGACAGATTTGGGAATTTGAGAGCATAATGATTAATTGTTCGTGTTTCGATTAGGGATGTTTGTTCTTTTTTTGTTCTATTGCAATGATGTACACTTTTGATTGGTGTACTTAGTATATTATTTTACGGTTGCCAGGTGGTGGTGAACACCGGGGCTAGAGCTCTTCTGTCGTTGTCTTCCGTTTCACGGTTGAGGCAAGTACTTTGATTGATAGATTAATTATGAGTGTTTGATCGTGATTGCAAGTATTTGGTACATATTAGCTATGCATGGTTATCTGTTGTCAATTCTCAGTTGTGATTGTTCTTTTGAGTAGTACGGTTAGAATTCGGGGTCGAATTCTGTTAAGGGGGGTAGAATGTAATACTCCGGATATCAAATAGAGAGTATATATTATTCGGATGAGAAATTTTTTTCAATATCGAGTGCAATATAGGTTAGACAGGGAGTTTAATCGGAATTTCAGTTTTGGAGGAAATCTTTGGAACATGGGCCTCCGCCCAGCTTGGGCACTGGAGGCCTCACTGTTGGGCCAAAAGGGGAGGCACCCAAGTTGGGCCCAGCCCATGCAGCCACCTCTCCTCCCTCAAACCCTAGCTTATCCACCCCTTCCCCTTTCCTCCCCATAAGCAGCCACCAGCCCCTTGCTAGCTGAATCCTCCCCGCTTTCCCGTTCCTTAGAGCCGCCCTCCTGCTCATTCCTCCTTGGCGCCTCCATTCCCTCCCTCAAGCTCAGCCTCCATTGCTGCCACCTTGGGGAGTTCCTGCAGCTAGCTGGCCACAAGAGGAAGAAAGGGGAAGGGAGGGAAGAGAGGAAGAGGTAGAGAAGAGGGGAGAAAGGAGGAGAAGAAGGATCTGCAGGTATTCAAGGGTCTTGAGTGATTCCCTCTCAGTTTTGATTGATTTAGATTCGGATTTTGGCTTTGTTTAGTAGATGGAATCCCTGCTACGAACTGAGCAGTTTCTGTCCTGTTCTTGTGCGACTGTTTTCGGGTATTTAGATTCCGAATCTGAAGATCTCACCTCCTAGAGTTATGTGGGATCTGTTCGTATCTTTCCGTAGACGCAAAGTTCACTCAAATCCGATTTACGGTTTAAAAGTTATGGTCTTTTTTGTTTCTGCTGTCCAGAAATCTGTCAAAGCGTAGCAGAAATATTAACGGTTAGATTTCAATTTGTTAAAGGCCGATTCAGGGCTGTCCACCACAATGAATGTTGTAGAACTTTATCTCAGCTTTCTAGATTGGTAAAGAACACTTTATTTGGATCAGTAGAACAAAAGATATGCAAGTTTTAATTTAACTGTCTAGACTGTTCGTCGGTTTTCGACAGTAAATTTGACCCGTGTGCCATGTTTTGTTAAAAGCAAAATCCGGGAATCATGCCAACTAGGTTTTTGTAGATTATGTTCTTAGCTTTCCAGAATGACAAGAATCTTGGTTTTTGGTTAAGCCAATCAAAAGATATCACTGTTTCCTTACGGCTGTCCAATTTTGTTTGACAGATTTTAGATCAGACTTTCGGTTGAGCGTTAGCCTAATTTGTTTGCCAAATTGGAGGTTCCAGCCAACTAGACTATCGTGGAGGGTGTTGTTATCTTTCCATAGAATCTGAGATCACCTCGTTTCGAGTCTCAGAGCAAAACATATGAATGTTTTAGTACTGCTGTCCCGAATAGAGTTCTGTTTAGCACGTTGTCTAGCTTGAGTAGATCAAGGGTTTAACTTGGGTTATGGGAAACCGTTGTAGAGCGCGGTGAGTAATGTCTTGTTATGCATGGTTGATTGATGCCTAGTATTCATTCTTGTTTACCAGGTGGTGGTGAACCCCGGTCCTAGATCGTTACGCCTTTTGTCTCCTGTCTCTCGGTGAAGGCAAGTGCAAGTATTATCAATGAGTTATTATATTATATACTTGATGAATGCCATAGTTGATTGATGTTGATTGTTGCTTGGTAATGTTGATGAGCATGAATGCCATAGTTTAATGATGATGTTTTATGATGATGCGTATGTGATAAAGCTTACATGGAAATGTTTACATGACGATGCATGCTAATGTTTATGTGATTACGCTTACATGGTGGAGTTTATATGAGGATGCTTACATGTCAATGTTTAAATGATGATGTTTACATGGTAATGGTTTCATGATTGATGGCAATATTGATGGGCCAAGGTGAGCAATGAGACTACCTTGTTAATGATGACAATGATGAATCATGATAATGACATTGGTCATGTGCATTACATCATGGCAGGGATGCATGAGCAGTCGGTGAGAAAGACATGTAACTAATCCGTGAGGTCGGTGAGAAAGTTACATGACTAGTCCGTGTGCTCACATTTTTCATTGAGATCCCCGCCATGCATTGGACGGGCTTAGTCCCCACACTCGTGGAGTGTGTGATGAGGTCCCTCGTGCTCGAGGGCACGAGCTTGAGTATACATCGACGGATGTACTACTCCGCATTACCGGTAATTGCAAAGAAGTGGACGAAAGTGCATTCATGACATGTTCATTGCATTTCTACACAAGAGATGGATTTGTGGTATATAACGTTGTTATTAATGATGGGATTGTTTATTCCCTTCGACTACTTATGATACTATTATAAGAGATGGATTTGTGGTATATACTGCTGTTGTTCATGATGAGATTGTTCATTCCATTTGATTACTTATGATGCTATCATAAGAGATGGATTTGTGGTATATAATGCTGTTGTCCCTGATGGGATTGTTTATTCCCTTTGACTACTTATGATGCTATCTTAAGAGATGGATTTGTGGTATATAATATTGTTGTTCACGATAGGATTGTCTATTCCCTTTGACTATTTATGTTGCTACTGTTTGATTTGCTATTGCACTTTGTCGAAGTCGTGGACTCACACTTGTCGTGTTGTGCTTGCTAGGTACCTCTCGAGGCAAATGACATGCATGGGAAGGGTAGGCTTGGTGCACGCCACATAATCACTAACCACAATGAATAACCTAGTCCATTTAGCCGCAATTCCTATTCTTGATAATTGCTTTAGTTCCGCTTTGTGACCATCTTTCGTGGTGGTTGTTTTAATTGTGGTCATGGATGACCTATTTATGTTCTTATTCATTTGTTGATTGAGTCCATTTAATTCTTGCGATGGGTTAGAATGTTTGGTTGATGGTTATTGAGTTGATGAAATTAATGGGTTCAGTAGAGTCCCAAATATTTGTAATAGGGTTGATTAGAAGATTTTGGATGCCCTTTTGATTATGCTATAGTTGTTTAGCTTATCCTAGATGTCCTTTGATGATTCGTTAAATTGGATGATTTGACTGTTGAATGATGCTATATTAAACTGTTTGAACCCCCGGTATAGCCATCTATAAAAAGGAGGTTCTGCCGGTTTTTTTTTTGAGAAAGGTCTTAGTTCTATTTGGTTAAGGTAGTACTGTTTGACAAATGGTTGAAATTCTTCCGTATTAGTGTTGTACGTTAGTCCTTTAGGTAACATCTTGGTTTCCGCATAGCTAGGGTGTTACAGCTTGGTATCGAGCGGCTTTAGGTCCGTGGTAGTGAAATATTAAATTGACACATCGTGCACAAGAAGATGGGAATGGGTCAAGCATGGCATTCACGTTTTTTTGTCGCTTTGAGCATTGCTATAATGAATTGATTATGAATACTTATGATATGCCTATATGGTTATTATATGTTATAATGGTAGATGACGACGAGTTCGGTTCAGTGGTTGTAGTCCCGGTTGCTGTGTTGCACCACCTTCGTGGTATGAGTCTCTCGGGAAGATTTTTGTCTTCCTTGAGTTTGGAATGGTTGTTCTTTTTCGATGCGGTGGATGAGTCTTCTTGGATTAGTGGTTTATTGCGCTTGAGAGGTGTTCATCGGTCTTTATTGGTTTTCTTAAAGCAAACTTTTGGTCTCTGAATGATGAGTTGTTTTGTCGATTATAATCGTAGTTGATTTATGAGAATGTTCTTTTTCATGAAAGTCCTACCTTTTGTTGAAAAATGTGATCGGTGATTCGCTTGATATTTCAATAATGGAAATTATCTTTACAAACTTCATTGAAGGAGGTTTCGACTCTACTCACTTTTGGAGAAGTGGGAGTGTTGGAGTTTAGCACCTTTCCTTTGAAAATAAAATGGTGTCAAAACCCTTTGCAAAGTTTTGTGGGGTTAAGTGAGAAGTTATAAGTAAAGAGGATAATTGATAATGTTTATGACGTCAAGTTGGGTCTTGGGCTTAATGCATAATTAATCTTAACTGATGTCCTCGGTAGCGTAGTCGGTTAATTTATTGCTGTCTTGTAATGATTACCCGATGAGATGTGATTTAGAATATATTTATTCCTGATTAGGATCAACAGGGTTACTAAGGAGAGTGAATATCAATATGAATCTATCTTGTAAACATCTATTTGATGATCTTACATAAATGCTAGATTTACTTAATTTCCGACATGCTAAAATTGTTGAAACCTATATAAAGGACTAGACGGATGTTGGTGTATCAATGTGTAAAACCTTGTTTTATAGAAATTATATTAGTAAATCATTAAACATGTTTTGAACTGACTTCTAAACATAAGGTGAAATGTCGAATCTATGTTTATAAGTGGTTATGTGATTGCAAATAGAATTGGCATTATATTTACCCTCATGATTAGTGCATTGGTCGATTATTTATTAGAGCTGAAGTTGGTGTTGAACACACCAACCGTTGAGTAGATGAAATTCGTAAGTGGACCTTGATAGCGTGTTCTCGTGAAATTTTCTATTGCATAGTATGTTCTTGTTAAGATAAATTTGTTTCAACCTCGTGGCTTGTGTTTCTCTTGGAAAGCTTTAGTTTGGGGTAATAAAGTTTGATGATTCTTGGCACTAATGTGCAAGAGGAGTATTTGAGAATTGTAGTCAAGTTTTATAACTTGTGGTTATTTGAATCATGCCTAAATTTCTGCTCTTCACTCAAGCTTTGTCGAGTTTCACTAGAAGTGTTTTAATCTTATTGGTTGATATTTGCTATTCTCTTTTGAGGGTGTGTACCCTCATCTCGTGACCCCAGATTGTTTTTCCAAGATCATTGTTATTGGGATATTTCTTTTAGTCTCGTGCTCACCGTGAGGAGCAATGTTTTCCGTGTGTCGAAACTTGTTCTTGTTCGCCTCTTCCTTTTGAGGAAGGGTCAACCAATTTGTGTTGCAAAGTTTTGTTAAGCGTAAATTGGCAACTGCTTGGTGGTAATTGAGTAATGGTAGTGGTGAGATTTTGCTACCAAATTATTGGAGAAATAATAGAAGATGAATTGGTCTTGATCTCAGATTCTTGGAGAAAAATCCGATTCAAAGGGTATGATTGTCATTGAAGTACAATTGATTGGGGTTGCGATCAAGTAGAGCCTATGGTGAAGTGTAGTCTTAGAACCTTAGTCGTTGAAATGTTAGGAATTATCGACGGTATGGAAACCTTGATCAATATTATAGAGTAACGCAATTAGATTGTATTGCCAGATTGGGTGGGCGATTTCTGATGTTGTAAGGAGTGAGTATGTTAGAATTGTGGGGGTGTTATCGATTTAATCTGATGATTTCTCTATCGGTTATAAGGGAAGTTCGCTGTAGAGGTCTTGGAGGTTAAATTTGGGCTTTGCATTTTTATGCTACAACTTTGGTCGTCCAATAATTGTATGTAGAGAAAATAGAATAGTGGCGTTTCTCGAGCAAAGGAATGATCATTGATAGAACCCTTCGTTGTAGTGCATGAGCGTGTGTAATCGAGGATTCGAGTTGTCTAATCTTGAAAGTTGGAGGTGATGTGATTGCGTGGGATCTATTTTGAGGTGCATTGGGTGCTATCTGTCAAATTAATTTCGTTAGTAGAAGGAGTTGTCTAGACTGTTTTGGTGGAATCAATAGAGCTTTTCCACAAAGGTGTGGATGGTGTATTTTGGATTGAGCATAATTTGGGGGTAGGCTTGGTGCACGTCACATAATCACTAACCACAATGAATAACCTAGTCCATTTAGCCGCAATTCCTATTCTTGATAATTGCTTTAGTTCCAGTTTGTGACCATCTTTCGTGGTGGTTGTTTTAATTGTGGTCATGGATGACCTATTTATGTTCTTATTCATTTGTTGATTGAGTCCATTTAATTCTTGCGATGGGTTAGAATGTTTGGTTGATGGTTTATTGAGTTGATGAAATTAATGGGTTCAGTAGAGTCCCAAATATTTGTAATAGGGTTGATTAGAAGATTTTGGATGCCCTTTTGATTATGCTATAGTTGTTTAGCTTATCCTAGATGTCCTTTGATGATTCGTTAAATTGGATGATTTGACTGTTGAATGATGCTATATTAAACTGCTTGAACCCCTAGATAGCCATCTATAAAAAGGAGGTTCTCGCGTTTTTTTTTGAGAAAGGTCTTAGTTCTATTTGGTTAAGGTAGTACTGTTTGACAAATGGTTGAAATTCTTCCGTATTAGTGTTGTACGTTAGTCCTTTAGGTAACATCTTGGTTTCCGCATAGCTAGGGTGTTACAGTATGAAATGTATGTTAATGATTGTGAATGCTAGAGGTATGAGTAAGATTATTCATGTTTGATGCTGCTGTTAATACAAGTTAAAGATGGATAGTGTAATTGCTCATGTGCATGTTGCTATCATATTTGAGGCTTGGTCACATGGTGACCAAGCATTTCTTTGAGGTCCCCGTCATGTATATGACGGGCTTGTGGTCCCCACACTTGTGGAGTGTGGTCTTGTGGTCCCCATTACTTGTGGAGTATTGGGCTCTTGGTCCCTGTGCTTGCGAGCACAGGCATGGGTATGCATCGACGGTTGCATACCCTGCATTACCGGTAAAATGCAAAGAGAGTTAAAGAGAAAGTATGCATTGTGCATTGCATAAGCATGTGATATGTTATAATGCAAAGATTTGGGAATGGATGCTGATGTTATAATTGTGTATTATAATGTCTTTTATTTGTACTTAGCTGAGTCTGTGGACTCACTCTTGTTGTTATTTGTTGTTTTAGGTACCCATTACAAGAACGACATGCATGGGAGGGAATAGTCATAAGTTCGGACACACACTGCCACGAATCTTTTATAGTTGATTAAATTTTAGATCGTGTCTTAATAAATGAGCAAACTGCCCATTGTTTGGATGTATTTGATTACGCTTTAGATGACTAGCATATTTTAGATGCCCATTGTTTATGCTGGATGTTGGATTATTTAATTATGATATATTTAACTGTTGGAACCTCCGGTATAATTAGCTATACAAAGGAGGTTCTGCCAAAATTTAGTAAAAATGTCTTAGTTTTAAATTGTTATATTGTTAGTTTAGTAGCATTCCAAGCTCATGTTGGGCTGGGGTGTTACAATGACTATCTCTTGTGGGTACAGTGTACAACCTCTACAAAATCTAAAAATATTTAAATAGCCATGACTACGGTCAAAGGCAGACATAGGAATCTTAACTTGAGTTAGTTCTATTTTAAACTTTGTGGGTTTGTTGAAAAATGTGGAAGGGTTCACCCAACCCTGTGTTGGATTTTACCTGAGTCTTCGATCTCAGCGATGGTAGTAATTGGAGGTAGCTCCAATCAAAAAGATGCATAAGGTAGAGTTTCTGCCAGAGGGAACCTCTACTAAAATAAATATTGCACATTACTCTCTTTAATAAAATACAATTTGTTAAAATGCTAAGTGATTGGAAAATATGCTAATTGAAAACATTGCTTTAGCAAATATTAGCCTTGCATGTATATTATTGCATATTGTGTGTTGGCTCGCGAGCATGAAAGTTGTGCTCATTCTCGCTCTTTCCTCCAAATCCCTCAAAAGCAGGAAACCCTAAAGACTACACGTACTATGAGGATCCAGAAGTTGGAGGCACAGGAGATGATGAAGCGTAGTTTAGTCTTTAGTTGTTCTAGTCTCACCCCAGTCTAGTTGACTCCGTTACTGCTTGCGTGCATCCAATATTATCCAAGTCCTTGGTTAATATTGAGCGCACACGGGTTTCCCCAGTCACTTGCCAGTGAAGAGATGTGCTCTCACCCCTTTTTTTTTGCTTCCGTTGTCGCTTCTGCTAATTTTGTAATGTACTCAGTTTAGCCTGTTCGATCCTTATTGTAAAACCCGACCCGATGCGGTCTATGTAAACTAAAACACTCCCGCCCAACATGAGCCTGGAATGCTACTAAACTAACAATATAACCAATTAAAACTAAGACATTTTACTAAATTTCGACAGAACCTGCTTTGTATAGCTAACTATACTGGAGGTTCCAACAATTAAAAAAAAATATCATAATTAAACAATCCAACATCCAGCATAATCGATAGGTATTCAAGTTATGCTAATCAACTAAAGCATAACTAAAGATATCCAAAATATGCTACTCATCACTATTACAAATAATCCAACAAGTATAAAAGATTCGTGGCAGTGTGTGTCCGAAAATATGACTACCCCCTCCCATGCATGTCGTTCTTGTAAGGGGTACCTAAAAACCACAAACAAAGCAAGAGTGAGTCCACAGACTCAGCAAAGTACAAATAATAAGATATTATATAACACACCAGTATAACATCAGCATCCATTCTCAAATCTTTACCATACATCATGTCATATGCTTATGCAATGCTCAATGCAACCTTTCTCTTTAACTCTTTTTGCATTTTACCGGTAATGCAAGGTATGCAACCGTCGATGCATACCCATGTCTGTGCTCGCAAGCACAGGGACCAAGAGCCCAATACTCTGCAAGTAATGGGGACCACAAGCCCACACTCCACAAGTGTGGGGACCTCAAGCCCGTCATATACATGTCGGGGACCTCAAAAACATATATGCTTGGTCACCATGTGACCAAGCCTCAAACATGATCTCAATATGCACATGCACAGTTACTCTATTCATCATTAACATGTAATAGCAGTAACATCATACATGAATAGAACTTAATCATACTTTGAGCATTCACCAATATCAACACATTTATCAATCCAACAACCATGTATAGCTAATATGTATCAAATACTCGCAATCATGATCATGCATTCACTTTTAATCTATCAATCAAAGTACTTGCCTCAACTGTGCGTAGATGGAAGACGCGAAGAGGGCGCTACCCCCGGAACCAAACCACCACCTGTATAATTTTAATAAACATTCTAAGATAACAATTCTGGACTAAACATTGCTAGAAACGAACATACATAACTCACTACGCTCCCTAGCGCAACCCAACACTCCATATCCCAAAATATCGATCTGTCTCCAAAACAGACAGTCATATTCTAAAATTCATAACTTTTTATACAGAGATCCAAAAGGGGTGATCTCTGACTTTCTGAAAATCTTATAACATTTCCTACATAAACCTATTTGGTGAGCTTCCCAGATTCGGCAATATTCTATCCTTACCAAGCAGATCAAAATAATAACAAAATCTCGTCAGAGATTCTGGACAGCGAGAGTAAAACTAACGTAACTTTCAGTCTATACATCAAAAAATTATGATATTTATCTTTCTGGAAACCTTAGAAAATAACCTAGAACTTTCGTTTTGGTGTGATCTTCTAGAAAATTCACTAACTATTTTCTAACGATCGATTAACATAATCTATCAGAATTATGACAGATCTGCAGAACAGCAAAGCTACGAAAATCATAACTCCTAATCCGTTCATCGAAACGACATGATCCAAAAACCTACGGAAAGATACTGATGTTATCTACAATTCTCTAGGAGATGGCCAGATCGAATTTCGTAGTTAAAAACCCTAAAACTGCCGAGCATTACAGACTGCCAGAAATCGATCTAATACCCGATATTGCCAAATCACAAAACTACAAGACTTATCGAACGGAATTGAGAGTTACCCTTGGAGATTGCGCTGAAGGTTGCGAGATCAACCACAAGACCCATCTCCCTTCTCCCCCTTCCTTCTTCTTGGCCGGCCACGAAGGGGAGGGGAGGTGGAGGCGCAAGGGAGGGGAAAGGAGGTGGAGGCGCCATGGGGAGGGTAGGGGCTGCTACAGTGGTGGTGCTACAGTGCGTGCTATAGTAGCATGGCCTCCCCCTCCACTTGGATGGTTGCCCTGATGGGCTAAGGTGTTGTGGGCTTTTGGCCCACAGCCCAGGTTTTCTAAATTACGCAAGAATCCCCCTGAATCTTCTGTTAAATCACTTTTCTAATTGATTCTCCTCCCCGAATTCTTTTCTTCTTACTTAATTAAACTTGGGGTATTACATAAACTCTATGTGTTAATTAATGAATGGTATGGTTTTTATCTACGCCATGTATGAATTGATTTAGTGACGTATCTGTGAGTGCTATCTACTGATCCAGGGAATAGCACAGTGTTTTCACTGAGGATTTGGATTCTCATAATCCTGGTCCAACAGGTAGTGTGTCCGGTTGTTTGCCGTAGGCATGCGATTACAGTTGGGATAAAGTGTAGAAGTTGTAATGTATGATTTTTTTTAAATGTGTTTTTCGTTGTTTGTCCAGGGAGGGTGGTCTCGTGTGCATTGCCGCCGTTTCGTTCTCCAGTGTCACAAGGATAAGAGGCAAGTACATGGTAGAGTGGTGAACAACGTGTTATTCACTATTATCATTGATATTACTTTTCATGCTTATGCTTATGTTAATCTTATTCTTACACATGGTATTGATGACATTGAGTGAATGAGATTATGATATTGAGATAATGAAGATGAGATTGTAATATCCTGTTCAAATATAAAACATATAAGTGACTAGTACTAAAATTAAATATAATTAGAAAGGAAAAATTCAGAATTTTGGAGGAGTTTTAGAATTCGGGCCTTTGGCGCATAGCTCTTTGGGCCCATGTGGTGGGGAGGGACTAAACCCTAGCACCTAAAGTACTGTAGCAGCATCCTAACCCAAGGATCACAAAGTCGATCTACTCAAATAAACTGACAGTCTAGCAGGACTACAATCTGGACAACAAATACAAAATAAATCATAACTAATGATCTGAGATTCGAAATGGAGTGCTCTTAGATCCTATGGAAAGATAACAATAACCTACACAAAAGTCTAGTTGGCGGAATATCTCAATTCGGCCAAAAACCTACGTCAATAATCCTCTAAAAGCTGAACATTGAATCTGTCTAACAGAACTACATAGCAGTAGAGCAATAATCATATCTTTTGTTCTACAACTCTAAATTAAGTGTTCTTTATCATTTTAGAAAGGTTAACAAAAATTCTACAACAACCTAGTTGGGTGGAAACCCTGAATCTGCCATTATCTTAATCATATTTTAAAAGACAACTTGGCAGTTCATTCACGTTTGGAATTCAGGACAGCAGGAAAGATTATACCGTATCTTTTGAACCGTAAGTCGGAATTAAGTGTTCTTGGCGGCTACGGAAAGCTAAGAACAATTCCTATATATCTTTAGGATATGGAAATCTCCAATTCGGCTTCTAAGAATCTAAAATCGGCCGTGCAACAATCTAGACAAAACTGAACTAATAGCAGTAGCAATTCGATCCAATCAATCTAATCGAATTCGCATCTAATAAGAATAGAACAGTGAAGAACGCCTTACGTTACCCATGTAGAACCTCAGGGAGACGCTGGTTGATCCCCCACGAAGAAGATCCTTCTTCTCCTCACCCTTTCTTGTAACACCCTGGTCCAAAATCCGCTCAATGCCCAGCCCACCGTGGGGCAGACCCGTGCACACATAGCACCCCACTTACACTTTCGTCCTCGCTTCGTGTAAAAGGGTTAACCCGGAGGTGCTATGTTTGGACCCAACAGGCATTATATACTAGTACAACTCACTTTAGATAAGCAATGTGGGACTAATCCCACCACACAACTCCTCATGGGCCACATGGGCCGTATACGAGTAGGCCGAGGTATTACATTCACCCCCCTTATGGGCTGACGCCCTCGGCAGCACACCGCATATGCGGCAAATGCCCAGAACCACCCCTCGGTACACGTCCGTGCGTCTAGTGCCGGCACATATGCCATGCCATGTGTCCACTCCGGGACCACACGCGCCATGCGCCATATGCCCGCGCCCCTGTCCCGCACGCGCCCGTGCAGCGAAGGTTGATGCTCTGATACCATCTGTAACACCCTAGCCCAAAATCCGCCAATGCCCAGCCCCACGTGGGCGGACCAGCACACATAGCACCCGACTTACACTTTCGTCCTCGCTTCGTGTAAAAGGGTTAACCCGGAGGTGCTATGTTTGGACCCAACAGGCATTATATACTAGTACAACTCACTTTAGACAAGTAATGTGGGACTAATCCTACCACACAACTCCTCATGGGCCACATGGGCCGTATACGAGTAGGCTGAGGTATTACATTTCTTCCCTCCTTTTGGCCAGCAAGGTTGTTGTCCTCCTCTTTTCCTCGTGTTGGCCGGCAGCGAGGAGCTCCGATGGCGAGAAGGGGAGGCACCACAGCAGGGATAGCCACCAGGGGAGATGGGGCAGCACCAAGGCAGCAAAGGACGGGGGCGGCACCAAGGGGGGTGGCGGCTTGGAGTGGGAAAGGGGGGAGGAGGTAGCTGGCTAGGGTTTTAGGGTGTGGGGCGCCATGGGCTTTTGGCCCATGAGTGCCTCCCCCACTTGGGCCATAAGGCCATGCCAGCCTGGGCCGGAGGCCCACCACCTTAATCCCCCCTCAAATACTGAATTTTCACTAATAAACCTTTTCCCGATCAAATTCTCTCTAATCGAAAATCGGGGTATTACATTCTACCCCCCTTAACAGAATTCTAACCATCGAAATGAACACAAGAACAGAATGCCACAGAATTGGAAACAACGAATTAACACGTACCAGGAGCAAACAGGCCTAGATATTGCTCGCACATGTGAGACTCTAGCTCCCAAGTGGCCTCTCTCTCAGTCTGATGAGACCAAAGAACCTTGACGTACTTCAAAGTCTTGTTCGTCAGAACCAGCTCTGACTCTTCCAGAATTTTCACTGGCCGGGACTTAAAAGTAAGATCCTACTCAATGCTCTGGGTCTCCCAAAAATTTCCTCAACATGGATACATGAAACACATTATGGACTCCGCGCATGAAATTAGGAAGATCCAAGCGATAAGCCAAATTTCCAATTCGTGCCACGATTGGAAATGGTCCAACGTACCTCGGGCTAAGCTTCCCTTTGGTACCAAAACACACTACACCTCTGGTAGGCGATACTCTCAAAAGAACCTCGTTCCCCACTTCAAATTCCAAATCTCACCTTCTGACATCTGCATAGCTCTTCTGTCGGTTCTGAGCAGCTAACAGATTCTTCCGAATCTTTGCTACTCTGGCCACAGTTTGCTGAACCCAATCGGGACACAAAACTGCCCGCTCTCCAACTGCATTCTAGCACAACGGGGACTTGCACTTCCGCCCATAAAGAACCTCAAACGGTGCAGCTCGAATGCTAGCATGGTAACTGTTGTTATAGGCGAATTCTGCCAAAGCTAGGTGGTCTTCCCAACGCCCCTTCCAAGACATAACACAACATCTGAGCATATCTTCTAGTGTTTGAATTGTGCGTTCAGACTGACCATCTGTTTGGGGATGGAAAGCAGTGCTAAGACGAAGCTGTGTGCCCAAAGCACTTTGCAAGCTCTCCCAGAACTTGGAGACAAATTTAGCATCTCGATCAGAAACAATAGTCTTGGGTACACCGTGCAACCGCACTATCCCTCGCACATAGAGAGGGGCCAAATTACTCACTGAATTGGTCGTACGAATAGGAATGAAATATGCAGACTTATTGAACCGGTCCACTATGACCCAAATAGCATCCTTCCCTCACTGCGTGCGAAGTAAACCAACTACATAATCCATGGAGATGTCATCCCATGGCCAAACTGGAACTTCCAAAGGTTGCAACAAACCTGCTGGTCGCTTATGCTCAGCCTTGACCCGCTGGCAAAATCCACAAGATGCTACATATTGAGCAATGTCGATTTTCTTCCTTTTCCACAAGAAACTCTTCTTCAATCCTTGTACATCTTGGTCTCACCAGGATGTACGGTATATGGAGTACGATGTGCTTCCCTTAGAATCTCATCTTTGACCTGAGCCTCCTGTGGCACACAGAAGCGGCCTTTAAATCGCAACGCACCAGAATCATCTACACTGAAGTGGCCTTGCTTGCCCTCATCTATGCGCTTCCTCTTTCTCTGTCTCAGGTTCAAATCTTTCTGAGTAAAGATGTACTTCAAACTCTTGTGGTCAGTGAATATATCACAAGATTCGCCATACAAATAATGGCGCCAGATCTTTAAAGCAAGAACTACTGCAGCAAGCTCTAAGTTATGAGTAGGACAATTATGCTCATGTTTCTTTAACTGCCTCGATGTTGTAACACCCCAGCCTAACTAAGGCCTGGAATGCTACTAAATTAAATAATTAAACGTAATTAAGCTAAAACACCCTACAAAATTTCGGCAGAACCTCCTTTGTATAGTTACCTATACTGGGAGGTTCCAACAGCGATTATAACAAATAAAGATAATCCAGATTGCATAATAAACAAGATATAATCAAATCGCTATTCGTTACTATGACATCCATAGCAACTAAACATCTAATGAATAGACCATAAGCATCCAAAATGACTATTCATTTATTACAGATTACTCCAAGCAAGCAATAATCAAGAAGAGTACTTTAAACAGTTCATTCATCTCCTAGTTAATTTTTTTCTTTCATTCTATGGTGGGTAGTTCGTGCAAAAGTGCAAGAAGTCTAATTCTTCCTTTACCCCATGCATGCCGATCTCGTAAAGGTACCTAAAATACAACAAACAACAAGGGTGAGTCCAAGACTCAAAGAAATATAATAAATGGCATCAACAACATCCAAGCATGTAAATCATCAACTATACTTTACAAAACCACATATCAATCACCTTACACACACATGCTATGCAATATGCTCAAAATGATCATTTTCCTTCTCTTTCCCTTTTGCATTTTACCGGTAATGCAAAGTGTGCATCCGTCGATGCACACCCATGCTCGTGCCATCCGCACAGGGACCATTGCCCATACTCCGCAAGCATGGGGACCAAAGCCCATGCTTTATAAGCATGGGGACCTTTAGCCCGCCATCAACATGACGGGACCTCAGAGTTGCTTGGTCATCACATGACCAAGACTTCAATAAGCCAACATGATGCATATGTATAAATTCTCAAATTAATACAAACATGCATCCAAGAATAACATTGCATATGAATATTCTATTCATACTACAAAAGCTCATAAACATCGACTTCACAACTATCAAACATCCATGATTTTAGAAGTTGGCTGTCCACAGAGGGGACAGATCGGTCGTTAGAAGTTGGAAGTTTGGAAGGCGCTTGATAGTTTAACGAGTTCGTATGTGCTATTAAATATGTATTTGGTCCAGTATGTGATAAGGATCCACCTAGTTGATTAAATGAATCCTGATTGTTGGCCCAATCCTTCACGGTACACTTGAAGATCAATAGCAATCTCACAAACCAATTCGGTGAATTGAATTGTAAGAAAACCAATCTAATAAATTGAATTGCAAGTAGTAGCCTTCGGTCAATAGTACTCCGAAGCAAGAGATAGATATCTTGATCTTGCTTTCAATCTTACTCCCTCAATCTCTCCAACTCATATCACAACTCATGAACACACGATATGCGCCAAAACGGCTTTTCTGATTTTTATTATCTAAATCATAACTTGTCCACCAATATGGTGCGGCCATGGGGGGTTCATATAGCCTCCCATGCAAGCACACAACTCGGATGAACAGTAACCAAGTCGCTACAGTACCGTATTCGATTACTATTCACGCGCCCAGTAATCCAAGTCGGTACTGTTCATGTGAACAGTAAACCGAACCCAAAAAAATGCTTTCTTTAATTAGAATTTAACCTACTCTAGTTTTGGAATAAAAATATTAATCACCAATTGGCTGTTTAAATTGGATCCAAACTGAACCAACCCACATGCCATGTTCCTGACGTCCTCTCCATGCATGGCCAAGTCTCCCTCTTGGTTTCCCTTGTGTTGTGGGCTTTCCTTCTCTTAGCTTCTTGCGCGAACTTGTTCCATGCACTTGATGGTTCTTTTGACGCCAATGCAACTCTTGCTGCCATACCACCACATGTCTTTCTTGACTGCACGCACGCGCTAGGGTTTTATCCCGAGAGAACGTTCCCTTTCGTTGGCCAGCATCCCCATCCACCCTATCGGCCTTCACAACATTTTGTTTTACCTTTAGCAATGCTTTGGTTGTAGTTATGGCCGTATCAGTTGAGGTTGAATCACACGAGTCTTGGAGTTTCTTGCAACATTTGGTTCTTGATCCACCATCTTCCTCTAGTGACAATTGTCCTGCTGATGGTAGGTAGCTTCTAAATAGAGTGCCTTGGAATTGATTTTGTTGGAATTTGTTTCCTTTGATTCTTGGGATAACTTGGTAGAAGTAACCATGGTTCGGCCTTCCTTGGCTTGGATGAGAGCGGCTTGAAAATGTTCACGCTGCTGTTGTAATATAGAGGTCAACATTGTCTTCAAAGGGCACTAGGCCGAATAATGATCTTTACTCTCACATAAGGGCACTAGATTAAAAGTTATGATCATTTTAGTGCTGCCGTTTATTCTGTTAGACAGTTTTCGTGCTGAAAGTTCATCTGTTTGTTAGCATACTAAATTGGCCAAATTAAATTATCTTGTCAACTAGAGTATTGTAGATTTGTCAGTTAAGAGTCCTGAAACTGGGTTCACCTCATTCGAGTTCCAGATCAAGAGTTATGCTGATTACGTGTCTTTCGCCTGAGGCGGTTTAGGCGATTGCGTTGGTTTCCATTTTAGAGCTTCTAGTTAAATATTGAATCGCCAAGAAGCATTGTAGAACCTTATTTAGTAATGTCGTGTTCATCGTATCCTTATTTCAGTTATTTATGTGTTAGGAGGTGAAGCTTCAGGTTTGGGAGCACCGCAATTGCCTACTAACGTGTCGCAGCACGGAAGGCAAGTACCTTAGTGTTCCTATGATTATGACATGTTGTATGCTTGTGGTTGGTATTGTATTTCTAAGTACCATGTTAATACTTAAAGGTTCGTATTCAATCCATGTGGTTACCTCCATGATAGAGAGCATGTTGTTTTGTTCAAGATTCATATGTCATACCCAAAGATCCACATTTCATGTTTCATCCATGGGAGTGGATCAATATATAAGACCCATCAATTCCAAAGATGGGCACGTAAGACCCACCATTCCAATGTGGGCGTTTGGAACACCCGCATTTAAACGTTCTTCAGACGGGTTTGATCCCCGCATTTTGTTAAATGCGGGCTTAGGTGAACACCGACGGTGTGTCACCAACAATACCGTATATGCATGTGTGTAGTCCTTCATTTCATCCAAATCATTCATCCCATTCATTCAAGTGTTCGCTCGTGCTTATTTCATACTCCTTAATGATGTTCACATGATCATGGTTGTTATATGTATTATTCATTCATCGTACTTTGCCGAGTCTCGGACTCACTCTTGCGTTGTTTGTTGTTTTTTTAGGTGATCCTTGATGTTGGCTCCATGGGGAGGGAATAGACACACACTACCCTTTCGCTTCACCTTAATCAAATCCATGATTTCATTTTAGTTCGATTTAATCATTCATTATTGATGAACTGTAATAATAAATGTTGGCTGTGCCTGGTAACTTTTCTCCATTAAGATTGGTTAAGAACTGTGCGTGAACTTAGTTCATCCTTTTGTTATAGTTGCTTGAGATCAGATTATACTTCTGTGATGATTCTGATATTTGTTGATTTCACTTTTGTCTTGATATCTATGTTTGTTGGAACCTCCGGTATAGCTAACTATACAGGGGAGGTTCTGCCAAAATTTAGAATTTTGTCTTCTGTTTTAACTTTGTTAACATGTTAGTTTAGTAGCACTCCAGGCCCTTATAGGACTGGGTGTCACACTCCTGATTTAATATTCTCTCCCGATTTATTTATTCTCTCCCGATTTAATTTTTTTGGGGTATTACAGATGCATAGGGAATCACCTTGCTATCCTGCATAAGCACACAACCAAGTCCAACTCTAGATGCATCTGAATAAATAGTGAAATGCTTCCAAGGCTCAGGAAGAGCAAGAATAGAAGCTGTCACCAACTTATCTTTCAAAGTACAAAAGCTGTGCTCACACGCATCTGACCACTGAAATCTGACACCTTTCTGTGTCAGCTGAGACATTGGTTTAGCAATGGTAGAGAAACCCTTCACAAAACGCCGGTAATAACCAGCTAACCCCAGAAAACTCCTCACTTCCTTGACATTGGTTGGCCTCTTCCATTCAACTACTGTCGAGATCTTGCTAGGATCGACTGAAATGCCCTCTTGATTGATTACATGGCCCAAAAACCCAACTTTAGAAATTCAGAACTCATACTTCTTCAGCTTAGCATAAAATTGGTTCTCTCTTAAAGCCTCGAGAACCAACCTCAAATGCTGACCATGATCCTCTTCCATCTTGGAATAGATCAATATATCGTCAATGAATACCACAATGAAATCATTAAGGTATCGGTGCAACATACTGTTCATGGCTTCCATGAAAACTGCAGGAGCATTTGTTAGTCCAAAAGACATAACTTTGTACTCATAATGGCTGTACCTCGTAGAGAAAGCCGTCTTCTCAATATCTTGCTCCCGAACTCTAATTTGGTTATAACCTGACTGAAGGTCAATCTTGGAGAATATTTTAGCTCCCTTCAGCTGATCAAAGAGATCCTCAATGTGGGGCAAAGGATATTTATTCTTCACAGTCGCATGATTAAGAGCCCGGTAATCCACACACATACACCAACTGCCGTCTTTCTTCTTTGTGAACAGAACCGGTGCTCCCCACGGCGAAACACTACACCAAATCGTATCTTTGGACAGCAAATCGTCCAATTGCTTTTTCAACTCCTCCTGGAAGGGTCGTGCCAAACGGTATGGAGACATTGAAATAGGTCGAGTTCCCGGAAAAAGATCAATCCGAAACTCCACTTTCTGCTTTGGAGGCATCCTAGGAAGCTCCACAGGAAAGACGTCAGGATACTCATTCACCACAGGAATCTCCTCAATACGCAGTGAAGAATCAGCCTTCGCGCTGAGAGACCAAAGCAACCCAATGGTTGAGGCCCGACGACTAGGAAATAGACTAGCCAACACGAACAAGGAATCAGACGGTGCACTGCCCTGAAACACCAGTTTTTCACTGGACGGGGCCTGCAAAGTCACCGTCTTCCAGAAGCAACAAATCTTGGCACGGTAACTGAATAACCAGTCCATGCCCAGGATAACATCAAAAGGTGATAACTAAATTACCATAAGGTTAGCGGTGAAATTCTCATCATCAATAGTGATAGAACAGCCCGGACATGCTATAGAGCTAGAAATAAGACCCTCGGAGAACTGACTACAAAAGATTCAGAAATACGCTGCAAACTCAAACCTGCCCTTTTAGCAAACTCTAGAGAGACAAAAGAATAAGAAGCCCCTGAATCAAAAAGAACGAAAGCCTCATGCGAATCGACTAGCAAGGTACCTGTCACCACGTCAGGATGGCCCACAGTCTCAGGAGTGGGCATGGCGTAAACTCCCAGTGGTGCCGGAGCAGAAGACGCACCGACACTCTGCGAAGGGTGAACAGGAACTGCTGCGGGTGAAGTGAACGACGGCGGCGTAAACGGTACAGGGTTCCAGTAGAACCCCACAAGAGGTGCAGGTGCAGGAGCAAACGCTGCAGGAGGAACCCACGCTGAAGTGAACTGAGGCGCAGGAACAGCAGCTAGAGTCTGAACTGAACCCCGAGGAGCACTGGAAGAAGATGCTGCTAGAACTGACTCCCACTTGATGATGCTCGCTTGGTTTTGTCTGCATACAAACAACTTGTGGCCTTCCCGGCCACACTGACGACATGTCCCTTTGAAAGAACACTCTGAAGCCTGATGGCCCTCACCACACCTGAAGCACATCATACCTTGACCTGGAGTAGGGTGCATCTGCAATGTGGATCACGAAGAACGTGGTGTTGACGATGAAGACTGCCGCTGCTGCCCAGAACGAGCGTGCTGACTCCCCTGAAACCTCTTGGGAGCAGGTTGCTGAGAAGACCCGCCTCCCCCACCAAAACTTCGCTTCTGGCCACTGCCAGAAGCACTAGCAGGGATAGGGCCACTAGCAGCCTGCCTCTGTGAAGAAAGATCTCTCTCCAGCTCCATTCCTCTGGCCTGCTCAATCACGGAGCTAAATTCACGCAAGCCAGTCGCCCCAAGACGTGGCGATACTCCTAATTGAGGCCCCTGCGGAACCTCTTGGCCTTCTCCCGATCATCGTTAGCCACCGCTGGTACAAAGCGTACCAGATTGTTGAATCCAGTCTCATACTCTGACACTGACATCTTCCCACGAACATATATCAGCAGTGATTGCTCCATCCTCTCAAGGAAGGAATCTGAATAGAATTTGGTCCTGAACTGTTCCACAAATACTTCCCAAGTGACTGGTCCCTAAACTGGGGTCCTGGCAGATAGAACCCCTTCCCACCAGATATCAGCTTGGCCCTTCAGCTGAAAAGCCACAAACCACGCCTTCTGCGCCGAAGTCATCTCTAAGGCACCGAACTTCCTCTCCATATATCGTAACCAATCTGTAGCCTGAATTGGTGTACCCACTCTGTCAAAGGTGTCCAGATGAAGTGACATCCACTCGCGGAGGCTCATCCTAGCCTCGGTGGGCTAGCTGCGAAGAACCGGTTTCATAACAGTGCGATGAGCGCAGGAGGGGCTGAATGCACTTGCTGACGGATTTGCTGGATTTCCCTCTGAAGGTTATGAATGATAATAGCTGACGCGGCCTAAGCTTCTACAGCCGGGTGAGTAGCTGAGGCAACCTCCTCAGCGACAGCATCAGCAGACTCCTCAGACGAAGATGAAGACATAGCCGGACCGTGTCCACGACCACGGCCACGGCCTGGCAGACGACCACGGCCACGGCCCGCTCCACGACCACGACCTCTACCTCTCGCCATCTATGAACACCAAAGCATATAAAGCTAATCATTTAGCTTAACAGTATAATAGAAGCACAAAAAGAATTCAACAACTACTCAACAAATGAGACATACCAACGGAAATGCGGAAGCAATGAATTATCCAACCCCACCTACTGTGCACAGTGTGTCATTTTAATATTTTTTCTATTAACCACGGACCTAAAGCCCGCTCTGATACCAACTGTAACACCCTGGCTATTTGGAAGCCAAAATATGGGTAATCTTCAACAATATCTCAACTAAAAGCATAAAGAGATCAGCAATATAGAACGAATGCAGGAAAAATCAAAATCCATCAACAGTTCACAAACTCCAATTATTCAAGTCTATTGAATCCACTAAGAGAATTATATCAAAGGAGTAATCATGGATCACAAGCAGTTATATAAACAACCTTAACAAAGAGAAACATAACATCCATCAACGAACCCTATTTATTACAGTTCATCATCCAACGAATGAAAGACATGGACAAAATCATATTATTGGAACTTGAATATTGTGAAGTGAATGAATTATCTGTGTCTCATCCCTCCCAGGAATGCTCTCATCAGCGATCACCTAAAATAAACAAACACAGGCAAGAATGATTCCAAGACTCGGCAAGTACAAAGAATAATAAGAACTACAATGAATAGAAACATAGAACTGGAAGAAACATATGAATGGATGGAATGAATAGAATGAATGGACTACACTTCTACTTATACCAGTATAGCTAGTGACACACCCGTCAGTGTTCACTTAGGCCCACATTTAACAAAATGCGGGGATCCAAGGCCCATATGAAGAACGTTTCATACGGGATCCAAATGTAACACCCCAGCCAAACAAAGGCCTGGAATGCTACTAAACTAACTAATTTAAACAAAGATAAACTAAAAAACCTTACAAAATTTCGGCAGAACCTCCTTTGTATAGTTATCTATACCGGACGTTCCAACAAACAGTTATAATATATAAAGATAATCAAATTTGCAATACGATCAAGACTTAATCAAAACTGGCTATTCGTTACTATGACATCCATAGCAACTAAACATCTAAGATATAGATCATGAGCATCCAAAACTTCTATTCATTTATTACAGTTTACTCCAAGCAAGCAATAATCATTAAGAGTACTTTAAACAGTTCATTCATCTCCTAATTAATTTTCCTTTCATTCCATGGTGGGTAGTTCATGCAAAAGTGCAACAAGACTAATCCTTCCTTTCCCCCCATGCATGCCGATCTCGTAAAGGTACCTAAAACACAACAAACAACAAGAGGTGAGTCCAAAGACTCAGCAAATATAATAAATGGCATCAACAACATACAAGCATGTAACTCATCAACTGTACTCCACAAAACCACATACCAGATACTTTACACACACATACTATGCAATATGCTCAACATGATCTTTATCCTTCTCTTTCTCTTTTGCATTTTACCGGTAATGCAAAGTGCACATCCGTCGATGCACACCCATGCATGTACCATCTGGCACAGGGACCATTGCCCATACTCCGCAAGTATGGGGACCAAAGCCCATGCTTTACAAGCATGGGGACCTTTTAGCCCGTCATTAACTTGACGGGGACCTCAAGAGTTGCTTGGTCATCACATGACCAAGACTTCAATAAGCCATCATGATGCATATGTATGAAATCTCAAATTAATACAAACATGCATCCGCAACAACATTTCATATGAATAACCTATTCATACTACAAAAGCTCATAATCATAGACCTCATAACTTTCAAACATCCATGATTAATACATAACTCATATCACTAGAAATCATGAACATTACCAATCATATCACCATAGCAATCATAAACAACACAAATACTCATAGAATTTATCAAACAATGACATTCAATAATATCTATTATATCCATAATTATACTTACCTTAACCGCGAGAGAACGAGGGACGTGCAGAACGTGCTGCCCCCGGGACTAGTCCACCACCTGAATAATAATTATAACGCACGCTAAGAGAACCATACTGGACCAAATACATATTCAATAGCACACACGAACTCGTTAAACTATCAAGCGCCTTCCAAACTTCCAACTTCTAACGACCGATCTGTCCCCTCTATGGACAGCCAACTTCTAAAATCCATAACTTTCACTACAGGGGTACAAATAAGATGTTCTTAGACTTTCTGAAAAGGTAATTAAATTTCCCAACTAAACCTAGTTGAGGGGCTCTTCTGAATCTGCGATCTATTGCCCCTACCGAGCTAGTTAACAAAACGTCGAATTCGCGTCGGGTTCTCTGGACAGTACACTAAAAATACCATAACTTTTACTACGAGTGTCCAAATCTCGCATTCTTGAGCTTTCTGAAAAGCTGGGACAATGACCTACAACTTTTGTTATACTGAGCTTCTCTAAATCTCCATTTAACTAATTGATTAACTCATATTACTAAAACCTGTCAGAAAACCCACAAATCTGCAGAACAGTTCCACTAATAAAATCATAACTTCTGCTACAAGGGTCCAAATAATGCGTTCTAGCACTTCACGGAAAGATGGCGCGTCCTCTACAATACTCTAGGAGACGTCCAGAACTAATTCTGCATTTAAGCACATCAAAACCTCGATCTACTCTAATCTGTCCTGAGCAGCCCTAAATACCGACATTGCTAAAATAACTAAACGTGCATCTAATCGGGGAAAAACAGGGGTTATGTAATACCCCAAATTTCAATTAGAGATAATATTATCGGTAAGAGAGAAACTTGTTCGGGAGAGGAAATTTTATTCAATTTCGATTGTAACAAAGTTTAGAGATGGAATTAGTTCAAAATTCAGAATTTTAGGAGAGAAATGGGCCACCAACCCATATTCGAGAGGAGAGGAGCTGGCCATAGCGGCCCAAGGCCCATGAGTGGGCTGGCAGCCTATTAGAAGGCAAGGGAGGGGAGGGGACCAAACCCTAGCCACTATTTGCTACAGTAGCTGCCATGCTACAGTAGCTGCCATGCTACAGTACTCCGCCTCCTGCTGCTCCTCCGCTCCCCGGCGCCATCCTTCCTACTACCGGCCATCGGGAAGAAGAGAGGAGAAGGGAAGGAAGGAGGAGGAAAGGAGAGTTTCTTCGGGGAGATTGTTCAGCGTCTTCCTAGGGTTTTTCAAGGGTAATGAGGTGCTTTCCCCGCTGTTTGATGATGATTAGATGTGAAATTAGATTAGTTGATTGGATCGATTTGCTGCTGTTAGAAATTCAATTATGTCTAGTAGATTGCGTGGCCAATTTTGGGTTCTTAGAGATGGAATTTGAGATGTCCACCTCCTAGAGATATTTAGATTCTGTTCTTAGCTTTCTGTGGCCGCCAAGAACACGAAATTCTGATGTACAGATCAAAAGTTATGATAGTTTCATTTCGACTGTCCATAATTCTGACGTGATTAATCTATCAAGTTGTCTCCTAAATTATGAGTTTGTTAACAGCAGATTCAGGGTTTTCACCCAACTAGGTTATTGTAGACATTTTTATAAAATTTCTATAATGATAAAGAACTCCCTAATCGGAGTTGTAGATCAAAAGTTGTGACCAGTTCTTTACTGCTGTCCGCTTCATCTGGACAGAAGCTGTCATTCAAGTTCATCTGCCTACTATCATTTGATTTTGGCCGATTTGGGTCGTCTCGCCAACTAGAATGTTGTAGATATGTTTGTTAAGTTTCGTTAGGAACTGGGCTCACCTCGTTCTGAGTCCCAGGTCAATAGTTATGGTTATTTCCGTTCTGCTGTCCAGATTCGATTAGATGGTTATGTTGCTGTTTTTGAGAATAGGGCTTATGGCGATTTCTTGGGTGTTTGGGAAGGTGTTGTAGAACGATACTGGTATTGTAATGTACCATGTTGTATTTATTTTGAGTACTTACTTGTGTAGGCAGAGAGGCTTCGGGTTTAGGGCATCTTCTTTGCCTACTACAAGAACGCATCGCGAAAAGGCAAGTACTTTGATATTCTTATGATTTGTGAACGCTGAATGCTTGATGTTCATATTGTGTTTTTTGTGATCCATGAGAATATTCAAAGTTTATGTTCCTTTCTTATGTGTTATTTCTATGTTCGGATATGATGTCTTTCATAATTCATAATTCAATACAAGCATACATTTTCATGTTCCTTCCACGGAGTGGATTATAAAGACCCATCAATTCCAAAGATGGGCACGTAAGACCCACCATTCCAATGTGGGCAGATTTTTCATCCATGGGAGTGGATTTCAAAGACCCATCAATTCCAGTATGGGCACGTAAGACCCACCATTCCAATGTGGGTAGATTTGGACACCCGTATGAAACGTTCTTCATACGGGATTTGGATCCCCGTATTTTGTTAAATGCGGGCTTAAGTGAACACCGACGGGTGTGTCACTAGCTATACCGGTATAAGCATGTGTGCAGTCCATTCTTTTTATTAAATCCATTCATTCCATTCATCCATATATTCATTCGGTGTATGTTCGCATTCTTTAATGATGAGGTCTTGTTCGTATTTGTGGTATGTTCATTTATTCACTGTACTTGCTGAGTCACGAACTCATTCTTGCTTTGTTTGATTATTTTAGGTGATCATTGATGCTGGCTCTATCGGGAGGGAGTAGACACGCACTAATCATGCAATTCACCATATTCAAGTTCAACAATATGATTTAGTTTCTATCTTTCATTTGTTAATTAATGAACTAATAAATAAATTTAGATGGTGAAGGAAGGATACCTTCTCCATGTTATGGTTGATTTATTACTGCTTGTGAACTTTGATTAACGATGAACTGTAATAAATAAATTTAGATGGTGAAGGAAGGATACCTTCTCCATGTTATGGTTGATTTATTACTGCGCCAGAACTTTGATTAACGATGAACTGTAATAAATAAATTTAGATGGTGAAGGAAGGATACCTTCTCCATGTTATGGTTGATTTATTATCGCTTGAGAACTTTGATCACCTCTTTTGATATAAGTATTTGTATTCGATTCTTTTTGTGCCATGGTCCTGTTAAATATTGATCTGTTTATGCCATTAGATGATAATTTATTCAAATTCTTCCGCATCGTGGTTGTATGTTAGATTATTTAGGTGACATCTTGGCTTCCAAATAGCCAGGGTGTTAAAGGTTACCCTTGACGAACCGCTGAAGATCACGATGCAGCCCGCGAATCCTCTTCCCCTTCCTTTCTCCCTTCTTCCCCTTCCTCTTCTTCTTCTTCTTGGCCGAGCAATCACCCGGGTGACCTTCCTTCTTCCTCCACTTGGCCGGTAGCAACAAGGATCTTCTTCACCGGTAGCGGGGGGAGGAGATGCACTGTAGCAAGGTACTATAGCGGCGGCGATACTGTAGCTACAGTACGGACTAGGGTTTCCCCCTCCTTTTATTGGTGGCCGGCACCTTATGGGCCTCCTGGGCCAAGGTCTGAGGCCCAAGTTGCCGAAGAACTGCAGAAGCCCCCTTTTTCTTATGTCTAATTTCTCTTTTGAACGCTTTCTTTTTTAGAATAAATCGTAGTATTACATTCTACCCCCCTTAACAGGATTCGACCTCGAATCTATGCGAAAGAAGAATTGCGATTAGAATCTAACAACGGTAGAACACGTACCCGCGGTGAACAAACTCGAATATTGCTCACAAGATGCGAGACTCCGATTCCTTGTCGATTCTTGCTCATATTGATGCGACCATGGCACCTCCACGGATACCAACGTCTTATGCCTCAATGCTCATTCCGACCTCTCTAGTATACGTCGTGACGACGAGACTCGGACGTGAGGTCTTACTCACGATCAACAACTCTAACGAAACCTCAAAACTCCGAATCACCCTGTACTCATTCAAGCACGTAACATACCGGACATTGCGTACTCAAGATATGGACCCCAAGGCGGTCCTAGCGATCGCCATCTTCCAAAATTTCCGCAACTATCTAAACAACCAATGTATACTTTGGGCTATCTTTGTCTTCGTGACCAAACCACATAACTTGCACATAACATATGGAACTCTTGTTCCATCTCTCATCGACCTCTTCATCATAATAAGGAGAACCCCTCGTTAAGGTGGACGCAACACAACTTATTTTAATCAAACTTTAATAATCGATTCAATCGAAAACAAAGGATTCACAATGCAGATACCAACTTTCCTCCAAAACCCTCAAATCCAAAATCGAAGATTCCTCATGAAAACCTTTCAAGACTCCAACAAGGCGCTTTGCAAATAAACTCCACATAATCCAAAAACAAATCACTCAAATGCTCAAATCAAACACTTCATTTATTTTCCGAATCTGACAGAACCACCTTGTCAACATAAGTCAACTCAAATTGTACATGATCTCCATTATAAAAATCCAACTCAAACAAGAACCAATAGAGCACTTCTCTACTCGAGAAAACATTCTTTTCTCAGATGTTCTTTTAAGAAATAAAACCCTTTTCCCAAATCATGGGTGTCCAGAATTATCACACTAACTCCTTCCTCTTAACCGATAATCCCAAAACGATCCTCAAACTGAAAGATCAACCATACTTATTTAGAGGGACTCTACTAATCCACAAAAGGATTCTCTAATCCACTCCTATACTAAAGGAATTATTTTGACAAATGGTTTCCATCACCTCAATAGAGATTTTTTCACCCACAACCACATCATCTCATTCCGTTAAAGATAGTCTACTTCAAATTCTCAGCACACATTCTCATTTACTTTACCCAAAGTATACTATCAAAGATCAACACACTATTCAAAATTCGCTTCTGTTCATCTACCTCTACACATAATATTTGGGTCTCCAATGTCCTACCATAAAATACAAAGCCCAAATTCAACCTTCAAGTCTTCTACCATGAATTTCTGGTATAATTGATAGAAAAACCTCATATTCCTTTACTAAAATTTCACACAGCTCAACAATAACCTCAGTTATTATTATCAAAATTCCTCACTAGTCAAGTAACCGCCCCAAGGCGATTTATTTCACCAATCTTAGATCTCCTCTAATCCACACCAATCCAATTCAGATACACAACCATAGTATACCCATTCGCAATACTCTAACTGGCTGACCAAGATTCAAACATACTCAATCACTAACATCGATAAATAAATAAATTCTTGACCAAGTTATCCTTAGAGATAATCTAACCCCCATAGGGTTACTCACTGAGGCCGAATCATACTTGACAATACTCAACAATTCCTACTATCCCATTAATTAGCACAACGCTTAGGTTTCTCCACACCGCTACTCTCATTAAACTTCACCATCATAACTCTTCTACACAATATTACAAAGTATCCAATTGCGATACTCTAATACATTTATCAAGAGTCCATACTTCCGATAATCCTAATATGGGCAAAGGTTATTGGATCATAATTCGCCATAGGTTCCACTAGTTGTAATACTAATCAATTTTATTTCATCGACAAACATTCCTTTTAAATAGAACTCCCTCCAGGTGTTATAGGTCAAAACCAATTCAATCGTCTTTCAGACTTCAAATAGGTTGGTTCCCAAAATCTCACCACTACCAAATACTTGTCCACCAACAACCGTCGCTATATTACACTTTATAAGACTTGGCAACATAAGTTGGTTAATTCCTTTCTCAAAAGGAAGAAACAAACCAAAAACTGGTTCCAACGCACAAGATAACATTGCTCCTCGGAGTGAGCACGAGACCAAGAAGAACAGTCAAATAGCAATGATCTCGGAAAGCAAAATACGAGTCCACAGTTGAGGGCACATGTCCCACAAGAAGGAATATCAAACCTCCATAAATCAAGATAAAAGATTGCTATTGAAACTCAAGAAACTCTTAAGTTGTAACAACAGAAAAGTTGCAGATTACAATTCTTAACTCCAACCTCAGATGCTTATGGTACACATCTTCCATTAACAAAGAAAGCAATTTTCTTTGATTACAACATTACTTGCCAATCCAAACAAGAAATGCCTATAAAACCAAATAACATTAATCACTTAGGTACCAAACAGAACCTTCCCATACGTCACGTTGCTCAATTAATTTCATCTACTACGTAAATCATGAACTCCCAAAAGACCACGAATGCAAACTCCAAACATTTCCTTTAACTGATATTACGCAAGGCAAATTAACTTCCTTTCTCTCTAGAAGAATCATCACCACTACAACGAGTCAGAATCCCTTGTGGACAATCTTTCTAACATCAAGAATAATCTACTCTTAACAAGATTCGTTATCGTCAACTCTTCCTTCATAAAGCCCCCAAAGGCTCACCAAAATGTTACACACCCCTTTGTCACCTCATCCTCAATTGAGTGTATACCAAATTCTTTCACTCTCACTACAACAACCACTTTATTTTAGAGGGAAACTACTACACAATTTAAAAGGTTATTCCAAAACCCTTTCATCAAAGACAAACTATTATTCGATAGTTCTACCATCATGTAAACATTGTTCATCCATTAAATCCCATCAGCTTATCTCTTAGTGATGGTCGACACCAAACTTTAATAAACAATAATTGCACCTAGCAATTACATATAATCACTGAGTATCCACCAAAGGTTACTCCAAGATTAATATCCACTAAGACAATAATCTAACTCCTTTTAAACCTAACCATCCCAAATGGTTAGATTAATCCATTGAGACCTGTTAATCCAATTTACCAAAGAAGTTTACCAAATGTATCACTACTAATGATCAACTCAATTCATCAATGTTCCACACCTCTTATTAACTCTATTGATTACAATTAGGTATAGCCATACTCTTAATCACGGCTCGTCAAGAACTACTACAAGTCACTTTCAAATTTATCAACTTTCCTTTCAAGGATCTTAGTTAAGATCAATCATGCACACACTACAGACCTAACCTGATGATCCATATCATATCCATTAATTGCTTTGATTATAACCTCTCACTTAACCAAGACAAAACATTCCTAAAGGGTTTAACATCTTCTTTCATAAAAAAGAACCATCAATCTTCAACACTCAAAATACCCAAGAGACATACATTGAGTCAAAGCTTCCACGCATTAAAGGACTTGCAAAAGGAAACTTTCATTATCCAAATCATCAAGCGAAATAAATGGATCAAGTTTTTCTAATAAGGAAGACAAACTCCAATACGAAGGTCAAACTTGACAATTAACCAAGTTCACCAGCCGCAAGAATAACTCATCGGTTGGGAAAACATTGATTGCTTTACAGGGCAACTTAAACCAATGGGAGCACAGCAATGTCTCTCAAAGAATCCCATCAACTAGAATGGACTACTAATCCAAGAGAAGTTCACCAGCCACAACTAGATAAGAGTTGACCAAATTTCAAGGAAGAGAACAACTCTTCTAAATATACTCGCTATCAACGCCTATACTACGATATCTGGTGTGGACACTTCGCTATTCCTATACCACAAATGGTGGTGTAACCTGGTACAGCCCAGGACCACAACCACGACCTCCACCTCTCAACGTGGGTTATCCCCACACATAATAACCATAGTATTATAATATAGATATATCAGATCATCTCATAACAGGAATCAACAATACAACTCAACGGAAGCGTAAATGCAATGCAAAAACCCATCCCCAACTACAGTGCTTAGTGTGTCAAGTTTAATATTTTCAATACCACGGACCTACAACCCGCTCTGATACCAACTGTAACACCCCAGCCAAACAAAGGCCTGGAATGCTACTAAATTAAATAAACTAAACTAAATTAAACTAAAACACCTTACAAAATTTTGGCAGAACCTCCTTTGTATAGTTATCTATACCAGAGGTTCCAACAAACAGATATAACATAAATAAGTAATCCAACTTGCAATATGATCAAGACATATTCAAAACTGGCTATTCGTTACTATAAGAGTAAAGTCCATTACCGGTCCTTAAACTTTTTATGCTGTGTCATCCCGGTCCATAGACTTTCAAAGTGTGTCATCCCGGTCCCTAAACACTGTTTGGGTCTCAAATTAGTCCTTAAACTTTTTATGCTGTGTCATCCCGGTCCATAGACTTTCAAAGTGTGCTATTACTGTGCCTAAGCAAGAGGGCTATGTTTGAGACCCAAACAGTATTTAGGGACCGGGATGACACACTTTGAAAGTCTATGGACCGGGATGACACAGCATAAAAAGTTTAAGGACCGGTAATGGACTTTACTCTTACTATAACATCCATAGCAACTAAACATCTAAGATATAGATCATGTGCATCCAAACTTCTATTCATTTATTACAGTTTACTCCAAGCAAGCAATAATCATTAAGAGTACTTTAAACAGTTCATTCATCTCCTAATTAATTTTCCTTTCATTCATGGTTGGTAGTTCGTGCAAAAGTGCAACAAGACTAATCCTTCCTTTCCCCCATGCATGCTGATCTCATAACGGTACCTAAAACACAACAAACAACAAGGGTGAGTCCAAAGACTCAAAGAAATATAATAAATGGCATCAACAAAGATACAAGCATGTAACTCATCAACTATACTCCACAAAACCACATATCAGTTACTTTACACACACATGCTATGCAATATGCTCAACATGATCTTTATCCTTCTCTTTCCCTTTTGCATTTTACCGGTAATGCAAAGTGCGCATCCGTCGATGCACACCCATGCCTGTGCCATCTAGCACAGGGACCATTGCCCATACTCCGCAAGTATGGGGACCAAAGCCCATGCTTTACAAGCATGGGGACCTTTAGCCCGTCATTAAAATGACGGGGACCTCAAGAGTTGATGGTCATCACATGACCAAGACTTCAATAAGCCAACATGATGCATATGTATGAATTCTCAAATTAATACAAACATGCATCCGCAACAATATTGCATATGAATATCCTATTCATACTACAAAAGCTCATAATCATACACTTCACAACTTTCAAACATCCATAATTAACACATAACTCATAGCACTAGAAACCATGAATATTACCAATCATATCACCATATCAATCATGAACAACACAAATACTCATAGAGATTATCAATCAATGCCATTCGATAATATCTATTATATCCATAATTATACTTGCCTTAACCGCGAGAGAACGAGGGATATGCAGAAGGTGCTGCCCCCGGGACCAGTCCACCACCTGAATAATAATTATAACGCACGCTAAGAGAACCATACTGATACGGCCATAACTACAACCAAAGCATTGCAAAAGGTAAAACAAAATGTTGTGAAGGCCGATAGGGTGGATGGGGATGCTGGCCAACGAGAGGGAATGTTCTCTTGGGATAAAACCCTAGCGTGTGCGTGCAGTCAAGAAAGACATGTGGTGGTATGGCAGCAAGAGTTGCATTGGCGTCAAAAGAACCATCAAGTGCATGGAACAAGTTCGCGCAAGAAGCTAAGAGAAGGAAAGCCCACAACACAAGGGAAACCAAGAGGAGACTTGACCATGCATGGAGAGGACGTCAGAACATGGCATGTGGGTTGGTTCATTTGGATCCAATTTGCATGTACCAATTGGTGATTAATATTTTTATTCCAAAACTAGAGTAGTTTAAATTCAAATTAAAGAAAGTATTTTTTTTGGGTTCGCCATCTTGTTCACGTGAATAAAGAATCGACTCGGACATCGGGTCACATGAATAGTAATCGAGTATAGTTACTGTAGTGACTTGGTTACTGTTCATCCAAGTTGTGTGCTTGCGTGGGAGGCTATATAAACCCCCCATGGCCGCACCATATTGGTGGACAAGTTATGATTTAGATAATAAAAATCAAAAAAGCCGTTTTGGCGCATATCGTGTGTTCATGAGTTGTGATATGAGTTGGAGAGATTGAGGGAGTAAGATTGAGAATGAGATCAAGATATCTATCTCTTGCTTCGGAGTACTATTGACCGAAGGCTACTACTTGCAATTCAATCTATTAGATTGGTTTGTGAGTGTATTGATTTTCTTACAATTCAATTCACCGAATTGGTTTGTGAGATTGCTACTGATATTCAAGTGTACCGTGAAAGATTGGGCCAACAATCAGATTCATCTAATCAACTAGGTGGATCCTTATCGTGGTATCGAGCTTCAGCTTGCTCACCAGATGCCGTTGTCGCGAAGATCAAGTATCGACATGGCCGATGAACGGCGACATGAAGTTGGTCATGCAATTCGGCTTACACTATAGATCAATGTGAGGAGGATCCACTCCACGATCCAAGCTACATATTTTTCAATCGGTGTCGAGTGGGGAACACAGATTGTGCTATGATGATCGATACGGGAAGCTTGACAAACGCTGCAAGCCAAACACTTGTGGACAGATTGGGGTTGATCACAAAGCCACATCTAGAGCCATATCTATTGCTTTGGAGGTTCAAGCACATTCCGATCACAAAACAAGTGGAGGTAAAATTTTCTTTGGATGGGTATACTGCTATTATTACTTGTGACGTGATTCCTATGCATATGAGAGCATGTTCGTTGGTGATTGGTGCATATTGGTTGAAAGAACAGCACATACACCGAGTTGCATCACGCCCCGTCATGCGGTACTCCTTTCCATGGAGAGGAACACGAAAGGATATTACATCTTGGTCCTCGTCAAGGTACTTTGAAGATAGACAGCGATGAGACAAGGCCCAAGAAGACATTAAAGAGCAGCAGCAAAGGCTAAAGGCCAAGAAAAGTGAACAACAACGGTTGGCCGAGGAAGAACAGAAGAAATCAGAATTGGCGACGCTTCTTTCTACCCAAAAACAGCAAGAGGTGTCGTTTCATGATGACAAAACTACTAGTGAGGCACCACAAGATGGTCTTTGTATGCTGACCAAGACGGTTCGAGTTGACAACACTTCCATTCTCACAACGGGGCAGCGAACCAACGTTTTCAAATCTGAGTGCAAAATCAATGGCAAAGTTTGCAAGCTTATCGTTGATGGTGGAAGCTACAACAATATCATTAGCAATGATTTGGTGCAAGCTTTGGGGTTGACAACATGGCGACATCCAGAACCGTATTATGCACAATGGTTGCATAATGTTGGTAAACTGAAAATTACTCATTGTGTCAAAGTTTGTTTTTCAGTGGGAGACTATCACGACAAAGTGGAGTGTGACGTCATGCCTATGCATGCATGTCACTTGCTGTTGGGGCATCCGTGGCAGTATGATCGCAATGCTACGCACCACGGGAGGTCCAACAAGTACTCTTTGGTGCATCAGGGAAGATCATATACCATGTGTCCTATGCCAGAGAATTCTATTCATGCTGAGGAGATCATAGCTAAAAAGGCGATCGTGAAGACTACCCTGACGGAGATTCCTGAGGTTACACAAAAGACGAGGACGTCTTTTCTAGAAGAAAGGGAGGATGATACGGCCATAACTACAACCAAAGCATTGCAAAAGGTAAAACAAAATGTTGTGAAGGCCGATAGGGTGGATGGGGATGCCGCCAACGAGAGGAACGTTCTCTCGGGATAAAACCCTAAGCGCGTGCGTGCAACAAGAAAGACATGTGGTGGTATGGCAGCAAGAGTTGCATTACGCCAAAAGAACCATCAAGTGTATGGAACAAGTTCGCGCAAGAAACTAAGAGAAGGAAAGCCCACAACACAAGGGAAACCAAGAGAGAGACTTGGCCATGCATGGAGAGGACGTCAGGAACATGGCATGTGGGTTGGTTCAGTTTGGATCCAATTGCATGTACCAATTGGTGATTAATATTTTTATTCCAAAACTAGAGTAGTTTAAATTCTAATTAAAGAAAGTATTTTTTTGGGTTCGGTTTACTGTTCACATGAATAGTAACCAACTCGGATTGCTGTTCACATGAATAGTAATCGGATACGGTTACTGTAGGTTACTGTTCATACGCGTTGTGTGCTTGCGTGGGAGGCTATATAAACCCCCCATGGCCGCACCATATTGGTGGACAAGTTATGATTTAGATAATAAAAATCAGAAAAGCCGTTTTGGCGCATATCGTGTGTTCATGAGTTGTGATATGAGTTGGAGAGATTGAGGGAGTAAGATTAAGAGCGAGATCAAGATATCTATCTCTTGCTTCGGAGTACTATTGACCGAAGGCTACTACTTGCAATTCAATCTATTATATTGGTTTGTGAGTGTATTGATTTTCTTACAATTTAATTCACCGAATTGGTTTGTGAGATTGCTACTGATCTTCAAGTGTACCGTGAAAGATTGGGCCAACAATCAGGATTCATCTAATCAACTAGGTGGATCCTTATCACATACTGAACCAAATACATATTTAATAGCACACACGAACTCGTTAAACTATCAAGCGCCTTCCAAACTTCCAACTTCTAACGACCGATCTGTCCCCTCTGTGGACAGCCAACTTCTAAAATCCATAACTTTCACTATAGGGGTACAAATAAGGTGTTCTTAGACTTTATGAAAATTTAATTAAATTTCCCAACTAAACCTAGTTGAGGGGCTCTTCTGAATCTGCCATCTATTGCCCCTACCGAGCTAGTTAACAAAACGTCGAATTCGCGTCGGGTTCTTTGGACAGTACACTAAAAATACCATAACTTTTACTACGAGTGTCCAAATCTCGCATTATTGAGCTTTCTGAAAAGCTGAGACAATGACCTACGACTTTTGTTATACTGAGCTTCTCTAAATCTCCCTTTAACTAATTGATTAACTCAGATTACTAAAACCTATCAGAAAACCCACAAATCTGCAGAACAGTTGCACTAATAAAATCATAACTTCTGCTACAGGGGTCCAAATAATGCGTTCTAGCACTTCACAGAAAGATGGCGACGTCCTCTACAATACTCTAGGAGACGTCCAGAACTAATTCTGCATTTAAGTACATCAAAACCTCGATCTACTCTAATCTGTCTTGAGCAGCCCTAAATACCGAAATTGCTAAAATAACTAAACATGCATCTAATCGGGGAAAAACAGGGGTTACCCTTGACGAACCGCTGAAGATCACGATGCAGCCCGCAAATCCTCTTCCCCTTCCTTTCTCCCTTCTTCCCCTTCCTCTTCTTCTTCTTCTTGGCCGAGCAACCACCCGGGTGACCTTCCTTCTTCCTCCACTTGGCCGGTAGCAACAAGGATCTTCTTCACCGGCATGGGGAGATGCACTGTAGCAAGGTACTATAGAGGTAGCGGTACTGTAGCTACAGTACAAACTAGGGTTTCCCCCTCCTTTTATTGGTGGCCGGCCCCTTATAGGCCTCCTGGGCTAAGGCCTGAGGCCCAAGTTGCCGAAGAACTGCAGAAACCCCCTTTTTCTTATGTCTAATTTCTATTTTGAACGCTTTCTTTCTTAGAATAAATCGTAGTATTACACCATGTATGACTAACACGAGTAACCGCAAGCAATCACATCAACCAATCATAATTGTGCTACAAACAGGATACTTGCCTCAACCGTGATATGGAAGACAACGATAGAAAGCTCTAGCCCTGGGTTCACCACCACCTAGCAGCCGTAAAATAATATACTAAGTACACCAACCAAAAGTGTACAGCAAAGCAATGAAACAAAAACAGAACAAGCATCCCTATTCGCAATCCGAACATTTAATCAAAATACTCTCAAATTTTCAAGTCTGTCCAAACGAATAGCTGTTAAGGAAAAATTCATAACTTTTGAGTCAAAACTCCAAAAGCCATGAATCCAATTTTCCTAGAACCTACACAAGCCTAGCTACAACTTCTTAGGTGATCGAAAGATCAGACTAGTTCATCTAAGCCTTTATTTTTAATCCCGAAGACCGATCTGTCATCTCCGGTATTACTAACTTGTGAATTTCATAACTTTTGTTTGGCTCAACCAAACACATTGTTCTAAAACTTTCTGGAAACTACAGGAAACCAGCTATCTCAATAAAATTATCACAAATATGTCCGCTATGCAACAAAGGTTGCAAACAGTCAAGTAAAACTCTTCTGTCCACAATAGAGAGACAGATTACAGCCTTAGCTTCCAAAATTCATATCTTTTCATCTAGAAATCCAAAAATTATGAAATTTAAATTTATGGAAACATAATGAAAGTACCTACAAATCTCAAGCAGACCAACTGACCTAATTCGGCCATCTCCCATATCAAATTTACATATCTATGTTCGCTGCACAAGTCCTGAGACTGATTTAGCACCATATCTTGAGAAATTCATAACTAATTAACCGTTTATCCAAAAATTATGAATTAGCACTTTCTGGAAAGGTAACGAAAATTCACATCTATATCTAGGAGACACTAATCCCTGAATCTGCCCAGATCTAACTCCAAACTGCACGTCAACCGATAGACAGATTCAACCGGTCTACACAGTAGGAGAATAATCTAACAATCGGAGACAAATCACACATGAACGATCTACAAAAACTAATGGGGAACAGGGGTTTACCCACAAATCCTTCGCTGGACCTCGCTGGATCCTCATGAAGACCTCCTTCTTCTTCCCTTCCTTCTTCCCTCTCCTTCCTCTTCCTTATGGCCAGCCAAGCTGCAGGTGGACAACACCGGAGATGGCAGCGAGGGAGCTCAGTTGGGAGAGGAGATGGTGTGGTAGCCAAAGGGGAATGGAGGGGGAGGGGTGGCGGCCAAGGGGGGTGAGGGAGGAGGAGAGGGGCGGCCAAAGAGGTGGAGGGAGGGGTGGCTAGGGTTGGGGAAGTGGCGCCCCCCCTTGGACCACTAATGGGCCGGCCCACTATGGCTAGATTGCCTCGGCCGAAGCCCACGATCCAAAACTCCCAAGAGTTTCTGAATTTTTTTTCTTTAATTCATTCTCAAAACTTTATTGTACTATTGAATCATCGGGATATTACACATAAACAATAAATATTCTCATGGATCACAGAAAACACAATACTAACATCAAGCATTCAGCATTTTCTAATCATAAGAACATCAAAGTACTTGCCTTCCGCGATGCGACGCGTTAGTAGGCAATGACGGTCCTCCTAAACCTGAAGCCTCTCCGCCTACACAATATGTACTCGAAATAAGAACAACATATAACAGGACACTTCCATTAACATTCTACAACAGCTTCCCGACAACCCACAATTAACTAATTAGATCTAATCAGAAAACAAACAACACGATCATGGGACTGATTCTGGACAGCAGCACGGAATCACTCATATCTAACGATCTGGGACTCGGAACGAGGTGAGCCCAGATCCTATGGAAACTTAACGAACATATCTACGAAATCCTAGTTGGTGAGATAACCCAATTCGGCCAAAATAAATATACTACAGGCAGATGAACTTGAAAGACGGAATCTGTCCCAACGAAACGGGCAATAGTAAAGAAAATAACACAACTTTTGATCTACAACTCCGATTAAGGCGTTCTTTAATATTCTGGAAAGGTTACAAAATTTGCTAAAAACAACTTAGTTGGTTGGAAACCCTGAATTTACATCTAACATAAATATATTTTAAAAGACAATTCAACAGATCAATCATGTCAGAAATCTGGATGGCAGGAATGAAACTATCATAAATTTTGATCCATATGTCGGAATTACGTGTTCTTAGCGGCCATGGAAAGATAAGACAATAAAATACAATTTTCATAATAGGGTGGAATCCTGTTTCGAACCTTAACAACATTCAACTTACTACACAAAGTGACTGCTGAGAATTAATCGAGGCTCTGGACAGTAGTAAACAAATGGCCGTAGCTCTCAAACTACAACTCGGATTCAGGTGAACTCAAAGGCTATGGAAACCTGACGAAATAATCTACAACTCTCTAGGAGATCACAAACTCTAATTCGGCATTGAACTACACGAAAACTGGCGTACAACAGACAGCAGAAATCTGCTTCTAATCACAGTCTTAGGGATGAATCAATAAACGACATCTACCAAGAACAAATTGAAATAAAACAGTGAGGAAGTGAATTGATACCCTAGAAGACACGTGCCCGCTAAGATCCCCGCGAGGTGCTCCTCTCCTCTTCTTCTCCTCTCTTCCTTCCCCTCATTCTTCTTCCCATGACCGGCCACAAGCAACAGGGAAGATGGCGCTAGGGAGAGGAGGAGCAGCAGGCGGCGAAGGCACTGTAGCATGGGCTACTGTAGCACGATGGATACTGTAGCAAAGGGTGGCTAGGGTTTGGTCCCCCCCCCCCCCCCGGCTCCCTTGCCTTCTAATGGCCGCCAGCCCACTCATGGGCCTTGGGCCACTATGGCCGGCTCTCCTCCTCTCGAATATGGGTTGGCGACCCATTCCTCTCCTAAAATTTTGAATTTTCTATTTTATTTCCCTTAATTCTCTCTCAATTTTTGTTGCATTCGATAACGAATAATCGGGGTATTACATATTCATTCTATTAGATGTTGACCTTTTTATGTCATTAATCGAAAAATTGTTGACATTATTCCGTATTGTTGTTGTATGTTAGTCTTTTAGGTATCTTCTTGGCTTCCGCATAGCTAGAGTGTTACAGATGCCTCTCAAGCTGAACAAAACTATGTATGTATTTCTAATTTTTGCAGTGCCGTCAGCAGCTACAGGGCAACATATGTAGATTCTATGTTTGCCGCCATATGCAAGAAATCATGGGTGGTAGGCCCAAGGATCTAGATGTTTGTCAATCTCACAATAATTATTTCCTACTTATCAATTAATATATATATATAAGTGCTTACGGCTTTACTCTTCCTAGTGATAGGGCATCAACAGCCCTTTTGTACAGTCCAACTGAAGGAACTCTTTGAAATTTGAGGACGAATCGCCTCCTTATTAAAGACGGAGGTCATTCACCCAAAAGGAGAGTTTCACACAACTCAAAAAAAAAATTAGTGACAAACAATGTTTTCTTACTGTATTTGTGTAAACATGTTGTAAAAACATTATGACAATTCATCTATAATCAATCTATAAATTTGTTTATCTGTCATATATATGTGTATCTGTGATATATATATATATATATATATATATATATATATATATATATGTATTTGTGTATTTGCTTGTATCTGTTATCTGCATATTGTTTTCAGAGTGCATGGCTAGAATTTCCTAAGGCTACCAAAAAACAGAAAAATTTCTATATATAGAGCAAACTACCACAGACGGTTTTATGGTATAAACCGTCTGTGAACGCCTACTATCACAGATGGTTCTGTGGACCAACCGTTTGTGATATGTAGCCGTCACAGAAGGTTGGTAAAAAAACCATCTGTGATGGTCGACATATCACAGATGGTTGGTAAACATATCCGTCTGTGATGGCTAACATATCACAAACAGTTTCGTGGTCGAAGCTGTCTGTGATGGCGGACATATCACAGACGGTTTCGTGGTCTAAGCCGTTTGTGATAGTAGCGTTCACAGACGGTTATTTATATGAACCGTCTGTGTTATGAATTATCACAGACGGCTCAAAAACCGTCTATGATAATTGCCTGTTATCACAGACGCAATAAATCAGACAGTTCAGAAATCGTCTATGATGATAGGTTTAGAACCGTCTATGATGACCCTCTATGTGTGTAATATCCCATTTTATTAAATGAGTATTTAATGAATTAGAAAATGATTAATAATTTGAATTTATAAAGAAAAATGAAGGAAATAGATATGGGCCTTCGGCCCATAACCAAGAGGTGGGCTGACCACCAACAAAAGAAGAAGGGAGAGGGGAAAACCCTAAGGGGGTTACTGTAGCACGATGTGCTACAGTACCACCGCCATTGCTACAGTGGTGCCATGAATAGTAGCCTCCCCTCCTCTTCATTCCCCCTTGCGGCACCATCTCCCCCCCCCCCCCCCAAGCTCACCTCGCTGCCATCTCCGGTGCTAACCACTTGGGTTGTTCGGCCAAAGGAAGAGAATAGAGGGAAGAGGTAGGTTCGCGGGTTGCGCGTGATCTTCAGCAGCTCACCTCGGGTAAACCTCGTTCCCCTTTGTTTAGATGTTCAATTAGTCGTTCTAGCAATGTCGGTATTTAGGGCTACTCAGGACAGATTAGAGGAGATCGAGGTTTTGATGTGTTTTAAGGCGGAATTAGATCTGGACATCTCTTAGAGTATTGTAGAGGACGTCGCCATCTTTCCGTGAAGTGCTAGAACACGTAATTTGGACTCCTGTAGCAGAAGTTATGATTTATTTAGTGTTGCTGTTCTGCTAATCTGTCAGCATTCTGACAGTCTGTAAAAAACTGGGTTAAAACATTAGTTAAAGAAGAAATTAGAGGATCTCGTTATAACGAAAAATGTAGGTAATTTCTATACCTTTCCAGAAAGCTAAAGAACGCAAGATTTGGATACTCGTAGCAAAAGTTATGGTGGTTTTAGTGCTCTGTCCAGAGAGCCCAACGTGAAATTGATGTTTTATTAACTGGCCTGGTAGGGGTATTATTTGGCCGATTTAGTGAGGCTCACCAACTATACTTAGTTGGAGAATTTAATTACCTTTCCATAAAGTCTAAGAACATCTTATTTGGACTCCTATACCAATAGATATGGATTTTTGAATTTAACTGTCCACCGAGGGGACAGATCGACGTTTAGGAATTTGGGACGGGATCGAGTTATATGTTTTTGCAAGTTCGTGGTTGTTGTTATTAGTTTGTTTTGGTCCGCTGCTGTGTCTTAGCATGCGTTATAATTATTATTCAGGTGGTGGACTGGTACCGGGGACAGCACCTTCTGCACATCCCTCGTTCTCTCACGGTTAAGGCAAGTATAGTGATGGATATAAAAGATATTATTGAATGGCATTGTTTGATAGACACTAGTAGTATTTGTGCTATTCATGATTGTTATGATGGTATGTTTGGTAATGTTCATGGTGTCTTGTGAAATGTGTTATGTATTATCCATGGATGTTTGAATGCTATGAAGTTGATGATTGAGCAATTGTAGTATGAATAGGTTATTCATATGTAATGTTGCTGCGGATGCATGTTTCTATTAATGTGAAATTTCATACATATGCATCATGATGGCATATTGAAGCTTGGTCATATGATGACCAGGCCATTGTTGAGGTCCCCGTCATGATTATGACGGGCTAAAGGTCCCCATGCTTGAAGAGCATGGGCTTAGGTCCCCATACACGCAGAGTATGGGCATTGGTCCCTGTACCAGAGGGTACAGGCATGGGTGTGCATCGACGGATGCGCACTTTGCATTACCGGTAAAATGCACAAAGGAAAAATAAGGAAAAGATCATGTTGAGCATATTGCATAGCATGCGTGTGAAAAGTGAATGATATATGGTTTTGTGAAGTATAGTTGATGAGTTACATGCTTGTATGTTGTTGATGCCATTTAATTATACTTGCTGAGTCATTAGACTCACCCTTGCTTTGTTGTGTTTTAGGTACCACAGGCAAGAACGGCATGCATGGGAGGGAGTAGTTTTGTTGGAATGCACTCACTGCCTTTCATCCTAAAGAAAGAGTGGCATTTAGTTCATACTTTATAAATAAGCAAACCGATTGAGATTCATTCATAACTTTGGTTGAATGCTTTGGCTTATTTGTAATAATGAGATTAGCGAATTTGGATTATGCTTATTATTGTTTTATCAGAATAGACTATCTTGCATGCTTGGATGAATTTGGATATTGAATTATTGGTAATGTTATATTTAATTATGAAACCTCGGTATAGTTAACTATACAAAGGAGGTTCTCATTTGAAAAATTTGGTAAGTGGTCTTAGTTTTGTTTTGTTTAATTTAATTTTAGTAGCATTTCAGGCCTTTGTCAGGCTGGGGTGTTACAATGTGGTAGTGGTACCAAAAGAAAATATACCATACAAGTTAATAAACAATACAACGTTCTACTCGATCGATACTCGTAAGCTGGTGAAATGACTCAATACACAGAATGAGCCTTGGCAAACTTAGACTATATGGCTTGGCTGACATCGCAACTTCTGCTCACGGTCTTCAATACTTTCTTGATGACTTCATTTCTTGTGTTCTTGAACAGAATGGTAAGAATCGTGCTGACCATCTATAGAAGTTTTCAAGTGAAAAATTATCCATTTAACATTATAAAATGGTATAGGAGGAACAAGGTTGTAATACCCTGTTCAATCTTTAGAACTATATTTGAATTTGAACCGTTTTATCAGGAATTAAAAAGGGATTTCATAATTTCTCTTGAAGGGGATTAAATCTTGGGCCAAAGGTCCATTAGGGGCAGCCAAAACCCCTAGGGTTACTGTAGCACGCCTTCTGCTATAGTACCGCCGTCGCTACAGTAATCACCCCCCTCCCATGCTGCTGTCCAAGAAGAAGGAGGGAGGGAGAAGAACCCTTCGGGTGCCGCCGGCCAAGGAGAAAAGAAGAGGAACAAAGGAGAAGAAGAGGAGCTTCTTCGAGGATAGATCATCGTCTTTCCGTGGGTCTTCAAGGGTAACGAGGTGCTTTCCCCGCTGTTTGATGATGATTAGATGCGAATTCGATTAGTTGGATTGGATTGAATTGCTGCTGTTAGAATTTCAGATGTGTCCAGATTGTTGCGTGGCCAATTTTGGATTCTTAGAAGCCGAATTGGAGGTTTCCATCTCCTAAAGATTTATAGATATTGTTCTTAGCTTTTTGTAGCCGCCAAGAACACCAAATTCCGACGTACGAATCAAAAGTTATGGTATGATCTTCCCTGCTGTCCTCTAAAATAAGTGGTTGTTGTAGTGAGGTTGTATGATTTTGGTATACTCTCAATTTGAGGAGGAGATGATAAACTGGTATGTAACAATTTGGTGAGCCTTTGGGGGCTTTATAATGGAAGAGTAGACGCTGGCGATTCGTGTTAAGAGTAAATTATTCTTGATGTTAGTAAGGTTGTGCAGAAGGGACTGAGACTTGTGGGAGTGATGAAGATTCTTTTAGAAATAAAGTAATTTGATCGTCTTTCATAATATCGGTTAGATGAAAGGTTTGCAGTTTTGCATTCATGACCTTTGATAGTTCATGAATTATGTGGTAGTTGAAACTGTTTTGAGTAAAGTGACATGTTGAAATATTTTATTGGTTCTTAAGTGGTTCCTGTGTTTTGGTCTTAAGAGCTTATTTTGTTTGAGCTGGCAAAGTGATATTGTAATCATAGAAAATAACTTTCCTTGTTAAAGGAAGGAGTGAAGTAGAAGTATTTGAGATTGAAGTCACGTTTTGTAACTTGCAGTTTACTTGAGTGTGCCTAAACCTTATGCTTTTGCCCCATAAGAGAGTTTCCTGATTTTCAAAGGCAATGCCTTCTTCTCATCTAAAGTTTGATCTTCTCTTCGTGCGAGACTTGTGCCCTCAACTGTGGACTCCCCTTATGTTTTCGGAGTTCATTGCCTAATTGACCATTTCCCTTGGTCCTGTGTTCATTGCGAGTGGTAAATGTTTTTCTGGTTGGTGAAAATTGTTTTCATTTGTCTTTTCTTTTGAGAAAGAATCAACCTATTCGTTTCACAGGGGTCTTTCAAAGTGTTTATTAATTGTTGTTGTGAGACCTTGGGTTATAAGTTATTTGAGGAACATTGGAGGATGAATTGATTTCATGTTATAATTCTTGGAGAGAATTTTATTTAAGAAGAATGTATGACTTTGGGCTAAACTGATTGCATTATTGCCACTAGTAGAACCTATAGTGATTTGTGGTCCAAGATCTTTTGTTCATATTGAGTGGAACATTAGAAATTGTTGAAAGTATATGAAATCTTGGTCAGTTTATTCGAGTACCACGATTGGGTACCTTTCACGGTTGTGTAGAAGAATTGTGACGGTGTAGTTTTATGAGCACAGAATGGTGAAGAAATCTAATCGTTATGACCACCTTAGTGAATAACTCTTTGAGAGTTAAAATTTTTTCTAAATATAATTTGGTCGAGGAAATATTTCCGTGTTGATGTTAATGAGTGAGTATGATTGGATTGTGGGAATTTAGGGATTTAATCTAAGGGTTTCCCTGTTTTTATATGAGAAGTTCGATGTAGGAGTCTTGGAGGTTGATTTTTGGGGGATTTGCATCTTTTGTGCCAGATCTTTGATTGCCCAATGATAATGTGTAGAAGGAATAGAATAAGGGTGGATTTCAAATAGAGGGATGATCATTGATAGAACTCGCTTGATGAAGTACATGCAAATGTGTGATGTGAATTCCAAGTAATTCATTCTTGAAGGATTGAGGTGACGGGTTTTTGTACGAAGATCCATTTTGGGGTGCATTTGAGTGTCATCTGTCAAATTAATTCCGTCAGTAAAAGAATTGGCTAGAGTATGTTTTGTGAGGTCAATAGAGCCTCTCTTCAAAGGTGTAGATGAGGTATTTCGATTTGAGTTTGGCGTTGAGGTCGCCAATTGAAGAGTAATAAGTTAGTGTGTTGTGCGATGATTGGAATTCCATAATTTGAGAGAAATTTAATTCTGAAAGAGAAATTGAGAAAAGGTGTTTCCTCGAGTGATGAAGCGCTCCCTTGATTCTTGATTGAGCTATGTGTTTATGAGTGATGTCTTGGCAATTTGAGTTGGTATTTGTGTTGGCATGTGTGATTCTTTCCATTTCGCATGTAATAAAAGAAACATTTGGTTTGGGCATTCGAGTGATTTCTCCTTTGGCTTTTATGGTGTTCATTCGCAAACTGCCTAATTAGAAAGTGGAATAGTTTTCGTGATGAATTTTCAATTTTGGAGTTGACCCTTTTGGTGGGGAGTTGGCATTGCGTGGCTGCGATGAGAATCCTTTATTTTCAGTTGGGATCAGTTTGTAAAAGAGTTTGTTTAAAGTAAGTTCTTTTGTGTGTTCTGGGTTAAAGGAGGTGCTCCTTGTGTAGCGGAAGAGTTCGATTGAGAGATGGAATAAGAGTTTCGTGTGTTATGTGCATGTGGTGTGATTTGGTACCAATAGGGGAGTAAGCCCAAGGTACATTGGGTTGTTTTTGACAGTTGCGGGAATTAATAAGTTAGTGTATCGCTAGGACCGACTTGAGTCCATATGCGAGGTACGCAATGTCTGGTATGTTCCAATGCTGAGCGAATAATTGAGAGATCCAGAGCATGTGATCCAGTTAGAGCCGTTGATCATCGAACAAGATCTTACCTTCGAATCCCAGCTAGTGCAAATTATGGAAGAGTCAGAACGAGTTCTAGGGAACAAAACTTTGAAGTATGTCAAGGTGCTTTGGTCTCATCAGTCCAAAAGAGAGGCCAATTGGGAGCTGGAGTCTCGCATGCGCGATCAATATCCGGATTTGTTCATGACGGTTACGCGTATTCTGTTGTTAATTTTGAGTTGTGGTTTTTCTTTCACGTAGATCGTTGTGAGGATTCGAGGTCGAATCCTATTTTCATCATGAATGTGAAATTTATCCCAGCCTTTTCCCTCTTTGCAATGCGCATAAGGAATAGAAAAATCATGGTCAATAGCATAGAGATCACGTAAACTCTCTAAACCAGGAACTTGTACTCCTAATTGAGTTAAAAGCACACTTTTCCTAGAAAGGGCATCAGCTACTACATTTTCTTTTCCCTTCTTATATTTCACAATGTAAGGAAAAGACTCAATGAATTCGACCCATTTGGCATGTCTACGGTTCAGGTTTGCTTGGCCCTTTAAATACTTTAAAGCCTCATGATCAGAATGAATAATAAACTCTTTAAGCCATAAATAGTGTTGTCAAGTTTCTAACGCATGCACTAATGCATAAAGCTCTTTGTCATAGACCGGATAATTCAATTGAGCACCATTCAGTTTCTCACTAAAATAAGCTACCGGTCTACCCTCTTGCATTAAAACACCGCCAATACCCAATCCACTAGCATCACACTCAATTTCAAAAATTTTAGTAAAATCAGGTAAAACAAGCAATGGTGCTTCAGTCAAACGTTTCTTAAGTTCAGCAAAAGCATTTTCTTGCTCTACCCCCCACACAAATTCAACACCCTTTTTAGTAAGTTCATTCAATGGGGCAGCGACGGTGCTAAAATCCTTCACAAAGCGTCGATAAAAACCAGCGAGACCATGAAAGCTCCTAGTTGACTTACATTCATAGGAGTTGGCCAATTTTTAATCGCTTCAATTTTAGACTCATCTACTTCAACTCCTTGCGCAGAAACAACGTAGCCCAAAAAGATGACACGATCTTTGCAAAAAGTGCACTTCTCTAAATTACCAAACAACCTAGCTTCACGCAAAACTTGCAGAACTTGTCTAAGATGGTCTATATGTTCAGATTCGGTCATCAGAATCGAATATCATCAAAGTAAATGACCACAAATTTACCAATCAAATGCCTTAAAACATGATTCATTAAGTTTATGAATGTACTAGGAGCATTAGTTAAACCAAATGGCATGACTAACCACTCATACAAACCAAATTTCGTTTTGAAGGTTGTTTTCCACTCATCCCCTTCATGCATCCTAATTTGATGGTAACCACTACGCAAATCGATTTTAGAGAAAATAACAAAGACCACTCAATTCGCCTAGCATATCATCTAAGCGAGGTATAGGATGCCGATATCGAATAGTGATATTATTAATCGCCGACAATCTACGCACATACGCCATGAACCATCTTTCTTAGGAACTAAGATAACAGAACAAAGACAAGGGCTTAAGTTTTCACGACGCATTCTTTAGAGATAAGCTCTTGTACTGCTTTCGAATTTCCTTTGTTTCCTCGGGGTTGGTGCGAGACGGTGGTCGGTTCGTAGCGACGCCGCCAGAATCAAGTCGATCTTATGTTCGATCCGCGGATTGGTGGTAGTCCAAATTGGTATCTCCACCGAAAGACGTCATTGAATTCTGCAAAACACAAACAACACCACTAGGAAGAGAAGTGAAGTCGTTAGTCAGCAACGTGTCTTTGTACAAGAGTACAAAGTGCACCAAATTGGGATCCTCGCTGAATTCTCGTGATCTCCGATTTTGTGGCTAACATGACCAAATTCTTCTCTCCTCACGTTGTTTTGTATGGTTCTTCGCCTTTCGCACTCTCCACATGCATCTCAATTTTTGCATTGAAGAGTTCATAATCTGTTGGGGTGTAAGCGGCTTCAAGGTGACATCCATATTGTTCCATCGAAATGTGTAGCGATTTGTACGCCCATCATGAACAGCGGAACGGTCATATTGCCATGGCCGTCCCAAGAGCAAGTGACACACCGTCATAGGCACAACCCTAATCACACGCACCATATAGTTCACCTTCACTTCCTCTTTGTCGCTCAACCATTGCACATGATAAGGACGTGGATGCGGCAAATACTTCAAACCCAACTTATGACACATGTCTTTGCTTGCCAAGTTGTGACAACTCTCGCCATCAATAATCACTTTGCACACCTTACCCTTATCGAGCTTTGCCCAAGTTTGAAACAAATTGCAACACTGTTCGAGTGACGGTGATGGCATCACACTAAGCACCTTGGGCGTGCAAACAATGGAAAACTATTCAGTGTTAGGAAACTCAGGATCGCACTCACATTGTTCAATGTCATCAGTGTGCAAGACTGGCTGTGCATCAGGTGACTCGTCATCACTAGTCGACACATAACCACCCTCCTCTGTGATAAGCATAGTTCTAACATTCGGACAGTCCCTCTGAAAATGGCCAACACCCTTGCACTTATGGCAAATGATATCACGTGAATGGCCGGTCGACCCCATAGAAGAGGCTGCACTAGCAGCGGGTGCCATTGGTCGGCGCACCGGTGATGGTGTACTTGTCGGCTTCTTACTTGCAGAACTATGTATCGCTGAATTACTCACGAACGGAGTGCTCTTGTTCAGCTGGCTTTTGTTATATGGCTGTCCTGGACTGGCTGAAGTACGTGAACGGGCAGCGAACTGTGCATCCTCAATCACTTGGCGCTCAGCTTCGCGTGCTTGGTGCAGCAACTCGATCATGTCATTGTAAGGATGGTGATTGACAATGCGCTTAACAGCATAATTCATTCATGCCAGCTAGAAATCTCGACATGGTCTGCTCTTCATTCTCACGGACATCTGCATGTATCATGACAGTCTCCATTTCCTTATGATATTCATCAATTGATTTCAAACCTTGTCGCAGACATGTTAACTTTTCAAATAGTGAACGCTTGTAGTGGCGAGGTACAAAACATGCACGCAAATGCTGCTTCATCTGCTCCCAAGTGATAATCGGCAACTCATGGCGCTCCATACGCTTACGAATAAATTGCTCCCACCAATGTGTGGCATAATCATCCAAGCCATTGGACACAAGTAAGAGCTTCTTCTCATTCGAATAGTTGTTCATCCGAAACAATTTATCAACTTTCAGCTCCCAAGTGAGGTATTCTTCCATATTTGTACCACCTGAAAATATAGGAAGATTAAATTTGGGCTTGGCGACAAAATCCTCGGTGTCGTCGTGTCAATGGCGATACATGTTGTTGCGGTGGTGGGGGTGTCGGTCATCGTAGTCGTCGACGGGAAAGTCGTCATCACCCTAGAGCTCGGCCTCATCAGCCCAGCTACGGGGTGCACCGTTCACACCTCCTCCTTCGGCGCCTCCACCATGGCTGTCGTTGCCTCGGCCCTGCCCATGTGCCTGAGGGCGTGCCGCGACTGCCACCCCAGCGTTTGGCGGCACCGCCATGCGACGTGCCTATCGCTGTCGTCGCTCCTCATCCATGCGAATAGCACGCTCCTCTGCGTTCTCATTGTGTAAAACGGCTGGAGGTCCATGCACACTCGCGTCGTCAACTTGCACACCCCCACGTAGATTGTGGTGTGCGAACATGGTACGCAGCTCCAGGAAGTTATTGTTGATGGTCGTACGTAGTTGTGTGACCTCCTCCACGAGGTTGTTCAGTCTAGTTTGAACTTCCCCGAGCTCATCGCGCACGCCATTGTCACCATCATGAAGTTGTTTTTGTAGCATCTCACGTAACCGAGTGTACTCCGTCCACGTAACCGGTGCCTTCAGATTAGGAGGGTTCTCCTCGTGACCTGACATGGCAACAACTCACAAACAGCAAGCGATTATATGTGGATTAGTAAAAAAATCTCTCTCTACGCTCGCAACTTACGGTCCTGAACACAAGACAAACTTACCGTTCCAAAGTGAATCAAGGACGGCAAATCGACACCTGTGACAGCGAATGACCTCAACCCGGTAATGTATGAGCGTAACCAAGAGCAAGGGAGTACACAAACGGGTGTAGGTGGAGCTTGGAAGGTAATTGTATATCCTATGCAAACTGATATTCAAGATATTGTAAAGCTAGAGTATTTTGCCTATGTGCTCATCCAAAAGGTTTAAGAGAAGTGTATGAACGCACACGCAAAGATAAATGTGACTTAATACAAACAAAGGAATGAGCTAGTGAGAAGCAATCGGAAATTGCGATGCACAAGCTCGTTTTGCACCAAGTACTAGGAGAGACACTAGCCAATTGCAATGATTATGAATATAAGTGCACAAGATTGCTCAAAGAGATTAAAGACACAATCTGAAATTATGGACTAGGGTTTACTCTTCCCAAATTCGGCCAGCTCCTTTTGTCTTTTCTCTTTTCTTTCTAAAAAACGCAAGAACAAACTCTTCCTCCTTCGCTATTAAGGCAACCAAAGGAAAAGTTGGTATTGGTATTTGTGGGTTTGTCTCTTTTTTTACTTTTTTAAGTCAGGGCTTTTTCTTCAAGCTCATTTGCCTTTTTTCTCTTCTTTTGCAATGGCCTAATGAAAGTTTTGATTCACCCTTTGATTTGCATGTCTCAAAAATTTCGAAGTGTAAACTAATACCAAGAGCAGCCCTTAATGCAATTATCAAAAGCTAGTCTCAAAGGATGAAAAGATAGAAGTGAAGATACAAATTACTCTCTTTTTTTTGTGCTAATTGACGGAAGCAACCATCAATTTTCTTGGGTTTAAGTAGACACAAAAGATGAAGCAACGCAAAGGAAACACAAGGATCAACACTAAAACAAAAACTCTAATGGATAAAAACTTAACTAAACTCACAAGAAAAAAACAGATTGAATCTAGGGTTTGGAAATTTTTGTGTTGTAATTTTCGGTTTAATGGACTATAGGACAGAAAACAAATCTAAACTATGGGTAAATAGCTCTCACCGAGTAAACCTAGAATCTGATACCATATGATACGGGGGATGCCCGATCTTCTCGGTGAGGAACCGTGGATAGATGATGCGAAGTAGACGATGTCACTAGCTGAACACTCGCGCCAATGCACGAATCCTCAACTCTTTGGAATACGCCCAAAACACACCGGATACATGATCGTCGCGAGACCACAAACGACGATCGCCAAGTCCCCAATTCCCAATGGAACGACGGCTTGACCTTGAATTGCGTAATCTAATCAATGGATCGCCTAGTCCTCTCTCAAAGTCCTCGCATGAACTCTGGTTTAGAAAGAACAAGCAATAGCTATGTTTCAATTCTTATACATAAACTGGTCTTAGGTTACAATGGGGGGGTCTAACCCTCAATATATAAGCTCAATGAATAGGGCGCCTATGAATAGTAATAGGACACGGATCACTGTTCACGTGAACAATAATCTGACTCGGATTACTGTTCACCGTGAACAGTAATTTCGGATTTCCTCTATTTCCTTTTATTGAATTTAGGCTAAAATTGGGATGTTGGGTTCTCCTCTTGTCCCTTCGCTTCTTCCTTCTTTCGTGCATGCATTTCTTTCTTCATGCTTTTTTACTTTCGACCAAAATAAGTGTTACTTCTCTTGTTGATATAATTGGGCTGAAATCAATATATTGCTTTTCTTCTTATTCTTCTTCCTTCATTTTGGCCAACCATACCTCCTCTTTGTCATACCTAACTCTGATTGTTGTTATTTGAACATCCTCTTTTGATGGGCTCCCTTCCTCCCACGCCTCCCTCTTAGGATCCATCATTGTATATTCTTCAAATCTGAGTACACATAAAACACAAGATTTAGGTAGTATAAAATTCTCATCAAAAATATTATTATGCTCAGCTAGGAGTGAGTTCACCTCTTGTTGAAGTTGTTTGGCACGTGCTCTAGTAATTGGCCCCTTAGGCAATTCCAGAGTGATATCTTGTGCTTGTGAAGATGGAAAGCTAGAGATGCCCTCATCATTTAATATCCGTTTCACACACTTCCGTTGGTGTGTGGATAAGTGATTATCACAAAGCCTTTACAATGCTCTATCCCAAAGTAGTTATGCCCGCTAAGGTGTCACCTCCATTGGGCCACCAGCCCGCCTGAAGTCTCCTTCTTGCACCAAGTGGGAATTCTGTCTACTCGACACCCGCACATCCAAATGGCACAACTAGCAAAGGAATGTTGCAAATTATTTAATCAGGTCTATCCCATACTAGACTCGTGGTTGTAACACCCCAGCCCAACATGAGCCTGGAATGCTACTAATTAAACATGATAACAAATTTAAACAGAGGACATAATTCTAAATTTCGGCAGAACCTCCTTTGTATAGCTAACTATACCGGAGGTTCCAACAGTCACATATATCAAAGACAATATTCTAACATCTAGTATTCATCAAAACATTCCAAATATGCTAATCAGCTAAAGCATAAACAAGGATATCCAAAATATGCTACTCTCATTATTACAAGTAATCCAATGCATGAAGCATAACCATAATAAGTCCTTAAGCAGTTTGCTTATTATTAAGGTACGATCTAAATGTTAGTCAACTTTAAAGTCGTGTGATAGTGAGTGAATCCAAGACAAGCCTACTCCCTCCCATACATGCCGTTCTTGCAAGTGGTACCTAAAAACACAACAAAAGCAAGAGTGAGCTCAAAGACTCAGCAAGTACAAAACATGGCATCAACAGCATACATAATTGTAATTCATCAATCATTATCCACAACACTATACACCAAAAGTATTACATACTCATGCTATGCAATATGCTCAAAATGCTCTTTAACTTTCTCTTTCTCTTTTGCATTTTACCGATAATGCAGAGCGTGCATCCGTCGATACACACCCATGCCTGTGCCATCTGGCACAGGGACCATTGCTCATACTCCACCAGTATGGGGACTTAAGCCCACACTCCACGAGCATGGGGACCTTTAGCCCGTCATAATCATGATGGGGACCTCAACAATTGCTTGGTCATCACATGACCAAGTTTCAATATGCCATCATGATGCATATGAATGAAATCTTATATCACCATAAATAAGCATTCGTATCAACATTGCATATGAATAAACCTATTCATACCACAAGCATTCATAAATAGCACATAATTCATTACACTAGAAAATATGAATATTAACATTCATAATAATCTTAGCAACCATGAACAGCACATATGCTCATAATTAATTCTATCACATGAACATCCATGAACAGCACATAAGCTCATAATTAATTCTATCACATGAACATCCATGAACGACACATAATAATCTTAGCAAACAAAGCCATTCAATCATATTAATTCTATCTATCATGGTACTTGTCTTAACCGCGTGAGGACGGAGGACGTGAAAAGGGTGCTGCCCCCGGGACCAATCCCCCACCTGAATATATATAAGAGCATACTAAGACCACAGTAATGGACCAAACAAACTATATAAGCAAGCATGAACTCGCAATAGATTCTAACGCGACCCCAACTCCAATTCCTAAATATCGATCTGTCCCCTCTGTGGACAGTCACATTCTAAAAATCATATCTTTTAGTACAGGAGTCCAAATAGGGTGATCTTGGACTTTCTGGAAAGGTTATCAATTTATCCAACTAATCCTAGGTGATGATCCTTCTTGATTCGGCCATCAAAAACCCCTACCAAGCTAATTAACAAAACATCGATTTCGCGTCGGGTTTCTTGACAGTAATACCAAAACTACCATGACTTTCGGTACCATTGTCCAAAATTCATATTATTTAGCTTTATGGAATGCTGAGCTAATTATCTACATCTTTCGTTATAGTGATCTCCTCTAATTTTTTCTTTAACTAACCGCTTAAGTCAGAATACTAAAAACTGTCAGGATACCGACAGATTTGCAAAACAGCAAACTAAACAGATCTAGTAATCGGTTTCCCTCAACTAGACAAATTCTAAAATTTCTCTCTAATCTCGATTCTAATCTCTAATTAAATTAACAAAACGGAGAGGGAAAACCAGATCGTTACCCTGGAGACCGCGACGAGGAACACCGATCTCCCGCGCGATCTTCTCTTTTCTTTCACCTTTCCTTCTCCCCTTCTTTCTTCTTCTCTTTCCTGGCTTCCTTCAGCTCTTATCTCTCTCTAGCGCAGCATCAAACCACACATACATGCATGCAAACTCTCACGTGCCGCAGGGAATCAAGGAGGCAAATTAATGCCATCATGCAACCAAGCCTAGATGTGTGTAGGGGCTGCATGTAACAACTTGTTCTCTCTCCATAATGCATGAAGGAGCAGCCAATGTGTGCACAACAATGTAGCTAATGCATGCACAATAAGCAGCACGGGCTGGCGTACCAATGCATGCACAACAAAGACATGGTAGGCAAAGAAGCGCCGGCAGGGTGTGGTCGACTCTCCACATGCACGGGCGGATGGTTGGCGACGTGCCGGTCGAGCGGCACCGGGCTTATGACGGTCAGAGGAGCACCGACGCCAAGAAAGGTGAACAAACAACCGCGCACGGAAAAAAAAAAAAAAACAAGAAACGCTGCTAGGGTTTGACAGAAAAAGGACGCTCCCTCTCTTATCCACTAGAGGGCTAGCCCACTCGGCCTAGGCTGTCTTGGGCCGAAAGCCTAAGGTCTAAATCCTCCACAAAAATTCTGAGGTTTTAGATTAATTCCTTCTCTAAACATTAGTGCATTCACTAATGAATATTCGAGATATTACATTCTACCCACCTTAACAGAATTCGACCTCGAATTCTAAATGTTAATCTTGAGCATATCATTCAATATATAAAGTTATTTTGTATGATGCTCTGATTACTCATATATTTCTTTAAGAAAAGAAAGTTGTCGCAAGATGGGAATCATTTAGAGAATGCTCACGACTAGGACTAATACAAACAGATGACATAGAAGTCGCTACATAGAGTAATAGAGATCCTTGAAAAAGGATGCCTGAGAGAAGATTGTCTTCTTGACCGGTACCAAATTAACAATAATGAACGACACAGAGTATAGGTATATATATATATATATATATATATATAAGCAAGGTTACTTTTCTTAATAAATAAATGAATTTATTGAAATTGAAAGAATGTAAAATAATTAAACATAGAACTTACGAATTGATCAATGTTCCAAGAATTTGACAAAATTTGCCCATCGCATATAGCTAGTCGTATGGGACCTGGCCTGTAACTTCGACTACGCAGTAAGGACCTTCCCACTTGAGAGAAAGTTTATTGCGATTTGCTTGGTTACGAATTTTTCGAGAACTGTGATCACCTACAAAGAAGGTCTGCGAGGTTGCACCTTACGACTATGGTACCTTCGCATGGCTTGTTGATAGACCGCCGATCGCATAAGGGCTTCGCTTTTGTCGCTCTTCAAGGAAATTGACATCGTTGAGTTCGCTCATTCCGATCGCTTTTGTTAAAACAATCGCCCGAAAGCAGAGCCAATTTTGAGTTCTAGAGGAAGCATGGCTTCAAAGACCATAAACCAAAAAGAATAGTGTTTCACCGGTCGCGACGATCGTCGTGGGTTCGGACGCCCATAATACGAGATAGGAGTTCTTGAATCCAAGCTCCTCGACCGCTTGATTAATCGGTGAATACTCGGCGCTTGATCCCTTGCATAATGATACCGTTAGCTCATTAATCGCTCCGCTGTTCGTGGATGAGCAATGTATAAAATAAACTTTGACACCAAGTTCATCGCAATTCTTGAAATTGACCGCTAGAGAATCGGGCACCATTATCGTGTTTATACTGTTGGGTACACCAAATCGTGTGATCACATTTTCATGAGAAATCTCTTAGCTGCCTCGGCTTGTTATTTTAACAACTAGCTCGGCCTCGATCCATTTTGTAAACGTGTCAATCATGACGAAAAGGAATTCGAAGGCCCCGGGTGCTCTTGGAAAAGGTCCTGAATGTCCAAATCCACAAAGTTGCAAAAGGCCAAGAAAGAGGAATTGTTTGTAAGACTTGTGCTGGCTGATGTACTTGTCGGCTATGAAACTGACATTGTACGCACTTCGTCACAAGCTCTTTTGCATCATGAAGGGCAGTTGGCCAGTAATATCCTTGCCTAAAGGCTTTACCGACCGTAGTTCTCAGAGGAATGATGTGCTCCATAGACTCCTTCATGGATTTCGTTAGCAACTTAATGCCATCCGCTTGAGATATGCATCTCATCAACACTCCATGAGATCCTCGTTTATACAAGGTACGCTCGATTAGAGTGTATGATTTAGCTTTTGTATATACGATCGCCTCTACATCATCTTAGGAATTATGTCATGTCAAGATAATTGTAGATCGATGTCATCGATCTCTACCTTGATCGTGACAAATACCAACCGTCAACGACCGTGGAGTATCCATGTTCCTTTGATCGGTTTGTACGACCTGTAGGAATCATGTATGTTCTCGGAAGGCTCGACTACCGAGGGTGAATCGAGTTGCTCGAGAAAACTCCCAAGGGACTGGCCGACCTCGTGGAGGCCATCCATGCTAACCGGTCTCGCCGAAAGTTTTCCTTTCTAGGAATATGTTGATCCGAAACCAAGAAGTGCTTTTCGAAGTTTTCATACTTCCGCCAGATAAGATGACATCTTGGTACTCGAGCATTGATACTTTTTCCTACTTGATTCGCTACTAGTTGAGAATCACCTTTCACTAGTAATCATGCGAATCCCGAGCTTAACGAGTCGCCGTCGAGTCTTGCCAAGAAACCTTCATATTCGCCACATTATTTGTGGCAGGAAAATTTAACTGGATGGCGTACTTGATGTGTTCGCTAGTAGGGGATATCAAGACCACTCCAACCACCGATCCTTTTAACATCAAGGAACCGTCGAAGTACATTGTCCACTCCTCGTAGTGTTCGTACTCAGGCCCTTGGGTGGGTTCAGGGTTTGTCCATTCGGCGATGAATTCTGCTATTGCTTGGGACTTTACTGCTGTTCGTGAAATAAAATTGAGGTCAAACGCCCCTAGCTCAACCGCCCATTTTGTTATTCGTTCTGATGATTCCCTGTTTCCAAGGACTTGACCAAAAGGATATCCGCTTCCAGACGACCACTTTGTGGGCCCGAAAGTAGTGCCTTAGCTTCCTTGAAGACATAAGGAGACCATAGAGCAACTTTTGTACCGTGGGTATCTTTTCTTTGGTCCATGTAAGACTTCACTTACGTAATAAATCGGTCGTTGGATGTTATCCTTTCACGACCAAGACACCGCTTCCATTGCTTGTGGTGTTCTTCGCCACGTAAATTAGCAATGTTTCTCTCGATCTCTGAGAGACTAAGACCGGGGTACTCGTAAGGTACTTTTTAAGTTTTTCAAAGGCATCGTTTGCCTCTTTAGTCCACTCGAAATTCCCATGTTTCTGAAGAAGTTTAAAGAAAGATAATCCTTTTTCCCCTAACCTTGCTATGAAACGACTTAGTGCTGCCATACAGCCGGTTAGTTTTTGAACTTCCTTGTTTGTGGTCGGAGGGCGCATCTGATCGATGGCCGCTATTTTAATTGGGTTTGCCTCAATACCTCTAGCCGAGACTAGGAAACCGAGCAGTTTTCCAGCAGAAACTCCGAACACACACTTTTCCAGATTCAACTTGAGGTTATGCCTTCTCAAGTTGTTGAAAGTTTCTTGTAAGTCAGAGATGTGATTTCCAGCGTTGGTAGTCTTTACGACCAAATCGTCAACGTAAGCTTCTATATTCCGACCTATTTGTGGACTAAAGGTTTTTTGCATCAACCTTTGAAAAGTTGCACCAGCGTTTTTGAGACCAAATGGCATCTTAACATAACAGTAAGTGCCATATGGGGTGATGAAGGAAGTTTTCTCCTCATCTTCTTTACACATATTAACTGGTGGTACCTCGACACGATCTAGAAAACTTAGTAACTCACACCCAGAGGTAGAGTCTACGAGTTGGTCAATGCGTGGAAGGGGAAAATCATCCTACGCATAAGCTTTATTAAGGTGCGAAAGTCGATACACATTCGACATTTCCCATTATTTTTCCTAACCATTACGTGATTGGCAAGCCATTGAGGGTGGTCGACTTCACGAATAAACCCATTTTGAGGAGTTTGTCAATCTCCGATCGATTGCTTCCTTCGACGGGTGCAAAACATCGCAGCCGCTTGATCGGTTTTTTGTCAGTCGAGAGCTAGCTTTGTGCTCGATCACCTCCTGTGGGACTCAAGCATATCGGACGCTTGCCGTGCAAACACATCCCGATTCGCCGGAGGAAGGAGACGAGCGACTCTTCCTATTTGGGGTCGAGTCTTGCCCCGACCGTAATCTTGGCGTAAATGAGTCAAGATTCTCGCCCGGTGGCGACTTGATTTGTCCCGAGAAGTGCCTTTGTCGAGTGGTACATCCTTTGTCCGGCCTGAGGGCTTGGGTGTCATCTTTGGCCTCGAGTGTTTGGCCCGCATGGTAGATGGATTAGCCTCTCCGCCGGAAGTTCATCGACTCGCCAAAGGATTTTCGATCACATACGTAAGCCATTTTTCGATCTCCCCGAATAGTGATGAGTCCCTTTGGTCCCGATATTTTCAGACTCTGATAACCATAATATGTGGCTATCATGAACTTTGATAATGCTGGTCGACCAAGAATTCCGTTGTATGCGGATTCAAAGTTTACCACATCAAATGGAATTTTTTCTGTTCGAAAGTTATCAGGCCTTCCGAACGTAACCGGTAGGGAAACTTATCCCATTGGTTGAGCGGTGGAGCTAGGAACTATGCCGTGAAAAGCATATTTTACCGGTTTCACCTTTGACATGGGGACCTGCATCTCTTTTAAAGCCCCCGCAAATAATATATTCAAAGAACTACCTCCATCTATTAAGAGTCTATTAACCCTACAATTATTAACAGTTGGTTCAATAATAATAGGGAACCTACCTGGTTGAGTCGAAGGGATGGGGCAGTCGTCTTTGCTGAAGGAAATTACCGTGTCCGACCACTTCGATTGCTTGATGATGGTCGGAGATTCGACTAGGATGACCTCCCGCTCCATGGCTTTCAGATGACGTTTGGACTCGTATGAAGAAGATCCTCCAAAAATCATGTTGACTGTGTGTTGGGTCCTGGTACTCCATCTCTTCGTCGCCATCCTTGTCCTTTTTGGAGCTCGTTTCTTCGGGTTCCTGTATTGCGGGAAATGGTCCTTTACCTGCATAATAATCCTCTAGTTTCTTTTGCCAAACTCGACAGTGTGCGAGATCATGCCCCGCTGTTGGTGAAGTGGACATCACTTGTTTTTCCGAACCCCTCACGGAGCTTGCCTTGCCTCGACGGTAGTCCTTCTTACCCTTCATGAGCTTATCAGAATGGCTAGGACTTCCTTGTCGTCGGAGTCTGCGGTGCTTTTTCTTCTTGAGAGACTTCTTATTCTTTTTTCTCTGGTTTGTCCAGCCGGGCCGAGGAATCTTGTCTTTTCGATCAATGGCTTCAAGACCACTCGATTGCTTCGCTAGTGGTGGCATACTTGTCGGCCATGTCAAAAAGCTCAATCTGTTGTTCTTGGAGAGTTCATTGCTATATCCTCCGTAACCGCTGATTTCTCGACTGTTTTAAAAGCCCGAATAACAGATGACTCTGCGACTTGGTATAGAATTGCTAACCTGGTGAACCTCTTGATGTATTGACGAAGTCTCATCGTAACCCTACAGATTCGTGGAGATCATCCTCCTTCAGGAGATCGTGACGTGCTCCTAGAAGTTTGCAATTAGAAGATCACAGAGTTGCTCCCAAGTATAGATTGATCGTAGGTAGGTTCAATAACCACGATAACGCGCACCCTTCGAGCACGTGGGTAGATAGTTGGCCATCACATTCTCATCGCCACCAGTAGAGCTCGATGGCGGTGGTATATATTTGGAGAAATTCCAATGGGTTTTGAGTCCCATTGAACTTGTCCAAGTTGGCTTGGTCGGGCAGGTTAGGCTAACGCACGCCTTGAGCCCCGCAGAGAAGGCTCGACAACCTGTGATTGATTCATGGCGCCTTCTCTAGGAAGGTGTCGGATTGTAATCGGTCGGAGACCGGTTCCTAAGATTGGAACGCTGGACCTCCGGTGTGCCGATCCGATCGTGGACATTGATGTAATGCCTTCGACCGGCCACTTCATTCAAACGATGTCTGAGATCGTTGAGTCCAAGTGGTGGTTCTTCTCGATGTGATGGGGGAGTGGCTACCTGAAATAGCCTTCTCCCCTCGTGACTCCTTTGTCGGAAGCGTCGAGGGGGTCTTGGTGTCGATTGTTCCCTAGCATGACTATGTTATCCCCTGCTGAGGAAGGAATGTTGGGATGAGGTCATAGTTTGACTCCCTGAAACCCTTTGTTCCCGATACGCTTCCGTGTGCTGCATGGTCTGTTGGAGAATTTCGGACACTTGACCTATGAGCTGTACAAAACCTAGAGTTTCTGCTAAAGTAGGATCAGAATTATTTAACATATCTTGAATACGTTGTAAGTTTTGTACAGTTACCGAAGGTCTCAGGGGGTTCATACTGGTCGTAGGTGTACGCAGACCTAAACCTTCCCCCGATCTTCGGATTTGATCTGCCCTATCAGTTACTCTACGTGGGGTAATGCCAGGCGAGTTAACTGATTGACGTCGATCAGTTCTGTTGCCTTCGAAAGTTGGTGCCTGACGGCACAGATCATTTCTAACAACACGTGATGGCGTGGTAGAGAATGTAGGACCGTGCAGGGCATCTTGATTATCATCTCCGATCGCATTGACTTCGTGCTTCTAGCATTGATCTTCCGATGAGCTTCCATCGTAACTAATGGAGAGCTTCTTAGTGCCTCTGCCAGAAGTTTCCACAATGGAGAGTGGTCGGAAATGAGCACCTCCTGAGGTCTTCACCGATCCGATTTAATCGCCGATCGTATGCTGAGTGTGATCATCCCCACATGGCCTACGACCAGTGGAGGCTTCATCGACACCGTCACCAGGTGTCGGTTGACTCCTGTTTTGCTGGTCAGAAAGACCGGGCTTGAAGAGGTCCCCTAACATTCCGAGATGATCGGAATGGATGGTTCCTCTGATTGCTCCACTGGTAGTGGTGGCGCATCCTCGTCCATCCGGTCGACCTAGCTAACGTTAGCGACGTGCGAGCCGGCGGAGGAGGAAGAGGAGGATGACATGCCATTTTCTTCCATGGCACGGATGCATCCTTCCAAGTCAAGGTCGGCGTAATCCGCCAAGTCGAACCAATTCTCCTCATTCCAAACTCCGGGCATAGTCGCATGAGCGATTGCAGGAATTTGGGCGAGGGTTTGTATGAGCGAAGAGTTTCTTCAGGAAACTTACGTCTTCTTCCCCACGGACAGCGCCAGCTGTCGACGATCGAATCGCCGATCTTATGAAAATGAAAGAGGAAAATGACGTGAAATCTCCTGGGATGGAATGGGGGCCGCTCTTTATTGATATGAACTGGATTTACAAGACCTGACTAGGCACTACCCTAAATACACTGAATGTGAGGAATGTCTAACTAAGTAATCAGGCTTAGACTCTAAGTCTAAGACCGACATCTTCCTTCTAATTCGGTAGCTTAAGCTTCGTGGTTTGTCTTCTCTTGTTTTTTCGCCTCTTCTCCAGTCCCTTCGCTCTTCGTGACTCCACCCTTAAATAACTCCCCAAGAGGTGACAAGGTTATTCGGAGAAAGCGTCCTCGTGAAACGTTACGATCGGGTCGGAGCGGTAAGGCGATTAACAATGTGTCAACTTCCTTGCGGTTATCTGCTAGATGCTTAACCGTAGGGTAGTTAATTGTCAGTGTCTCAGATTATATCATCGCATCGGTTTGGAACATATAACACGTGTTCTATTCATCATACTGAAGAAATGCCAATTCATAGCTTTTCCGAGCGGCTACGGTGAGCCTCAGGCACAAAGCCTAGTCAGGCAGGTACCCATCGTGTAACCTCTGGAATCCTCACGACCAGTGAGGTCGTTAGCCTTAGGGGTTACGACCATGAAGACGTATGGTCTTTTATGTATTAATTAATACATAGAGGTTTTAATCCTCGTCAATACCGGTATATGTAGAAGAGAAGTGGATGTCATATTCATATTTGCATCAAGTGCATAGCATTTTCTTGTGTATTCGATATATTGAGAATGTACTGTCTTTGATTCGATGTTTCTTGTAATATTCAATTGTATTTGCTGAGTCTTGGACTCATGCTTATTTTTGTTGTTTAGGTGATCGTCGAAGATGACATTCATTGGGGGAAATTAGCTCACGGTTGCATATCACAATGCTTCACACATTCATTACCGAATAATATTTCTATTACTTTGTTTCAATGAGACTCGATTATTGTAATATTTGGCCTGTTGGTACTTCAATTGGTTCCTTTCATAACTTCAGATATTAGATGATACGTATTTCTTGTTGGAACTTATTCATAATGCTTATAACCTTGATGGTGATGTTTTTAACTGTAGCTTTGAGTTTAGTCTCTTGCTGAAATTTCTGCATTAGTACTGTTAGTAGTAATATTTAATCGTTGTCTAGTTGTCATTCGTTGTTTATTTAATTAAGTTAATTGTAAGTTCAGTTTTGGATTTGTAATTCTTAGTTATATCTTGGCTTCCGCATAGCTACGGTGTTACAGCCATAGACTAGTGTGGTCGAAGGCATAGACCGGTGTGGTCGAAATAATCTAGTCGAAGCCATAGACCAGTGTGGTCGAAGGCATAGACTAGTGTGGTCGTAAACTAGTGGTCGAATCCTTGGACCCGTGTGGTCACAACACACTGTCGAAACTGAGTGGTCGAAACTTAGTTGTCGAAACTGAGTGATCGAAACTAAGTGGTCGAAACTGAGTGGTCAAAACTCGCTGGGTGAAATCGAGTGATCGAGACTCGATTGGTAAATCGAGTGATCGTAACTCGGTGGTTAAATCGAGTGATCGTAACTCAGTGGTCGAAACTGAGTGGTCGTATGAGTGGTCGAGACTGAGTGGTCGAAACTGAATGGTCGAGACTTAGTGGTCGACACTAAATGATCGGAACTCAGTGGTCGAAATTGAGTGGTCGAGACTTAGTGGTCGAAACTGAGTGGTTGAAACTCAGTGCTCGAGACTGAATGGTCGAAACTGGATGGTCAAAACTCAGCGGTCGAGACTCAGCGGTCGAAATTGAGTAGTCGAATCTGAGTGGTCGAAACTCAGTAGTCAAAAGTGAATGGTCAAAACTCAGTGGTCGAACTGAGTGGTCGAAACTGAGTGGTCGAGACTCAGTGGTCGAAACTGAACAGTCGAATGAGTGCTTGAGACTGAGTGGTCGAAACTGAGTGATCGAGACTCAGTGGTCGAAACTGAGTGGTCGAATGAGTGGTCGAGACTCAGTGGTCGAAACCGAGTGGTCGTGACTCAGTAGTCGAGACTGAGTGGTCGAAACTGGATGGTCGAAACTCAGTGGTCAAAAGTGAGTGGTCGAATCTGAATGGTCGAAACTCAGTAGTCGAAACTCAGTGGTCTAAAGTGAGTGGTCGGACTGAGTGGTCAAAACTGAGTAGTTGAATGAGTGGTCGAGACTCAGTGGTCGAAATTGAATGATCAGAACGCAGTGGTCAAAACTGAGTGGTCGAGACTCAGTGGTTGAAATTGAGTGGTTGAGACTCAATGGTCGAAACTGAGTGGTCGAAACTGTATGGTCGAAACACAGTGGTCGAATACTCAGTGGTCGAATACTCAGTGGTCGAAACTGAGTTATCGAAACTCAGTGGTTGACACTCAGTAGTTGAAACTGAGTGGCCAAAACTGAGTGGTCGGACCTGAGTGGTTGAAACTCAGTGGTCGAGACTCAGTGGTCGAAACTGAGTGGTAAAAACTATGTGGTCAAAACGTGGTGGTAGAAACTGTGTTTAGACTACCTGGTCTGAAGGGGGTTCAACTATATTCCACGCGGAAGGAGGTTCTACTGCACATGAAGACTACACGATCACACAATCAGAAGAAGGTTCCACTACGTGTAGTCGAAAGAGGTTCGACTACGTGTGAAGACTACACGATCACATGTTCGAAAGAAGGTTCGACTACGTGTAGTCGAAGGAGGTTCGACCATGTGTAGTCGAAGGAAGTTTGACTACACGTGAAGACTACCCTGTCTACAACGTGTTCGTTGATCCGGTAATGCTACCGCGCAACTAGAATGCGCATGAGCATCTAGTGGCCATTAGGAACATACTGGGATGATGCGGAGGGGACAAGTTACTGGAGATGGTCTAGCGGTGGTGGACAACGACGACGAGAGAAGCTCTAGTCGATAGTGAGGGCCTGAGGAAAATGAGTAGCCTCAACCCTCATGATAGCTTCCCGGGCATAGGAAGATGATTCCAAAGAAATGCCTTGGAGTATGCTTCACCGTCGAGGTCGACGGCGGTTCCGATGGGTGTTAATGGCGATAGTGATGTGGTGGTGGCGCCCGGCCGAAACGAGCGCTCAAGCCTTACCCGGAACTCAAGCTCGTTTGAGGAATGGAGGAGGTGGAACTAGTACTAGTGTAGCGAGAAAAGGCAATGAGGGGCTCGGGGTTGCTATTTATAGCTGCTTGAGCGGAGATCGCCCGAGAGCTTGCGATGCATTCCACACGACCTGACAATGAGGAGTGGTCGGTGATGTTGACAGAGTTGGCAGCATAGTGCTGACAGTGTGACGGGTTGAGTGACGGCGAATAATGGCCGAGTGACAACATTTGGCACATATGGGCATAGGCGTTGGCGCTGAAGCTGGTTGTCAAACGCCGGTGAAGAAAGCAGAGGAGTAGAGGCTATAGGTGGGCCTGAGTTTGACCGAGATGTGTTGGCTGCATGTGGCATGACGAAAATGGAATCTGCACGGTATGTGTCGGGCTTCTTCATGAAGGAAAATGTGGTTCAAACTTGGAGCGGGGAGACTTGTCGCTTCTGTGTTGTTGGTAACTTCACGAAGGACGATGTACAAAATAGGATGAGTCCTCGATTCGGACTTGCTGAAGGATGGCAAGGGTCATCGGCCTTTAACATGTTGCTACTTGATTCGATATATTGTAAACCCAACTATTTAATTTCGTAAAATTAAAACAAAGTTTATTTAAATTATTTATTAAAATTGTGCTCAGTCGTCGGCTTGATCTACGACTGGTCTCAGTCGCGTTTAGGCCCGACGACTGTACCCAACACAGATTGAGACACGTGGAAGACCAATGCCTCGACCACGGTTAAATTAAGCAGCTAGGCCTCCTGTCACCTAATTCTTGGCCCATCGCGCGATTAGGCCTAGTCGTCTGGTGGGCCAGTTGCGAAGTGTTATGAGGGTTATTTTTGTAAAAAAATAAAGCATGAATTATTTTTGTAAAACTATTAAAAATGTTTATTTAGAAGAAAAAAATTAGAGGGAGAGAAGGCGCAGACGAGAGGAGAATTTTTTTTTGAAATAATATTAATTTAAAAGATAATTACAAAAATAAATAGTCAAAATTTAAAATTACAAAACTAAACGCATGTCGCCAATTGGAATGGTGACAGAAGCATGTCGCCATTCCAATTGGTGATAGGGACCTAGCCATTGGCGACAGGGGGCTCAACAGTATCTAGAGCTCCATGTCGCTATTTGATTTGGTGACAGGGGCGACAAGTCCCTGTCGACAATTCAACTAGCGATAAGGATCCTTAATTTATTAATTTTAAAAATAAAAAAACCGTCATTTCAAATGGCGATAGGGATCCTACAAGTCCCTGTCGCCATTCCAAATGGTGACATAATCTCCCTATAAAAGACCCTTGAAACCCTAAAATTCAGGAAAAACTCACTTTTATTCAGAAAAAAGAGAAAGAGGGGAGGGAAGGGAGAAGAGTAGAGGAGGGAGAAGCTAGCGAAGCACTGCCCGTCTGGTCGCCCACCTTTTAGGTAATTTTTTTAACCAAATGGATTACATAGTTTTAGATGTACGATTACGTAGTGTAGTATGTTGTACATAATCCTTTTCGGTGGGTAGTTTAGTTTTAGATGTGTGGTTAATCGTGGAAATCTTGTTTATGGTGCAGTACATTGAATATGTTGGATGCCACCAACTTCAAAATTTACTACGACCAGGGTAGTCATTCTTGAGGTTCCTAAGGGGATTGATTTGCGTTATTTCCAATCGACGACCGTGCCTCTGCCATGACTAGAGCAGCATACATGAGGCACTTTGATGCGGTGGTTGTTTCACTCATTCGATTTGGACCATGCTGTGTATGATCTAAGATTAAGTTATCTTGCCCCCCGAGCAACACAGCGTACATATTGGGAGTTAGTGCAGCTCAAGGGAACAAGGTCATGGCAGTCATATGTACGCATGGCGAGGGAGGAATGGTGGGATTTGGTCCTTGTGGCCTAGGCTTATGCCAAGCCTACTCTTGCATCGGCGGCTGAACAAGAAGGTGGTGATGCCAAAGAAAAAGTTAAGGACTCTAGCCACAGCGCAGCGCACACAATGGCCGAAGCTCTCGGAGTTGCTGATGTTGTCGATGAAGACCCTGCGGAAGTAGCTCCTTCTGTCAAGCAAACTAGTGGGCTTGCTGACGAGGGTGAGGAGCTAGAAGTCCTAGTGCAAAGGATGGATCTCAAAGACCGGGACTACATGACATTCTCAGAAGATGAAGGATCCGATGACAAGGATGATGTGGACCAGCAGGCGGTTCCATCTGAGTGGAACACATACCAGTTCGATAACCTCGTCGTTAACGAAGGCTCCCATGTGCCGTGTGAGTATGACCAGAGCAAGATTAGGCAAATGCAAGGAGGCCGTGTAGGAGGCGGTCAAATTTTGGGCCTTATCGGTGCGGCGTACATTCACAGTCGTCAAGTCTAACCCAAGATGCTACGACGTGAAGTGCGATATAGAGGGATGCCCTTGGCGAGTACACGCATTTCGGCCTAAGTGGGATATCTACTGGAAATGCTCTATAGTGGTCCCTTACACATGTGTCGTCGCTGAGTCAGTGCAGTCCCACAAATACCTATCATCAAGCTTCATCGCCAACCTCATGTACGGTGAGATCGTGGATAATCTAGATTTTGAGCTACGATCCATCATTTGAGAGATTGAGGTAATGTTCTAGTACACAGTCAGCTATGCCAAGGCGTGGAGGGCAAAACAAAAGGCATTGGAATCAATATTCGGTACGTTCGAGGACTCCTACCACAACCTCCCCGGGCTACTCCGAGTCATAGAAGACAGGAACCCCGACACTCATGTCGACTTTCAAGATTCCACACATCCGAAGTGGACCAATAAGAGGGTACTACAGCAATCATTCTTTGCCTTTGGTCCATGCATCAATGCATTCCCGCACTGTCGTCCAATCTTGTGCGTGGATGATATATTCTCAACTGAAAAGTACAAGGGCCAGATACTGACTGCAATAGCGAAGGATGGGAACAATTAAGTTCTTCCCGTGGCATTCGCTTTCATTGAAAGCGAGAACACGGACAACTGGTTGTGGTTCCTGAGGAATTTGAGGATTTATGTTCTACATGGTCGTCCAAACATATGTGTCATACATGATCGGCATGCGGGGCTGCTGAGTGCAATAACTTAGCTACAACAAGGAGAGAACGAACCGCTTCTATGGGCGGATCTACAGAGCAAGTGGTGCATGAGGCACTTGGGTCCAAACTTCTACAGGTAGTTCCACAACAATGATTTGACGAACCTGTTCAAACGGCTGTGCAACCAAAACCAGCAGTGAAAGTTTGAAGCACTCTGGAATATTCTAGATGAGCGGACCTAGACGCACAGAAGGGAGGCAGCGAAAAGGGCCGCCCTAAGCGCTGACCAGACCCTCGAAGCATTGCCACAGCTACCCATAAATGGTCCTAGTGTGACAAGGAAGACAGGGGTGCAGGTGAAATGCTTCTCAGATTGGATTGAGCACAAGCCTAAGGAGAAGTGGTCGCTACTATATGATAGGGGTGGTGCTCGATATGGTATCATGACAACCAATCTAGCCGAGGTGTACAACTAGGTCATGTGCGGCGCAAGGTGCCTCCCCTTGATTGGTATTGTAGAGGCAATTCTCCACGGTACTACAAGTTACTTTGTTGATAGAAGCAACAACACGTCATTCACCATGACAAATGATAAAGTGCTCTACTCCGCTATGATGACCAAGTACATAGAGGAGAAGAGCAAGGAGGGTGAGATGCACCGGGTATTCAAGATGGGCACAAGGGAGCTTCGCTTCAAGATAATGTGTAGGGATAAAGGACACCGCAGGACGAACTGTGAGAGAATCACCCACGAATGCACGCTACGTCGCGCTAGTTACATATGCACATGTAACAAGCCCCTTTTCTGCATAGGCCGTGCTCCCATGTCATGGCCACATGTTCAATAGTGACACAGCATTCTGGCCAGTACCTCTCTAACTATTTCAACAAGGAGGTGGTGATACAAACCTAGAGTGGAAAGATGTATGATTACACTGTGGTTAGCCATTTCACTGGCCATCTGACCTAGGACCAACTTATCTGGGCCGCAGATATTAATAGGTTGAAGGGAAAAGTTGGCCGACGATAGGTACGACACATCAGGAACGACATGGACGAAGTAGAAGCCGGACGTCGTACGAAGAAGTGCTCTACTTGCAGGGAGCCTGTGCACACCTTCAAAAAGGGCCCTACAAGAAATCCTCAGGACGAAGGAGATATTGGTACTCCAGACGTCACCACGGGGACCTTATCCAACCGTCCGACTCGAGGCGATCCACATGGGAGACGTTAAGGTCGCGGCCACAGGAAATATTCATCCAATTGAAATATGTGGTGCCCAATACTTTGTAATATCACTTTGCTTTGTAAAAAACTAGGTTTTATGACGTTGTGATTTATTGACAAAAGATGTTATGTAATGTCATTGTGATTTGTCGACAAAAATGTGCTCAGAAAGTAGAAATTTTTATTTATTGACAAAAGATGTTATGACGTTGTGCTGAATGTTATATAATATCAATGTGATTTGTCGATAAAATATCTGCTCTGAAATACTCAGTACAAAAGGAGTGGAGACGAATTAAAAAATGACGGTTTTTCAAATTCCAAAATAAAAAAATTTAAGGATCCCTATCGTCAGTTGAATTGACGACGAGTCGCCAATTCAAATTGCGACAGAGAGCTCTGGGTACTATTGAGCCTCTAGTTGCTAGTCTCCTGTCGTCAATTGAAATGACGAGGTGTATAGTTTGTAAATCTAATTGGCGAGAGGTGTCTATTTTTATAATTTTTTATTTCGACTATTTATTTTTGTAATTATCTTTTAAATTAATGTTATTTAAAAAAAATCGAGAGAGGAGAGCAGAAGACAACAGCACAGCGGGGAGGAGAAGAAGCGCCGCGTCGGCGGATTGGGATTTTTTTTCCCCTCTCTCCCCCCTTCGTTGCTGGAGATGCGACCGGTGGGGCCCGGGAGGCAGCGCGAATCGGTCTATCGTTCGGGTGCGGCTCCCGCGACGGCGGCCGCCACCTGAGGAGGATGTTCGACTGGAACGACGACCAGCAGCAGGTGCGCCGCCGAGAAACCCATCGCCTCCCCCCTTCTTGTCCTAATCTTGTGCTCTGCTTTCACGGCTGGATCTGCTCCGGTTTGGTGATTCGCCGTGGGATTCTGTGCCCTGTATGTTGCGCTCTTGGTTTAGATGTTGGTTGTTTGGGAAGGGGGTTTTGCGTTTCTTTGTTTCGTTCTTGGACGGTTCAACTGCTGGGAGTTGGAGATGGAGCAGGTGAGTCGGAGCGGAAGCGAGGAGGATACGATTTTTTCCATGGAGGCTGAGAGCGTTGGAGCAGCAGAGCAAATCTTTTGGGCGTTTCTGTGCTAGACTGCATGGTTTTGGAGCAGTTCTCCCGGGATTACTACTAGTTTGGAATTCTTGTAGCCTGCAAAATTGCCTATTGCGTCGAAGAGTTCACGAATGCTGCGATAGATGCTCCAGGGGGCAAAAAAACAGAGCAAATATTTTGCACGTGTGTTGGGGTGCTGGAATCTGGTTTTCAGATATTGCTATCGTCAGTATTTTGAAAAGAAGAATGCAATGCATCGGGGAAATAGATTTTGTATGCACGTGGTGGGTTTACTGAATGCTTGCGGAAGTGAACTTACACCGGACTACGTCGTAAATCAGTATAATGGGAAATCTTTCTGTTGTATTCTAGTCATTTTGGTGTACTAATGTTTTTTCACAGTAGGTCAAACGTTGGGCAATTCATGGTCCAACCTCATTGTAGGCCTCGGTGATTTTCTCTGGCCATGGAAAATGGATTAGATTCATTATGAAGAATGTCCTTCTGTAATTCTATTTGTTCAGAAATCTTGAATTCAGACCTACACATAGGAATTCAAAGACACAGTGCTTAGTAGTTTCGATATGGTGTTTGGGATGATGTATTTTTTATATTTGGGTATCACTCAATTATGAACTGAATTTTACGCTCTGAATTACATGGCATTTATTATCCTTAGATGTTCACATTGTTTTATGCGTATTGACAATATTTCATCTAATTACAATTCTTGAATGTCTATTGTATGATATATTCATGTCTCTGTTTTATGTGTTAGCATTTAAGATTTCCAATTTATATGATTTTGAAAGCAATTTTGATGAATGAGGCACTGCTTCATCTTCCTCAGGATGTTTTTTTTGGGAGAGGACCTCATGATGATTTTAGATGATCTTAATCTTTGCTTTTGAAATGCAGGTAGGGGACACAATATGGGCTGAATTCAATGAGAGTGAAGACCATATTGTGCCTTACCCCAAGGATACGGAGGATAGTACATTAGTTAGTGTTGGAGAGCAGAAGAAGAATGATGAAGCAGCAGCTAGTATTGCAGGCCTTACTGAACGTATTTCAGGTGGTCAAACTGAATTTCCGGTTTGGAAAAGCATCCTGCCACACAGGCTAGTGGACATTATTCAGCTGTACGACTCGATATGGAATCCTGGCCCGACCTGCATTCTTTGAATTCTACACTTGATAGAAACTACAGCGATGATAATATAGCATCGACATATTTGGATTTCAGTTCTGCATCTAGTTTACAGAAAGTCACAAGAAACACAACAGGTTTGTTTCATCCTATTGGTATGCTGCCGCTTGAAAAAAAAAAGTACGTGTGAAATAAAAGACAACAAGAGATACTTTCTAAGCAAATTATATAGCTTTTGTTAACCCATATACAGTGCAGCTGGATGGTGAACCTGAAGTGTTTGGTAATGACCATGAAGAAAAAAGTAACAGCTTCCTTGACTGCGACTGGGGTAATATTGGAGATTTTGATGGTTTTGACCGCTTGTTTAGGTAATATTGGGAATTCAAACTGTTTTTACTTGAAAATTTATGAATTGTCAATCAGTCTCTGATACTTTCACAGTTGGACATTACCATCAACTTAATGACAAATAATGTTGTTTTGCAGCAACAGCGACTCCATATTTGGTAATGAGATGGTGGGCAATGGCAATGATTTTCTCTCCACATCTTCAGATGTGATGGATAGTACTGTACAATCAATCCCTATTCCAGTATGTGGACATAGTACTTGAATCTTGCACTGCAAATTTTCATTTCTTTCTGTAGTACTGAGCCCTTTCTTATCTATATGATTTACTTGGTGCCTTGGTGGTTGTGCAGCATGTACCATTGAATAAGCAGCCATCTTCTGATCGTGGATCTTCTTCGCTTCTGATTAATGAATCTCCTGGTGGAATTGACAAACAAGAAAACAAGGTACATGACTAGCATTTACATATGTTTACATGTTTAGCAATTATTTCTTGGCTACTCTTTTTATCCACTTTTGGCAGGTAGCAGATGGTAATGCTAAATCTGGAGAGCATGCTGAGCGTAAAAATCATCTTAGTAGTGAACATTCTGGAAAACCAAACCAGTTCTCAAAGGAGGCAGTCAGCCATGTGATGCGTCCTATGAACTTTTATGAATGAAATCCATCTCCCACCTTGATAAACTGGAACACTAATTTATTTTCGGAGGTACCTTATTTGCATTGTTGTCATCCATCGTAAAAATATATGATAGCACGTAAAAGAGTGTTCATCATTTAGGATAATGATTTTTAAGCACCTCACTTATTTCTAAGTAGTTTCCTCTTTTCCACTGACCAAATTCTTGACTAGTGTGTTTTAAATCCGGAAACCATTTTGAACTTATTTGCATGCTTATTAAGGCGTCGCCTAAGCGTCGCTTAAGCGACGCTTAGGCGGTAAGGCGCCGCGACGTCGTAAGGCGTCGCCCCGCCTTGCGTCGCCCCCGCCTTGCCGCTCCTCCCCGAGGTTCCTCGTCGCCGCCGCCGCCTCGCTTGCTGCTCCTCCCGCGGTTCCTCGCCGCCGCGTCCTCGCTTGCCGCTCCTCCCGTCGGCGTCGCCAGGCTCTCAGCCGCCTCCTCACAGGAGGAGGAGGGCATGCAAGGGGCGGAGGGAGGAGAGGAGGAGGAGAGCAGAGAGAAAGAGGGAGGAGGAAGGGAGGAGGAGGCCCGGAGGAGGAGGCGGAGGCGGCTGCCCCCTGCATCCGCGTCTTCATCTCTTCAAGCTGTCAGGCTGGCCATTTGGATGGTGGAGTGGGGAGAATCCTAATTCCTCCCCCGTGCGATTCCTCCCCTTTATATTGATGTTTGTTAAATGGGCCATTATCATCAGAAAGGGATTAGGAATTAGCAAGAGGAGCGGCCGCAGAACTAGCGGTAGCGATGGTACGGTAATTAGGAATTAGCATTTAGCAATTACTCAATTAGGCAATTAAACTGATGCTTGTAAGGCGTCGCCTCGCCTTACGCCTTACCGCTTAAAAGGTGTGAGGGGGGTGGGTCGCCTCATCTCGCCTTACCGCCTTAATAACCATTAGTTATTTGAACAGAACTCAAGGTCCTTTCTGACAATTTTAGATAAATGTGATATCTCTAAGCCTAAGGTTTGAGTAGTTGGTGCTCCAAAGAAAATTAGACATTGAAAGAAGTCTTAATCACCACAATAAGCTCTCTATGTGCCCTTTTCTTTCACTACAAATGTCATTTTTACGCCTCTGATTTTAGATGCAGTTGGAAATTGCTTAACTCAATTGGCACTTTGTTACATCTGATTTGAAGGAGTGACATGGCACTTCATAACTCAATGTAAATATTCTACATTTCTACTTTATGTAGGAGATGTGCAGAAGAGGCCAGTAAGGTCATGGAGAAAACCAGAAGAAAGAGGCAAAAGCAAAACGTCCAACAATACAAGTGTCCTCTCCCAGAACCAAGGGCAGCATCCACCAGCCACTTTGCATTCCATGGCCAAAGCCCCCGTGCAGCCTGTTCAGACTTCTCAATGTACACTATTCCATGATAACAAGAACGTGGGGCAGCTTCAGCATGCTAATCAGTTTATGTTTCCCAGCTATGGATATCCTGCATATCCATTTCCTACCATTCCTTTGGTGTCAAACATTCAGGCTGAAGGCCATCAGACAAAGCCAATTGCTGCAAGTTACCGAACTTCAACAGATTCCCTGAAGCATTCGAGTTCCACAGAAAAGTCACAAGATATACCATCAAGACCATTGATGATGACACCCCAAGAAAAGATTGAAAAGCTTAGGCGCCGCAACAAATGCAAGCATTGATAGCTATTCAACAGCAGCAGCAGCAATTTGGTCAAGAGGATTCTGGCAGCGACACCATGGTACCTCAAGCATATTCCCCAAAGAACAAAAATCCAAATTCTTTAGGGAGTTCAATTGTTATAGATGAAAATGCAAACAAGGTTTTCTCACCAGAACTGATTCCAACCTGCCATGAAGAGATTCAAAAGAGTTCTGGAATTCCTGATGATCCCTTTATAGAGGAAAAAATATATTATCAGCTTCAAGATGCTCTTGGGAAGGTAGTTTATTAAATTTTTCGTTAAAATGTTATTGATGTTTCATATGTCCAATGGAAACCTTTTCAGTTGCAGGTGTTTTCGAGAAAAGTAAATTGACTAAGTATTTTCTTCCTTACACAGTTGGATACCAGAACTCGGCTCTGCATTCGAGACAGTTTACTTCGTTTAGCTCATAGTGCATCAGAGAGACAAATTGCTGGTGACAGAAGTAGCAGTAACAAGACTAATAAAGATGAAGATGATGTTTCAGAAAATGACACATCTAATAGGAGAAAAAGGTATATTGCTTTATACCAAAATGCATTCATTAACTATTAACATTTCCTGGCATTTGGATGCTGATATTAGTTCGCCTCCACTGTGTTCTTATAGGTAAGGTAATATACAAGTAATTTTGTGATTCTAGATTGATCTTACTCAACTGAAGCATCTCGCTTAAGTATATGCCCTGAAAGATTGTATAGGTAGGCATGCTGTGTTATTTTGATGAAATTCCAGTCCCGTTGTGAACTTTACATGGTTCATACTTAATGCATATGTTATGCTGCTGAAAGTAAAGGGGAAAGAAGACTGGAAACATGCCATCATGTTTCAGTACTTTTAAATTCAACTTCAGAAGTTGTTTACTATTGTTAGAAATGTCCCATCATACCATATTGGACCAGAAATACCAGAATTGCTGGGGGTAGAAGAGAAAATAGTTAGAAAATTACTAAATCAGGGAAATCATAAATAGGGAAATTTTCCTATCCTATTTTCTTTCTTGAAGTATTTTACATTTTGTTTTAAGATTATATTTCTTATTAGATTGTAGAGAATACTTGGTTACAAGTATTTCTTTGGCATGGACTACATCTTCGAAGATTGGGGTCCTTTTGTGGTGTGTGCTGGTGGCAGCAACCAAAAATTCCCCCTGAAATTTGAATTCTGTAGGTATTTAGCTTGTAGCTGGATTGTCTGTTTGTACACAAGAAAGTGACTTCCACATAAATAAATACAACCCTAGTCCTAGGCAAGATGTTCTGAAATTGTTTCATAACCCTGGCAAGTAGTTGAGGATCTGGAATTCATATCCTTCTAAATCAAGCCTCAAATAATGTCTTATTTACCATTTTTTGCTGCATGTAAGCAGCAAGCTGTTTTTTTGTGCATATGGCAGCCAGTAGTTTATATGTCAGTACTTGGATCATTGAAAGTTTTCACAATGACTCGTCCTTTTCCCATGATCTCAGATCTCGAGCAAAGGAAGTAGAAACAAACACAAATCCAATCGATCGCATTGTGGCCCATTTGCTGTTTCATAAACCTTATTCAAAGGTTGCAATACCCGCAAAAGAAGAAATTATATCCTCAACTTCGTTGTCAGTTGAACCTGGTGGGTGCATGTTATAAACTTATAATCTATACAAGCGTTGACTAGTATTTATAAACTATCATTACATATGCTTACACAATGATTGTACATGATACCTTGAAAATTGCTATACTGCGCAGATCCAAAGATGCCTGCCAATACACCTGGGGGACCATCAGAAGATCAACAGAATGCACAATAACCACTGCAGCCTTCACTGTAATGTAAGATGTATTAATAGAAGATTTTACTCCAATGACTGAAATCGAAACTCTTTGTTTGTATTTGATGAGCTTGTTCCTCCGTTAATGAATGGTCTTTCTCCTTAGAGTGCGTGACTGGAGGGAGACCAATCGACTGCTCAACATCAACACGGTAGCTACCTCTATAGATGACGATCACAGTCTGCTGATTACCACCACAGTCAGAGATCATTACCTGCTGTATTATGTAACAATTTCACCATTGTAGCCTCTTGTGTCACATCCAGCAAGAACATTGGAGACTGGATTCATGCTGAGATGGAACACTCTGCGAGTGTGTGTATGTTTAGTCCCGGTGGACAAGTGGACATACTTTTGGTTTACTTACGTCCTGTTCTGTTTTCTCTAAAGAAAAGGCATGTTCCGTTCAATAATCGTCCCCATGTTTTAAGCTGGTCGCTTGCTTCAAAAAACTTGTTGGCATGCAAAGTTGCAAACTGAATTGTCTGATGATACGGTCCGTAGCATGTGTCACTGGAGAAATCTTGTGCTTTGTGATAAGGCTTTAGAATTGTTAGAATTTTGTAATTTCTCTTAAAGAACAATGGTCCCGCGGATCAACAACGTGGTGTTTTAGAACCGATCTTACGTAAAGATTATTTGATTAGGGGGTCTTCAACAATGAAATTACGCAGAGAGATTAACATGAGGATTTTTATACGGATTCAGGCCTTCTCTGGAGAGAATAACAACTCTACTCCTATGTGTGTATGGTATTGAGTGTATTTTCTACAATCAGGAGAAAGACAAAGACTATTACAGAGGATAGTGTCTATATTCCCGATTGCCTTCTGCCTCGTTCCCTCTCTTTTTTTTCCCCGTTCCTCTCTGACCGCCACCTTTATATAGTCGGTGAAGGAGTGGCCATTTCTCCAGGTGAAGTGGTGCCTCATCAGTTCCTATAACTGGCGTATGTTTGCAGTAATCACCGGGGTATTAACTCCTCCATGCCGTCTGACAGTTACTTGTCAGAGATAATAGAGTATTATGTGCTGTTACTCCGTAGAATAACAGCGTATATTGACTGCTTGAATTCCCCAATCAATTGGACTCACTCGTCTGTAGGCTCTGTTGATCATAGGGTGGTCGTAGCTGACCTGTCGTAGAAGAGCTTACGACCATAGGGTAGTCGTAGAATAACTTACGACTGGATAGTGGTCGTAGAAGAATTTACGATTACCTGGTTGGCTTCTCCCTTGTAAATATATGGGGTATACTCAGGGACCATATGACGTCATATTTACCCATAATAAGAATTATAGATAAATGATAAAATGAGGATTATTAGATCCTCGTCATCTTGTAATACCCCAAAAGTATTCGAAAGGATTATCGGGAGAGAATTAAATTGAATTAAGAGAAAGACTATTTAGAAATTGTTTTAGGAGAAGGATCCTATGGAGAATAGTTGATTAAGCAGTTAAACATGGGGGAAATCAGCGTTTTACCTCATCTTGGGCCTGGGCTTTGGCCCATGAGGCCTCCTAGTGGCCGGCCAAGGGAGGCACCCTTTTCTCCCTCCCAAACCCTAGCCGCCCCATTGCCTCCCACACCGCCGCCCGCCAGTTCCTCCCTGCGCCTCCACCCCTCCCCCTTCCCCTCCCCAAGCTGCCCCATCTCCCCTTGGTGCTGCCCCTGCCATTGGTTCCGCCCCGCCATTGGTGCCTTCCATCCTCGCCATCGGTGCTCCTCGCTTGCCAAGCGAAGAAAGGAGAGGAAGACCGAGGGCTGCATCCATTCGAGAGGAGGAAGGAAAGAGGAGAAGACCATCTTCGTGGCGGGTAGTTCATCGTCTTCCTGCGTTCTTCAAGGGTAACGAAGATCCTCCCCCGCTGTATGTTTCGTATTTGAAGCGTGTATGAATTCGTTAGTAGATCGGTTGTTTAGATCCCATTCTATCCAGAAGTTTGAACGGCGGTTTTCATGTCTTTAGAAGTAGATTCTGTGGATCCCATCTCTTAGAGATAGTTGAGTTATGTCCTTAGCTTTCCGTGGCCGCCAAGAACGCCCAATTCCGAGTATCGGTCAGCGAGATATGATTTTTATAGTGTTGCTGTCCTGTTAATCTGTCAGCATCCTGACAGTTTGTAGAACTCTGGGTTAAGCGATTAGCTAAAAAAGAAATTAGAGGATCTTGATATAACAAAAAATGTACGTAATTTCCGTAGCTTTCCAGAAAGCTAAAGAACGCGAGATTTGGACACTCGCACTAAAAGTTATGGAGGTTTTAGTATACTGTCCAGAGAACCTGACGTGAAATTGATGTCTTTTATATTGGCTTGGTAGGGGTATTATATGGCCGATTCAGAAGGGCCCCTCAACTAGGTTTAGTTGGAGAATTTAATTACCTTTCCAGAAAGTCCAAGAACACCTTATTTGGACCCCTGTAGTGAAAGTTATAAATTTTAGAAGTTGACTGTCCACCGAGGGGACAGATCGACGTTTAGGAATTGGGGTTGGGATCGAGTTAGACATTTTTGCGAGTCCGTGGTTGTTGTTATATAGTTTGTTTTGGTCCACTACTATTGTCTTAGCGTGTGTTATACTTATTATTCAGGTGGTGGACTGGTCCCGGGGGCAGCACCTTCTGCACGTCCCTCGTTCTCTCGCGGTTAAGGCAAGTATAATTATGGATATAATAGATATTATCGAACGACATTGATTGATAATTTCTATGAGTATTTGTGTTGTTCATGATTGATATGGTGATATGATTGGTAATGTTCATGGTTTCTAGTGCTATGAGTTATGTATTAATCATAGATGTTTGAATATTGTGAAGTCTATGATTATGAGCTTTTGTAGTATGAATAGGATATTCATATGCAATGTTGTTGCGGATGCATGTTTGTATTAATTTGAGAATTCATACATATGCATCATGTTGGCTTATTGAAGTCTTAGTCATGTGATGACCAAGCAACTCTTGAGGTCCCCGTCATATTAGTGACGGGCTAAAGGTTCCCATGCTTGTAAAGCATGGGCTTTGGTCCCCATACTTGCGGAGTATGGGCAATGGTCCCTGTGCCAGATGGCACAGGCATGGGTGTGCATCGACGGATGCGCATTTTGCATTACCGGTAAAATACAAAAGGGAAAGAGAAGGATAAAGATCATGTTGAGCATACTACATAGCATGTGTGTGTAAAGTAACTGTTATGTGGTTTTGTGGAGTACAGTTGATGAGTGCATGCTTGTATGCTGTTGATGCCATTTATTATATTTGCTGAGTCTTTGGACTCACCTCTTGTTGTTTGTTGTGTTTTAGGTACCTTTACGAGATCAGCATGCATGGGGGGAAAGAAGGATTAGTCTTGTTGCACTAACGCACGATCTACCACAATGGAATGAAAGGAAAAATTAAATATTAGTTGAATGAACCGTTTAGAGTACTCTTTATGATTATTACTTGTTTGGAGTAAACTGTAATAACTGGATAGGTGTTTTGGATGCTCATGATCTATATCTTATTGGTTTAGTTGCTATGGATGTTTTAGTAACGAATAGTCAGTTTTGAATATGTTTTGATCATATTGCAAGTTGGATTATCTGTTTATGTTATATCTGTTTTGTTGGAACCTTCGGTATAGATAACTATACAAAGGAGGTTCTGCCAAAATTTGTAAGGTGTTTTAGTTTAAATTTGTTTAATTTATTTAATTTAGTAGCATTCTAGGCCATTTGTTGGCTGGAGTGTTACAGTTGGTATCAGAGCGGGCTATAGGTCCGTGGTATTAAATTTTTTAATTTGGACACACTAAGCACAGTAGGTGGGATTGGGTTATTGCATTGCATATACGTTTCCGTTGAATTGTGATAGTTGTTATTGTGATAGAGTTGTTAGTTGATCGATGTGCTTAATGTTATGAAATAATCTTGTATACTTATAAATTATTATACTGGATATTATGTGTGGGCCTAACCCATGTTGAGAGGTTGAGCTCGTGGTTGTGGCTTTGGGTTTTACTAGGCTACACCACCGTTCGCAGTATGAGAATAGTGAGTATCTTTGAAGAGGTTGTTCCCTTCCCTAAACTTGATTTGGTCAACTCTGGTTCAGTTGTGCTTGATGAATTTCCCTTGGATTAGTAGTTTTATCCCAATCGATGTGTTTCCATTGATTTAATTTGACCCTTAAAGCGATCATTGTTTTCCAACTATTGAGCCACTTGCGGTCGATGAACCTTCTTTGGATAGTGTTTACAATGCAGTTGATGAGTTTCAATTGGTTTGTATTTGTTTTATAGAGCAAGTAATGACTTTTCTGACTCCTGAGCTATTCTTGCAACTTGTAAATGTTGTCATTGGCAATTTTTGTACCTCTTCATGAGAGTTCTACCTTCTTGTTGGTAAGCTTGACCCATTTATTCGCTGGATGTTTTAGATAATGAAAAGTATCATTTACAAGCTTCATTGAAGTACGTTTCGTCTTTACGCACTTCTTTTGGAGTAGTTGGAATATCGAAGTTTAGTGCATCTTCTTTGATAAAGACAGTATCAAAACTATTTTGAAATGTTTTGTTGTAATTTGTGAGAGGTTTAAAGTATAAAAGATCATTTGATAATATATGAGTTATCAAATTGAGTCGGTAGTTTGGTGCGTAATCGATCTTAACCAAGATCTTTGGAAGTGAAGTTAATAGATTTGACGTTGTCATGGAGTAATTACATGATGAACTTGTTAAGTGGTATGACCATTCATACTAGGAATCCAAGACTTATTAAGATGGTGGAATTTGATAGATTTATTGGATAATTCGGAGTAAAGTATCTCAATGGATTTGTCTACCCATTAGTGATGATTATGTTAAGGATGTGAGTGAACGATGAGGATATTAAGCTAGTAAATTTCATAATCTGACTACTTGATGACTAGATTGAAACATGTATATCGTATTAGATGATTGTTGAGGTAGTACTTTGTGAAGCCTGGAGATTTAAAGGAAATGTTGTTATTAAATCTTTAATTAAACCCTGAGCATAAAGTGGAATGTTGACCCCGTGTTTATAAATGGATATGTGACTGTAAATAGCAGTAGGACCCTATTTGCATACGTGATAAATACAATTGCCAATTGTTAATGATAGTTGAAGTACATGAATAGCACTAATGGTTGAGTGGATGGGTTAATAAGTAGTCCCTGATAGCTTGCCTTGCGAAATTGTTATTTGATGGCATAATTTTGATAAAAAGAGGTTTGTTTCAACCTTGTGGTTTGTGTCTCTTTTGGAGAGGTTTACGATGAGATAGTAGGCTATGATGATTCCCGCTAAGAGTGTAGCAGTTTATTGTTAGTATGACTGTCAGAAGGGAGTATGACGGTAATGTCGAATGTTTTGTATAAATGAAAATGTCTATAGTTTTGTGTTTAGGAACTTGTCTCGAGCAAAGTGACGTGTTGAAAAGGTTTTATTAATTCCTAATTGGTTCCTGTGTTGTGGTCTACAACACTCTTCTGGTTGGAGTTGGCATGGTGATGCTGTAACCAACGAAAGTTGTTTTCTTTGTTAAAGGTAAGAGTGAAGTAGAAGTATTTGAGGTTGAAGTCAAGTTTTGTAACTTGTAGTTTATCGAATTTTTTTGCTTAAACTTTCTGCTTTGCCCATCAGAGTCTCCCGAATTCCAAAAGTAATGTTTTATTCTCGTTTGAGGTTGGCTATTCTCTACTTGTGAGACGTGTGCCCTCGTCTATGATCTCATCTTTGTTTTCCGAGATCATTGCTATTTGATTATTCCTCTTGATCTTGTAACTACTGTAAGTGGTAACGTTTTCCGTTGTGTTGAAATTTACTTCTATTTGCCTCTTCTGCTAAAAAAGGGGTAACCAAATTGCGTTGCCAAGTCTTTTCGGTTGTGTTTTGGCAACTAGTTAGTGGTGGTCTAGTAGATGACTTGATGAGCCTTTAGGTGTCAAGTTGTTTGTGAGGCATTGAGCAATAAATCGATTTATTAGAGTAATTCTTGGAGAGGATTTGTTTTAACTAGAATGTTTGTCTTTGGAGCTAGCAGATTGCGTTGTCGCAACTAGTAGGACCTATAGCGAGGTGTGGTCCAAGATCTTGTGTTCATTTTGACATAACATTAGAATTAGCAAGTATGGAAACTTTGATCAGTTTATTAGAGTATCGCAATTGGGTACTCGGTAAGATTGTGTAGAAGAATTATGATGGTGTAGCTTAATGAGAGCAGTAGTGTAGAGAAATCTAATAGTCATATTAAATGATGGGATAGCAGGGACTATTAAGTTATTGTCAAGTATGACATGGCCTCGGTGATTAACTTTTGTGGGAGTTAGATTATCTCTAACAATAACTTGGTCAAGAATATAATTATTTAATGATGTTAGTGATTGAGAATGTTTGAATCTTGATCAGACAGTTAGGGTATTGTGAATGGGTATATTGTGGTCGTGTAGCTGAATTTGATTGGTGTGGGTTAGAGAAGGTCTAAGATTGGTGAAATAAATCGCTTTAGGCGGTTACTTGATTAGAGAGAAATGTTGATATTAATGACCAAGGTTACTATTGAGTTGTGTGACATCTTAGTCATCAGATTTGAGGATTTCCTATCAATTATACTAGAAGTTCATGGAAGGAGATTTGGAGGGTGAATTTGGGCTTTGCATTTTTATGCTAGGACCTTGGAGGCCCAACATTATGTGTATAAGTAGAAGAACAAAAGTGGATTCCGAATAGTGTCAACTGTTGAAAGAATCTCTCAAAGGTAGAAAATGAGTATGTGAGCTGTGAACTTCAAGTTGATTATCCTTAAAAGATTGAGGTGATGTGATTGTGGCTGAAATCTATATTGAGGTGCGTTGGGAATTATTTGTAAAAGAAATTACTTTGGTAGAGAAGTTGACCAGAGTATGTTATTGTGGATTGGAAGAGTATCTCTACATAGGTGTGGATTTTGTGTTCAGTTGAGCATAGCTTTGATATGGCTGGGGTGTTACACATCTAGCCCCCAGCTTCAAGTGAAAGTAACTTACTTGGGAAAGAAATCGTAGATGGTCTTATGACCACGAGAGGGTTATAGAACAATGGTCGAAGGAAAAACTCTTCGACACTTGTACATTATTTTGACCAGAAATATACTTGGTCAAGAAAGCTGTTGAAAATCTTACGACTACCAGGTAGTCGAAGAGAACCTTATGACTACGAAGTGATCGTAGTATGGTGATCGAAAGTAAAACATTTCCGATTGATATTTCATTTGACTAGAAAGACTTAGTCAAGGAAGTAATTTTGCTGGAGGTCAAAGACAAACCTGGTTTTCTCGAACAGACAAACTAGAGAATCGTAATAGACTCTCACAGGCCTGTCCGTTGGAGCGGTTCCTGAAGCAGTGGTAACCCTTGGATTGTCACGTCTTTTACTCAGGCACGCGGTTATAAATACTTACTAGGGGTGAGATTCGGGTTTTTATTTTCCCCCAAATCGCTCCTGCTGTTCATCGAGTTCTTGCTTTCTCCGCCGTCGACCAGATCAAGCTTTCTCTTAAGACCTTCCCCAATCCAAATCCTTCCCTTTCTGAGAGAGATGGCCGGAACCGTTTCCGAATGAGCCTAGTCGGAGATGGATGCGGTGAATATTCAAGCTTTGGTTACCGCCGGGAAGATTCCAGAGAAGGTTCTTGTGAAGTGGGTTGCGGCTGCTGGGCAGCATTGGCCATCGGGGGAGTTTGGGCAAATCCCCGTCTTCTAGGCGTATTGTGAGTGTGGCCTTCGATTGCCTGCTCACCCTTTTCTTACGCTCATACTCGAACACTTTGGGGTGGAATTGGTAAACCTTGGTCCCAATTCCATCACAATGTTAAGTGTGTTCGTGTACTTGTGCGAGGCATACCTAGGAATTCCAGCGGACCTCGAGCTCTTCCAATATTATTATGGAATGGCTCGACAAACTGGAATTGCTAGGAGTTGCGGTCTGAAGCTCCATGACAGGAAGTCGAAGGAGTACATTCAGATGTTCACCCGGTCTTCGTGGCCGGGATGGAGAAACAAGTGGTTTTACTGGAAAATCACCCAAGATAATAGCCTCTCTTTTGTGGGGAAGGCTGCCGAGAAGATTCCTTCCTGGGATTTTATTCCCAAGGATCTTGGCCGGATTGCCCCCTATATTCAGGCTATCGAGGATTTGAAGGAAGAGGGGCTTATCGGATGGCATGTGGTGAAGAATTTCATCACACGTCGCATCATCCCTTTGAAGAAACAAGTACCTCCTATGTGGAGGTATACAGGGCCACAAGACCCGACCAGAGACTATAAGGAGGGTAAGTGAATCTTCGACTTAGCACTCGGTTTGGTCTTCTTCAAAGTGGTCTAATAAATATCTTATCTGTTTGCACAGACCTTTCACAAGCAGAAATTGACGTTCGAGTCAAACTTGTTTATGAGAAATCTCTGCCATCCAGAGTGGTGGCTACTCAAATCCTTGTAGTTGTATCCGCAGAGGAGAAGATGAGACGCCTGAAGGTAATCAAGTGTTGATTTTATCCTTAGGACTTTGTAGTCGTAGAAAGACTTACAACTGCTTGGTTGTCGTAGAAGAACTTACGACTAAGTAGTGATCGTAGAAAAACTTACGATCATAGAAATGTCGTAGAAAAACTGACGACTGGATACTAGTCGTAGAAATTCTTACGACTAGTCAGTAATTCTTCTTTTTCTGTTTTCTTCAGAAAGTAGGGATGGAAAACCGTCAGGACGACCAAGAGGTCGCACTGATAACCATTGGCGAAGGGATGGTGATGGAGAAAAGTCCGACTCCTCCGTCTAAGAAGCGTCGACGTGTGAAAGTCGCCGATAAGGGTGGCGCAAGCTCAAGTTCTTTTATTTCAACTAGATCCTCTGCAAAATCTGTTGTAGATATGGTTGTAACTGAAGCCAAGGAGGTTGAAGCAGCTGAAACTGAGGAGGTCGAAGTAGCTTAACCTCTTAAACGCAAAACCCGCAAAGCCAAGGTACCCTTCTATTATGACAAGAATACTTTCGTAGTTTCTGCCTCTCTTGGCTTAATTAAGCAATTAGAAAATGAGAACTGGAAGGATTTTATGTCTTTTGTAAAGAAAAATGTTGCGCTAATAGAACTTTTAGTTGAGGGAAGCGCAGCTTTTGGAGTGGTCGAGACTGGTCTTGACCATCCGGAGAGTCAGGAGAGCCGAGAGGTGGCTCCTGTTCAAGATCCACGACCAGACGTGGTCGTGGCTGAGCCTATTCTTCAACTTGAACTCCGACCAGATGTGGTCATAGAGAAGAAGTTAAAGAAATCTTCCGTTGGGAAGATGACTCCTAAGTTCCTAGTTAGATCCAGAGTGCAAAGGTATGTGAGAAAGACTAAAGTGTAAGGACAGCTTTTACCTTTTGGTTTTCACAACTTAACATGCTTTCCTTTTGTTGATCTTAGCTTAACTCCTTCAGCCCCCGAGAACACTTCTGTTGAGAAGCCCATTGTCACTTCTCCAGCGGATAGAGAGTTGATAGTGGAAGTGATTAAAGGATCATCCACTGCTCAGGTGGTGGAGGAAGTCGTGGCTCTTGAAGTGGTTACTACGACCACTGAGGCGGCTACTACGACCACTAAGGTGGTCGTGGAGACGGAGGTGGAGGTAGCAGAGGCAGCGGTAGGAACCCTTAGCCAAGGTGGTGGTGCATCTGATCACCGTGTCGGGAAAGAAGTCGTGGTAGACGTTCCCCCTGGCCCTCAAGAAGAGGCTGCTGCTACAGAATTAGAAGAAGAGGAGTACTTCAACTTCTGCTCTGATTTCTTTGGCCCTGCTTGCATTGTGGAGTCTTCTGCCATTAGATCCCGCGATCAAGTCCCTCATCCCAAGGATATCCCTAATAGAGGGGAAATTTTTGATAACGAGCATCTCGAGAAGATTTGGTGGGACCATATCACGAAGATAGATAAGCTGAAGAATCCATCGATGGTTTTCTCAATATTTGCTCGGACGACCATGAATCTAAGTATTTTAAGGATACTTATATGTGTGGTCTTTCCTTGTTTCTTACTGTCCTTCTTGCAAAAAGCTCTGGAACAAATTGCTACTGTTGGTGAATATCACCGACAACTTATAGAGTCATGACGAAAGCGGAACTCTGCGAGCAGTAGAGAGGTGGTAAGTCAACATTACTCGTAGTCGCTTTTGGTTTGACTACTTATACTGATTGCTTGTGGGGTTTGTCGAGAAAAACTCACGACTAGGTGCTGGTCGTAGAAAAACTTACGACCAGTAATTTGTCGTAGAAGAACTTACGACTAGATCAATGGTCGTAGAAGAACTTACGACCACCTGGTTAGTGCTCATGTCCATTCTTAACCTTTATAGGTTAAAAAGTGATGAAAAGACCCTGGCTGACTCGCTTGATTATGAAAAAGCCGAGACGAAAAAGCTAAAGGAAGAAAAAGAAGACCTCTTGAAGAAACTCCAGGAGACCAACTCTACAGCTCAAAACTTGCAGGAAGTGATAAACAGTAAGTGCTGAACTTAAGATTGCATATGTCGTTGATATTTACCTTTTTAACTCTCGCTTCTTTTCAGAAAAAGAAGACAAAATGAGAAGGCTCCAAATTGAAGTCAAAGATAAAACTTTGGTTGTTCACGAGATTTCTCACATTGCCAGAGATAAAGATCAAGAGATTGAGAGATTAAGATCTCGGCGAGCAGGTAAGCAATTCTTTACCTGTAGTCCTTTACGAGTTCTTTTCCTTTTCTAACTCTCATTTCTTTTTAGAAATTGAGCTCGAACTGGGAAGGCTCGAAACTAAGGATCAAGAAAAAACCATGATCCTTAACGAGACCATCCGCATTGCTAAAGAAAATGCAAAGGATATTAGATTATGGGAGGAGCGATATGAAAAGACCATTGCTTCCCATAATGATGAAATCGAGAAATTAGATTCTCGACTGGTAGGTAAGGACTTCTTTACCTGTGATCAAGCTCTTCCCTCTTTTAGGAGTTATTTTTGCTTGACCAGTCTTACCCTTTTTCAGAGCAAGTAGCCGAAAATAAACAACTCCGTGAGGCTTCGACTCGTAACCAAGAGGATATGAAGTCGACGAAGATTAATCTTCAAGACAACATCTTGCTCCTGAACAATATACTTGATGAGCTACGTGGTGAGGGAAAAACTCCTCAAGAAGACACGATAGCTGCTCACATAAGTACTATTAAAGAACAAGTCGGGACTTTGCGAGAGCTGGTGACTACTTTGAAGGTCAACCAAGCTGACACAATAAAGGAAGCGGTCAAAGGTGCAATAAGTTATGCTTTGGCAAAACTTAAAGCTCATGACTCCAGCCTTAATGTGCAACAAATCGAAGTCAACTTCGACTGCCCTGAGGCAGAAGCAAGTTGTTTGATTGAAGAAATTCACCCAGTCGGCAGGAAGGTCTTGGAGGAGATGCAACTGGGATCTCCTTCTTCAGAGTAGCTTGTAATGAAAACCTGTGTAAACAAGCTTTTGTTGATGTAATATATATAATTCATCATGTTTCCTGTAAATCATCTTGTCGAGTAGTTAGTAACTTAAAAGATAATTGACGAAAGAAAGACTAAGAATCAAAGTCAAATTAATAACTTTATCCTAGCCCCCGACTATTTGCTTAGTTTGTTTAGATAAACTAAGTAAATAGTGTGAAGAGGGTTATGAAAACAGAGAGGTTTTGTTAACTTGTAGTTTTTTTATCACAAATGTCATGCACTGGTCGAAAGAGTAGGAATGAATCGACGCTATGAAGTTCCTTCTAGTGGGCAGGACCACGTGCAGAGAGGAAAGACTTCGACTAGGAGATGTTACCATCTCTGACCAGATTAATTAAATCGAGAATAGCAACTTAAGTTAGACAAACGTCTAGAAGACTTTAAAATTTTGTTCGACCTTTTTCGGTGAACTCGATAGGTCTGTCCTGGTAGCAAGAGTAGGAAACTGAACAACGCTAGGAAGTTCCTTCTAGTGGGTAGGACCACATGTAGAGAGGAAAGACTTTGACTAGATGTGTTTCTTCCTCCAACCAGTTGGAATGGACCGAGTACACTAAAAGCAGCTGAATAAATCTCAAAAAGTGCACTCTGCTTAGAGTATATTTCAGAGTAAGTGAGGAAATAAACTAAGGTGAAAAAGAGCTGGCTTTGAAAATATTTCGACCATATTTTATTGAACCCGAGCCCTTTGTATTGGCAGCAAAAGTGAGTAACAAGTCGACACTAGGAAGTTCCTTCTAGTGGGCATAAGCACGTGCAGAGAGGAAAGACTTTGACTAGTTGATGTCACCTTCCTTTTGACTAGTGTAAAGAAAACTGGGTGTTTGAAATGTAGTCGAAAGATTATGAAAGCGCTACTCAAAAATAAGACAATAGAGGTAGGAGGAACCTGAGGCTTTATTGTCTGAATGGTTTATTACACATAAAACTTGCGTAACTGGCCGATGTTCCAAGAACTCGAGAGAACCTGGCCGTCTTCCATTGCCAATCGTACCGACCCTGACCGTGTAACTTCGACCACTGTGTAAGGACCTTCCCACTTGGGAGAAAGTTTATTCCGATTAGACTTGGATTGGCAGAGCCTCAATACCAAGTCACCTACAGCAAGGCTGCGAGGTTGGACCTTACAATCGTAGTATCTGCGCAGGGCTTGTTGGTAGACTGCTGAACGAATTAAGGCCTAGTTTCTCTTTTCTTCGAGTAGATTGATGTCATCTGCTTGAAGCTGTTCCTGGTTAGAGTCGTTGAAAGCTTCGACTCGTGTTGACCGTATCTTTAGTTTCAGAGGAAGCATGGCTTCGGCTCCAAAGACTAGGAAAAAAGGTGTTTCACCAGAGTCGGCTAGCAATGATCGTCTAACGACCCATAATCTGAGGGTAATTCTTGTACCCAAACCCTCGAGCGCTTGACAAGCTGGTTGAAGACTCGGGTTTTGATTCCCTACATTATTTGGCCGTTTGCACGTTCGACTACCCCCATTGCTTTGGGGATGGGCAACAGAAGCGTAACATAACTTGGTACCCAACTCGTCGCAAAATTTCTGAAATTTTGTGCTTGGAAAATTGTTTACCATTATCTGTGATTATTCGACTTGGAACTCCAAATCGAGTAATTACGCATCTCATCATGAACCATTTTGTCGCTTCGTTGTTATCGATCCATGTGTTCGGCCGATCCATTTTGTGAACGTATCAATAGCCACAAAAAGGAACTCGAAACCTCCTGGAGCTTTGGGGAATGGTCCTAGGATATCGAGACCCTAGGTCGCAAAAGGCCAAGATAGAGGTATTGTTTGTAATGCCTGAGCTGGTTGGTGTATTTGCTTGCTATGAAACTGGCATTGGACACACTTTTTAACCAACTCTTTGGCATCATACAAGGCTGTTAGCCAGTAGAAACCTTGTCGAAAGGCCTTACCGACCAACGTTCTATAGGAGGCATGAGTTCCACATATGCCTCTGTGTATGTCTTAAAGGAGTGTTAATCTTTCGCTCTGCGGAATGCATCACATGAGCACCCCTTAAGTGCCTCGTTTATAGAGGACCCCTTTGACCAAAGTATACATTTTGGCTTTTTGGGATAAGCGATCTGCCTCGGGATTGTCTTTGGGTACAGAACCCTTCTGAAGATACTCGTAGATGGGAGCCATCTAGGTATCCTCGTATTCTAGAGAGGTTGTCTCAATAGGAGGTGTCTCTGGTTCTTCAACCAGGGACGGCTTCTGGAGTTTTTCCAAGAAGACTCCTTTTGGTACTATAGATCGGGAAGAAACTATTCGAGCATGCTGGTCTGCGAGGAAATTATCCTTTTGAGGGATGAATTGTACCTTGAAACAAAAAAAAATGCTTTTCTAGCTTACGCACTTCCGATAAGTACCGAGACATTGTCGGATTAGAGCACTGGTACTCTTTTCCGATTTGATTCACGACTAGTTGAGAGTCTCCTCTCACAAGTAGTCGGCGAATCGAGAGTGCTTTCGTAGCTCGTATGCCAACTAGCAAACCTTCGTATTCTGCCACATTATTAGTGGCCTGAAAGTTTAATTGTATGGCATACTTTAAGGTCTCTCCGTTAGGAGATATCGAGACCACCAAATTTCGAGCCACTTAAAGTAAGTGACCCGTCAAAGTACATCGTCCACTGGTCATGGGAATCGTATTGGGGATCCTGAACAGGTTTAGGATTTGTCCATTCGACGACAAAGTATGCCAAGATCCGGGATTTAATGGTCGTTCGGGACAAGAAATGGAGGTCGAACTCCCCAAGTTCGACTGACCATTTTGCCATGTGTCTCATTGTTTCCTATTTCGGAGGATCGCTCCCAAGGAAACTTAGGCAGTGATGACTATTTTGTGCGCCTGAAAATAATGCCGCAGATTCCTCGAAGACATGAGGACATATAGAAGTTTTTGGACTTGAGAGTAACACTCCTTAGGCCCGTGTAAAACTTCACTTACGTAGTAAACTGGTCGTGTATGCGTTTCGGGTTCTCGACGATCTTGCGCTCACTACCGTGGCGTGGCGACTAGGTAAATTAAGAGCGTCTCTTCTGGCCTCAGAGAAACCAGAATAGGAGTACCCGTAAGATACCTCTTGACATCCTCAAAGACAGCGTTTGTCTCTTTCGACCACTCAAAACCCTCGTGCTTCCTTAGTAGTTTGAAGAATGGTAGTCCTTTTTCTCTCAGCCGCGCGATAAAACGACTTAAAGCCGCCATGCACCCTGTGAGTTTCTAGACTTCTTTCTTCATGGTCGAAGAGCACATTTAGACGTCGAAGAGCACATTTAGACAATGGCCTGTATCTTTTCAGGATTTGCTTCGATTCCTCGTATAGATACTAGGAATCCAAGCAATTTTCCTAAAGAGACTCCCAACACACACTTCTCAGGATTGAGTTTCAAGCGGTGTTTTCTGAAGTTGTCGAATGTTTCTTGTAGGTCAGTGATATGATTAAGTATCTTGATGCTTTTAACGACTAGATCATCAACATAGGCTTCCAGGTTTCGGCCTAGCTGAGATGAAAAAGTTGATTGCATCAAGCGTTGAAAAGAAGCGCCAGCATTTTTTTAGACCAAATGGCATTTTGACATAGCAAAATATACCAAATGGTGTAATGAATGCAGTCTTTTCTTCATCGTCTAGACACATATTGATCTGGTGGTAACCAGAATATGCATTTAGAAAACTTAACACTTCACAACCTGCAGTAGAATCAACCAACTGATCGATACGAGGTAAAGGGAAATCATCTTTTGGACAAGTTTTATTTAGATCAATGAAGTCTACGCACATACGTCATTTACCGTTCGACTTCCTAACAATTACAGGGTTAGCCAACCACTCTAGGTGGTCAACTTCTCTTATAAAACCTGCTTTAAGTAGTTTGTCCAATTCTGATTTGATAGCATCTCATCGATCAGGGGCAATCTCTGTAATTTTTGTTTTATGGGTACTTTATCAGGCCGTAAAGCTAGCCTGTGCTCGATCACCTCCCTGGGGACTCCGGGCATGTCGGATGCTTGCCACACGAAGACATCTGCGTTAGCTTGGAGGAAGGTGATGAGGGCGTCTTCCTACTTAGGGTCAGAAGTATCCCCAATGCGAATAGTCTTCGAGGGCTCCCCTGCGTCCAGAGGAACCTCTTTGACTTGGTCGTTCGGCTTTGGTGCAGCTTTAGGCTTCGACTTGTTAGTCGAAGGCTGACTTTCTTCTCGAGTTGGTATTTGACCAACCATCTCGAGGGATCGACGGTCGCAGGTATGCGCCATCTTCTTGTCACAATGGATTGTGATTACTCCTTTGGGACCTGGCATCTTAAGACATTAATACCCGTAATGAGTAGCCATTAAGAATTTTGCCAAAGTTGATCGTCCGAGTATGGCGTTATATGCCGTATCGAAATCAACCACATCAAAGGAGATCTTCTCTGTCCTGAAATTACTTGGTGAACCAAATGTTAAAGGAAGAGAAACTTGACCAATAGGTTTGGCCGAAGACCCCGGTATGATCTCATGAAAGGAGTATCGTACTGGTCTTACCTTAGTCCTAGGTACTTGCATTTCGTCTAGGGCACTCGTAAACATGATGTTTAACGAGCTGCCACCATCAACTAAAACTCGATTGACTCGACAATTGTTGATGGTGGGTTCGACTACGATCGAATATCGACCTGGTCGAGTCGAAGGAATCGGGCAGTCACCCTTCTCGAAGGAGATGGTGACTTCTGACCACTTCGGTAATTTATTGACGATAGGAGGGTCTATGGAGTTTACCTCGCGTTCGGCAGCTTTAAGCTGTCGCTTTGATTCATATGCTGACGATCCCCCGTAGATGTGCTCGACGGTATGTTGCGGATCTTGGAACGGCATCTCCTCATCGTCATCCGACGACTTACGACCACTCGTTTGCCCTACTTGCTCGAGAGTGGGAAGTGGTCCTTTGCCGTTGTAGTAGTCCTCGAGTTTTCATTGGAAAACTCGGTGGTTGCGAAGATCATGTCCTTTCTTTTTATGGAAAGGACACCACCTAGGCTTGTCATTCTTCCGATCAGGACGCTTACCTTTGCCTTGGTCGGAGTATGGTTTGGAACTTCGTGGCTCCTTGTAGTTTACAGCCAAGACCTCCTTAGAACCTCTGGCTTGAGGTTTTTGGCCCTTCGCCTTGTTCTTGGACTTTTTCGCTTTCTTATCCTTCTTTTTGCCACCTTCGCCTGGCTCTCGAGAGATATTGTCTTCTCGATCGATTTTGTTGTTCCATTCGACTGCCTCAGAAGCAGTCGCATACTGATCGACCATCTTAAAGAGTTCGGCGATGGTAGCAGGAGGATTCAAAGCGATATCCTCCGTTATTCTTCTACTGTGGACTCCCTGCTTGAAAGCTCTGATGACAGATGAGTCAGAAACCTCCAGAATTGAATTACGAACCTGACTAAAGCGCCTGATGAATTGGCGCAAAGTCTCGTGGTCGTTTTGTCTCATCCGGTGCAAGTCGTCCTCCTTTCCAGGGCGATTGTAGGTGCCTTAGAAGTTTTCTAGTAGAAGGTCGTAGAGGTGTTGCCACGAATAGATCGACTCGAGTGGTTGGTTTAGTAGCCACGATCGAGCGGACCCTTCGAGCACAGTTGGAAGGTAATTCGCCATTACATGCTCTCCTCCTCCTGCTGCTCGGACAGCTGTTGTGTAAATTTGGAGGAATTCGATGGGATTCTGAGATCCATCAAACTTCTCCATGTTCACTGGTCGAAAACGAGGCAGCCAATAACCGCTTTCGGAGGTCGGTGAGAAGGCCCGACATCCGAAATGACTTCTTGACGCCTCCTTTGCAAGAAAGAAGGTTGATATCACCGGTGATCGATTCGACGATACCGGTGACAGTTGACGACTGTAGTAGGTCTCGGTCTTACGAGGAAATACTCCTCGTATTCCATCTCGCCGCAGATTTCCATGTCGAATGGTGAGTGATCACCTCTCGAGTGGCTTGTTGATTATCGGCGTTCGAAGGACATTTCTCGGGTAGGAGATCGATCGACTTATCGTTCTTGCCGATCTTTCGATGAATTGTTCGAACGTAGTAGTTGAGAAAGTTGTATTACTACGACTTCTGAATGATGTTGGCGAGTGCTTCGGTCTTACCATCGTGTTCCGAAGCCTTTGTGCGATCTCTTCGACGAAGAGGTCGTAACTGGTCTTTCGGGCAAGCTCTCGAGTCGGGTTCTCGAGGAGGTCGTTGATGTGTTGGAGTTCTTGTGTTGATTGCTTGAATTCCCCAATCAATTGGACCCACTCGTCTGTAGGCTCTGTTGATCATAGGGTGGTCGTAGAAGAGCTTACGACCATAGGGTAGTCGTAGAATAACTTACAACTGGATAGTGATCGTAGAAGAACTTACAACCATGAGGTAGTCGTAGCAAGACTTACGACTATGGGGGTGGTCGTAGAAGAACTTACGACCACTTGGTTGGCTTCTCCCTTGTAAATATATGGGGTATACTCAGGGACCATATGACGTCATATTTACCCATAATAAGAATTATAGATAAATGATAAAATGAGGATTATTAGATCCTCGTCAGTAATGAAACGGGGGGTGCCCGATCTTCTCGACGTAGGATCGAATATAACTTGCACGCTTGACTTGACCAATCGTAGTTGCTCACTCGATAGCAATACATGAACTTGCAACTCTTTAATTCGCCTGTGTACTCCACCCCAATTCGTACAAGGGCTCCTAACCCAATTCATACAAGGGGCTCATTGTCCAATTCAGATTCGGCCAAGGGGGCTTTCCCACATGGTTTCGGCCAAGTGGCTGAAATCCCTCTCTCTTTCCTATTTTTAATTGCAGAAATAAAAGCTAATCTAATTGCTGAAAATAAATTCCTTAAACTATTTCCTATCCTTTTCCAATTAGGTTTTTGAATCCATGTTCATCTCGGACATCAAAATCAACATTTCAAGTAGATTGGAAAGCCTTCCTTCTCACCAATCCGAATCCAATTCGGATTGCCCTCTCTCCTTGCTTCCTTGCTTGTTAACACGCCTCCCAAGACAACCATCACACGTTTTGGGTTTGGTAAAATCCGAATGCAATTTGGATTGCATTGATCTTCCCTTTTCTTCCTTCTTGCTTTCGGCTGAATTGATCCATTGAGCTTCTTCCTTCCTTCTTTCTTGAATTGTGGCTGAAAGTGATGTCTCTCTTGCTAGGGTTTGGCTGAAGTGCTTGGATTTAATTTATCCTTCTCTTCGTTTCGGCCAACCATGCTTCCGCTTTGTCAAACCTAATGACACAAAGTTTAAATGCTTTAGGTAGTAGCTAATTCTCATGAAAAATCAAAAGGAAACTCAGTTAGGAGTAGATTCACCTGTTGTTTAAGAAGTTTAGCTCTAGCCCGAGTAATAGGGCCATTTGGTGCATTGGTGCTAGTAGGAGGGTTAGGAGTTGCAATGATGGTAAGGATGTCCTCATTAGGTAGCTAAGCTAATCTATTCTCTATACACGAGTCTATCGGTGTTCTACTGCAACATTTGTATTTGAATGATGAATACCTTTTTTTAGATGGTGGGATCAACTGGTTAATGCAATCGTCTTAAGGTTTACCAATCCATAGGTTACAGGTTCAAATCCCGCGAAATACTAGTGAAAAATCCACACAAATACTAGTGGAACGATGAATACCTTCAATAGGTAGACATAGAAAGGATTTTGCTAAAATGGAAAGGGCTTTAATATGCTAATTTGATTAATATCATTTTTTACACCAAAAAATTCAAACATGTACATGGATTCACCGGAAAACTTAGCCATTAATTTTCGTCCCCAGGAACAATTTAGTACGGGTAGCTAGTCTTAGGTCATTGCAGCTTTTGTGCTAAAATGGAAGACACCATTTTTTTTTAAAAAAAGAATGGTTTATTGGAGAGATTAAAACTCTATGCTTGTCTCTGTTTATCCATTTATTATGTACATCACAATTCACAGCGCCTCTATTCCGCACCACAACTGTGAAACTCACATGTATCTGCGGACATGCACCAATATGACTCGCACCATCAAACTTCTGCGGCATGTAAACAGCAATCTCCCTCTGCATTTGTCTACACAGTATAAAGTATTCACCGTATCTTGTAGCCTGCAAAATTGCCTATTGCGTCGAAGAGTTCACGAATGCTGCGATAGATGCTCCAGGGGGCAAAAAAACAGAGCAAATATTTTGCACGTGTGTTGGGGTGCTGGAATCTGGTTTTCAGATATTGCTATCGTCAGTATTTTGAAAAGAAGAATGCAATGCATCGGGGAAATAGATTTTGTATGCACGTGGTGGGTTTACTGAATGCTTGCGGAAGTGAACTTACACCGGACTACGTCGTAAATCAGTATAATGGGAAATCTTTCTGTTGTATTCTAGTCATTTTGGTGTACTAATGTTTTTTCACAGTAGGTCAAACGTTGGGCAATTCATGGTCCAACCTCATTGTAGGCCTCGGTGAATTTCTCTGGCCATGGAAAATGGATTAGATTCATTATGAAGAATGTCCTTCTGTAATTCTATTTGTTCAGAAATCTTGAATTCAGACCTACACATAGGAATTCAAAGACACAGTGCTTAGTAGTTTCGATATGGTGTTTGGGATGATGTATTTTTTATATTTGGATATCACTCAATTATGAACTGAATTTTACGCTCTGAATTACATGGCATTTATTATCCTTAGATGTTCACATTGTTTTATGCGTATTGACAATATTTCATCTAATTACAATTCTTGAATGTCTATTGTATGATATATTCATGTCTCTGTTTTGCGTGTTAGCATTTAAGATTTCCAATTTATATGATTTTGAAAGCAATTTTGATGAATGAGGCACTGCTTCATCTTCCTCAGGATGTTTTTTTTGGGAGAGCACCTCATGATGATTTTAGATGATCTTAATCTTTGCTTTTGAAATGCAGGTAGGGGACACAATATGGGCTGAATTCAATGAGAGTGAAGACCATATTGTGCCTTACCCCAAGGATACGGAGGATAGTACATTAGTTAGTGTTGGAGAGCAGAAGAAGAATGATGAAGCAGCAGCTAGTATTGCAGGCCTTACTGAACGTACTTCAGGTGGTCAAACTGAATTTCCGGGTTTGGAAAAGCATCCTGCCACACAGGCTAGTGGACATTATTCAGCTGTACGACTCGATGTGGAATCCTGGCCCGACCTGCATTCTTTGAATTCTACACTTGATAGAAACTACAGCGATGATAATATAGCATCGACATATTTGGATTTCAGTTCTGCATCTAGTTTACAGAAAGTCACAAGAAACACAACAGGTTTGTTTCATCCTATTGGTATGCTGCCGCTTGAAAAAAAAAAGTACGTGTGAAATAAAAGACAACAAGAGATACTTTCTAAGCAAATTATATAGCTTTTGTTAACCCATATACAGTGCAGCTGGATGGTGAACCTGAAGTGTTTGGTAATGACCATGAAGAAAAAAGTAACAGCTTCCTTGACTGCGACTGGGGTAATATTGGAGATTTTGATGGTTTTGACCGCTTGTTTAGGTAATATTGGGAATTCAAACTGTTTTTACTTGAAAATTTATGAATTGTCAATCAGTCTCTGATACTTTCACAGTTGGACATTACCATCAACTTAATGACAAATAATGTTGTTTTGCAGCAACAGCGACTCCATATTTGGTAATGAGATGGTGGGCAATGGCAATGATTTTCTCTCCACATCTTCAGATGTGATGGATAGTACTATACAATCAATCCCTATTCCAGTATGTGGACATAGTACTTGAATCTTGCACTGCAAATTTTCATTTCTTTCTGTAGTACTGAGCCCTTTCTTATCTATATGATTTACTTGGTGCCTTGGTGGTTGTGCAGCATGTACCATTGAATAAGCAGCCATCTTCTGATCGTGGATCTTCTTCGCTTCTGATTAATGAATCTCCTGGTGGAATTGACAAACAAGAAAACAAGGTACATGACTAGCATTTACATATGTTTACATGTTTAGCAATTATTTCTTGGCTACTCTTTTTATCCACTTTTGGCAGGTAGCAGATGGTAATGCTAAATCTGGAGAGCATGCTGAGCGTAAAAATCATCTTAGTAGTGAACATTCTGGAAAACCAAACCAGTTCTCAAAGGAGGCAGTCAGCCATGTGATGCGTCCTATGAACTTTTATGAATGAAATTCATCTCCCACCTTGATAAACTGGAACACTAATTTATTTTCGGAGGTACCTTATTTGCATTGTTGTCATCCATCGTAAAAATATATGATAGCACGTAAAAGAGTGTTCATCATTTAGGATAATGATTTTTAAGCACCTCACTTATTTCTAAGTAGTTTCCTCTTTTCCACTGACCAAATTCTTGACTAGTGTGTTTTAAATCCGGAAACCATTTTGAACTTATTTGAACAGAACTCAAGGTCCTTTCTGACAATTTTAGATAAATGTGATATCTCTAAGCCTAAGGTTTGAGTAGTTGGTGCTCCAAAGAAAATTAGACATTGAAAGAAGTCTTAATCACCACAATAAGCTCTCTATGTGCCCTTTTCTTTCACTACAAATGTCATTTTTACGCCTCTGATTTTAGATGCAGTTGGAAATTGCTTAACTCAATTGGCACTTTGTTACATCTGATTTGAAGGAGTGACATGGCACTTCATAACTCAATGTAAATATTCTACATTTCTACTTTATGTAGGGAGATGTGCAGAAGAGGCCAGTAAGGTCGCGGAGAAAACCAGAAGAAAGAGGCAAAAGCAAAACGTCCAACAATACAAGTGTCCTCTCCCAGAACCAAGGGCAGCATCCACCAGCCACTTTGCATTCCATGGCCAAAGCCCCCGTGCAGCCTGTTCAGACTTCTCAATGTACACTATTCCATGATAACAAGAACGTGGGGCAGCTTCAGCATGCTAATCAGTTTATGTTTCCCAGCTATGGATATCCTGCATATCCATTTCCTACCATTCCTTTGGTGTCAAACATTCAGGCTGAAGGCCATCAGACAAAGCCAATTGCTGCAAGTTACCGAACTTCAACAGATTCCCTGAAGCATTCGAGTTCCACAGAAAAGTCACAAGATATACCATCAAGACCATTGATGATGACACCCCAAGAAAAGATTGAAAAGCTTAGGCGCCGGCAACAAATGCAAGCATTGATAGCTATTCAACAGCAGCAGCAGCAATTTGGTCAAGAGGATTCTGGCAGCGACACCATGGTACCTCAAGCATATTCCCCAAAGAACAAAAATCCAAATTCTTTAGGGAGTTCAATTGTTATAGATGAAAATGCAAACAAGGTTTTCTCACCAGAACTGATTCCAACCTGCCATGAAGAGATTCAAAAGAGTTCTGGAATTCCTGATGATCCCTTTATAGAGGAAAAATATATTATCAGCTTCAAGATGCTCTTGGGAAGGTAGTTTATTAAATTTTTCGTTAAAATGTTATTGATGTTTCATATGTCCAATGGAAACCTTTTCAGTTGCAGGTGTTTTCGAGAAAAGTAAATTGACTAAGTATTTTCTTCCTTACACAGTTGGATACCAGAACTCGGCTCTGCATTCGAGACAGTTTACTTCGTTTAGCTCATAGTGCATCAGAGAGACAAATTGCTGGTGACAGAAGTAGCAGTAACAAGACTAATAAAGATGAAGATGATGTTTCAGAAAATGACACATCTAATAGGAGAAAAAGGTATATTGCTTTATACCAAAATGCATTCATTAACTATTAACATTTCCTGGCATTTGGATGCTGATATTAGTTCGCCTCCACTGTGTTCTTATAGGTAAGGTAATATACAAGTAATTTTGTGATTCTAGATTGATCTTACTCAACTGAAGCATCTCGCTTAAGTATATGCCCTGAAAGATTGTATAGGTAGGCATGCTGTGCTATTTTGATGAAATTCCAGTCCCGTTGTGAACTTTACATGGTTCATACTTAATGCATATGTTATGCTGCTGAAAGTAAAGGGGAAAGAAGACTGGAAACATGCCATCATGTTTCAGTACTTCTAAATTCAACTTCAGAAGTTGTTTACTATTGTTAGAAATGTCCCATCATACCATATTGGACCAGAAATACCAGAATTGCTGGGGGTAGAAGAGAAAATAGTTAGAAAATTACTAAATCAGGGAAATCATAAATAGGGCCATTTGGTGCATTGGTGCTGGTAGGAGGGTTAGGAGTTGCAATGATGGTAAGGATGTCCTCATTAGGTAGCTAAGCTAATCTATTCTCTATACACGAGTCTATCGGCGTTCTACTGCAACATTTGTATTTGAATGATGAATACCTTTTTTTAGATGGTGGGATCAACTGGTTAATGCAATCGTCTTAAGGTTTACCAATCCATAGGTTACGGGTTCAAATCCCGCGAAATACTAGTGAAAAATCCACACAAATACTAGTGGAACGATGAATACCTTCAATAGGTAGACATAGAAAGGATTTTGCTAAAATGGAAAGGGGCTTTAATATGCTAATTTGATTAATATCATTTTTTTACACCAAAAAATTCAAACATGTACATGGATTCACCGGAAAACTTAGCCATTAATTTTCGTCCCCAGGAACAATTTAGTACGGGTAGCTAGTCTTAGGTCATTGCAGCTTTTGTGCTAAAATGGAAGACACCATTTTTTTAAAAAAAAGAATGGTTTATTGGAGAGATTAAAACTCTATGCTTGTCTCTGTTTATCCATTTATTATGTACATCACAATTCACAGCGCCTCTATTCCGCACCACAACTGTGAAACTCACATGTATCTGCGGACATGCACCAATATGACTCGCACCATCAAACTTCTGCGGCATGTAAACAGCAATCTCCCTCTGCATTTGTCTACACAGTATAAAGTATTCACCGTATCTAAAAAAAAACTAGTTATTAAACTCAATATTGGCACCATCCATGCTACAATGGTTTCCTCGGCGCCGCCCCGGATTCCACGCGGTGGCGCCGCGCCGCCGCCCAGTGGTGGTACGCCTCGCGCAGCCGGCGGCGGAACCGTGTCATGTCCAGCCGCACGTTCTGGCCGTCCAGGTACACCTTCTTGGTGACCTGCCACCCCATGGCGTTCACGGTGTCCGGGTCGGTGAGCACCGGGTCATCCTTGGCGTACTGCCCGTACAGCGAGCTCTCGGCCGGCAGGATCTTGTACGGCATGTAGCGCAGGCCGAGCCGCCGCGCCGGCTCGCCGTAGTAGGTCTCGGCGGCCCAGTCGGTGCCGAGCGGCACCACCTGGATGAACACGGAGCCCGGGCGCATGAAGAGGAAGTGCGTCATGGCCGCGCCGTGCACGCCCACCATGACGTCCGACGCGTTCAGGGCGCGGTACATCTTGGCGAGCTCCGTGTCCTGCCGCGGCCGGAGTACGGCCACGCGGAACCCGGCGCCCGCCGCGGCGCGCACCAGCTCAGCCTCGTTCTCGATCGCGCGCGACCCTTTCCGGGACACGATCACCAGCCGCGGATTATCGTCCTCGAGCGCGGTGGCGCGCCGGCTCTTCTTGCTGCTGCGGTGGTGCCGTGTCCTCGCCGCCGCCTCCTCTTTTTCCTCTTCCTCGATGATCGTCTGGATACGGCCGCAGTATGCATCGTCGAGCATCTGTCGAAAGTCCTGGATGCTCTGGTTGCCCGGCATCCGTGCGGCGTCCATGGAGAGCTCGTCGTGGATGCGCAGGCCGACGACGACCTCCGGGAAGCAGTGCGTGCGGCGGTCGTTGGTGAAGTCGATGGGCGGATATTCGGAGAGCTGCTCGACGATGTGGCCGTACTTGGTCATCCACCAGTCGTGGTACTCGAGCATGACGAACACCACCTTCTTGTTGTACTGCCGCGCGGTGATGTAGAGCGGGATGATGCCGTCGTTGATCTCATGGTACACGTTTCCGGTGTACCCGCCGGTGGAGAACACGACGGCGGGGACGTCGTGCTGGACGTCGCAGTGCTCCGGCTCGCCGGACCCCTTCGGCATGGCTCGGAGGCGGAGCTCGTCGATGGTGCTCATGACGCTGGACTCCCACTTGCGGGTGTACGGCCGGATGCGCTCGTCAGCCCGGCCGGCGGAGGAGTTGGCGAACACGAGCAAGAAGAGCGAGTTGGACGCGGCCTCGGTGCGAACATCCCCGCGCATGACGCAGACGTCGGTGCGGAGCGCGGTGCGGTCGCAGCAAATGGTGCCGTTGGCCACGGCCGCGCACGGCGCCAGCGACGCCTCGTCATCTTGCCGCGTCCTCCCCAGCTGCAGCAGCTCGTCCATGGCGGCGGAGAAGGGACTGACCGGGAGGAGCAGGAGGAGGCAGGAGACGAGCGCGAAGCCGGCGAGCATGCGGAGCAGCGCGTCGTGGCCGTGCTTCCGGTGGTGGCACGCGTAGTCCACGAGCCGGCGCCGGAGCTCCATCTTGCCGCCCTCCTGGTCCCCCTGCTCCTCCGCCGCCTCGCCCTTCCTCTGCTGCTGGTGAAGCAGGAGGTTCGCCCGGTGGTGGTGCACCATGCCCGTCAATCCCAGCAACGATCAGAATTCAGACGAGAAGACAGAGCAAAACGGAAAAGAAAACAGAGCAAAGGCGGAAGCTTTTCTTTGGAATTGCGATGCTCACAACGGTGGTTCTCGATGGCGTGGTGGTGTTTTCCTCGCGTCTTTTAAATGTGGACTGGGCGTGGGGAATTCCTCCGCTAATAAAACCGCGTTTCGGTGAGCTCGGGGTGGGGGGGTTGGCTTGCCGGGGAAGGGATGGCTGCGCCGCTGACCGCTGGAAATGGACTCGCAACGCAACGCAACGCAACGGGCGGGTGGTGGCACCGAACTTGCCTGCCGTGGTTGGCGGCTGCAGGAGCCCGCTCGCTTTGCTTGCTGCCGTTGGATTGGAAGCATCCCACGTAAATTAAAGCATTTCTTTGGATTTTATTTGGTTATTTTGTTTAATATCACTGTCTCACTTGCACTTTCGGTTTATGCCACTCTTTTTTCGCTTATTCTTTCTATACCACTGATTCGCAAATTTTCTTCGAAAATTGCCACTCCCTAATACGAATAACACCGAATACGGATACGAATATTATCCCTTTTTTCGGATAGTTCCCAAATATGAATAACACCGAATACGGATACGAATACTATCTATTTTTTTCAGGATAGTATTCGTTTTTCATTCATATACGGATTTTACTTACCACATTTGCGTTTTCTACGATACGAATATCGGATAATACGGATTATCCTTTACCATTTCCCATCCCTAGTTGCCATACTAAGCCATTATATGGGATAATTCCCCATAGATGATCAAGACGAAAAATAAGCACATAATGGATAGTTCCTTATGATGTTGCGGTATCGAAAGACTCCAGCAATCAAAATTTGATCACTACTGGGATACCCATAATCTACAATAGTGATGCCCTATCACTAGTTATGGCACCAACAACGTTGGACATGACCACTACTGGCCAATTACATTGTTGGACATGATCGCTTAAGTCTAGGAAGACTTGCACTACAAGCTTTGCTTTTGGGGTGAGAAGGCCCTGTAGCACCGCCACCCAACACTTATAGCGTGCTGATTTGCTTCTTAATCCATGAACTTGCACAGAAAATACACCACCGTAAGTTTAAAGAGCTAAGTGACACAACCTCGCAAGTTTAGAGAGCTAAAAAAGAAAAATACAAGTTTAAGGAGCTAAGTAGTACAATCTTACAAATTCAGAGGCCTACAATGCAATTTTCTCTTTTCTTTTTTCAAGTTGAGCAGCCGAAGGAAGGAGTAACGGATTTAACCATCCTCAGTTCGTTCCCTTGCTCTATCAGTCCCAACGGAACCACATCCACATGTAGCGTAAAACAGAGCCCCATACGCACCCAATACCAACACTACAGTACCTATATACGGCTAATACGACCACGCTTTCTCATGTAGGGTAGCCCACAAAAACGATAGGGGGAAAAATCCAAAGAAATGCTTTAGGGTCTGTTTGGAACAACTATGGCTTTCATGAAAAGCGGCTTCCAGTTATGCTGCAGGGCCGAACGGCTGAGCTGAAAAGGTTTGGTGTTTGGCTGCCTGACTTTTAGATGGACTAGCTGCAGCTTTCGAGATGGAGAATATTTGAAATGCCCCTGAGGACAGTAATAGCTTGTTTGATGCCGTTTAACGACAACTAACGATAATCGATGATTATTAACGACGACTAATAAACATTTATTACAACAAATATTTATTAAAAATAATTATTATAATGAATTTGACGACAACTAACGGTAGTTAACGACAAGTGACGATAACTAACGACATTTGATGACAACTAACGGTAGTTAACGACAAGTGACGATAACTAACGACATTTAATGACAACTAACGGTAGTTAACGATAAGTAACGATAACTAACGGCATTTGACGACAACTAATGACAAATTAACCGCAATTAATGTAATTAACGACAAACAGTTATTATAGAAATAATTACAATAAATAATCACAATAAACAATTATTGCAAAGGCATAATTAATACAACAAATAAATAATTATTACAAAACATTATTACAATGAATAATTAATACAACCAATTATTGCAATAAATAATTGCAATAAATAATTATTACAACAAATAATTAGTTAACGATTTATATGTTGTTTGTTGATACAAATTACTAAAGCAATTTCACCTAAGCATCTTAATATGCTCAATTGATGGAACATGAAAACATACAAAATCAGCATATTGCTCATATTTAGAATGTTTGTTTATTGCTCTCAGATGTCGAGTTGCACAAGATGCAATCTTGGCCCTCACAACACTTATGTCAAAATTTTAATTACAAATTAAATATGACAATCAATTGAGGTATATTAGGCCTTGAGCTAAAAATAAAACCTTGCTTGTCTAATCATTCACTTCGTGCAAATCATCAATTCAAAGTCTACTAATAACAGACAATTGTAACAATTGACAAGATGATATTACAGTGACCAAAAATTCATCACAGTGAACTAAAGATAGTAGCTAAATGAATCACAGTGAATCAGAATGAGCCAAATGAAGCAACCGAATGAAACACAATGAATCATAATGGACAGCTACTAAAGACCGAATGAATTACATTTACAGAACAAGCATGAATGGCATGACTCGATAAAGAAACAAGTAATATTTTAGCTCAAGGCCATATTATACTCCATTGTCGTATTCAACCTCAATTTGACATCAATACATCATCGAGCATTAATCCGAGCCCACAACATCACTAAGCAATATCTCCCGGTGCTAGTATCAACCAAATCAATCACAATTTGAGACTTGTTCATAAAAAGTCTTGGAGCTCTAGCCAATTCTACACTTCACTAACCAAATGCATGGCCAAACCAGCTAACAGACCATGCCAATTGTCAGTAACCAATTTTCTAACCAAGCTAGCAACACACCAGGGATGCTTATTTGGATGGGCAAATGCAATGTTAGGAAAGATAGTTATGCTTTCAACCAACTGAAATGCAAACATAGCTTCAAAATGGAGTCTACTAGATATACTTGACATTATGACAAATAAAGTCAACTGACTAAAATAACATTGTGCATGTATGCTTATGAACATGTTCAAATTATAATTTAGGATAATTTTCCCAAGTTGACACATCCAGTTAAACATTAATGTGAACTACACAGACTAATACAAAATGGTATTAATGAGTCTAACAAAGCTACTCAAGAAATGATGAACTAGTTTGAGATTTCGGTTCATGTACAAATACACTGCCAACATTTTCATGGATAAGAGACAAGTAATAGCAAGTACAAGTCAACATTTTCATGGATTCTACAATTCCTACACTGAACTTGATGCAACTCCTCTTAATTGTCATGTGTGTGTCACCTACCAGCAAGAACGGTAGCAAGGAACCATAAGCCATGCAACTCTTCTGAATTGTCACACCTGAACATCACAACCAAATCCTACAGCTGAACCTAATGCAACACCTCTGAATTGGCATGTGTGTGTCACCTGCCAACAAGAACGACAGTAAGGAACCATAAACCATGCAAGCTTCAGAAAATGGGGACGAATCCAGCAGGAGATGGCGACAAGTGACCAAGGACGGTGGTGGGGGAGGAGCGGCGCGGTGGTGGGGGAGGAGAAGAACGGGAGGGCGCCGCGCGCGGGAAGGATGAATGGTGCCGAGGCGACGCCGCTCGGGGAGGAGACGCCGCACGCAGGGAGGATTAATGGTGCTGGGGCGGCGCCGCTCGGGGAGGAGGCACCGCTTCAGGGGAGGAGGATGGCGGTGGCGTGAGTCGACGAAGGAGGAGGAGGCCGGAGGCGAGGCAGAGGAGTTTGGTGTTAGGAAAGGAGAAGGCGACGGTGGCTCAGGGGGAGGAGGGCAAACGCCGTAGGGAAGGAGGAGGGGGAGGGTGGTGGCACGACGGGGGTGGAGGGAGGGGGATGAGGGCGGTGCGGCCTCGCTGGCATGGGAGGAGGAGGCGTCCAGATCTGGGCGAGGGGGAAGGTGGCGGTGGCGCGTCGGGGGTGGAGGGAGGGAGAGGAGGAGACACGCGTAGGAGGAGGCGCACGGGAGGAGGGGGCTGAGGTGCTGAGCTGAGTGTGTGTGCGGGGAGGGGAGTGGGGGAGGCAGCCAATGGAGGTTTTATTCGATGGCATTTGGCGAGTAAACACCCCCGAAGTTCGAGGGTAAATTGGGAATGGGGGCTGCGGGAAGCCGCTAAAGCTCCCTGCGGGCGGCTTCCGGCTTCTGCACGTTGTATGAGAAAGCGGCTTCGGCGAAAAGCCGGCCGCTTGGAACGGCTTTCGGCTTTTTTGGACGAAAGCCAGAAGCCGAAACCGTTCCAAACGCCCCCTTAATTACATGGGATACTTCCAATCCAACTAAGAAGAAGCAAAGGCGGGCTCCTACTGTTATGCCAACCACAACAGTAAGTTCAATGTCACCACCCGCCTGCTATGCGTTAGAGTCCATTTCAACAACAGAAGTAGCCATTCCCTTCAAGAAGCCAACCCCCACCCTAAGCTCACCCCAAAAGCAAATCAACACGCTACTGGTAGGCAAGCGGGGGAGGAGGTAGCCGAGCGGGCGGGCGGGGAAGGCAGCCAGCGGGGGTTATATGCGATGGCAATTGGCGGGTAATTACCCCCGAATTTTGGGGGTAATTGAGGAACGGAGGCTGCGGGAAGCCGCGGAAGCTCCCCGCAGACAGCTTCCGCGCGTTGTAACACGAAGCCGCTTAAAAAAAAGGGCTGTGAAAAGCTGGCCGTTTGAGACGGCTTCCAGCGTTTTTGGGCAAAAGCCGTGCCAAACACCCCCTATAAGTGTTGGGTGGTGGTGCTATAGGGCCTTCTCACCCCAAAAGCAAATCGATCAGCTTGTAGTGCAAGTGTTCCTAGACTTGAGCGATCATGTCCAACTATGTAATTGGCCAGTAGTGGTCATGTCCAACATTGGTGCCATAACTAGAGATAGGGCATCACTATTGTAGATTATGGGTATCCCAGTAGTGGTCAAGTTTTAATTGCTGGAGTCTTTCGATACCGCAACATCACGAGGAACTATGCATTATGTGTTTTTTTTCGTCTTGATCATCTATGGGGACTTATCCCGTATAATGGCTTAGTATGGCAACTATAGTGCTAACCATCAGTGCAAATGACCAGTGATACGCAGATCGTAATAGGGGGCATGACGGGAAATATAGGACAATGGCAATTGTTAAAACCATCAAGATTCCACTAGCATTTTCATAATTACTCAAAGGGTACCAATGATCATTTCTCCTAGTCAAACGGTTTGACTTAGCACCACTCAACGCTATTACGGCTATGGGGTGCCGAAGGGTGATGGCAATGGCAATTTCCGGAGAAAATTTGCGAAACAGTGGTATAGAAAGAATAAGCAAAAAAAGAGTGGTACAAACCGAAAGTGCAAGGCAGTGACATAGAACGAAAAAACCCTTGAATGAATGCATGCGATCAGTTATGCTATAAACGGGTATGCAGCCAGCACACTTCGGTCAGGATTAGGGGTGTAACGGATCAAATATGAATCGAATAGTAGTCTTCCCATATTTGTATTCGTATTTTTTTAACAAATATGAATTCAAATATACTTGAATACGAATACAAATAAAATAATATAACGAATACGAATCGAATACCTACTCAATTCAGTCGGATCCGAATATCCTACGGCATAACGAAGTTTAACGAATACAAATACGAATTCGAATATACTCGAATACGAATACGAATCAAATATTATAACAAATACGAATCGAATACCTACTCAATTCAATCGGATCTGAATATCCTACGACATAACGAAGTTTAACGAGTTGGCACCAATTTTATAGTAATATTTATTCCCCTTTTTCTATGGTTTATCATGTAATCATTGATCATTGGTTTCATTTTACCACTAACCCAAACCAATTCTAGAGATATTGGAAATAAATAGGTTATAAACATGTCGAATTTGGCTAAAAAAGGGCATGCAAAAAAGCTTTATTGGGGATGTGCCAAAATGGAAAAAATAAATAAATACCGAATTAGAGTCCACCGTGACGACGGCCTCAGCAAGATGATCAAAATACATATATAATATGCCCAATTTGAAGATCAAATGCAAAAGATACGTAATAGCTAGTTATTGTTATTGCGCCGAATCCGGATAATATCTGGATTTGTATTCAATTTGACATCTATTTTGCATACCATATTCGTATTCGATAAAAAAAATCCTGATACTATCCGGATTCATATTCATTTTCCAATTCGAAGTGTAGATTTTAGCGAAGGAAAACTTAGCTCACTATACTCCTATAGTTGGTATTTAGAGAAATAACATCCAAATCGAGTTCGGCTACGAAATAATATCGTGAACAACTGAAATTCTAGAAAATGATACTACCATCACTCTAACAACCATTAGTGCGTAAAAAGACTCATTTGCCATCATTCTCTTTCCTTTTTTTTTTCTTTGATTCAGCTACGACTGAGTAGGGCTGGAGTTCATGGCGGCGAAGGCCGGCATCGGTGGGAGGCTTTGGGCAGTGGCGGTGCTTGACACTACTGCACGCAGGGGACACAGGCGTGAAGCCGCTCCACCACTGCACCATGGTCTGCCTCCTCATCGGCACCGGCATGCTCCACCGAGGTCATCTTCCAGACTGCCGACAACGTGGCCATGATCCGCTCCCTCTTCAACCTCACCTTATTGACTGCAATGCAAAACATCAAACAGGACAGAAGAACGCGATAATCAGATCTCCTAACATTATAATCCCATAAAATGAGTTATTGGACAATTCCAGTTCCAGTTCAGTTCAATAGTTCCAAAAAAAAAAGTTTAGTTCAACAGGCCTACAAGCAAACTTTTTCAAGGAGAAAACAATCAGACCAAATCCATGTTCATTTCACATCTCTTCTCATTCTTAACAACTCATTTCCTATCATCAAGAATACAAAAAAGAATAAACCAACCAACAAACCAATCCAATTTTGTCACGCCCCCAAATTCTGGAAACGTTAAACTCTTCACAACCGCCCAGGATGTGCAGTTGCGAAGTAAGCAGTGTCTCAAGAAAGCTTTCGATTTCAACAAAAGCCAACCTTTTATTACATAAGATTAAGGCTTAACAGCCAGTTTTGACACCGACATGGGCATCCAAGCCCAAAGTTAATATAATACAAGACAAAAGAACTTCTAACCACAGGCACACTTGAGTGCGGCTGAGACCTAGTAACAGTAGTCGTTGCCAACCATGGGTCCACCAAAATCTTGTTCAACCAGATTCTCTGCATTTTCCTTGGTTCGTTCTGTAGATTGTTTGCAGATTATGCAAGAATGAGTACAACTACCGTACTCAACAAGCCACATGAAAAAACTAAATAATTATATGCAAGGAGTTTAAAGGATAGTTAGGTTTTACCTTAACAGGCATATGTGGATGCAATTTGCAGTTTTAAAGCAGTTTACAAAACAGTAAAAACAATAATACATAATAACAACAGGGGTTTCTCAACAAATCACAATTACCAACTTACCATCTCCAAACTCTACTTATGCCTCGTGTACTGGAATCACCCATTAACACAGCCTCATTAACCGGAAGCACGGCGTATTCGAATAACATTGATTTACACTCTGCAGAGTTGCCCAACTTTACTCACACGATATCTCAAACTCACATTGCCACGCATCATGATTGCGCACAACTGAGTTAGGATAACAAAGCCTTTTCACTGCTTATCCTTTTTAGCCTCTACCCGGTAGGTCTAAATCCATCTGACCCTCGGAGACCACCGCCAAGAGTGGACTTTGTGCCCCGATGTCGACGGCCCCCATATTATTCGAGCACCCGCCGAGTGTCCCTAAAGGCCCACCCACTGTCTCACCTTTGCTATTGCAGATATTCAATTGGAAGAGCAGTGTACTAAGCTAGGGAGTAATGACCACGCATGTGGTTGAGTGGTTTACTGTGTCTGTTACTTAGCACAAGGTTCTTGTCCTTACTTGTCACCCAGTGAGGCGATGGCCCAACTTGCGGTTGCCCACCTCTAGATCTCACTGATGACCCATTTTACCAAGTATATTGGGTTGTCCAATATTATGGACACAACCCTCAACTCTCCACCAAAACCATTGGCGAACTGCCAATACTGCTTTTGATTGATGAACACAATTGAGTGACAAAGCTACTTATATAGATAATATTTTATGTGAACTTGTCAAGATGAATATGGCCTACAAGTGCTAGGTAGGTTTGTATGTGGGGTTATAGGATTTATCTAATTATCATGGCATTCAAAAGTATTATTTGAATAATTAAAGTAATTGGCTCAAATATAATAATGAAAGTATCAATATAAATATATGACATGTGGGTTCAAAATGCTCCAGGAATGCGACTTACCTTCTTGCACAAAGTCCTGTGGATGTTGGTCTTGTCTGGCGTCTTCTAGCGTCTGGTCGTCTAGATCGTAACCTAACGAGAAGCAATGCAATAAAAAGAAACCAAGTAAAAACTAGCTCAACAAGGAATGAGCTGGAAACGACAAGCAAGAAAATAAAACCAAACAGAAACTTAAAGGAAGGGTGGTGTGGGTTGGTGGGATTTATCTGGTATTTGTTCGGACTGAACGAGGTTTGAGATTCGGATCTAACTACAACAAAAATATTGTAAAGGATTAAAGAAAGCTATAGGAAGGTGGAAAGGTTTATTTGGAGCTTGGTATAGCTGAACGGAGTTGAGAATGGGTTTTCTGGGCTAGAGACGATCGAAAATGACATATAATGTCAAATTAGGGTTTCGGGCGAAAATTGCCAGATAATGAATAGTATTAAAATACTATTCATACACGACAATGGATCAGCGAAGAGTAATTGAAATTTGTGTTTAGCTGAATCGGACTGTAGCTAGGGTTTACTATTTTTGGCTAATGAATAATGTGTATAGGAATTTCTATTTTCTAATTTTTCGGATGAACAGTAATTGAGTTTACTGTGCAAGGAATAGTGACAGGCCAAAATTAGTGTGAAAGAATGGGCGAGCCCATTCTTTATCTTGCCCACTACCTAACTTCACGGGCCTAATCGCCCACGACCTTGCTGCCTTAAGGCCAATGCCAGAGGTCAAGCGCCTCATGGCCTTCTGTGAGGAGGAATGGCAAGCGCCACATGGAGAGAGAAGCATACACAGGCTCATGCTCTGCTGGTGACAGTCAAGAACGGAGGAAGGCGTGGGAGCACCGGCGCAATGAGGCGGCGCAGTGAGCTCCACCCAGAAGTCCCTCTTACCTAGGGTTTTTGGCATGGTTTTGGGGTTGGGGCATGGTGGGGCTTGAGGGTGGTGGCATGGCTGCCGGCCTGGCGCTAGGGAAGGAGAAGGGTGGGTGGGAGGCGGTGGGGATGAGGAGAAAGGGCGGCCGGGTGGCCTTTTATAGGCAAAGGAGCGGTGGGAGAAGAGAGGGGCGGCAAGGAAGCGGCATGCGCGTCTTGTGATGCGAGGTGGCGAGGCGAGTAGGGCGAAGGCGGTGGAAGGCGCCTGAGGTGATGCGATGGCGCGGAGGTGGCGGATGATGGCATGGCATGTGGCGTGACTGGCGAGGAGACGAAAGGCGGCTCGGGCAAAGGCGCGACCGGGAGGGAAAGCGGGGAGGGAGAAGGGGAAGGCGGAGATTAGGGTTAGGGTTTGGGGTTTGGCCGAATTTTGCTGAATTTTGCCGAATTTTGATTTTGAAAATGAAATTCAACTCAAACTCAAATTGATTTTGACTTTTGAATTTTTTCAGATGTTTCAAATTTAATCCAGTCCAATGAGTCATCGGACAATGAAATGAGAAGAATAAAAAGAATGATCCCCATCAATCCCATCCCCTGTACAATCCACATCTATCTAAACTCCTTAAAGCGTAGTATTCATCGCCTTCGCCAGACCACCAAAGAAGCCCTTTTGCACCACTGCTCTCGCCTCGACCTCCTCATGGCGGAGGCTGCAGAGCAGCCCACTTGGCACCCGCCTCCATGCCATGCTGAACCTCTTCAGCCTGCACTTATTGACAGCGGGCGCTTGACATGAGCGGCGAGGGTGCACAGGAGTTTGCTACTGCCGGCGAGGTGGCGTGACCTGGGGACAGAGATGACGCATTGAGTCCATGGGATTTGGGGCCATCAGGGAGATTGAAGTGAGGAAGAAGAAGAGATGGAAGAGTTGCTATTGGTTAGTATTTTTTTTCCATATTTGTGAGTTTTGATCAACCTTTGAAATTCATCATGTTCCAGATGACAGCCAAACAAAATAAATGGAACTGCAATCAATTTCTAGCTGATTCAACTTGAATTTGAATCGAAATCCAAATGCCAATTCTAATTCAGTAATCTTCACGCGCGTGAACAGTACCGCCCGTGACAAAGAGTAATTAACAAAAACACATGTGACTGTCAAAAACCTGGGGTTAAGTGCCACTAGCCAAAAACTTGGGGTTTTCTGCAACAATGGCCATAAAACCCGTGGTTTTCTGTAACTAACTCATTCTTTAAACATGTGACTGGTAACAATGAATTTTGTAGGTGTGCATAACATGTACTACATCCATGAAATTTCTTGGGTATTTTTGCAACAGTGAATCATGCACATTTCGCAAATGGGGACTGGGCACCCATGTGCACCAACAAATTTTCTATTTATGAATAGGCTTTCCAAATTACTCAACAGTGGCAGAACATCTTTGTGCCTGGCTGGATACAGAACGCTTTCAGAGTGCTTAAGCAGAGTAGCCACAGTTAGTCATGCTAGATCAATGCCTTCATAGGCTTGGTAAGTGAAATTAGAACAGGTGGAGGATTAATGTTAACATTTTCTTCAGGTATGATCATTACATATGCATTAAAATACAGGACAAAAGATAGAACACAGCACTTAAAGTCCAAATATCAGCTTAATTAAAACAATAAACATTTGTTAAACTAGACTTACATGAATCCAACCAAGAGTAAAAAGTGAGCCTTTGTCCTGAACTTCAAATATTTCTTCTTCATTTGTAGCTTGACACTGGAAAACAAGGAAAACCATGTAATTTATTACTTACAATGCTACATTTTGGGTGCTGCCCTGCAACATGTAAACTTGCCGTAAGAAGGGACATACAAAAACATAAAGGCATAGGATACTTATGATAGATGCAACATTAGCCAATAGCCACTAAATGAGTCAGCTTATTGAATCTCAAGAGTGGTCACAAAATTTCCGGTGTTCACTGTTCTCCTGTTCCCAGCAATATAACAGAAAATCATAAAGAGGATGTTCCTAAAACACAAGTTTTATATTTATTGAATAAAAAGGGATTCTTTGGCTGGTAGCATTTTCTTCTGTCATGTTAACTGGTTAGGGTGCTGTGTATCATGTACAAGTTACAATCATGAGCATCGGTCAAATTGTTTCTAATGTTTTGTTAAGCAATCACTTCAGTCACTGTGAATTACTGATATGCATCATATACTATACAAAGAAAATATCAGGGCAGTAGGATTTAGAAAGAACTTTATCAAGTAAATTGTTTAGAAAAGAGCTCAGTTGAGAGTTGACATCCATTGGAAGAAAAAGATGCAGAACAATATAACAGCGTAAAAATAACAACTTACTGAATCAGATGTTGATTTCTGCTTAGGAATTATCAGTGTTGTCACATAAAAAGTTCTCTTTTTCTACATCAAAAAAATATTTTAATATTAGTGATATAGACAAACATAATGTTGCTTTCATTTCCTTCATGGGGAAGGTGCATACCAGAGTACCAGCAAGAATTCCACATGTTTCCAAATTATTTGCAGTATTTGCCTCAGAAACCCTCAGAAAACACTCCATTAACGTCACCGGCTGACAAGGTAAGGTCAAACAATCAGTTAAAAGTCAAAACAAGTATACACTCTACAGTATACATTCGTTACGAATGAATTGTGGATAAAAGAATCATACTCATTCATGTCTTCACTATAATACAGTGGATCTGGAACAATATCATGGAAACATAAAGAAATTGCAATTTGAATTTACCACATGCAAATTCTGATAGCGCCCAGTGTAAGAGGTAGCAAGTCCTGGTCTTGGATCAGCAACTCTTGATGAGAAATTGGTCTACGTTCAGGATGCACCTGTGCCAGGACAGGTGGGGGAGAAGGCTGTCTGATATTCAGCTGGGAAAATTCTTCAAAACCAGCAGGAGACACAGAGGTTGGTTCTTCTACTGGTAAAGACCATCGACCATTGTCAAGTGAGAGAACAGAGTGCATATCCTCATAGTTATTTGTGGGGGCATCTTGCGATGTTGTACTAGGACCATACAAGTCATCTTGGTTCAAGACTGCTGGCACTAAACTGCAGAAGAAATGGAACAACGTCAAGTGATCAAAAGAAATTCATATCTCAATATAGCTGTATGGACTGGCTTTCTTACAAAGAATAAGCTCAAAACTATCCGAGTTCTCACCTAGTGATATCACTTTGGGTTAATTCAGGATTACTTGGATACTGGATCTGCAACAAGCAGTACCGAAATCCATAAGTCAACAGTTGCTAATCTTTAAAGTAAACACGTAAAGAAAATGAGAACAAAATAATTATACCCTGATAACAGGTCCTGTCCATTGGCCACTAAGCCCATTAGGTCCTAGTATCGAATGTTTGGATAGTGTTTCTTCTTTTGGATGACGCAAATTGGCATATCTGCATAATTTACACGGTAAATGAAAGCTATTTTCTCCTTGCTTATTAACAGAGAATTGTTGAACAACTATACAGTGTGCAAATCAACAATTCTCTCGAATATTCCATATGTGCAAGTAAAAAAGTGGAAATTTCATCTATAGTAGCAACTTGGATGACAGAGCAAAGAGATCAAAAGAGAAACAGAGGAACAGAAATAGGAAAGTCAGTCTGACCGTTTCTACAGGAGCCACGTAAATTCAATCTCTTTAATTTTTATAGTACAAAATGGTTTCAGAACAAGATGATACATGTTAATCAGAATGGAGTCAAACCAAACCTTGATTTCAAGTATGAAGTACATGGCTCAATTCCAGATAACACTCAGTATGATATTCACAAGAGATTGATAAAGACAACTGACTCTTGCCAGGTCAATGTATGCATTAAAAAAAATAGAGCTAGATTTCTTCAAAAAATTGTCCCACTCAAGATAAATTACATACCCCAATGAGTACATGAACCTATGGCCTTTGACGCAACATTCAGCAGTCCTAACAGCTAGGTTATCCCTATAACTCCAAAAGCCTAATAAAAGTCCCGAAAAACTCATCGGGTTTCTGAAATCTTTAAGCTAGTGAACAGTTCCACTGATCTTCTGCTTACATGATTGTGACAACTGTTCAACCTTAAATTTCCTGCATCTACCTATCTAATACTGTTTAAGGCAAATGAAATACACCATATCATGCACATAAATAGGATCAAATGATACACATACGATTTGACTAGCTGCCTATCAGGTTTGACACTCTGTGGTGGAGCCGCCTGATGCTTCCCTCCAGAGAATGATTTCTGCAATAATCCTGTAGGGCTTCCAACCAATGGCTGCATAAGAAAAGAAATAATAAAATAGCCAGAACAAGCGCTACGGAATTTGCAGTACATAACCCTTTGTTCGCTAAGTTCGTTTAAAACAGTAAGATGGAAAATAAAATGCAACGCCGGGTGTACCTGTTCGGTATATGGACTTGGTGTAAGCTGGTTCATTCTACTGCTTGCACTACTTGTAGCATAGGTTCCATGTAGACCATTAGGTTCTTCTGTACCCCCTCTATTGAGCTCGGCAATTTGCCGCTGCACAATTGGCTTCAGAGACTCTAGCTCATTGACAACATTCAAGAGTTTCTACAACAAAGAGCCACTCAACAAAAATATTTTGATATTTTTACCCTAACTTTATAAGGACATACTATAATCCTCGAATGCTATGTTACTCTAAGCAATACATTTAGAGCTTCAGTCATGCATTTTAGTCATGACAACTTTGCACATTTTAACAAAGAAGAATGTACTGTGCTGTTCAATTTGTCAGGTATACATCCAATCTAAGAATGCTGAAACAGTAATTCTTAAGCTTGGAGAGGAAATACCTCAGAGTTATGCGGGCCTTTCTTCAAGAATTCCTTTTCTCTTGATTTGAATGCATGGTAATCACGATGCTTGGGGATTGTCTCACACAGAAAGCTGCCAGTGATCAGACATAACATTTTAACACCTAAGCTTAAGATATTAACAAGTTAGTACCAAGATACACCAATGCTGTGCACCCCACCTCGAGTATCTCAGGAGGATGATGTACAGATCGAGGAGGTTCTTCTCCTCTCGATATATGTTAGCCTGCACAGCACATAAAACCACCAAAATGTAACACAAATTGCTAGCTAACAAACAGAATTTGCATTAATTGCGTAGCAAATAAGTCCCAAATCACCGAACCGCGTCCTCGAACCCAGAACTACCGCTTTTACACGCAAAGCTAACAAATTTCGCACCAAACGGCGAGATTGCGAGACAGCGGAGAGATTCTGGCATGGGAATTTCGGCTTAGGGTTTGACCTGGTGGAGGAGGTTGTCGGCGATGCGGAAATAGTAGGGGAGGCTGATGCGGTGGTCGACGGCGACCGGCCGCGCCATCGCCTCGATGCTGGTGTCCCTCCTAGCCTGCCGAGGTAGTTCCATGGACATTCCCGGTGAGGCCTTATTATCCGGGAACTCCCCCGGCGAGCTTTTATAGTGACGAGGGTCCGGACGGATCTCCAGACGACTCCAGTGGTGGGGAGGAGGTGACGGGAGGACACAGCGGCGAAGGTGAGTGGCAACGGCGGGGAGGCGACGGGGCGAGAACGACCGGCGGGGAAGCGACGGAGCGAGAACGGCCGGCGGGCAGCCGACGCGGCGCGGAGGCGACACGGGGCGCGCGCAGCAGCAAGGTGGGCGCTAGCAAGGGCGGCGGCAGCCGCGCAGCGGACAGCGTGGGAGAAGCAAGATGAGCCGAGGAGTAAGGTAGGGAAAGGACCGAAGGAGGGCGTCGGCGACGGCGCTTCGGTTCGCGAATCGCGATCAAGGAGGGAGCGCGACTAGCTAAGGGGACGGGCGACTACAACATCATGCAGTCATTCCGCACTTGTACTATTGGCAAGAGTAAAATGCCATTCAAATTTTTCTGGGTGTGTCATATTGGCGGAGCTAGAAATTAGATAATAGAGGTATACATCTTCTGCACCGTGCGCCACCGACCGCCCTTCCGTGTCGCGCATTGCCGATCGCGAGGCCGCTGGCCGCGCTTTGGCTCCGTGTCATGCCATGCCGCCGCCGCTCAGGACTTTTGAAGCCGCCAGTTGCGGCGCCTCGGTGGTATGCCAAGCCTGCCCAGCTCTGAACCTCCGATCCTCCCGTCTTCACGGACGCCTCCGCGGACTATTCTAGACAAAATTTGCCTTTTTAGTATCTTACAAATACGATCGAGTTTGATCTTAAACTTTTGTAAAGATGTCGAACATATGCTTCACTAGATGTAGTAATATTTTAAGATTTTTTTAACACTTCTAAATTCGATGAAATATTTTTTTTAAAAAAAAATTCACCATATTATATATAGCGCACTGTAATGCCAATGACTAATATAAGGATATGATGTCGCTTATGGGTCATGCAAGTACTTACGTAGATTAATTGTGGCCGTTTAGTTGGAAATCTCGGCCCTGCCTAATAGAACTAGCTGATCTTCTCTCTATAAATACACACGCCAGTAAACCCTTCAAGCAACAAGAGTCGAGACCAGGATCAAACGCCATGGACGCTTTTCAGAATTTTGGGGGTGCCAGGGCATACCCGGCACCCCACCTGGATCCGCCTATGGGGTGTGTGGTCATGGTGCTTTTAAAATACATATCCTGATTATTTAAAAAAAAACAGGAATAATACCTAGCTTTCATAGAAAGCTAATTATCCAAAATACAACCAACAACATTAACCAACTGGGGCACCAGCTAACCAAGCAGTCTCCAACTAGAGCAAAAACAACACACGCCAGCCGCCAAACCCCACAGGAATTCCAACATACAGGATAGCAAAAAGAAACAAAGAACTAGCTAATCATCCTGCATCCAAATCCCAAAATCTGGTAATCCATCCTTCAAGCTTTCTCAGCACATCTTCCAGTCCTTGACGATCCTCCTTTCTGATTACCACCCTCCAACGCTGCAAGCATGACAGAAATTTAAGTATAACTTCCGATGGCTGCTTAGGGAAAGATCTTTCAATCGCCATCTTATTTTTGTTTTTCTAGAGCGTCTAGGTCAAAACTGCAAAACTAAATAAGTAGATATTGTAATTATTAACACCCCGCAGATCTAACCAATTAAGATAGAAATCTTCAAGAGAATCTGGACATCTCCTCCAACTGAAAGCTTCCATGCAACAAGACCAAGCAAACTTAGCAAGAACGCAATGAAAAAGCACATGATTTGCATCCTCCAGCACCCCACACAGGATGCAGTTCACGTCCCCCTTCCAATTTCTAGCTCTAAGCTGATCAACTGTCTGAATTCTATTATGATATGTTTGCCATAAGAAGATTTTAACTTTGAGCGGAATCTTACTAGACCAAAGCTTTTTCATCCTAATATCAACAATCCCACCAAATGTTAGACTTCGATACAAAGACTTCACAGGAAAAATGTCCTCTACTATCCAAACACCACACCATATTATCCATCTCTTCATCCAGATCCACCCCATCGAGCCGATCCTTAAGAATACCCCATTGTCTTTCTTCTTCCTTCCCAAAATTCCTGACAAAATGAATACACTAGGTTCCTTGAACCACACAGTTAGAAACTTTAATGGTTTTATCAGAACAAATATTGTATAACCTAGAAAAACTGATCTTAAGGGGACAATCATCAACCCAGGTATCATGCCAAAAGGAGATAATTCTCCCATTTCCCACCTGAAAGGAAACCCCCCTGTTAAACAAAGGTTGAACCTTGTGTAAAGATCTCCAAAATTGAGAACTTCTAGTAGGAACAAAGTATCTGAAATCCCCATCAGGAAAATACTTAGCTTTTAATATCCTAAACCAGATTTCATCCTTAGCTTTATTCATCTTCCAAAACCATTTGCAGAGAATACATTTATTCAGCAAACTAGATTAAGCACACCAAGACCACCGAAGTCCTTAGGTCTACACACAGACTCCCACTTAACCATATGATATTTGAAACGATCACTTGCCCGTCCCCAGAAAAACTTTGATCTAATAGAATCCATCTTATGCTAAACTTCCTTATTCAAATAGTAAAACCCCATAGTATAAATCGGTTGACTGCTAAGGCAGCTATTAGTAAGGACCAGTCTACCCCCTGAAGACAACAAATTGTTCTTCCAACTGCCAATCCTCCTCTTCATCTTATCAATCACTTTACCTGCTGCTTTATTACCCAAATTCCTATTACAAATATTGATGCCTAGATAGGTAAGAGGTAGCTCCCTCAACTTGCAATTGAAGTTATTAGAAACTTTAATAGCCTCCACAATATCCACCCCCAAAACAAAAACCTCGCTTTTGTGATAGTTGATTTTGAGGCCTAACATCCATTCAAAGCAATACCGAAGAAACTTAAGATTAAGGATGTACTCTTCCTCACAATCAATCATCAGCACAGTATCATCTGCATACTGAAGTAAAGTGACCCCTCCTGGAATCAAGTGAGAAATCACTCCTTTAATCAGACTTTTCTCTTGAGCTTTCACTACAATCTCAGCCAAAACATCAGCAGCCAGATCAAATAATAAAGGGGATAAAGGATCTCTCTGTCTTAAGCCTCTATGAGTAGTAAAGTAAGGACTAACTTTCCCATTAATATTAATACTTACTTTGCCACCCCTAATGGAGCTCATCACCCAATCAATCCACTTTCTAGAAAAACCTTTTCCTTCCATAACACTTTCTAAAAAACCTCATTGGATCTTATCATAAGCTTTCTCAAAGTCCAATTTAAGAATGACTCCCTTCCTCTTAGAAACTCTCAACTCATGTAGAATCTCATGAAGAGAAACCACCCCATTCAAAATATTTCTGTTTTTAATGAAAGCAGTTTGACTTTTATGAATAATCTTGTCAGCAATCTTACCCAATCTTACTACTAGGAGCTTGGTTATAATCTTGAAACTCACATTAATCAGGCAAATAGGTCTGAAATGATTAATGGAAGCTGCATCCTTGATTTTGAGAATCAAGGTAATCACCCCAAAATTTAACCTCTTTAAGTCCAGATCCCTTTTAAAGAAATCTGTGATCATATCCATAAAAACCTTCTTCAGAATCTCCCAGAAAATTTTGTAAAACAGAGTAGGAAATCCATCAGGTCCAGGTGCAGAATCATTTGGCAGATCTTTAATAATAGTCAAAACCTCTTGTTCAGAGAAAGGTTGAGTAAGACTGATATTATCTTCCTCAAAAACCATATATCTTTCCTTCTAAAAATCGGAACTCAACTGCACAGTCAGATTGGTATCCAGACCAAAAAGAGCCTTATAATAACTATAGATATGATCCCTAATGCTCTCCTCTGAAGTTAAATGCTCATCCCTATTTTCCAGACTAAAAATCAAATTCTTTCTCCTCCTTCCATTGGCACAAGTATGAAAAAACCTAGTATTAGCATCCCCTTGGAGTATCCATTTCACATTCCCCCTCTGCTGCCAAGACCTTTCTTCCATATCATAAATCTTTTCCAGATCCCTCTCTACCTTATACTTGCAAATCCAATCCTCAGCTTTGATAGTCTAGTTTTCAGCTTTCCTATCCACCATATACAGTTATCTAAAATGACCTTCTTTTTCTCTAAGGCAATCTCCATTCAGGTTTGCCCCCCACCCTCTTAGAAACTGTCTAAGAGAGGCTAAACTCCCATTCCATATGTCCAGAGAATAACTCTTCTCAGGAGCTTTCCAACTAATCTCCCCCCATTTGTCCTTAACAAGTTTTCTGAAATGATCCTGACAGAGCCATTTTTTCTCAAAATAAAATCTCCCTTTAGGAACAGCTCCGTCCACCCCAGAATGTAAAATAATAGGAATATGATCAGACCCAACTCTAGTCACACTAGAAGCAGAGCAAAGAGGATACTTGGCTTCCCAAGCCGTTGAAACCAAGATCTTGTCCAAGTTGACGATAATAGGGTTAGCTTGCTTATTAGTCCAAGTGTATTTAGGTCCACTCCTCTCGACCTCCAATAACTTGTTATCATCAATAAAATCATTGAACCTATCCATCAAACTATAATTGACACCCTTAGAACTTTTATCCTCTAATTTCCTGATTAAATTGAAATCTCCCCCTAGAACCAGAGGCAACATAGAAAGCTGACACTTCGTATGGATCTCCTCCAAGAACTGTTGAGATAACTCATGATTGGCTGGGCCATATGTAATACCTCGATTTATTCTAAAGAAGAAATCATTCAAAAGAGAAGAATAGAATTAAGAAAGAGGAGTTTTTCGCTTTTCTTCGGCAACCTGGGCCTCGGGCCTTGGCCCAGGAAGCCCATGGGGGACCGGCCACCTATAAAAGAAGGGGAAAACCCTAGGCCGGCACTGTAGCTACAGTAGCCACCGCTCCAATCTTGTGATGTCTGCGGTGCCTGCCTCTTAGCGCGCCGCCCGCTGCCGGTGTTCGCAAAGGAAGGAGAAGGAGGGATTGCAGATTGGTTGACCGAAAGGAGGGACGAGGGATCTTCTTCGTGGGGGATTGTTCAGCATCTCCCTAAGGTTCTTCAAGGGTAACGAGAGTCGTTCCTCGCTGTTTAATTAAGAATAGATGCAAAACCGATTAGATTTGATTGGATCAAAGTCTGTCTGCAGTAGATCAAATCTGTCCAGTATGTTGCGCGGGCTGTTTCGACGTCTTAGAGGCCGAATCAGAAGTGTTGATCTCCTAGAGATATCTAGATTATCTTCTTAACTTTCTGTGGCCACCGAGTTCACCTGATTCCGTCGCTCAAGTCAAAAGTTATGATAGATTTAGTATCTGCTGTCCAGATTTCTGACGAGATTAATCTGTTTTGTTATTTCGTAAAATATGAAAATGTAATTTGAAGAATCTGGGTTTTCACCCAACTAGGTTATTGTGGGTAATTTTATAACCATTCCATATTGTTAAAGAACGATCAATTCGGAGTTATAGATTAAAAGTTATGATCGGTTTAGTGCTGCTGTTTATGCTGTTAGACAGTTTCTGTGCTGAAAGTTCATCTGTCTGTTAGCGTACTAATTTGGCCGAATTGGATCATCTTGTCAACTAAAGTATTGTAGATTTGTTAGTTAAAAATCCACAGAAACTGGATTCACCTCATTCGGAGTTCCAGATCAAGAGATATGCTGTTTACCGTGTTGCTGTCCAGTGGCGTTATTTGACTGAATGCGTTGGTTTCAGTTTGGGGTTTCTAGATAAATCTTGATTCACCGGGAAAGCGATGTAGAACGTTGTTAAGTAGTGTCGTGTTCATCGCGTTCTTATTTCAGTTATTTAATTGTTTAGGAGGTGAAGCTTCGGGTTTAGGAGCACCACTTTTTCTCGCTAACGCGTCAGATCATGGAGGCAAGTACATTGCTTATCTTAATGATTGTGATTGATGAATGCTTTTATGATTATATTGTGAGTTCTTATGATTCAAGAGAAGTTGGATTGTCTATGGTCTTTCATATGTGTTGAATCCATGATTGGAGATGATAATATTTAAGTTCATGTTCCTTCCATATGTGTGTTATTTCCATGATTAGAGAGCGTGTCTTTTCAATATACATATTTCATTCCATGCATTCATTATTCATGTTCCATCCACGGGAGTGGATTAAAAAGACCCATCAATTCTAGGATGGGTACGTAAGACCCACCATTCCAATGTGGGCCCCACTATTCCAATGTGGGCGTTTTGGGACACCCGTATGAAATGTTCTTCATACGGAACTTGGATCCCCGTATTTTTGTTAAGATGCGGGCTTAAGTGAACACCGACGGGTGTGTCACTAGCAATACCGGTATATGCATGTGTGTAGTCCCTCCATTCCATTCACTTCATTCATTCCATTCATTCAAATACTCGTTATGTGATTTCTTCATATGGTTCAATGATGTTGACTTGTTAATGTTTGTGGTATGTTCCATTTATTCACTGTACTTGCTGATTCTTGGACTCACACTTGTTTGTTTATTTATTTATTTAGGTAATCACTGATGTTGGCTCATTTGGGAGGGAGTAGACACGCACTACTCATTCACAGCATCCTATTCAAGTTCAAGATTATAAATTAGTTCTATCTTTCACTTATTATTGACTTAACCGTAATAAATAAGTTTAGATGGAGAAGGAAGGATACCTTCTCCTTGATACTGATTGATTTATTATTGCTTGTGAACCTTGTTTAACGATGAACTGTAATAAATACATTTAAATGGTGAAGGAAGGATACCTTCTCCATGTCGGGTTGTTTTATTTATGCCTTTAGAGGTTATATCATTCAGATTCTTCCGCAATGTGGCTGTATGTTAGAGTATTTAAGTGACATCTTGGCTTCCAAATAGCCAGAGTGTTACAGTTGGTATCAGAGCGGGCTTTAGGTCCGTGGTTAGTAGAAATATATTAAAATAACACACTGTGCACAGTAGGTGGGATGGGTAATTCGTTGCTTCCGCATTTCTATTACTATGTTTCATTCGTTGAGCAATTGTTGAATTGCTTCTGTACTATCTTTCTTGTTGTTAATCTATGATCTACTATGATCCTCTATATCCATGAAATTATTCTATGATTACTATGAGATGACCTTATATTCATAATTGATTATATTGGTTATGTGTGATGATAAAGGATGTTAAGAAGTTGAGGTCGTGGTTGTTGCCCTGGGATTCACCAGGCTATACCACCGTTCGTGGTAGGGGAATAGAGGAGTACTTACCCCTGTTACATAGTTATGCATTGAGCATGAATTCTTTGATAAAGTTGTTGTCTTCCTCGAGTTTGAATCTGGTTTCCTAGTTGTAGATTCTTGCAGTTGATGAACTTCTTTTGAATGGGGGTCATAATGAAGTGGGCAAGCTCCGATAGATCTCTAATCGTTCTCTGAAACAATTATTGTTTTCCGACTGTTGAGTTGCTTTTATTACTTGCGATCTTTGTCAGTTGGCATTATTGATAATTCCTTGGTTGTTCCTTCTTTCTCGCTGGAAAAGAATGACTCATTTATTCGTTTGATAGTTTGGGTAATGAGAGTTTAATGTTGCAAGTTTGTTAGCATGAGAAAGCTTTGACTCTATGTATTTCCTTGGGATTATTCCGAGTGTTGAAGATGAATGCATCTCTTTTCTGATGGAAATTGTTAAAAGCCTTTTGTGATGCCTTGTTATGGTTAAGTCAGAGATTGTAATCAAATAACTTGATATAGTATGGGTATCAAGTTGAGTCATTGGTGTGGTGCATCATTAATATTAATTAGTAATCTTGGAAGTGGAATTGATTAAGTTGATGTTGTCTTCTACTAGTTCTTGATGAACTGTATTTTATGAGTAGTGACTGTGAGTATGTCCATAACTATTTGGAGTCAAAAGAGATATTAAGAAGTATGGAACATTGATGAATTAGTCTGGTCATTAAAATTGTTTATGTTGCTAAACTTGTTGGGTTCTTTGGTTCCAATGGATTAATTTAAATGTGTGGAAAGAGAAACTAGAGGAAATGCTAGATTTACATATTCCCTAGTATGATTAATTATTGGAATTGTGTACAACCGGTTGAAGGGATTGAATATCGGTGGATCTAGAATTTATGGGAGGAGTTCTATATAGTTCCTCTATATAGAATGACGCGATGAATTTGGTTGTAGTGTTGTTGAGACTTTTGATCGATAGAAGATTTCGATTTCTGAAGTTTTAGTGTATCTTTGCCGAAACCCAAATATGAGGAGGAACAGTTGAATATGTGTTTGTAAATATCCATGTGATTTGGGAAGGAAAGTAGGTAACAACTAGATTTCATAATGAAGACAGTTGATAACAACAATGGTTGGAGTATAACTGTTGTGTGTTGAAGTTTGATGTTGAGCATCACTAAAAGTTGAACTGATATGTTATAATAGGGGGCTTATGCCCATATGATTGTGAAATCATCGGATGATAATGTGTCTTTGATGAAAGGGTTTTGGTAGGACCTCTTCATTTGTGTAGTAGACCCCTTCTAAACTTAAGAGGTTGATGTAGTGAGGTAGTATGGTTTTGGTATACTCTCGTTTTGATGATGAGATGAAAAGGTAGTATGAAACAATTTGGTGGAACTTTAGGGCTTTCTAATGGAATAGTTGATGATAAAGATTCGTGTTCAGAGTGTATTATTCTTAATGTTAGTAAGATTATCTGCAAGAGATTGTGACTTGGGTGTGTGGTGATGATTCTTTTAGAAATAAAGTAATTTGATCGTCTTTCATAATTTTGATTTAGTAAAAGTGTTTCGAGTTCTGCGGTTGTGATCATTTGGATCTCTTGAGTATTGTGGTGATTGAGTTTGTTTTGAGCAAGGTGACCTGTTGAAAGATTTATTGGTTCTTAAGTGAATCCTGTGATTTGGGTTTTAAGAGCTTATCTTGTTTAGGCTGGCAAAGTGATGTAGTAATCACAGAAAATGTCTTTCTTTGTTAAAAGAAGGAGTAAAGTATAAGTATTTGAGATGTAAGTCACGTTTCACATCTTGCAGTTTATTTGAGTATGCTTAAATCTTATGCAGTTGTTCCATAAGAGTTTATCAATTTTCAAAGGGCAGTACCTTCTTCTCATTTGTGGTTTGGTATTCGCTTTCAGTAGGGCTTGAGCCCTCGACTGTTGACTTTCCCTTATGTTTTCCGAGTACTTTGCCTAAGTGACTATTTTCCTTGGTCATGTGTTCACTGCGGGTGGCACATGATTTCCTAGTTGATGAAAATTGTTTCCATTCGCTCTTTCTTTTGAGAAAGAATCAACCTATTTGTTTCACTGGAGTCTCTTTAGGTGTTTATTAATTGTAGTTGTGAAACCTTGGGTTGTAAGTTATTCGAGGAGCATTGGAGGATGAACTGTTTTCGTGTATAATTCTTAGAGAGAGTTTTAACTATACAGAATGTTTGCCTTTGAGGCTAAACTGATTGCATTGTTGCAACCATTAGAACCTATGGAGATTTGAGATCCAAGATCCTTTGTTCAATTCGGGTGGAACATTAGAATTTTCGAAAGGATGGGAATCTTGATCAATGTATTAGAGTGTCGCGATTGAGTACCTGCGGTTGCCAGTGATGAATTATGATGGTGTTGTAATGAGAGTAAGATTAGTGAAGTATTATGATCGTTAAAGCGATTAATGAGATAGCCGAGATTGTTGGATTATTGTCAGGAATGACTGGGAGTTAGTAAGTAAAACTCTACGAGTTAGACTCTTTATAAAGATAATTGGATCGAGGAAATGTTTTTTGTGTTGATGTTAAGGCACGAGTATGTTTGGATTGCGAGAATTTTAGGGATTTAATCTGAGGATTTCCCTATCTTCTATATGAGAAGTTCATTGTAGGAGTCTTGGAATCTAAATTTGGGCTTCGCATTTTTATGCTAGGACTTTGGTCGTCCAATGATTATGTGTAGAGGAAGTAGATTAAGGGTGAATTTCGAACAGTGGGATGATCATTGATAGAACCCTTTTGATGAAGTATATGAATGTGTGAGCTGAGAATTCCAAGTTGTTTATTCTTAAAAGATTGAGATGATGTGATTGCGTGTGTGATCTATTTTGAGATGCATTGGAAGTCATCTGTCAAATTAATCATGTCGGTAGAGGAGTTGTTGAGAGAAAGTTTTGGTGGAGTCAATAGAGCCTTTATATAGAGGTGTGGATGATGTATTTCGACTTGAGCGTAACGTTGAGAATGCCAAGTTAAGAGAGATGAGTTAGTGTGTTATGCGATTAATTGGAATTCCAAAGTTTGAGAGAGATTTTATTCCTAAAAGAGAAACTGAGAAATTGATGCTTCCTCAGTAGTGACACGTTTTCTTGATTCTTGTTTGAGCTATGTGTTTATGATGGATGTCTTTCGCAATTGGAGTTTGACTTTATATTGGCATGTGTGGTTCTTATCGATTCAGAAAGAATAAAAGAAATTTCTGATTTGGACATTCAAGTGTTTTTCTCCTTTGGATTTCGTGACGTTTATTCGCAAAGTACCACTTGGAAGGTGGAAAGGTTTTCGTGATGAAATTCCGATTTCTGGATTTGACTCTTTAGTAGCGAGCTGGTAACGCATAGTTGCGATGTGAATCTTTCATTTTCAGATGGGTTTTGTCGGTAAAAGAGTTTGCTTAAAGAGAGTCTGTTGTGTGTTTCTGGTTAAAGGAGGTGATCCTTGCTGCAGTGAAGAGTTCGATTGAGAGGTGGAACAAGAGTTCCGTGATCTATGCGCTTGTTGTGTGGTTCGGTACCATTGGGGAGGTTAGCCCAATGTACGTTGGGTTGTTTTCGCTAGTTGGCGTATCGTTAGGACCGTCTTGGGTCCCTACGCGGAGTACGCGACGTCTGGGTTGTTCTGGTGCTGAGTGAGTAATTGAGTCATTCAAAGTTTGAGATTTTGTTAAAGACGTTGACCATCGAGTAGGATCTTACCCTCGAGTCTCTTCCGATGAGTGTACCTGGAAATGTGGGGTTGAGCGTTAGAACAGACGTTGTTTAGCGGCATTGTGTTGTGGTCCTCAATTCGAGAGAGAGGCCACTTGGGAGTTGGAGACTCGCGTGAGCGAGTTTTAACAAGAGTTGATCATATTGGTATTTGTTGTTAGTTTCCAGTCGCAGTTTCCCTTCGTGTAGATCGGCGTTTAGATTTGGGGTCGAATCCTGTTAAGGGGGGTAGAATGTAATACCCCGATTTATTCTAAAAAAGAAATCATTCAAAAGAGAAGAATAGAATTAAGAAAGAGGAGTTTTTCGCTTTTCTTCGGCAACCTGGGCCTCGAGCCTTGGCCCAGGAGGCCCATGGGGGGCCGGCTACCTATAAAAGAAGGGAAAAACCCTAGGCCGACACTGTAGCTACAGTAGCCGCCTGCGCGGTGCTATAGTGCCCTGCCTCTTGGAGCCGCCCCTTCCCGCTGCTAGTGTTCGCAAAGGGAGGAGAAGGAGGGACTGCAAATTGGTTGGCCGAAAGGAGGGACGAGGGATCTTCTTCGTGGGGGATCGTTCAGCGTCTCCCTAAGGTTCTTCAAGGGTAACGAGAGTCGTTCCTCGCTGTTTAATTAAGAATAGATGCAAAACCGATTAGATTTGATTGGATCAAAGTCTGTCGTGAGAGATCAAATCTGTCGGTAGATTAGTTGTGCTGGCTTTCGACGTCTTAGAGGCCGAATCAGAAGTGTATCTAGATTATCTTCTTAACTTTCTGTGGCCACCGAGTTCACCTGATTCCGTCGCTCGAGTCAAAAGTTATGATAGATTTAGTATCTGCTGTCCAGATTTCTGACGAGATTAATCTGTTTTGTTATTTCGTAAAATATGAAAATGTAATTTGAAGAATCTGGGTTTTCACCCAACTAGGTTATTGTAGGTAATTTGATAACCTTTCCAGATTGTTAAAGAACGATCAATTCAGAGTTATAAATTAAAAGTTATGATCGTTTTAGTGCTGCTGTTTATGCTGTTAGACAGTTTCTGTGCTGAAAGTTCATCTGTCTGTTAGCGTACTAATTTGGCCGAATTGGATCATCTTGTCAACTAGAGTATTGTAGATTTGTTAGTTAAAATCCACAAAACTGGATTCACCTCATTCGGAGTTCCAGATCAAGAGATATGCTGTTTACCGTGCTGCTATCGATGGCGTTATTTGTTGAATCGTTGGTTTCAGTTTGGGGTTTCTAGATAAATTTTGATTCACCGGGGAAGCGATGTAGAACGTTGTTAAGTAGTGTCATGTTCATCGCGTTCTTATTTCAGTTATTTAATTGTTTAGGAGGTGAAGCTTCGGGTTTAGGAGTACCACTTTTTCCTGCTAACGCGTCGCATCGCGGGAGGCAAGTACATTGCTTATCTTAATGATTGTGATTGATGAATGCTTTTATGATTATACTGTGAATTCTTATGATTCAAGAGAAGTTAGATTGTCTATGGTCTTTCATATATGTTGAATCCATGATTGGAGATGATAATATTTAAGTTCATGTTCCTTCCATATGTGTGTTATCTCCATGATTAGAGAGCGTGTCTTTTCAATATACATATTTCATTCCATGCATTCATTATTCATGTTCCATCCACGGGAGTGGATTAAAAGGACCCATCAATTCCTGGATGGGCACGTAAGACCCACCATTCCAATGTGGGCCCCACTATTCCAATGTGGGCGTTTTGGGACACCCGTATGAAATGTTCTTCATACGGGACTTGAATCCCCGCATTTTTGTTAAGATGCGGGCTTAAGTGAATACCGACGGGTGTGAAACTAGCAATACCGGTATATGCATGTGTGTAGTCCCTCCATTCCATTCACTTCATTCATTCCATTCATTCAAATACTCGTTCTGTGATTTCTTCATATGGTTCAATGATGTTGACTTGTTAATGTTTGTGGTATGTTCCATTTATTCACTGTACTTGCTGAGTTTTGGACTCACACTTGTTTGTTTATTTTTTTAGGTAATCACTGATGTTGGCTCATTTGGGAGGGAGTAGACACGCACTACTCATTCACAGCATCCTATTCAAGTTCAAGATTATAAATTAGTTCTATCTTTCACTTATTATTGACGAACTGTAATAAATAAGTTTAGATGGAGAAAGAAGGATATCTTCTCCTTAATACGGTTGATTTATTATTGCTTGTGAACCTTGTTTAACGATGAACTGTAATAAATACATTTAAATGGTGAAGGAAGGATACCTTCTCCATGTTGGGTTGTTTTATTTATGCCTTTAGAGGTTATATCATTCAAATTCTTCCGCAATGTGGCTGTATGTTAGAGTATTTAAGTGACATCTTGGCTTCCAAATAGCCAGGGTGTTACACCATAAACTGTCACAAGTTCCCATCTAAAGTTAAGCTGCTTATGCCTCACCACCATGCTGACAAAAAAATCCGCCCTGATCATACCCTTCAATATCCAAACTATCCTTCCTAACCCCTAACAGGATGCCACTCGAATGACCTTGAGTAGGAAGCCAACTCCAACCAAAGTCACCATTACCAGATAAAAATTTAAGCTCTCTTTCAGTGAAGTCTGCCTTAATAGTCTCTTGCACCCCCACCGCATCAAATCTCTCTTTATAGATCAGTTCTTTAAGCTGACCCCTCCTAGCTGATCTTCTCAATCCTCTAATATTCCAAAAAAAGATCTTCATGTGTTGCACTTTTTATGAGAAGTCTTTCCTATTTTAAGCTTCCCCTTGACTTGTTTATTAACTTTGAATCCAGCTGCACCCCTTGTTTCATTGTCAACAACATTCAACATATCATGTACTTCATCTGCCACCCCTTTTTGAGCATCCAGACTATGTTCTCTTTGTTCAAACTTGCTGGATATCTCCAAGGCTACCTTGGCAATGGCAGCTCTAGCTATCTCACTAGCTTTGAAAGTAGAGATCACCTTAAGAGGACTTTCATTATGAGATCCCAATGTGATTCCACAAGAAGAAGCAACATTTTCTAAATAACTACAAGAAGCATAATTAAGAATAGTAAAATGATTAGATTTACCTTGAGTTTTCAGATTCTGAATAGATTTCAATAAGCTTGCTTTCTCTTGCATAGGGATACCTTGATCTTGGATACAATTGCTTTTTCTAGTTGCTACTTGAGGCTCTTTAAACTTATTCTTTCCCCCTATTTTCTTTGATATGATCCATTTCTCTGTCAAACCCCCCTTGTTAGAACTATGAACTACCTCTTCTTCAGCATCTTGAGTTGTCACCCCTATATTAGATCTCACTTCTTCCAATAACTCTTCTGGAGAGCCTAAATCCACAAAGTCAGCTACCTGACCTTTTTTGAACAAAGGCTCCTGATTTTGAATCTCCATCTGTCTCAAATGTCTACTAACTACTTGCTGCTCAGAATTTTGCTTCTCAGAGGTATCCCTACCTTTCTTAGGCGACTGTAAATAAGGCCATAAAGCTACTTGCATATAGGTAGGTCCTGTCTTAGTGTGGACCACTATAGCATCAAAAGGGCAATTAGAATCTAAATCCTCATCAAAAGTATCTCCCCCAATCTGACTATCATGCCTAGAACCCTCTATTACCTCATTATCAAATTCAAGCAAAGCAGTACCCCCCTCCTGAGCCCTTTCTTTGGAAAAACTATAAGCTAAAGGCATCACCACCAAAGCTTGCTCATTGGGGTTGGTGTGTATAGATTGAAGATTTTTATCTTCTTTCCCAGAGATTATCTCCCCTTCCCCAAACTCCACCTCAGAATGTTTTCTAGGTTTGTTTTTATTAGAACCACCTCCACTTTTCTGATCTGAAGTCTGAATAGAATCTCCTCCATACTTCTCAGCCATCTTCTCCCATTCAGTCTTGTGATTGCTACCATTACTACCACTACTACCATTAGAGTCATCCTCATCCTCATCCTCTTCATCTTTCTTTTTACCATGATGATCAGGGCCACAAGGAATATTTCTCTTCTTCACAAAATCCACCCCTTCAGCCTCAAACTTAATTTCATATCCTACCGAATTAAGAAAAACCTCAATAAAACAATTGATAGCAGAGGGATTGCGACAAAACACCTTCACTCGAACTAGATCCACTCTCAATAAGCTAATTTCATCCACCTCCACAGGTTCACCAACAGTGCTAGCTATATCTTTAACAATGTCAGTAGTCTTATCACGATTAGGAACCCCATATAACTTGACCCAAGTAGGAATCAAGATTGAAGAAGTTGTAGGATCAATAATGGATTTCGCAATTTTAGCCTTAATGGAATGAAGAGCCATTTCTACACCCCTTGTTTTTGACCAGGTATCCAGAATCTCTTTAGAGGGGAATACAACAGCATATTCCTTCTCAGACATCTTACGAACTCTCCAATCCCACTTATCCTGAATGAGATGTTTCAGTTTTGCCTCAATTCTCTGCACAGTGGCCTCTCCCTCTTTTATTTCAATCATTCCTGAAGCCTCTTGTTGTTCAGATAACTTCAATCCAGGAATCTGTAAGCTATAAAACCCCTGATTTGAAACCCCAAATCCAAAAAGTTTGAGATCCTGATTTCTTTTATCATTTGGATACCCAGAGGTCAGATGACCTTTTTTTGCACTTATAGTAGACTGGGGGGATTAGAGCATCTTGCTTGATGATGTCCCGATTGAAGACACTGAAAACAAGTCCCCCTGTCTTCATCTCGAAGAACCCCAGTATTTGGACCAATGTTCCCCCAATTCTTCCGCTGATCATCCCCTTTGTCAACATGCACCGGTTCCTCCCAATGAGGACCAGGTCGATTTCGGTTAGATTGGAAGTTACCTCTTCTATCTCCAGAACCACCCCTAGCAACAGTGTGCAAAGAGTCATCTCTTCGGATCCCCCCTCCCTGCTTGAAGAATCTCTACGAAAATCATCTTCCCACCCCTTGGATTGAACATGCATAGTCATATCCTGACCCTTAGATCCACAAAAATCCGATCTAGATCTATCATGAGAACTTAAGCTCATACCTGATTTTGAAGTTCCCCCCTGTGGAAACTCTTGGATTCGCCTCTTCTGCTCCTGTTCTCTCCTCAACCGTTCACGGAGATCTTCCTCCGCCAGTAGATTGTCATCCTCCATCCACTCCTCCGGAGCGCTCCTTTTACCCCTGGCCTATTGACACGGACCATCCCCGAATCATCGAGGATATCTTTCCTGACCGCGATTCATCACCCCTTCTTGAACCACGGTCGCAAATGATTGAAGCAAAGGCCCAGGCTCCTGAATCCTCTGAACAACCTGAGCGCCCAACCCTAAATGCTAGATTTCGCTCCTCCTGGCGATAAAGCCAAGCTTACCCACCGACGAGTGCCTTGGAATCTACCGCCACGAGGAAAGTGGAACCCTACGCCAGGAATGAGAGAAGAGATCAGATAAATTGGTATCAAAGCGATGGGCCGACCCAACATTGTGCGATCCATGGCAATGTGTCCCTTCGCGAATGTTCGGCTCCTTTTGCGCCCCCTTGACACCATCATCCGAATGGACGTCCAGAGAAGGACCCACGTGTCGCTTCCTACCATTGGCGATGGCGAGAAGATGATCTCGCGAGCCGCTAAGCACCGCGTCAAGCGACTCTCCAAGAAAAGCTTCCGCCATTTCCTCGAAGTGTGATTAGGTTTTTTTACATATCTTGATGATTATTGATAGGATACAACTAACGCTCCAAAGTACGATGTGGGAGCAATAAACGTGAACTACATCCGCAATACTTGTAATCAACGTCTGCAACAAAACTGAAGAATTGTGACAGCAATGTCAAAAAATAATTGAGATATTTATTTTCACACCAAAATTGGATGAAACTATGAGTATACAATTTAGTAGCATTTTAAAACTAGTCCAGGAATCCCAAAAAAACAAATTTGCACGATTACAACATTGCAACATTTGAAAACACCACCGATAACATCTTCTAATTACTCATGCAACAATTAGATACACTTACTACAACATTTTTGCGAGTATACGCTGCAACAAAATGAAACACTTGTGTTAATAATTGAGAAATGTTGCTGCAACAAATCGGTTGCAACAAGCCAATTGTAACAACCGGCGCAACAATACAACAACCTTAATGCAACAAGAAAATACTGCAATGCAATAAATCAATGACTCTACTTCAACAAAATATCTCTTACTACAACCAGTTGAGAAAGAAACATTGCAACAAAGAAAACCGCTTTTTGCAACAAGGAAAGCGTGTTGCAACAAATTCGAGAAATGTATGCAACAAAAGCATACCTAGAGGGAGAGAGGCATGCAGCGAGTAGTTATGGTATGTGCTCTTCCCACCTCATCCTATGGTTGTGCACTTCCCACCTTCCTTATCTTCCAGCTTGCCGCCTCCTCCCATGGTTGTGCTCTTCCGAGTTCATCCGGTGACCATGGTCTGTGCTCTTCCCAACTCAAGCTTTGTCGATGATCTAGTATCGATATTACGAATGCATGCTTGGGACTTTCCTTGAGCTAGATTCACGCAGAAAGAGACACATGGATTTAGACAGGTTTGGGCCTTCTCTTGGAGAATAATAACCCTACTCCTGTATTGTTATATTTGACTATGCTTTACAACCAGGAAGAAATCATTGCAACTAAGACTTAATTACTTTTGTGTGTTGTCTTCGATTGCCTTCTGATTGATCTGCCCAATGTCGACTGACTTTAGCCCGTATATAGTGCGTGAAGGGGGTGGCAGTTGTTCCATGCCAAGAGGCGCCTCAACGCTTGATGAAATACACACATTGATGGTAGATGTTGTCAAAGAGACCACACCCCACGTCGCCTTGCAGTTACATCAAAAGACAGAGGCTTAATACGTGTAGTTATCCCCAAGAATAACAACACATATTAACTACTGTATGTATTAAACACAGCATATAAGAGTCACTAGTCGATTGGACCCACATGTTTGTAAGCTCTGTTGACTATAGGGTGGTCATAGTTAACATGATCATAGTTAGGCTTACGACCACAAGGTGGTCATTGGAAATCTTACGACCACTAGGTAGTCGTAGGAGTCTTTACGACCATGTAGGGTGGTCGTAGAATGGTTTACGACCACTCAGTTAAGCTTTTCCCTTATGAATGATAAGGGATATAGTTATGAACAATATGAAGGTATTGCTATCTGTAATAACAATTACAGATAAATTAATTAATTAATTGAGGATTATTAGATCCTCGTCATCTAGCCCCCAACTTCAAGTGAAAATAACTTACTTGGAAAGGAGGTCGTAGAACAGTGGTCAAAAGCGGAGTCTTTTTGACTATTATTTCATTTGATCAGAAATTGACTTGGTTAAGAAGGTAATTTTACTTGAGTTGAAAAAATAGAACCGTTTTTCTCGAATGGACAGATTAAAGAATGCAAACTGACTCTCGTAGATCTGTCCATTAGAGCGGTTCCCGAAGGGGTGACAACTGTTGAGTTCACACGATCTTTAACTCAGACTCGTGGCTATAAAAATCTACCATGGGCGTGACTTAAGATTTTTTACTTTCCCCATTTGCTTCAGCTACTCCTAAGCTCTTGTTCTCTCCATCGCCAACCGAGTCGCAATCCTTTTCCAAACTCTCCCAAATTCAAATCAAACACACTCAGAAAATGATGGCTCTAGTCATAGTAGAGAAGATTCCAAGGCGAGCTTTGGTGAAGTGGTTCAACGCTGATGGTCAGCATTAGCTCTCGTAGCAGAGAACATTCCAAGGCAAACTTTGGTGAAGAGGTTTAACGCTGATGGTCAGCATTAGCTCTCGGGTGAAGAGAACATCATTCCAGCATTCTCAAACATACTATGAATGTGGTTTCCGACTGCCTGTCCATCCTTTCTTGATGCTCGTACTCTAGCATTTTGGGGTGGAGTTGGTGAATTTGGTTCCCAATTCCATCACAATGCTGAGTGTATTTTTCTACATATGCGAAGCCTATTTGGGAATCCTTCCAGATTTGGATCTCTTCCGGTATTACTACGGGATGAGTAAGCACAACGAAATCGCATGTAGTGTGGCCTGAAGCTATACGATGGAAAGTCGAGGGAGTATATTCAGATGTTCATCCGGTCGTAGTTGTCAGGGTGGAAGAAGAAGTGGTTCTACTGGATTGTGTCTAGGGACAACAACCTCTTTTTCATGGGGAAGCCTGCATAGAAGAGTTCATCTTGGGACTCGACTCCAAGCGACCTCAACCGGATCACCCCCTACATCCAAGCCATTAAATACTTGGGTGAAGAGGGGCTAACCAGATAGCACGTGGTGAAGGACTTCATCACGCGCCGCATTAGTCCTTTGAAGAATCGAGTACACCCCATGTGGATGTACTCGGGGACAACTGACCCGACTAGGGATTATGAAGGAGGTAAAGTAATAATCAACCTAGCACTTTTTTGTTAATTTTGAGCATCATTATTGATTATATCTTTGTAATTGTAGATTTCTCAAAAAAATAATTTGACGTTCGAGTCAAGCTTATTTGTGAGAAAGCTCCTACGCCCATGTCAGAAGTTCCTCGAATCCTGGCAGTCGTAACCAAAGAAGAAAGAAATAAATGCCTAAAGGTAATCAAAAGTTGATTTCGTCTTTAGGGTTCAATAGACGTAAAAATCGACCATTTGGTAATATTCATTTTTCTGACTTTTGCAGAAAGTTTGCATGACAAACTATCAAGACGACCAAGAGGTCGAATTAAAGCTGTCGAAGAGGGGTCAGATGAAGACATAGTTCCTCTAGCCAAAAGGCGTCGCATTGTGAAAGCTGTTGATAAGAAGGGTGGAAATTCAAGTTCCTCCCTGCCTTCGACCACTCCTATCGGCAATTCTTTGCATATGTGATTGCTGCAGAGAAAAGGGGAGTCATTGAAGAACTTAAGCATAAAGCCCCCAAGACCAAGGTATCTTTCTATTATGACAACAAAATATTTTTAGTTTCTATTTTTCGTGGCTTTGTCAAGCAAATAGAAATGGAGAACTGGAAAAGTTTTATGTCTTTTGTGAAGGCTACCTCTGCAACAGTTGAGCTTGTGGTCGAGGCGTGCACTGTCCCTCAAGTAGTCGAAGCAAGTTCTGACCATCAAGAGGGGCAGGCAACTCAGGGAGCATTAGCTCTCACCAAGGCCCACAACTAGACGTGGTCGTAGAGGTCTCAAATCCTCAACAAGACTTTCGATCAAACGTGGTCGAAGAAGCTTCGATCTCTTAAGCTCATGGCACCGAAAGCTTTCTAGAGGCTAAAGGTGCCACAACAATTGAGGCGGCTGAAGAGGAGGAGGAAGAGAAGAAGAAGAAGAAGAAGAAGAAAGACTCCTTGGGGAAGGTTTCTTCTAGATTCAAGATTGTATCCAGGAAGCCAAGGTATGTAAAACTAAAAGCTAGGATATAGTATTTACCTCTTAGTTCTACGATTTGACATGTCTTTCTCTTTTCTTGTTGTTTTAGTCCTACTTCTTCAGCCCCCAGGGATGCTTCTGTTGAGATGCTCACTGTTGTCTCATCTACAGCTGTGGAGTAATGGTTTCTCCTACGGTCGTAGAGACGATAGCGGAGGTAGTCGCAGAATCGACTCCTATCCCTGTGGTGGCGATGGAGGAGGTCATTGTCGTCGAGCCATCCACGACCACTGAAGTGGTCATTGAAGAGGAGGTGAAAACAGCGGAATGATCCAGATGCTATGGCGATCGAGTCAATTATTGAGAATCTCAATAATCAGATAAGGGATTTGGTCCTATGATCACCAGAAATAGCCGGTCAAGATGAAGGAGGAAACTTTGACCGCTGTGTCAGGAAGGAGGTCATGGAGGATGTTCCTCTGGGTCCTCAAGGAGGAGTCACTTCTTTTGTCAACAATGACGAAGAAGGAGGAGAAGAAGAAGACTTCTTGTAATACTCAAAATTAATTTGGAAGAGAATATTCGAATTAGGAGGGGGGATCAAATAGAGAATAGGTTAATCAGCAGTTAGAGAGGGGGTTTTCAGCATAATTGGGACAACCTGGGCCGCCTTGGCCCAGGAGGCCCATGAGGGAGAAAACCCTCTTCTCTACTGTAGCACATGTGCTACAGTACACGTCGCCACTGTAGCACTACCATGGTGTCTCCTCCCCATGGCAGCCCTTGCCTCCATCCTCTGCTGCTGTTGCCGGCCAAAGAAGGGAAAAGAAGAGAGAAGAGGAAGAAGAGAGGAAGGGGAGAGATCGTTGGTGCATGATCGTCGTTCTCAGCAGGTTCTTCATCATTTCTTCAAGGGTAACCACTGTCCCCCCTTGATTAGATGTTTAATTAGTTGTTTAGCAATGTCGGTTGTTTAGATCCTATTCTGTCCAGTAGATTGAACAGCGATTTTGATGTCCTTAGAGGTAGAATCCGTGGATCCCATCTCTTAGAGATAGTTGGGTTGTGTCCTTAGCTTTCCGTGGCCATCAAGAACGCCCAAATCCGATTAACGAGTAGCGAGATATGATTTTTCTAGTGTCGCTGTCCTGATAATCTGTTAGCATTCTGACAGTTTGTAGAAAACTGAGTTAAGCCATTAGTTAAAGAAGGAATTAGAGAATCTTGATATAACTAAAAATGTAGGTAATTTCCATACCTTTCCAGAACGCTAAAGAACGTAAGGTTTGGACACTCGTAGCAAAAGTTATGGTGGTTTTAGTGTTCTGTCCAAAGAACCCGATGTGAAAATTATTGTTTTCTAAATTGGCTTGGTAGGGGTTTTAGATGCTAGAATCAGAAGGACAACTCAACTAGGTTTAGTTGAGAAATTTAATTACCTTTCCAGAAAGTCCAAGAACATCTTATTTGGAGCCCTATAGTGAAAGTTATGGATTTTAGAAGTTGACTGTCCACCCAGGGGACAGATCGACGTTTAGGATTTGGGGTTGGGATCGAGTTAGACCCTTTTGCGAGTTAGTGATTGTTGTGGTATACTTTGTTTTGGTCCCCTACTGCCATCTTAGCGTGCGTTATAATTATTACTCAAGTGGTGGACTGGTCCCGGGGGCAGCACTTTCTGCGCGTCCCTCATTCTCTCGCGGTTAAGGCAAGTATAATAATGGTTATAATATATATTATTGAATGGCAAGGTTTGATATATATTATGAGAAATTGTGTGTTCATGAGTTGTGATGTTGGCATAGTTGGTAATGTTCATGGTTGCTAGAGATATGAGTTATGTGTTGATCATGGATGTTTGCTAGTTGTGAAGTCTATGTTTATGAGCTTTGTAGTATGAATAGGATATTCATATGCAATGTTGTTGCGGATACATATTTGTATTAATTTGAGAAATTCATACATATGCAATGTCCAATTATTCATTGTACTTGCTGAGTCTCGGACTCATTCTTGCTTTGTTTGTTTATTTTAGGTGATCATTGATGTTGGCTCAATTGGGAGGGAGTAGACACGCATTACTCATTCACTTCACCATATTTAAGTTCAACCTTACGATTTAGTTCCTATCTTTCATTCGTTATTGATGAACTGTAATAAATAAATTTAGATGGTGAATGATACCTAGTGCTATGTTATGGTTGATTAAGTATTACTTGTGATCTTTGATCATTCCTTCGTATAATTGCTTGGATTCAGACCACATGCATGCCATGGTTCTATTGAATATTGATCTCTTTATGTCATTAGATGAGATAGTGTTCAAATTCTTCCGTATTATGGTTGTATGCTAGATTATTTAGGTGGCATCTTGGCTTCCGAATAGCTAAGGTGTTACATTTGGTATCAGAGCGGGCTTTAGGTCCGTGGTTAATAGAAATATATTAAAATGACACTGTGCACAGTAGGTGGGGTTTGGGTAATCCATTGCATCTGCATTTCTAGTGGTATGTTTCAACATGTTGAACTATTCTTGAATTACTTCTGTACTATCATTTTTGTTGTTAATCTATGATCTGCTATGATCTTCTATGTCGTAGCCCAAAAGGCTAGACAGATGGGTACGGGGACCCTCCGTACAGCGGAGACCCTCCGTACCCTTTGTCTTGGGTGAGGGGCCGGATAGAGAGAGAAGCCAAAGACATGTATGAATATGTGTATTGCTTGTGTGTAAATGAGAATCCATCCCCCTATTACATGCCCATGGGGCTTTATTTATAGGAGGCAAGAAAGGACATTTACCTTCTTGCCCCCAGAGGCGAGAGAGAGAGAAAGGGTATTTTAGGTACATTTGCCTTAACATACATTATACAGACTGGATTTACGCATGAACAGCATCCCTGACGTCATACCGGTATTCCCGACGATTCGAGGGCGCGGGGCACCCCTTGGTGCCCTGCTACGACATTCTATATCTATAAATTTATTCTATGATTACTATGAGATGACCTTATATTCATAATTGATTATATTGGTTATGCGTATTGGTAACGGATGTTGAGAAGTTGAGATCGTGGTTGTTGTCCTGGATTTTGCCAGGCTACACCACCGTTCGTGGTATGATAATAGAGAAGTATTTACCCCCGTTCCATAGTTATGTGTTGGGCATGAGTTCTTTAATGAAGATGTTGTCTTCCTTGAGCTTGTATTTGGTCTTCTGGTTGTAGTTTCTTGCCGTTGATGAACTTCCTTTGATTAGTGGTTTAATGAAGTGGGCAAGTTTCAATTGGTCTCTATTTGTTCTTTGAAGCAAGTATTGTTCTTTCGACTAGTGTGATATTTCAGCTACTTGTGAATGTTGTTAGTTTGCAAGATTGATCTTTTCACGGAAGTTCTGTTTTTATTCCCTGTTGGAAATCGTAACTCATTTATTCGCTTGGTATTTGGGCAATGGAAGGTTTCTTTTGCAAGTTCTTTATTATGTGGAAGCTTTGACCTTGCGTATTTCTTTTGGATTAATTCGAAGATTGAAGTTTAGTACTTCTCTTCTATGAAAGAGTGTGATAAAACCCTTTATTGTCTTGTTAAACTAAGAGGTTTTAATTAAATGAACTAATATGGTATGAGTTATCAGGTTGGGACATTAGTGTGGTGCAAACCAACGATTCTTAGCTAATATATTTATAGATGAAGTTGATTAATTTCAAGTTGTCCTGTAGTAATTTCTTGAACATTGTTGAATAAGAATTTGTCTATACATGTTTGAGACTCATGGAGTTAATTACGGGTGTGTTAGGCTATTGCCTCGGTAACTATTAATCTTGACTCATCTTCTATTCACATACATGATGATTTTGTACAAATGCTAGATTCACTGCTTTTGCCATGCTAAATTATTGTTATATGTATGGAGAAATGGATGATGGTTGTTGTAGTGACTCACAAAATCTTGTCTTATAAATATTCCATTGTTGAAGATTAAAGATATTTCATTCTAATTTCTGAACAGAGATAGGACTATGAATGCTTCCATGATTAGATAATCATCAGTTGTTAGTATTAATTGTTAGAGTGCTATTAGTGTGTGCTTTACTGGCATTGAGCGTCAGTAAGGGTATATGAGCGAAATCTAATAAGTGATTTAACTTGGTGGGTTTTATGTGATTGTCTTATTCTAGAGTGAGCTTGTTAAAAAGAGGTTTGCTTCAGCTTTGTGGCTTTCGCACTAGATTTCTTTCTAGAATGAGTTGTTATTACAATCTTATGTGGTGATGGAAATTCTATAACATGATTTGTTGTGTTCCTTTTGGAAGATTTATTGATGTGATGGTAAGGTATAATGAATGTTACCAAGAATATATGTTATTGATGTTAATAAAATATTCAGTAATGTGAGGGTGATGTTGATTCTTTTATGGAGAAAGAATTTTGATCGTCTTTTGTGATATCTCTTAAATGAAAATATTTCAAAAGTTGCATTCATGATATCTTGGTGTTCAATATTTTGTGGTAGTTGAATTTTTGTCGAGTAAAGCATCAGGTTGCAAAGCTCTATTGATTCTTGGGTGATTCAAGTGACTTGATCTTGAAGGCTCGTTTGTTCCTATCGGTTAAGGTTTGATATTCCCTTCTTGTGAGGCTTGTGCCTCAATTGTGGTCCTCCCTTATGTATTCTGCGTTCATTGCCTAATCGATTTTTTTCCTCGGTCCTGTGTTCATTGCGAGTGGTGAATGTTTTTCTAGATGGTGAAAAACTGTTTTCATTTGCCTATTCGTTTCACACGGGTTTTCCGAAGTGTTTATTAATTGTTGTTGTGCGATCTTGGGTTGTGAGCTATTTGAGGAGCATTAGAGGATGAATTGATTTCGTGTATAATTCTTGGAAATAATCTTAGTATACCCAATGGTTGTCTTTGGGCTGAATTAATTGCATTGTTGCAACTATTAGAACCTATGGTGATTTGTGGACCGAGATTCTTTGTTCATTTTGTGGTGTAGCGTAACGAGGGAGAGATTAGCAAGGTAATCTAATCGTTAAAGCAATTTATGAGATAGTAGAGATTGTTGGATTATTTGTCAAGTATGGCTTGGTCTCAATGGGTAACTCTCTTGGAGTTAGAATCTTTCAAAAGATAATTTGGTTAAGAGTATAATTGTCTATTGACCTTATTGGTCGAGTATGGTTAGGTTGTGGGAGTTTTATTCATCGAATCTGATGATTTCCCTACCCTTTTACACCGGAAGTTCATTCTAGGGGTCCTGGAGGTTAAATTTTTGGGCTTTGCCTTTTATATGCTGGGGCTTTGGTCACCCAGGGATTTTGTGTAGCGAAAGTATAATAAGGGTGGATTCCGGATTGTGGGATGATCTTTGATAGGACCCTTTTGATGTAATACATGAGAATACGTGATGTCAATCATGATTTGGTTATTATTAAAGGATTGAGGTGATATGATTGAATGTGAGATTTATTTTGAGATACTTTGGGAGTCATCCGTCAAAGTAATTCCGTTAGTAGGGGAGTTGGTAAGAATAAGTCTTGTGGAGTCAAGAGAGCCTTCCTTTAAGCGGGTGGTCGATGTATTCGTTCAAGCTTGGCGTTGAGGTTGCCAATTTAAGAAAACGAGATAGTGTCATATGATGAAATTGAAATTCATAATTTGAGAGAAGTTATATTCCTAAAAGAGAAACTGAGAAAAGGATGTTTCCTCGGGTAGTGATGCGTTTTCTTGTTTCTCGTTTGAGTTTTGTGTTGTTGACTGAGGTCATCCGCAATTTGATTTAGCGCTATGTTGGCATGTTTGATTCTTTCCAATTCAAACAAACCAAAAGAAGTATTTGGTTTGAGCATTCGAGTGATTTCTCCATTGGCTTTCATGGTATTCATTCATAAACTGCCTATTTAGAAAGTGGAATTGTTTTCGTGATGAATTGTCAATTTTGGGATTTGACCCTTTTGGTGGTGAGTTGGCATTACATGGTTGAGATGAGAAGTCTTTATTTTCAATTGGATTCTCTTTTTAAAACAGTTGTTTAAAAACAAGTTCCGTTGTGCATTATTAAGATGAAGAAACCGATTGAGTAGTGGGACAAGAGTTCCATGTGTGTGGTGCATGTTTGTGCTTTTGGTGCCAAAGGGAAAGTTGGCCCGAGGTACATTAGTTTGTTTTCGTTAGTTGCGGGGATTAGGAAGCGGGTGTATCGCTATGGCCGTCTCGGGTCCATACGCTGATGACGCAATGTCCGGTATGTTTCGTCTTTGAGTGAGTACCGAGCGATCCAAGCATGGGATTTCGATTAGAGCCGTTGGACAACGAGTAGGACCTTATCTTTGAGTCGTGCATGTTAAGAGAACCTGTGGGGGTCGAGACGAGTGTTGAGGTGTAAGCCGTTGGTATCCATCATTTGTGATGTGGTTCCATATGTCTGAGAGGAAAGCGACATGGAAGCAAGGGTCTCGCATGCGCGAGCAATATCCGAGTCTGTTCACGGCTAGTATGTATAATTTGTTGTTTCATTTCAGTGGCAGTTGTTCTTCTGTTTATTTCAACGGTTAGAATTCGAGGCCTAATTCATTTAAGGGGTAGAATGTAATATCCCGTTCAAATGTAAAACATATAAGTGACTAGTATTAGAATTAAATATAATTAGAAAGGGAAAATTCAGAATTTTGGAGGAGTTTTAGAACTTGAGCCTTTAGCCCATAGCTCTTTGGGCCCATGTGGGGGGAACTAAACCCTAGCACCTAAGTACTGTAGCACAGGTACTGCAGCATCGCCGCCACTATAGCACGGCGCTACTGTAGCACGCCCCTCACCTCCGGTGCTTCTCTATTGTTGCCGGCCATAAGGAAGAGGGAAGAAGAGAGGAGAGGAAGAAGAAGAAGGTGGGGTTGATCTTCGCGAGGGCTTCGCGAAGGTTTCAACAGCATCTCGTGTCGTTCTTGTGGGTAAATTCGTGATCCCAATTAGTTTTGATAGATAATTCGTATGCGATTCGTATTCATTAGCTGTTATGAGATTTCTGTAGTAGATCAGTTGAATCTGTCTTCCTGTTGACACACGGTTTTGGGTTAGATCAGAGTAGATTCAGGGATTAGTGCCTCCTATAGATAGATGAGAATTTTCGTTATCTTTCCAGAAAGTTCTAATTCATAATTTTTGGATAAACTGTTAATTAGTTATGAATTTCGCAAGACAGAGTGCTAAATCAGTCTCAGGACTTGTCCAGTGAACATAGATCTGTAAATTTGATATGGGAGACGGCCAAATTGGATCAGTTGGTCTCCTTGAGAGTTGTAGGTATTTTCATTGTGATTCTAGAAAGTTAAATTTCATAATTTTTGGAGTTCTAGATCAAAAGTTATGAATTTTAGAATCTCAGGCTGTAATATGCCTCTCTGTTATGGACAGAAGAGTTTTACTTGACTATTTACAACATTTGTTGCACAATGGAAATATTTGAGATAATTTTATTGAGATAGTTGGTTTCCTGTAGTTTCCAGAGAGTATTAGAACAATGTGTTTGGTTGAGCCAAACAAAAGTTATGAAATTCGCAAGTTAGTAGTACCGGAGATGGCAGATCGGTCTTCGGGATTAAAAACAAAGACTTAGATGAACTAGTTTGATCTTTTGGTCACCTGAGAAGTTGTAGCTAGGTTTGTGTAGGTTCTAGAAAAATTGGATTCATGGCTTTTAGAGTTTTGACTCAAAAGTTAAGAATTTTTCCTTAACAGCTGTTCGTTTGGACAGATTTGAGAATTTGAGAGAGTTTTGATTAATTGTTGGGATTGCGATTAGGGACGCTTGTTCTCTTTCTGTTTCATTGCATTGCTATATACTTTTGGTTGGTGTACTTAGTATATTGTTTTACGGGTGCCAGGTGGTGGTGAACCCGGGGCTAGAGCTTTCTATCGTTGACTTCTGAATCACGGTTGAGGCAAGTACAATTGATTTGTCTTGTTTGTTGTTTGTTCCACTTGATTGATGAATATGAAATGGGTAATTTCGGTATTCCTTGTTTCCCTTCATAGTTGATATACCATGATTCTTCAATGATAAGACTACGTTCCTTACATTCATTCGTTCCTTCGCTCCTGTTCACCCACGGGAGTGGGTAGTGAAGTCCCATTATTCCAATATGGGCAAGTACATTGTGTGAGGTACTGCTGTCGATTGTTCATAATGTTTTAAGTTCATGCCATGACTGAGTACTATGGTATGTGAGTAGGTTTCGTTGACTTCTACTTCGTTTCTTGTATGTGAATCATGCTTCTTGAGTTTTCTTCTTACAAATTCATATATATTCATTCATTCATTCATGGTTCATGATTCACCCACGGGAGTGGGATGTAAAGACCCATCAATTCCAGTATGGGCACGTAAGACCCACCATTCCAATGTGGGCAGATTGGGACACCCGTATGAAACATTCTTCATACGGGACTTGGATCCCCGTTGTCGACGATCGAGTCGCCGATCTTACGAAAATGAACGAGGAAAATGACGTGGAATATCCTGGAGTGGAATGGGGGTCGCTCTTTATTGATATGAACTGGGTTTACAAGATATGGCTAAGTACTACCCTGAATTACACTGAATGGGGGAATGTTTAATCGAGTAATCAGACTTAGAATATGAGTCTAAGGTTGATTATCTAGCTTCTAATTCCACCGCTTAGGCTTCTGTGTATTCTGTTGAACTATCGTTGTTCTTGTCTTTGTTGGTCTAGGCCTTGTCCTCCTTGTCCCTTCGTCTTCTGCGCTTCACCTTTAAATAACTTCCGAAGAGGTGGCAGTTACTCCTGGAGAAGACGTCCCTGGTGAAACGTTACGACTGGTCGGAACGGTGAAGCAGTTAGCAACGTGCTAACTTCCTTGCGGTTGCCTGTGAAAAGCTTAACCGTAGGGTGGTTAATAGTCGATGTCTCGTGGTTGTACCATCGCATGGTTTGGAACGATAGCACGTGTTCCATTTATCATACGATAAGAAATATCATCCGAGAATTTTACGGCGGTTATACGGTCGGGATTAGGCACAAAGCCTCATCCGACCAGGTTCCCATTAAGTAACCTTCGAATACTAACGACCGTGGAGGTCGTTAGTCTTAGGGGTTACGACCATGAAGACGTATGGTCTTTTATTATGTATTAAAATAATACATAGAGGTTTTAATCCTCGTCGGCTAGCCCCGAACTTTAAATGAACTGGTGGTGTATATATCTTTTTCCGATGAAATCGTGATCGGGCGAACCCATTTAATGTCGTGGTATACTGAAGGTGCGTGTTCACTTTAAAGTTGAGAACTTGCCTTGGGAAACGAAGAGTTCCTCTCGTCTGTTTGACCAAAAGAAGCTTTTTGTCGGTTGGACTCTTGTGGGAATCCTTGAAAGTATCGAAGTTTATAAAATCTCCTCTCATTTGGGCTTTTAGAATTTTTATACTTCCAAAATCCCTTCGATCCCCTTTAGCTTCTCGCCAAGAAATCCTCCGGAGTCTTTTCCTGTTCTTCCGACCACAAAGTCTCCAACTTTCACTACTCATCCTTGAGGATTTTCGCCATGTCGGAGCAGATTACAAAGTGGTTGCCTTCGGAATTGGGCAAGAAAAAACTTGAGGCCTTGGAAAAGATGGGAATGCTCCCAGATAGGAATCTGATTAGTTGGAGACCGCCGACTGGAGAGTATTTTCTGAGCCTTGAAGATGAGGAAATCCCTGTTTTTCTCGCCTACATCGAATGTGGGCTTAGATTACCGGTACACAAATTCCTCCTCCGCGTTCTTGAACATTACGGGGTGGAATTGGTGAATTTGGCCCCAAATTCGATTGCAAATATCAGTATTTTCGCATATTTGTGCGAGGCATACCTAGGAATACAACCGAACTTGAAGCTCTTTAGGTATTTCTACCGCATGGTGATGGGAAAATCTGCGGCAAAATCTGAAGCAGCTCCCGGGGAATGCACATTGCGTCTTCATGACGGGAAGGCCGATGAGTACATCCTCATGTACGCGAAATCTTCGTGGTCGTCATAGAAAAAGTACTGGTTTTACATGAAGGTTACGAAAGAGGATGGCCTCTACTTCGCCGGAATTAGAGCAAGTGAAAACCCCAAGTGGAAGGAGACTGTAAAGAAGACAGGGATAGTCAAGAGATGGGCGGATGCTATCTATGACTTGCGAGTCAAGGGCCTGACTTCGTGGCATGTGGTGAAGGATTTTACCTTTCGCTAGATTAGCCCATTGAAGCTCCGGACTCATTCCCTGCTCTGGTGCCTTGATCGTGATGAAGTTGCCTCAGAAGGTGGTAAGTCTTTGAGATAAATTCCGATCGGTATTTTGATTTGATTAATGTATTACCTTAAAATCTGTCTATTCTTCCTTCTGTTAAAGCTCTTACCCCTGGGGAAATTAGAGAACGAGTCAGGCTGATCTGTGCGGGGGAGCCTGGAGAAAAGGCTGAATGCCCCAAGATCTTAGCCATAACTCCTATTGAAGGAGATAGCAAGACTTAAGGTAATTTAATAAAAATTCCTTTTACCATGTATACACATATATTCCACCAGATTTCCAATCGTGCTCTATATTTGCAATCGGTCGGATTGCGAATCATACAATCTGGTGAGGATCAACGTCCCACCTTAGTTCCGACCGAGTCGTGCCCTGAGGCACTTGAAGGAGATGAATCCCTCGAGGCAATAGAACATTTCGGAATCATATATGTATGAATTTTTTTAGATAAAGGATTTCTTCACCCAATCAAATTTGTTCTTTGATTTAGGTGGATAAGCTCAAGGCCCTTGAGAATGTGATCAAGGAGGTCAGAGACTCCAGAGTGGTCGTGGCACGATCTTACGGTTGTTCTTGAAACAACTAATCTGGAGGTTGATGAAACCACTCCCTCCGACCAGATAGTCAGAAATGCGGACCTTGATGAACTGGTCGAGGACATAGCTTCCGACATCATGTTGGAGGATGTGAGGGTTCCAACAAACCCTGCTGGTCCAGAACCAGCAGAATTGGAGGAGAAGAAAAGGAAGGCTAGCGGCACAGATTTCTCTTTTCCGCGCTTTAGAGTCAAATCTCGGAAATTAACAAGGTATGTACAAATGAAAGTGGTCGTATAAGTATGTACCTTTAATAATTCCTTGATGATTTGATACTTTGAACTTCCCATCTTCGGTTTGCATAGGTCTTACGGTGTTCGGTCTGTTTCCCACTGTGTTCTTCCTGAGGACCTGGCACCTGTGGAAGTTCCCTACCAGAGCACTTCTCAGGACAAACTTCCTGAGGAAGTAGTGGTCGAAGAAGCCCCCGAGTAGGTGACAGGGCAACGGTTGAGTTGGATCCTTTGGTGATTGAAACCCCTTCTGTGGAGGTAGATGCCTCTGAGAGGTCTCAACAGGTTCCGATCACTGTTGATAACCCTTCCAATCCTAACAAGTTCCCTTTTCGTCCCCGATTTATCGAGGATAAGGAGCTTGATGAGGCATGGCAGAAAGTATCGGATACTCAACTCAAGATGCACCCTGATTCGATTTTTGCTGGTTATAATGACCAGGCAATTCGGGTAATTATTCTACGACCAGTTACATAACTCTTCTTTAAAAAGTTTATAAGAAACTTAAGAAAGAGAATGCTATTTGTGTAGCATTTGGTCGAGAACTTTGCTGTGATCGGAGGACTGACCCAGCGAGTTAAGGACTTGGAGCAAAAGCACTCCGAGTTGGAAAGTAAGAACTTTTTCCTTTTAAACTTTTTGTTTTTTCTTCGATACTTTGCTCCTCTACAATTATTCTCCCTTATCGTATTCGATAGATATGGAGAAAATAAAAGAGGAGGTTGTGGCTGAGAAAGCCAAGACAGCTCTTCTTGAAGAAGAAATAAAAGCTAAAGACCGATCATTTGTCAAGCAAGTTCAATTTAAAGACCGGTTGATCGCTGAAGCAACGACCAAATATGAAACACTTAGCAAAACAAATGAAGGTAATATGTCGTAAACTTGATTTTTCCTTCAATTATGCTTGTGTTCATTAAGCGATTTGCTTTTGCAGAGCAAACGCAAATTTGAAACAGTAAAGAAAACTCGAAATTTGAGCAGATAAGGAGGCGGCTCTTGCTCAAAATATTGATGAAAAGATTCATGCTTTGAACAAGATGATCTTTGATATGGGATCAAGATCAAGCTTGCCTATCTTAAGAGATCCAATAGAGAAAATGGACCATTTGGGTCAACTTCTAGAGGACCTTAAAGTTCTGCTCAAAACTACTCGGACGAATTATGCCCAGGCCCTAAAAACAGGCGTTGCAAGTGGAGTTAGTTTTGCTTTGGCAAAACTGAAAGCTTCCGACCCCTCCATAGATCTCCAAGCTGTTAAAGATGACTTCAACTGCCCACCTGAGGAGGCGACCAAGTTCATGGAAGAACTCAGGCCACTCGGAGATATAGTTGTAGAGGAGATGGAGGTCGGATCTCCGACAAACAGTAGTTAGGCTGGGAATATTTCTAAGAGTAGGTTCCTGCAAGTGTAAAAATAATTGAATATATATGAAAACTTACCTTTTATGTCATTGACAAAGCTTTTGTTTATCCTGTTTGACTTTTTAAAATTCTCGTATATTTCCTAGCCCCCGATCGCTTTATAGTAGAAGAACGCATCTTGTAGCAAAGCGGCCAAGAAAGAGAAAAAGAGGTCATAACCATGTATGTGAGTTTTGAAGGTATGTTTGGACATGTAAGACAAAATCGATCGTTAAAGATTAGGAAATCAAATGTGGTCGGGACAACAGATGATTTCGACTAGTTATAGATCTTTGTTTGTCACAATGGAAATACCAATCAAAAACTATATATGGTCGGAAAAAGACTTTGTCGAACTTGACATAAGAAGAAATGCAAATATGTATGCAACAGATTATAAGTGAACTTTGTTTATATCTATTGTCCCATAGTCTGGTCGGAACTAATGCGAAGACCTGAAGGCATACGACATATCTCTTGAAACGTGTTCAAATTCTGTATTCGACTGGTAGCGAGGATCGTAAGAAAAGAACCGTTGCTAGGAAGCTCCTTCCAGTGGGCAGGACCACGTGCGGAAAAGGAGAGACTTCGACTAGGAGGCTTTCCGTGTCCCGACCAGTAGCCAGACAAGAATAGACCAGAATCTTGAAATAATGAAGCATAATCTTCAAAATCGTAAGCATATCATTCATGAGATAGTTAGTTGTGTGGCGCTCTGATTACTCATTTTCTTTAAGAAAAGAGTGTAGTCGCGCGTGGGATTTATTTGAAGAAAATGCTCACGACTAGGACCATAGAGTATCAGAGATCCTTTAAAAAGGATATCGGAGAGAAAAATGTCTTCTCCGACCAGACTAACAATAATAAATGACCAGAATGTAGGTGTATATATATAAGCAAGGTTGCACTTCTTAATTAATTAGTGAATTTAGTGAAATTGAAATTGAAAGAAAGAAAAGAATGAAAATTAAACATAGAACTTACGCAATTGATCGATGTTCCAAGAATTTGACAGAATTTGCCCATTAGACATAGCTAGTCGTACGGAACCTGGTCGGGTGACTTCGACCATAGTGTAAGGACCTTCCCATTTAGGAGAAAGTTTATTGCGATTTGTTTGGCTCTGAATTTTTTCGAGAACGGATCACCTCTGACAAAGGTCATGCGGTACATACTTACGACTATGGTACCTTCTCATGGCTTGTTGGTAGGCTCGCCGATCGTACAAGGGCTTGGTTTCGTCGTTCTTCAAGGAAATCGACGTCGTCAAGTCGCCGTTCATTCTGATCATTTTCGTCAAAACGATCAGTTCGAGCAGAGCCAATTTTGAGTTCTGGAGGAAGCATGGCTTCAGCACCATAAACCAAAAATAATGGAGTTTCACCATCAGACGACGGGTCGTGGGTTCAACGACCCATAACACGAGGGAAGTTCTTTAACCCAAGCTCCTGACCGTTTGATTAACTAGTCGAATACTCGGCGTTTGATCCCCTGCATAAGGATACCATTAGCCCGCTCAATCGCTCCGTTGCTCGTGGATGAGCAACGAAGCAAAATGAACTTTGACACCAAGTTCATCGCGAAATTCTGGAATTGATCGCCGGAGAAGCGGGAACCATTGTGCGTGATGATCGTTGGGTACACCAAATCGCGTGATCACATTTTTCAGAGAAATCTCTTAGCGGCCTCGGTTGTTATTTTAACGGTCGCTCGGCTTCAATCCATTTTGTAAACGTGTCAATCATGACGAAAAAAATTGAAGCCCCTGTGTGCTCTTGGGAAAGGTCCCGTAATGTCCGATCCCGAGGTTGCAAAAGGCCAAGAAAGAGGAATTGTTTGTAAGGCTTGTGCTGGCTGATGTACTTGTCGGCTATGAAACTGACATTGTACACATTTCATCACAAGCTCTTTTGCGTCATGAAGGCGATTGGCGAGAATAGCCTTTTAGGAAGGCTTTACCGACCAGGTTTCAGAGGAATGGTGTGCTCCTGAGACGCCTTCATGGATTTCGGTTAGCAATCTAATGCCATCCGTTTGAGATATGCATATCATCAACACTCCATGAGATCCTCGTTTATACAAGGTACTTTCGATTAGAGTGTATGATTTGGCTTTTAGTGCTATCGATCGCCTCTACATCATCTTCTCGAATAGTGTCATCTTTGAAGATAATTGTAGATCGATGTCATCCGATCTCTACCTTGATCGTGATGGCGCCAACCGTCAACGACACATGGAGCATCCATGTTCCCTTGATCGGTTTGTTCAACTTGCAAAGAATCATGTATGTTCTCGGGAGGCTCAACTACCGAGGGTGAATTGAGTTGCTCGAGAAAAACTACAAAGGGGACGGTCGACCTCGTGGAGGCCATCCGTGCTAACCGGTGCGCCGAAAGTTTTCCTTTCTAGGAATATGTTGGATCTGGCGAAGAAGTGCTTTTCGAGTTTTCAGACTTCCGCCAGATAAGATGACATCTTGGTACTCGAGCATTGATACTCTTTCCCCACTTGATTCGCTACTAGATGAGAATCGCCTTTCAGTAATGTCTGCGAATCCCGAGCGAACGAGTCGCTCGAGTCCCGATAAACCTTCATATTCTACCACATTATTGGTGGCGGGAAAATTTAAGCGGATGGCGTGCTTGATGTGTTCGCCAAGAGGGATATCAAGACCACTCCACCCCGATCCTTGTAACATCAAGGAACCGTCGAATACATTGTCCACTCGTCGTGGTGTTCGTACTCGGGTCCTTGGGTGGGTTCGGGGTTTGTCCATTCGCAATGAATTACGCTATTGCTCAGGACTTTATTTTGTTGTGAAGTGAAGTGAAATGGAATCGCGCCTAGCTCGACCGCCCATTTGGCTATTCGTCCGATGATTCCTGTTTCCAAGGACTTGACCAAGGGATATCCAAGAGGAATGCGACCACTTTGTGGGCCCGAAAGTAGTGCCTTAGCTTCCTTGAAGACATAAGGAGGCCATAGAGCAACTTTTGTACTGTGGGTATCTTTCCTTTGGTCCATGTAAGACTTCGCCACGTAATAGACCGGTCGTTGGATATTATCCTTTCTACAACCAAGACACCGCTAACTCGCGTGGTGGTGTTTCGCCACGTAAATTAGCAATGTTTCTCCGATCTCGGAGAAACTAAGACCGGGTACTCGAAGGTACTTTTTGAGTTCCTCAAAGGCATCGTTTGCCTCTTTAGTCCACTCGAAACTCCCATGTTTCCGAAGAAGTTTAAAGAAAGGTAATCCTTTTTCCCCTAACCTTGCTATGAAACGACTTAACGCTGCCATACAGCCGGTTAGTTTTGGACTTCCTTCTTCGTGGTCGGAGGGCGATCTCGGTCGATGGCGCAATTTTCTTTGGATTTGCTTCAATACCTCTAGCGAAACTAGGAAACCGGCGGTTTTCAGTGAAACTCGAACACACACTTTTCCGGATTTAACTTGAGGTTATGTCTTCTCAAGTTGTTAAAAGTTTCTTGTAAGTCAGGAATGTGGTCGCTAGCGTTGGTGGTCTTTACGACCAGATCGTCAACGTAAGCTTCTAGATTCCGACCGATTTGTGGACTAAAGGTTTTTTGCATCAACCTTTGAAAAGTTGCACCAGCGTTTTTGAGACCAAATGGCATCTTAATATAACAGTAAGTGCCATATGGGGTGATGAAGGAAGTTTTCTCCTCATCTTCTTTACACATACTAATCTGGTGGTACCCTGAATACGCATCTAAAAAACTTAGTAACTCGCACCCAGAAGTAGAGTCTACCAGTTGATCAATGCGAGGAAGGGGAAAGTCATCCTTCGGACAAGCCTTATTAAGATCGTAAAGTCGATACACATTCGCCATTTCCCATTGTTTTTCTAACCATTACGAGATTGGCAAGCCACTGTGGGTGGTCGACTTCACGAATAAATCCAGCCTTGAGAAGCTTGTCAATCTCCAACTGGATTGCTTCCTTTCGATCAGGTGCGAAACGTCGTAGTTTCTGCTTGATCGGTTTTTTGTCAGGCTGGAGAGCAAGCCTGTGCTCGATCACCTCCCGGGGGACTCCAGGCATATCGGACGCTTGCCAGGCAAACACGTCCTGATTCGCTCGGAGGAAGGAGACGAGCGACTCTTCCTATTTAGGGTCGAGTCTTGCCCCCGACGAGAATCTTCTTGGCGGTTGGGTGCGGATGTCTGACCCATGTGACGACTTGATTTGTCCGGAGAAGCGCTTTTGTCGAGTGGTACCCCCTTTGTCTGGTCGGATGGTTTGGGTGTCATCTTTGGCCTCGAGTGCTTGACCTGCATGGGAGACGGGTTAACCTCTTTGGTCGGAAGTTCATCAACCAGTGCAAAGGATTTCCGATCGCATACGTAAGCCATTTTCTGATCTCCTCGAATAGTGATGACTCCTTCGCCCCGGCATTTTCAAACTTTGATAACCGTAATCGTGGCTATCAAGAATTTTGCTAATGCTGGTCGACCGAGAATTCCGTTGTATGCGGATTCGAAGTTTACTACATCAAACGGAATCTTCTCTGTTCGGAAGTTGTCAGGCTTTCCGAACGTAACTGGTAAGGAAACTTGTCCTATCGGTTTAGCGGTAGAACCCGGAACTATGCCATGAAAAGCATATTTCACAAGTTTCACCTTTGACATGGGGACCTGCATTTCTTCTAAAGCTCCCACAAATAATATATTCAAAGAACTACCCCCATCTACTAAGACCCGATTAACCCGACAATTATTAATGGTTGGTTCAACAACGATAGGGAACCTACCCGGTCGGGTCGATGGGATGGGACAGTCGTCTTTGTTGAAGGAAATTGCGGTGTCCGACCACTTCGAGTGCTTGATTACAGTTGGAGATTCGACGAGGTTGACCTCCGCTCCATGGCCTTGAGATGGCGTCTGGACTCGTATGAAGAAGATCCTCCAAAAATCATGTTGGTGTGTGTTGGGGATCCCTGGTACTCCATCTCCTCGTCGCCATCCTTGTCCTTTTTGGAGCTCGTTTCTCCATGTTCTGTATTGCGGAAATGGTCCTTACCCGCATAATAATCCTCCATTTCTTTTGCGAGACACGGCACATGCGCAGTCATGCCACTGCTTGGTGAAGTGGACACCACTTCTTGTTAAATGCAGAATCCTTGGTCGGAGCTTTTGCCTTGCTTCGACCGGCATAGTCCTTCTTGCCCTTCCTGAATTTGTCTGGAATAGCGAGGACTTCCTTGTCGTCGGGTCTGCGGTTCTTTTTCTTCTTGAGAGACTTCTTGTTCTTTTTCTCCTGTTTGTCCAGGCCGGGCTAGGGAATCTTGTCTTTCCGATCAATGGCTTCACACCACTCGATTGCTTCGCTAGCGGTGGCATACTTGTCCGCCATATCAAAAAGCTCAACGGTTGTTCTTGGAGGGTTCATTGCCATGTCCTCCGTGAACCGCCGATTTCTCAGACCTGTTTTAAAAGCCTGAATGACAGAGGACTCTGCGACTTCGGGTATAGAGTTACGAACCTGGCTGAACCTCTTGATATATTGACGTAAAGTCTCATCAGATCTCTGCCGGATTCTGTGGAGATCGTCCTCCTTCCCAGGGCGATCGTACGTACCCTGGAAGTTGGCAATCAGAAGATCATAGAGTGGTTCCCAAGTATATATTGATCCGACCGGTAAGTTTAACAACCACGACCGGGCAGACCCTTCGAGCACGGTGGGTAAATAGTTGGCCATTACATTCTCATCGCCACCAGCAGCCCTGATGGCGGTGGTATATATTTGGAGAAATTCCAATGGGTTTTGAGTTCCATTGAATTTGTCCAAGTTGACCGGTCGGAACCGGTTAGGCCAACGCACGACTTGGAGCCTGCAGAGAAGGCTCGACAACTGTGATTGATTCATGGCGTCTTCTCGGGAAGGTGCGGATTTATGTCGATGGGAGACCGATCCCTAGGATTGGGACGCTGGAACTCCGGTGTACCGATCCGGTCGTGGACATTGATATGATGCCTCCGACCGCCCACTTGGTTCAAACGATGTCGGAGATCGTTAGGTCCTACTTGTAACACCCTGGCTATGCGGAAGCCAAAATGTTACCTAAAAGACTAACATACAACAACAATGCTAAATAATTTCCACCATAACATGAAGAATGATAATATCAATCGTCAACATCTATTTAAACCATCAACCAAACATTCGTTCATGAATGATATAAACTAATATTCAACACTCGTACAAACTATGATTACTCAATAGAAACATATCATCTAACAACTTAACCGCTACTGAACCAACATTTTAGCCGAATAAGACTAAGACCATTCTCTAAAATTCGGCAGAACCTCCTTTGTATAGATGGCTATACCAGGGGTTCTAACATTCTAATATAGCATCAATCAATATTTTTCAATCATCCAATTTCAAACTAGTCATCACAGATCATCCAAAATACGTTAAACAACTAAAGCCTAAATCCAAGGGCATCCGTTAGCAAATAGATACAACTCAAGCAGCAAAGGTCCTCAAAATAACGAGGATGGTTGACTAATCAACTCGAACTTCCTAATCCAACAACTAGAATTAAATGAACTTAAACCACAAGGAATTTAGAACATAGCTGGATCATCCATGATCACAATCAAACACCCACCACGAAGGATGGTCACAAATTGAAACTAGAGCAATTAACAAGAACATGAATTGTGGATAATTGGACTAATTTATGCATTGTGGTTTGTGTTTATGTGACGTGCACCAAGTCTACCCCTTCCCATGCATGTCGCTGCCTCGAGAGGTACCTAGCAAGCACAACACAGCAAGTGTGAGTCCACGACTCAGCAAAGTGCAATAGCAAATAAACATAGTATCATAAGTAGTCAAAGGGATTAAACAAATAAACATAGTATCATAAGTAGTCAAAGGGATTAAACAATTCCATCATGAATAACAACATTATATACCACAAACTCATCTCTTATGATAGCATCATATTTAGTCAGAGGGAACAAACAAACCCATCATGAGCACAACATTGAATGCTAAACAAACAAATCCATCTTATGCAGGAATGCGATGATCATGTCATGAATGCACATTCTTCACATCTTTGCAATTACCGGTAATGCCGAGTAGTGTATCCGTCGATACCTACTCTAAGCCTGTGCCCTCTAGGCATAGGGATCCAAAGCCCACACTCCAAGTCATGTAACTTTCTCACCGACCTCACCGGACTAGTTACATGACTTTCCACGAGTGTGGGGACCAAAGCCCGTCCAATGCATGATGGGGACCTAATGCCCATCCAATACCTGACGGGGACCTCAAGGAAACAACCCTTGGCTACCACGTAGTCCAAGGTTCAGAAATGAATGTAATGATGCAAATGCACATGTCCATTGTCATTATCATGATTCATCATTGTCATCATAAACAAGGTAGCCTCATTGCTCACCTTGGCCCATCATTCTTGCCATCAACATGTAAACATTATTAGGTAAGCATCACCATATAAACATTGCTATGTAGCATTCTCATGTAAACACTACCACATAAGCGTCATCGCATAAACATTAGAATGCGTCGTCATGTAAATATTTCCATGTAAGCTTCATCATATAAGCATCGTCATAAAAACATTGTCATTAAACTATGGCACTCATGCTCACCAACATTGCCAAGCAGTAAGCATCATCAATCAACTAAGGTATTCATCAAGCATGTAATATAACAACTCATTAATAACAATTGCACTTGCCTCAACAGTGAGACAGAAGACCGTAGGCGGAACGCTCTAGCACCGGGGTTCACCACCACCTATTCTGAACTGAATGCACACCACCTAGCAGGCCGCCAACCTGCTAATTTGATGGCAAATCAGGCTTCTAGTATGCACAGCAGTGCATGAGGCTTAAAAGCTCACAAAACGTTTCCGTATGAACGCATACATGCTATTTCCTATAAGTCTCAGAAGAAAAACATGCTGAGTACTACACTGTGAACTTTCTCCTGAGAAATCCATTTGAAATGATAGTGAAACAACAGCATGCTTTACTTCCATTTTGTCAATACACAAACACGATATTTGAAAATAATGTACTAACCGATCATTCTTTGTGAAACACGATATACAACAATTTACTTTGGTTATACAAACAGTGGTTTGAGTCAATAAAGGCTGAGGTAATAGAAATTATTGATAACTGAAGACACAAGTATTGGAAGAAACCTTTTGCATAGCCACATTCAAACACCATGACTCACTTGGCTTGCATATCCTAGATGTTAAAAGAATAATAATGCCTACAGTGCATACCACTAATCAAATCTTGTGTTTCATAGTAGCCAACCGCTCAACAATAGCAACCAAGTCTATTTAAATCTTAAGGCAAACGCGCATTTAAATTTTTTAATCACAATGCTCTGGTCCAGTTTAGATGTTTCATAAATAAAGTACAGTGGTAACTTATTTTATTACATGATTAAGATTCCGTCTTCTTGCTGGTGATTACATTCAGGTTAAACATCTAGCTTTAGCATTAACTGGAGTCACACTGCAATCTTGCTAGCAAAACCTTTACGCTTTTCTTTTTAAATGGAAAACCAGGATAAATAAAGTGCAATCTTGGTGATGAACCAAGATGAATGGAAATTCGATCGCAACCTGTCCAAATGCATAAGGGAAAGCTGAATACAAGCTAGCTGCTCTTTGACGATAAAAGACAGTTCGCTCCACCACCACCACTGGTTGAACAGAACTAGAATTTTTTTTTTGCACTCCAATGTAAAGAACTACAACATACATTGATCCCATGGCATTGAATAGATCCTGATCCTTTTTACTTAGCCATTGTTAACACATATGAAAACGAAACATCAGTATTCAGAGGTCCTACTTTTCCTTTCCAGGAAGTTGAATTCACCAGGAACCATCACCAAGCACAGCGCACTCTTAGGTTTCCCAAGCACCCCCATAGTGCAGACCAAAGTAAAATGCAAGCAGGCCACAAAGGCACATTGATGTCTCACTTGGGTTTGAGGAAATGACCTGAGGCGCGGGTGGTCAACCAAGCGCAGCGCGGAGGTGGCCGGAGGGCAAGGAGCTAGGTGGCCGAGGGTCGGCAGAGAAGGGGCCAGCACTGCCAGTGAGACCTCGGCGACGGCAGAAGAAGATCGCCAATGTGGCAGAGCGTTAGCGGCGATGAGGAGGTCGGCATCGGTGCGTCGGCGGCCGGGGTTGGGGACGAGGAGGAGTCCATGGCTGCTGCCTTCCTCCCTCCACCTCACAAGCTCGCGCACGGCGGCCACCAGATCTGGCATTGGGGAACTGGGAGGCGGAGGTGGAGGCCGGGAAGGGAGACGGATGCGGCGCCACGGCGACGGGCAGGGAGGAGGCGGCGGCGACGACGGCAGGTAGGAAGAGAGGAGACGCCGTAGGGAGCGGCGGCGGCCCCAGGAGAAGCCGGCAGTAGCGCCTCAGGGAGGTGGCGGCTCCAATGGAGGTTCTGTGGGTTTGGAGGCCAGAATCGGTTTGATTCTCTCAGCAGGAGCAAATAGAAAAGGTGGAGAGGCCAAGGGATTTGGTTAGGTGGCGGCTAGGGTTTCATCTCCCTTTGTTTATGGGCAACAGAGGCCCAAACCGGCGCACTAACTCACCTCCTCACCAAATCTCTTCTTTTTAATCGCATTATATTTCTTGTTTAACTATTTGCTCCAACAGGGTATTACATTCTACCCCCCTTAAACAGAATTCGACCTCGAATTCTACTCGTCGTTCTACTCGAAATAAACACCACATAAGCCGAAAGAGCAACCGCTCGAACACCAAAACACTCTAGACAACTCCTGCTACTAATGAAATTAATTTGACAGATGGCACCCAAAGCACCTCAGAATAGATCTCACGCAACCATAACACCTCAAACTTTTAAGATTAAACCACTCAGAATTCTCAATACCCACGTTCACGTACTTCATTAGAAGGGTTCTATCAATGATCATTCCACTGCTCAAAATACTCCATAATTCTATTTCCTCTACACACAATTATTGGGCGACCAAAGTTATAGCATAAAATACAAAGCCCAAATTTAACCTCCAAGACCTCTACAACGAATTTCTCTTATAACAGATAGAGAAATCATCAGATTAAATCTCTAATCATTCCCACAATTCCAATATACTCACTCATTAGCATCATCATGGAAACGTTTTCCTGACCAAATTACTTCTACAAAAACTATTACTCTCAGAGGGTTACTCAATAAGACTGAGTCATTCTGGACATTAACTCAACCTTTCCGACTATCCCAGTAATTGCCACAACGAGTAAATTACTTTGTATTCCAAATCCCCTTAAATCTCATCATCATGAATCACAGACACAACCTCGCATTATCAACCCAATTGCGACACTCTATAACTTGATCAAGACTTCCATACTTTCGATGATCCCAACATTTCGACATAAACTAGGGTTCTAGGACTACACTTTACCATAGATTCTACTTGGTCGTAACACTATTCAGATTTACTTCGAAGTCATACATTCCATTTGGATCAAATTTCCTCCAAGAGGATCAGATCAAAACAAATTCATCTTCTACTACTCCTCCAATAGTTTGGTAGCAAAATCTCACCACTACAAACACTTGACCACCGCCCAACAGTTGCCAATGTACGCTTTGTAAAACTTTACAGCACAAATTTGTTGATCCTTTCTTAAAAGAAAGAGGCGGACAAGGACAAGTTCCGACACACAGGAAAACGTTGCTCCTCACAGTGAGCACGAGACCAAAAGAAATAATCCAATAGCGATGATATTAGGAAACAAAAGTCTAGATAACAGCTGCGGGCATACACCACTCAAAAGATAATAGCAAATATCAACCAATAAGATTAAGACATTGCTATTGAAAATCGACAACTCTTGTGTGAAAAACAGAAAGTTTAGGCATATTTCAATTAAACCACAAGTTACAAAACTTGACTCCCATCCACAATTACTCCTACCGCAATCTTTCCCTTAACACAGAAGATAGTCCTTTGACTACCACACTTCTTTGCCATCTTGAACAAGATAAGTTCTTAAGACCAAATCTCAAGAACCACTTAAGAACCAATAAAATTCTTTAACGCGTCATTTTACTCGGAATAGTTCAACTTCCACATAAATCACGAGATCCAAATAATCTTGGCAGCAAGACTCGAAACATTTTCATTTACGGGAGATCCCGAAAAGCAAGCAGATCATGGTATTAATCATGTGTATAAATATTAGGCTAATTCTATTTGCAATCACAAAACCAATTATAAATATAGGTTCAATAATTCACCTTATGCTTAGAAATCCGTCCAAAACATGGTTAAAGATTTACTAACATAATTTCTATAAAATAAGGTTTTACGAATCAATACACCAACAACCATCTAGTCCTTTATATCGGCTTCATCAATTTTAGCATGTCAGGAATTAGATAAACCTAGCATTTATGTAAGATCATCAAATGAATGTTTACAAATAGATTCATATCGATATCCACTCTCCTTAGTAACCCTGTTGATTCAAATTAGGAATAAATATATTCCAAATCACATCCCGTCATGCAATCATTACAAGGCAGTAATAAATTAACCGGCTACGCGACCGAGGACATCAGTTAAGGTCTATTATGCATCACGCCAAAGACCCAACATGATGTCATAAACATTATCAATTATCTTCTTCACTTACAACTTCTCACTTAACACCACAAAACTTTGCAAAGGGTTTTGACACCTTTTTGTTTCAAAGGAAAGGTTCTAAACTCCAACACTTCAACTACTCTAAAAGAAATGTGTAGAATCAAAACTTTCTTCAATGAAGTTTGTAAAAGAAAATTTCCATTATCCAAAATACCAAACGAATCACAAGCTCACATTTTTCAACAAGAAAAGTAGGACTTTCATGAAAAAAAGAACAATCTCATAAATCAACTACGATTATACTCAGCAAAACAACTCGCTATTCAGGAGACCAAAGGTTTGCTTTAAGAATCCAAGAAAGACCGATGAACTCTTCTCAACTTCAATGAACTAATAACCCAAGAAAACTCATCCACCGAAACTGAACAAGAATAACCATTCCAAACTCAAAGAAGACAATAATTCTCTCAAAGAAACTCATACTCAACACCTGGAACTAGTTGAATCGATGTAGACGCTTCATTAATCTCATACCACAAACGGTGGTGCAACCTGGCAACCCAAGGTTACAACCACGACCTCGATCTCTTGTCATCTACTATTATAACATATAATAATTATATAGGGATATCATAGGCCTTCATAATCATTTCATAACAGCAATGCTCAAAGTGACATAACGAAAACGTAAATGCAATGCTTAACCCATCCCCATTTTACTATGCATAGTGTGTCAATTTAATATTGTGACTGTCTATTCATAAGGTGACTGAAATTTTTCTTAAGCATAAGTCACTTCTTTTATCCATTGGATCAAAACCCAATCATGTGGCACACCAAACCCTACACAAATTCAATGGTCACAACAAGTGACCTAAACTTAAGAAACTTTCAGGCGACTTAAAACTAGCAAGATAATTTAATATTTTGACTACCACGGACCTAAAGCCCGCTCTGATACCAACTGTAACACCCTGGCTATACGGAAGCCAAAATGTTACCTAAAAGACTAACATACAACAACAATGCTAAATAATTTCCACCATAACATGAAGAATGATAATATCAATCGTCAACATCTATTTAAACCATCAACCAAACATTCGTTCATGAATGATATAAACTAATATTCAACACTCGTACAAACTATGATTACTCAATAGAAACATATCATCTAACAACTTAACCGCTACTGAACCAACATTTTAGCCGAATAAGACAAAGACCATTCTCTAAAATTCGGCAGAACCTCCTTTGTATAGGTGGCTATACCAGGGGTTCTAACATTCTAATATAGCATCAATCAATATTTTTCAATCATCCAATTTCAAACTAGTCATCACAGATCATCCAAAATACGTTAAACAACTAAAGCCTAAATCCAAGGGCATCCGTTAGCAAATAGATACAACTCAAGCAGCAAAGGTCCACAAAATAACGAGGATGGTTTACTAATCAACTCAAACTTCCTAATCCAACAACTAGAATTAAATGAACTTAAACCACAAGGAATTTAGAACATAGCTGGATCATCCATGATCACAATCAAACACCCACCACGAAGGATGGTCACAAATTGAAACTAGAGCAATTAACAAGAACATGAATCGTGGATAATTGGACTAATTTATGCATTGTGGTTTGTGTTTATGTGACGTGCACCAAGTCTACCCCTTCCCATGCATGTCGCTGCCTCGAGAGGTACCTAGCAAGCACAACACAGCAAGTGTGAGTCCACGACTCGAAGAAAGTGCAATAGCAAATAAACATAGTATCATAAGTAGTCAAAGGATTAAACAAATAAACATAGTATCATAAGTAGTCAAAGGGATTAAACAATTCCATCATGAATAACAACATTATATACCACAAACTCATCTCTTATGATAGCATCATATTTAGTCGAGAGGAACAAACAAACCCATCATGAGCACTGACATTGAATGCTAAACAAACAAATCCATCTTATGCAGGAATGCGATGATCATGTCATGAATGCACATTCTTCACATCTTTGCAATTACCGGTAATGCCGAGTAGTGTATCCGTCGATACCTACTCTAAGCCTGTGCCCTCTAGGCACAGGGATCCAAAGCCCACACTCCAAGTCATGTAACTTTCTCACCGACCTCACCGGACTAGTTACATGACTTTCCACGAGTGTGGGGACCAAAGCCCGTCCAATGCATGATGGGGACCTAATGCCCATCCAATGCCTGACGGGGACCTCAAGGAAACAACCCTTGGCTACCACGTAGTCCAAGGTTCGGAAATGAATGTAATGATGCAAATGCACATGTCCATTGTCATTATCATGATTCATCATTGTCATCATAAACAAGGTAGCCTCATTGCTCACCTTGGCCCATCATTCTTGCCATCAACATGTAAACATTATTAGGTAAGCATCACCATATAAACATTGCTATGTAGCATTCTCATGTAAACACTACCACATATTTAACATGTTTTGAACACGTCGCAAGTTTTGTACAGTTACCGAAGGTCTCAGGGGATTCATACTGGCCGTAGGGGTACGCCTGTCTGAACCTTCCCTCGACCTTCGGATTTGTTCGGTCCCATCAGTTACTCTGGGTGGGGCAGTGCCAGGCGAGTTAACTGATTGACGTCGATTAGTTCCGTTGCCTCCGGAAGTTGGTGCCTGACGGCCTGGATCATCTCTAACAACACGTGATGGCGTGGTAGAGAGTGTAGGACCGTGCAGGGCATCTTGATCTTCATCTCCGATCACGTTGACCTCGTGCTTCCAGCATTGATCTTCTGATGAGCTTCCATCGTAACTAATGGAGAGCTTGTCAGTGCTTCTGCCAGAAGTTTCCACGATGGAGATCGGTCGAAGATGAGCACTTCCTGAGGTCTTCTCAGCCTGATCCGACGAACCGCCGATCGTATGCTGAGTGTGATCATCCCCACATGGCCTATGACCAGTGGAGGTTTCATCGACACCGTTACCAGGTGACGGTTGACTCCTGGAATTGCCAGAAGCCGAAGGAGAGTATCTTTCAGCCATCATTTCATCAATGGTATAGAGTTTTCCGGGTGATGGGGCTGAAATTTCTTCACCTGTTTCGCCGGTCGAGAAGACCGGGCTTGAAGAGATCCTCTGGCATTCCGAACTGGTCGGAACGGCCGGTTCTCCTGGTTGCACCACCGGTAGTGGCGGCGCATCTTCATCCATCCGATCGACCTCGCTAACGTCGGCGACGTGCGAGCCGGCGGAGGAGGAAGAGGAGGATGACCTGCCATTTTCTTCCATGGCGCGGATACATCCTTCCATGTCGAGGTTGGCGTAGTCCGCCAAATCGAACCAGTTTTCCTCATCCCAAACTCCGGGCATAGTCGCATGAGCGATTGCAGAGATTTTGGGCGAGGATTTTCTTGAGTGAAGAATTTTCTTCAGGAAACTTACGCCTTCTTCCCCACGGACGGCGCCAGCTGTCGACGATCGAGTCACCGATCTTACGAAAATAAACGAGGAAAATAACGTGGAATATCCTGGAGTGGAATGGGGGTCGCTCTTTATTGATATGAACTGGGTTTACAAGATATGGCTAAGTACTACCCTGAATTACACTGAATGGGGGAATGTTTAATCGAGTAATCAGACTTAGAATATGAGTCTAAGGTTGATTATCTAGCTTCTAATTCCACCGCTTAGGCTTCTGTATATTCTATTGAACTATCGTTGTTCTTGTCTTTGTTGGTCTAGGCCTTGTCCTCCTTGTCCCTTCGTCTTCTGCGCTTCACCTTTAAATAATTTCCGAAGAGGTGGCAGTTACTCCTGGAGAAGACGTCCCTGGTGAAACGTTACGACTGGTCGGAACGGTGAAGTAGTTAGCAACGTTCTAACTTCCTTGCGATTGCTTGTGAAAAGCTTAACCGTAGGGTGGTTAATAGTCAGTGTCTCAGGGTTGTACCATCGCATGGTTTGGAACGTATAGCACGTGTTCCATTTATCATACGATAAGAAATACCGATCCGATAATTTTACGGCGGTTATCGGTCGGGATTAGGCACAAAGCCTCATCCGACCAGGGTTCCCATTAAGTAACCTCTGGAATACTAACGACCAGGGAGGTCGTTAGTCTTAGGGGTTACGACCATGAAGACGTATGGTATTTTATTATGTATTAAAATAATACGTAGAGGTTTTTATCCTCGTCACCCGTATTTTGTTAAATACGGGCTTAGGTGAGCACCGACGGGTGTGTCACTAGCTATACCGGTATATGCATGTGTGCAGTCCCTTCATTTCATTCATTCCATTCATTCAAATATTCATTCTGTGTTATATTCATATTCTTCAATGATGTTGTCATGATCATGATTGTTGTATGTCCAATTATTCATTGTACTTGCTGAGTCTCGGACTCATTCTTGCTTTGTTTGTTTATTTTAGGTGACCATTGATGTTGGCTCAATTGGGAGGGAGTAGACATGCACTACTCATTCACTTCACCATATTCAAGTTGAACCTTACGATTTAGTTCCTATCTTTCATTCGTTATTGATGAATTGTAATAAATAAATTTAGATTGTGAATGATACCTAGGCTATGTTATGGTTGATTAAGTATTACTTGTGATCTTTGATCATTCCTTCGATATAATTGCTTGGATTCAGACCATATTCATGCCATGGTTCTATTGAATATTTATCTCTTTATGTCATTAGATGAGATAGTGTTCAAATTCTTTCGCATTATGGTTGTATGCTAGATTATTTAGGTGGCATCTTGGGTTCCGAATAGCTAGGGTGTTACATTTAGAAGAGTTCTTCTCTTCCTTGAAATTTGAATTTGGTCAACTCTTATCTAGTTGTGGCTGATGAACTTCTCTTGGATTGGTAGTCCATTCCAGTTGACGGGATTCTTTGAGAGACGTTGCTGTGCTCCCATTGGTTTAAGTTGTAAAGCAATCAATGTTTTCCCAACCGATGAGTTATTCTTGCGGCTGGTGAACGTGGTTAATTGTCAAGATTGACTTTCGTCTTAGAGTTTGTCTTTCTTATTGGGAAAAAAAAACTTGATCCAATTATTTCGCTTGATGATTGGGATAATGAAAGTTTCCTTTTGCAAGTCCTTTAATGCGTGGAAGCTTTGACTCAAGGTATCTCTTTTGGGTATTTTGAGTGTTGGATTTGGATGCTTCTCTTTTATGAAAGAAAACATTAAAATCTTTATCAACGTCTTGTCATGGTTAAGCGAGAGGTTACAATCAAAGAAATTAATGGTTGTTATTTGGGTTATCAAGTTGAGTCTGTAGTGTGGTGTATTTTTTATCTTAACTAAGAACTTCAGACGGGAAGTCGTTTAATTTGATGGTGTCTTGTAGTAGTTCTAGATGAACTGTGTTTAAGGGTATGGCTATACCCAATTGAAGTTAAAGAAGTTATTAATAAGTGTGAGATATTGATGATTTGGTCCGATCATTAAGATTGTGGGATTTGTTAAATTTATTGGATAATTCGGTGTAATAAGTCCCAATGGATTAATCTATCTATAGTGATGGTTATGTTAAGGATATGTTTGATGTTGCCTTGGAGGATATTAATCTGGCAATTTTCATAAACTGGCTACTTGATGATTATACCTAAGTGCTAGATTGAAACATGTATATCAGATTAGATGGATGTTGAGGTAGTACCTTGTGAAACCTGGTGATTAAAGGAGATGATGTTATTAAATCTGTAGTTAAGCTCTAAGTATAAAGTGGAATGTTGACTCTGTGTTATAAATGGATATGTGACTGTAAATAGCAGTAGGACTCTATTTACATACGTGGTAAATACAATTGTAAAAATTGTCAATGATAGTTGAAGTGTGTGTTGAGCAGCACTAATGGTTGAATGAAGGAATGAATAAGTGGTATCTGAAAACGTGCATGGCGAAACTGTTATTTGATAGCATGAACTTGTTAAAAGAAGTTTGTTACAACCTGGTGGCTTGTATTTCTTTTCGAGAGGTTTATGATGGAATAAGAGGCTATGATGATTCTCGCTAGGGGTGTATTATGTCATTGTTATTGTGATTGTCAGTAAGGGATTATGATGATAGTATTGAATATTTTGTATAAAGGAATTGTGATACGGCCATAACTACTACCAAAGCATTGGTTTGTGTCCCTAAATTGCAAACTAATGCTAGAACTCAAATTGGCGCTATTGGTGTTGTTTTGCAACAAAAGGTAAAACAAAACATTGTGAAGGCCGATAGGGTGACATGGAAGCAAGGGTTGCAATGGCGTCGAAAGAAGCATCAAGTGCATGGAACAAGTTCACGCAAGAAGCTAAGAGAAGGAAAGCCCATAACACAAGGAAAACCGAGAGGGAGACTTGGCCATGCATGGGAAGGATGCCGGGAGCATGGCATGTGGGTTGGTTCAGTTTGGATCCAATTCAGACAGCCAATTGGTGATTAATAGTTTTATTCCAAAACTAGAGTAGCTTAATTTCTAATTAAGAAAGTAATTTTTGGTTTGGTACTGTTCACGTGAACAGTAACCGACTCAGATTACTGTTCACGTGAACAGTATCGGACACGGTTACTGTAGCAACTCGGTTTGTGAGTTGTGTGCTTGCGTGGGAGGCTATATAAACCCCCCCCATGGCCGCACCAATGGGATGTATAAGCTAAGAGCCGCCCATTTGGGTAAAACCCTCCGTGAACCACTCTTGTGTGTGCAGACGGGGCTCCCACAGAGGACCCATATGTTGTGTCGAACCCACCAGTAAAGCCTCAGTCAACTACCCCTTGGAGTAAAGCCTTAGTCAACTACCGATGCTCCTTGAGCGAAGGAACCTAACCAGATCCCACCCGCACATTCCCAACAACAACAGAACATTTCTCTCCCTAACAATTACCACCTGCGACTCCGAGCTAACACACGCCAAAGTACTAAGTCAAGAGGGTTCCCATATGCCCTCATGTGGATGCACGCAAAGTGTTTCGATCAATGGCACAAGTAATTCGGTCCTTGTTGACTCAGGCATAAGCCACACACCCAATAACCACACCATCAACAATTTGCGCAAGTCCAAATCATTTTATTTTCATTTTTAGTTTTCCAAATATAATAGCAAAGGGTGCTAGACATAGCATAATAAAATTGATTTATGTGATCAAGTTATCGACAAAGTTGACAACCGTCCAATCTACCAGAAGCTAAGCATGATATCGAATAAGTATAAATTAACCATATAACATCCACCGGGCTCTAATTCACTAGCAGAATTATCAACTTAGGCTAGTGGCAGGGGATGAACAATTTTAGGGAATTCATGCAATAGGATTAACTACCACTAATCGACAAAAATAACTTGACAAATAAAGCATGCATACACAGAGATGCAAACAAGATAATAGTTTGGAATATAATAGGATGGGTGCTTGCCTTTTCTTGCTAGGGCTCTGGACATTCTCATGAACATCTCGATTGCACACCCGAATCACCGTTATCTAACGAAAAGAACCAACAAAGCAAAAGCATCGAATAAACACCAAAATTCCAGAAGTCTCCAAAAATTATAAAATTAATACAAAAGATATATTATTATTTTAGATGAATTTTGAGATAAAAATTATTTGATTTGGAGTTTGTATGTGAGAGTTATGCCCTAAACGATTTCTACCGGGAAGAAAATCAAAATAATTGCTTGCTGTTGCTATAGTCCGAATTTTATTCTTTTCACAAAAAACTATGGAGTTGTGGTGGAGATAAATTTTACATTGTTTGACAGAGAATAAAAATTTATGAACAACAAAAAACTGAATTACCGCATTTGGAGTTCATATGAATTTCTTATGGATTTTTGAAATTAATTCAATTTCTAGTGTAAAAATAATTCATATCAAAAATTAATTCAATGTAATATCCCGTTTAATTAAATAAATAATTGAGGGATTAGAAGAGGTATTTAAGAGTGAAATTTTAGAATTCAGTGAGTTGAGAAGAGTAGTGGGCCGCCGGCCCATAGCCCAAGTGGGGGAGCCCAACTTAAGAGGGAGGGGGACAAAACCCTAGCACTGCTACAGTACCTACTGTAATACCCCGTTCAATCTTAAGAATTATAATTGAATTTCAAACCATTTAATTGGGATTCAAAATGGAATTTCAGAATTTTTGTAAAAGGGGGATTAAATCTTGGGCCAAAGGCCCATAGCCTTGGCCCATTAGGGGCAACCAAAAAACCCTAGGCACTGTAGCACCCCTGTGCTACAGTGCGGCCGCCGCCGCTACAGTAACTCCACTGCTACAGTGCACTTCCCCCTCCATTGCTACTGTCCAAGAAGAAGGGGGGAGGGAGAAGAACCCTTCCGGTGCGCTGGCCAAGGAGAAGAAGAGGAGAGGAGCACTTCGCGGGTGAATTCAGTGATCTCCTGTGGTTCTACAAGGGTAACGAACGATGTTCTTCACTGTTTGATTCAGAATAGATGCGGAATCGATTAAGATTGTTGGATCGAATTCCTACTGCTAGTAGTTCGGTTCTGTCCAGATTGTTGCTCAGCCGATTTCGGGTTCTTAGATGCTGAATTTGAGTTGTCCGTCTTCTAGAGATATTTAGATAATGTTCTTAGCTTTCCGTGGCCGCTAAGAACACGTAATTCCGACATACGGATCAAAAGTTATGGTCTGATCTTTACCACTGTCCTGAAATCCTGACGAGATTGAACTAACAAGTTGTCTCCTAAATTATGATTATGTTAATGGCAGATTCAGGGTTTTCACCCAACTAGGTTATTGTAGAAAATTTTATAACCTTTCCAGAATGTTAAAGAATTCCCTAATCGGAGTTGTAGATCAAAAATTGTGATATATTCTTTACTGCTGTTCTGTTTGTCTAGGTAGAATCTGTCTTGTTCATTCTCCCACCTGTTAGCATTTTAATTTGGCCGAATTGGGAGATCTCATTAACTAGGATTATGTAGTTATGTTCGTTAAGTTTCCTTAGGATCTGGGCTCACCTCGTTCCGAGTCCCAGATCAATAGTTACGAGTTATTCCGTGCTGCTGTCCAGATTCGTTTCTGTGATTGAGTTGTCTGTTTTCAAAATAGGTCCAATATTTAATTCTTGGGTTGTCGGGAAGATGTAATAGAAAATTGTTGGTAGTGTCTTGTGCCATGTTGTTCTTATTTCGAGTAATTACATGTGTAGGCGGAGAGGCTTCAGGTATAGGGGCACCTTCGTTGCCTACCAACGTGTCGCAACGCGGAAGGCAAGTACTTTGATGTTCTTAAGATTTGTGAATGCTGAATGCTTGATGTTCGTATTGTGTTTTTTCTATGATACATGAGAATATTTAATGTTTATGTTCCTTTCATATGTGTTATTTCCATGATTAGAGATGATGCCTTTCATTGTTCATATTTCATTCCATGCATCCATTATTCATGTTTCATCCACGGGAGTGGATTATAAAGACCCATCAATTCCAGTATGGGCACGTAAGACCCACCATTCCAATGTGGGCAGATTGGGACACCCGTATGAAACGTTCTTCATACGGGATTTGGATCCCCGCATTTTGTTAAATGCGGGTTTATGTGAACACCGACGGGTGTGTCACTAGCTATACCAGTATAAGCATGTGTGCAGTCCTTTTTCATTTCATTCATTCAATCCATTCATTCCATTCATTCATAAATCCATTCGGTGCTATGTTCATATTTGTTGTATGTTCATGTATTCACTGTACTTGCTGAGTCTCGGACTCATTCTTGCTTTGTTTGTTTATTTTAGGTGATCATTGATGATGGCTCTATGGGGAGGGAGTAGACACGCACTAATCATTCAATTCACCATATTCAAGTTCAACATTATGACTTAGTTTATATCTTTCATTTGTTAATTGATGAACTGTAATAAATAAATTTAGATGGTGAATGATACCTTCGCTATGTTATGGTTGATTAAATACTACTTGTGATCTTTGATCATCCCTTCGTTATAATTATTTGGATTCATACTATTTTCCTGCTATTGTTCGGTTAAATGTTGAACTCTTTACATCTTTAGATGAGATATTGTTAAATCCTTCTGTATTATGGTTGTATGTTAGTTTATTTAGGTGACATCTTGGCTTCCGAATAGCCAGGGTGTTACACCTACGCACTATAGCACCGACGCACTGTAGCAATGGGGTACTGTAGCAATCTCCCCCTTGCTGTTATGCCAAGAGGAGAAAGGAAGGAGACGAAGGGAGAAGAAGAAAGGAAGAGAAAGGAGAAGAAGAAGGTGAGAGGAGAAGACCATCTTCATGGGGAGAGATCGCTGGCGGGTGTTCTTCGTGCCCAGCAATTGGTTCTTCAAGGGTAACCTCGGAGCCCCTTTGATTAGATGTTTAATTAGTTGTTTTAGCAATGTCGGTTGTTTAGATCTCATTCTGTCCAGAAGTTTGAACGGCGGTTTTCATGTCTTTAGAAGCAGATTCTGTGGATCCCATCTCTTAGAGATAGTTGGGTTATGTCCTTAGCTTTCCATGGCCTAGTTGGGTTATGTCCTTAGCTTTCCGTGGCCGCCAAGAACGCCCAAATCTGATTAACGGTCAGCGAGTTATGATTTTTTTAGTGTCGCTGTCCTGCTAATTTGTCAGCATTCTGACAGTTTGTAGAAAACTGAGTTAAGCCATTAGTTAAAAAGAAATTAGAGGATCTTGGTATAATGAAAAATGTAGGTAATTTCCATACCTTTCCAGAAAGCTAAAGAACGCAAGATTTGGACACTCGTATCAAAAGTTATCGTGGTTTTAGTGTTCTATCCAGAGAACCCGACGCGAATTCGACATTTTGTTAACTAGCTCGGTAGGGGCAATACATGGTAGATTCAGAGGAGCCTCTCAACTAGGTTTAGTTGGGTAATTTAATTACCTTTCCAGAAAGTCTAAGAATATCTTATTTTGACTCCTGTACCAATAGATATGGATTTTTGAAGTTGACTGTCCACCGAGGGGACAGATCGACTGTAACACCCCGGCCCAACACGGAGCCCAGAATGCCACTAACTACACTAACTACCAATTTTATCATCATTTTATATTAAATTACAACAAGCGTATCATGATAAAACCCATCCACGGGTCACAATAATATAAGCATAAAGATATGACAACCATAGATAATTGATCTCTAGAAAGCATAGCAAGGTAATAAACCAAGATTAACGCAAACCCAACAATTAAGTCTATTAATGAAAAATCAACTCTAACTTAGCATCTAAGGTTATTCAACACCATCACGTCCTAAATATAAATCATCATGCTGTAATAAAAATGTCTCATGTCCAACGAATCAAGTAATTGGGTGTAGGTTGTGATTCCAAGTGCGCTAGCCCTTCCCGAGTGAAACATCATCAACGGCCACCTAAAAACAACATTAGAGCAAGAATGAGTCCAAGACTCGGCAAACACATAATAAAACCATAAACAACAGTTTATCAACCATAATCAAGGTTATCATCATCATCTATTTATTTAATGCCATTCTCATACTCAAACAAACAAGCCATATTCCATATAGGTACAGTTACACAATTTAACAATTTACTTATATATGCGAATGCACCATCATGCTCATGCTCATATGCATCTCATCAGCTGATACCGGTATAGCGGAGTGTTCACCCGTCGATGACACACTCTATCCTTCACTCCTGTGAAGTCCCCACCAAAGTAGGATTTTATCTAGAGCACTCCGGATTAGTCATGTATCTTTCTCACCGACCTCACCGGAATAGTTACATGACTTTCTCACCGACCTGGCTCGTGCAACTCCTGTCATGATGTATGTATATGATGCAACATCTTTAATTATTCATCAATACAATTCATCTCATTAACTCAATATCTCATTCTCATGGACTCAATATCTTAATCCCATTCACTCAATGTCATCAATATCATGCATAAGAATAAGCTTAGCGAAAGCATAACAAATAGCATGATAAGTAATATCAATGATAGTGGCAAACAACCTGTTGTTCACCACTCTACCATGTACTTGCCTTTTGGCCCTTCGAAGCCGGATGACGAATTTGTGGCACGACACAAGAGACCACAGTCCCTGAACAAGCAAGTAATAACACACACTCAAAAACATCATCAAAATCACATCATCATAGCACCAATCCGTCACACTAATCGATCTCGCATGCTTACGCCAAACCGACCGAATTAACTCAAATCTACCGGACATACTACATGTTGTCCCAGTAGTAAAACGTCTCTAACTTATTCATTTGAATCTCCAAATTCAACCAACTAGGACTTTCTGGAAACCTTAAGAACTTACTTCAATATTCATTTTGACTAAATTCCCAGATTAACTCACCTCTACTATTTTTAATCTACAAAAAACTATAGACTGCCAATACACGACAAACTCTACCGGACAGCAGAACTATAAAATTCATATCTCACAATTTATGATTCGGATTGACATGAATCAAAATTCTACCGAAAGCTATCGAAATTCTCTACAACTCTCTAGTAGATGAAATTCTCAAATTATGCCTTTATACTACCCATAAAAATAGTACAACGGTATAGCAGATTAACCGATCTACTATTCGATCCCTTGACTAGAAATTGCTAATACTCTCTCTAATATCGATTCTTTTATCCCAAATAAAAAAACAGCAACCAAAGATGAAAACTAAATCGTTACCCCGGAGATCGTGATGAGGAACACTGATTTTTCCCGCGAAATTCTCCTCTCTTTCTTCCGCCTTTCCTTCTTACCTTCCTCCCTTTCCTGATCTTCTTGATCATCACCCTCTCTCTCTCTCTCTCTCTCTCTCTCTCTCTCTCTTTGCTTACTCTCTTCCCATGCAAACAATACACGTGCATGCAGCATGCACAATGCATAGCAGCATGCATTGATTAATTCTCTTGGCAACATCACTCGGCACAAGCATGCATGGAGAGAAAAACACATGCACGCAAGGGCTGCATGACGTATTGCAGGAGGTAGCATGTAGACTTGCAGGAGGCGGCAGAGGGCATGCAAAACGTGCACAGGAGATTGTGCACGCAGGGGCAAAGCACAAACGCGGGCAGGTGTGCTATGCGCGGTCAGCAACACAAGCGGGCAGGTGAACATGCGGGCGGCTTCGCGAGCAAGCGCGTTCGCGCGGCTGGTGTTCGGCAGTGGGCATCCACGCGGCAGCGGGCGATGGAACATGCGCGCGGGTGGGTGATGAAGCCTCCACGCGCCGGCGATAGTAGGAGCCGAGGCGCTGCACTAGAGACGGCGGTGGCCAGGAGCTGCTGGCGGCTGGGGTGAAAGGAGATAGGGCTAGGTTCTGCGGAAGAAAAACCAGATAAGAATTAACAGGGTATTAGTTGGGCTAGGATTTAGACTAAAAGCCCATTTTAGTTCGGACTCTAAAATAGATTAGGCTCCAAATAGGATTTAATTACATCACTCTTAGCCCAAGAGGCCCAATTAACACATAATAATTAATTCTACTTTTATTAATTTCATAAATAGAATTTAGAGATGTTACATCGATGTTTAGGAATTTGGGATCGGGATCGAGTAAGATGCTTTTGTGAGTTCGTGGTTGTTGCTATATAGTTTGTTTTGGTCCGCCATCGTGTCTTAGCGCGTTATAATTATTATTCGGTGGTGGAGTAGTCACAGGGCAAGACCTTACGCACATCCTCGTTCCCTCGCGGTTAAGGCAAGTATAATTATGGATATAATAGATATTATCGAATGGCATTGATTGATAATTTCTATGATTATCTGTGTTGTTCAGGATTGATATGGTGATATGATTGGTAATGAACATGGTTTCTAGTGCTATGAATTATGTATTAATCATGGATGTTTGAAAGTTGTGAAGTCTATGTTTGCAAGCTTTTGTAGTGTGAATTGGATATTCATATGCAATGTTGTTGCGGATGCATGTTTGTATTAATTTGAGAATTCATACATATGCATCATGTTGGCTTATTGAAGTCTTGGTTATGTGATGACCAAGCAACTCTTGATGTAATACTCCATTTTCGTTTAGAAAGAATTCAGTTCGAATTTGAATTTTAAAAGAGAAAATTTCTAGTGTTTTGTCTGTTCTTCCAGATTTGGGCCTGGGCCTTTGGCCAGTAGGCCCGAGAGGGGGCCCTATGGGCCAAGGGGGGGCATCCTTGCAGCCCAAAGGGAGGGGCAGCCGTGGGGCCCATGGCCCATTAGTGGCCGGCCAAATAAAAGGGGGGAAACCCTAGCACCCCCCACTTTTTTCCCTCTCCCTCCCCCTCCTAGCCGCCACCTCCTCCCACCTCCTCCCTCCCTCTTGCGCCACCATCCAGCAGGAGCCGCCCCTCCTCCACCTCCCTTGCTACCGCCCAAGATCCCGGTGCTCCGCCCCCATCTCCTGGAGCTGCCCCGTGGTGCCAATCCTTCCGTTGCCGGCCTCCCGCGAAGATTTGATTGGAGCCTCGCTAGGTTGCTGATCAAGACGGCGTTGGACGTCACCATGGTTCATCCTTCATCTTCCTGGGTGCTCCAAGGGTAATGAGCATTGTTTGTCGTCTTATGATTAATTGTAGAGTTGAAACCGATTAGAATCGTTTGGATCAAAGTCGTTCTGCAGTAAGATCGAATCTGTCCAGTATATTGCACGGGCTGTTTCGACGTCTTAGAAGCCGAATCAGAGGAGTTGATGTCCTACAGATATCTGGGTCTTGTTCTGAAGTTTCTGTGGCCGCTGAGTTCACTTGATTCCGACATTCGAGTCAAAAGATATGATAGATTTAGTATCTGCTGTCCAGATTCCTGACGCGAATAATCTGTTTTGATATTTCGTAAAATATGAAAATGTAATTGGAGGAATATGGGTTTTCACCCAACTAGGTTATTATAGGTAATTTGATAACCTTTCCATATTGTTAAAGAACAATCAATTCGGAGTTATAGATTAAAAGTTATGATCATTTTAGTGCTGCTGTTTATTCTGTTAGACAGTTTCTGTGCTGAAAGTTCATCTGTCTGTTAGCGTACTAATTTGGCCGAATTGGATTATCTTGTCAACTAGAGTATTGTAGATTTGTTAGTTAAGAATCCATAGAAACTAGGCTCACCTCTTTTTGAGTTCCAGATCATGAGTTATGTTAATTACCGTGCTGCTGTCCAGAGGTAGTTTATGGCTGAATGCGTTGGTTTTCAATTTAGGGTTTCTAGTTAGATTTTGAATCATCGGGGAAGCGTCGTAGAACATTAATCAGTATTGTCGTGTTCATAGTATCCTTATTTAAGTTATTTATTTGTTTGTTTAGGCGGTGAAGCTTCGGGTTTATGAGTACCACCATTGCCTGCTAACGCGTCGCATCGCGGAAGGCAAGTACACTGCTTATCTTATGATTATGATTGATGAATGCTTTTATGATTATACTGTGAGTTCTTATGATTCAAGAGAAGTTGGGTTGTCTATGGTCTTTCATATGTATTGAATCCATGATTGGAGATGATAATATTTAAGTTCATGATCCTTCCATATGTGTGTTATCTCCATGAGTAGAGAGCATGTCTTTTCAATATACATATTTCATTCCATGCATTCATTATTCATGATACATCCACGGGAGTGGATTAAAAAGACCCATCAATTCCTGGATGGACACGTAAGACCCACCATTCCAATGTGGGCCCCACCATTCCAATATGGGCGTTTTGGGACACCCGTATGAAATGTTCTTCATACGGGACTTGGATCCCCGCATTTTTGTTAAGATGCAGGCTTACGTGAACACCGATGGGTGTGTCACTAGCAATACCGGTATATGCAGGTGTGTAGTCCCTCCATTCCATACACTTCATTCATTCCATTCATTCAAATATTCGTTCCATGATTTCTTCATATGGTTCAATAATGTTGACTTGTTAACGTTTGTGGTATATTCCATTTATTCACTGTACTTGCTGAGTCTTGGACTCATTCTTGCGTTGTTTGTTTTTTTTAGGTAATCATGATGTTGGCTCTTTTGGGAGGGAGTAGACACGCACTACTCAATCACAGCATCCTATTCAAATTCAAGATTATAAATTAGTTGTATCTTTCACTTATTATTGATGAACTGTAATAAGTACGTTTAAATGGTGAAGGAAGGATACCTTCTCCATGTTGGGTTGCTTTATTTATGCCTTTAGATGTCATATCTTTTAGATTCTTCCGCAATGTGGTTGTATGTTAGAGTATTTAAGTGACATCTTGGCTTCCAAATAGTCAGGGTGTTACACTTGAGGTCCCCGTCATGTTAATGACGGGCTAAAGGTCCCCATGCTTGTAATACATGGGCTTTGGTCCCCATACTTGCGGAGTATGGGCAATGGTCTCTGTGCCAGATGGCACAGGCATGAGTGTGCATCGATGGATGCACACTTTGCATTACTGGTAAAATGCAAAAAGGAAAGAGAAGGAAAGTGATCATGTTGAGCATATTGCATAGCATGCGTGTGTAAAGTGATTGATATGTGGTTTTGTGAAGTATAGTTGATGAGTTACATGCTTGTATGCTGTTGATGCTATTTATTATATTTGCTGAGTCTTTGGACTCACCTCTTGCTATTTGTTGTGTTTTAGGTACCTTTACGAGAACGACATGCATGGGGGAAAGGAAGGATTAGACTTCTTACACTTTTGCACGAACTACCCACCATGGAATGAAAGGAAAATTAATCAGGAGATGAATGAACTGTTTAAAGTACTCTTAATGATTATTGCTTGTTTGGAGTAAACTGTAATAAATGAATAGACGTTTTGGATGCTCATGATCTATTTCTTAGATGTTTAGTTGCTATGGATGTCATAGTAACGAATAGCCAGTTTTGTTTATGTCTTGATCATATTGCAAATTGGATTATCTTTATGTATTATAGCTGTCTGTTGGAACCTCCGGTATAGATAACTATACAAAGGAGGTTCTACCGAAATTTGGTAAGGTGTTTTAGTTAATTACGTTTAATTTAGTAGCATCCCAAGATGCTACGACGTGAAGTGCGACATAGAGGGATGCCCTTGGTGAGTGCACGTATTTCAGCCTAAGTGGCACACCTACTAGAAATGCTCTATAGTGGTCCCTCATACATGTATCGTCGCTGAGTCAGTGCATGTAATAGCCCGTTCAAATATAAAACATATAAGTGACTAGTTCTAAAATTAAAAGTAATTTGTGGTACCACAAATTACTTTGTTAACGGAAGCAACAACGCGTCGCTCGTCATGGCAAATGACAAAGTAATCTACTCCGCCATGATCACCAAGTATATGGAGGAGAATAGCAAGAAGGGTGAGATGCACCGGACATTCAAGATAGGCATAATGGAGCTTCGCTCTGAGATACTGTGCAGGGATAAAGGACGCTGTGGGACGAACCGCGAGAGGATCACCCACGAGTGCATTCTACGCCACGCTAGTTGCGTATACACTTGCAACTAGTCTCTTCTTCTGTATAGGTCCCTGCTCCCTTGTCATGGCCGCATGTTCGACGGTGGCACAGCATTCCGGCCATTACCTCTCTGACTATTTCAACAATGAGGAGATGATGCAAACCTGAAGTGTAGAGATGTAAGGTTATAGCATGGTTGGCCCTTTCACTAGCCATCCTGTGGGGGCCCCGGGTTACTTCCGTAAGACCAAGGCATTCCCGACCTTATGGAGATAACTCTGAGTCTCCCGTATGAATGGATTCTAAGTTAACTCCATCTAAATGAGAGTTCTCTTTTGAAAACTAGAGCCCCGGTGATCATGCATACCGTTCCTCTACAAGTACTGCATGATTATCGGTTCTCTAAACAATCAAGACCACACTTAGTGAGTTAAAATGGAATCCATGAACACTGAGCATGAGATGATGTTGGCTCCCAAGATCAGCGACCAACATGCCCCAAACTCGCATATAGCATTGATCATATCCATACAGCATCCATACATTCATAGTTCAAAAGACATACAACATAATAGTTCAAGTCTACGACTATTACAAATGGCTCAGTCGGCCATAATCAAAAGAGAGCATAAAGTGACAACGGAAATAAGTAAATAAACCAAAATGTCCAGCATGGTATGCCCCTTAACCCATCGGCAACCGACTGGGAGTTAAATAATAGCACTACTCGTTAGTGTCACCTAAATCGACACCAATGAGCTCATCGGGCTCAACATCTTCCTCACCTGAAATTGCAGCATCTGGATTGAGTACAAATGTACTCGCAAAATAGATACAAAGATCTGGAATAAAAACAATATAAGGAGGTGTATTTTTCCCAAAATTATCGGGTTAATCCCGATAATCGAACTACCGTTCTAGACTTGCATGGCTAAGCAAACTCAAATACCATAATTCACACATCCTAACTTAAGCATGTGGTATTGGAACAATTCAAGGATAACCTCATGATTTAGGTTATAGCTAACTACACATCACAAAAATAGCGACATAGAAAAATAAGCTTGCAAGCAATTATCATTGCACTAACTTAACAAAATTGGGATCAAATATGATGCAAAATAAAGTTCAAATGATGCTTTCCTTGCTGGTAGATCAGTTGTTCACTCTCTAGCGTAGGAGTCAATATCGATTTCTCCAGAATCTAGAGAAATGACGATATAGATAAACACCGAGAAATACCTCAAAAATGAAAATGCTTAAAAATGCATGATTTTTCTACAGTGGCACACTATTTTATATGAAAATAGATGAAAGAAAAATTCCATTTGGAGTTATTATGTGAAAGTTATGGCTATTTGAAAATCAGATTTCAATATGTTCAAGTTCATGCAATTTAATTATTTGGCAAAAATTTGCAAAATAGTAGGGTATACAAGGATTATATTGATAAATAGGGAATATTTTTATAAGTTCAAAACATTTGGGTTTAACTCAATTGGAATTTTTAAGGATTAGTTATGTATTTTCCAAGTTAACATCCTTTTAATATTGTAAAACTAATAGGTTTATGGATCATTCTCCAAAATAATAATTTCTGCTACAGAGAAATGTTTGAAACCAATTTCATAATAAATTTCATCAAAAATAAAAATTATCAGAATTGGTTTCATCCATTTTGGAGTTGAGGAGAATTAGTTATGTATTTTTAAAGTTATTTACATTTTCAGTGTGCACATTAATACGTTTTGGATTTTATAAAGCATTTGTTCCTTTTCTTACCGAGGACCGTGCTAACCACAGTCACTGACCACGGGGCCCTGCACAGTAACGATTCCTAACCTGTTTACTGAAGTCAAAAGTGAGCTGACAAGTGGGCCCGTCTGATTAGTGAAACACTGCGGTGCGTGCGCACAAGTGAACTTTTGTGGGCCGTTGGATTAAGATCCAATGATCCACATTCGCGGTGAATTTGGATGGTCTGAACGGCCCAATTGATTTGGAGCATTCATTTCACATCGGACGATCCATATTCGTGGCGCGTTCGGACGGTCCGAACAGCCCACTTAGTCTAGATTGTTGATTTTGCATCGAACGGTCGTAAAGGTCCTAGTTGTGTTTGGGCTGGCCATGTGGGCATGGGGCTCAAGTGGCTTGGGTCCACATGTCAGTGACCTATTTGTGCGGCTATGACAGTCATTAACTGCCAATCATTGCCATTAACTCTAAAGGATCTCACTACAGTGCGTGTCCGAGCACGACAACGGGATTTGTGTCCCGCGCGATTCACCGGCGGCTCGCCGGTGCTACGCGCCATGGCGGCGTGAGCTAAAGGGTATGGATATGTGTGCAATAGTGTTGCACACCTAGCGGGAGTGACTACAGCACCTGAGGTGGCCTTCATCGGTGGCTAGCCGGAGTTGAGCAATGAGAGAGCTACGGCCAAAATACATGCAACACATAAAGCTCCGCAGCAGTCTAGAATAGCGCGTGCCTAGCATCTAAGGACTACTAAGAGGTTACCTGAGCTAGATGGGTCCTCAGAGAGGTTTGGAACAGCTTGGAGCTTGGCCGCGTCAAAGAAGATGATGGTGGCGGCACGGCTACATGCGGAGAAGTGACCCTGAGCAAAATTAGGACAAGTGACTACTCAGGATAGCTCAAGGACCTTATGAGCAAGCTATAGGAACAACGAATCGGACAATGGCTTAACGAATCGAGTGGGAGATGAAGAGGGTGTTCTTCGCGAAATCCTACCATGCATTGTCCCAATAGGTTTAGGGGTTTTCAATGTCAAGCTAAATGGCACAAGATGACGCGAAAGATTGACCAAGAACCTCACTAGAGATGAAAACAACAAGATGGTGCTCTCGGGTGCGCGCTCTAGAGCTCCAGAGAGCACGAAGGTGGACAGTGAGCTACAAACCACGAGAGAAACCTGCATTAGCAAAAATGGATAAGGTGTTGAACATAGAGTCGAAAGGTACCACTCGGAGCGAGCGTCCCTTTCCTCAGCCACCGAGAGGAAAAGTGAGTGATAGCTAATGTTTGGAGGTTACTTAAGCTCGGAGAAATGACGGAGCTCCAGGATAGGCCACAAAGGGTGGTCTTTATTCTGGCGGTGACGCGAGCAACGCAGAGCTCATGACGCCGAGTTAAAGCTCTGAGTGAGCTGACGGGAGGTTGAAGAAGGCACTGACAGCTTGGGCCCACCGTGTTAGCAAAACAAAGCGGCGCGGTCGCCTGGGCAAATCGCTCGAACCACATTTCTCCACCGTTAGATTAAGATCCAACGGTCCACAATCATGGTGCATTCAGACGGTCCGAATGGCCCAATTGATCTGGGTCGTTCAATTTGCAATGGACGGTCCAGATCCATGGCGCGTTCGGACGGTCCGAACGACCCAAATGATCTAGATCGTTTAATTCAAATCGGATGGTCCAAATGCGCCCTATGTGACTGATGCGGTGGGGTGCATCTAGTTGACTCTGCCGAGTCAAGTGGCTCGGTCAGGTTCGAGCCCAAGGAACAATGCTACGGTTGAGTTGAGTCTAGGTTTGACTGAGATTTAAAACTAGATCCTCAACTTGGACCGGAGGTTAAGAAATAGGAATAAAATTCCTAAAAATATGAAATAAATTAGAGGTGTTCTTGGGATGACCTAGTACCCAGATAAAATTTGAAATCCCTCTGTTCATGTCATATTTTGAGCAGTATAAATCCACAACCGAAATAGGTTATTGGATTGAGTTTGAATTTTCTAAGGTTTGAAACCTTTCCCAAAAATTTGGGAAAAATTATTTTAATCCTTGATAATTAATGTAGTATTTGTATAAATTATTTACAGAGGAACTTTAGTAGCATTAGTTGCAGTTTTGATTTTGAAGTTTACTTCCTTAAGTGTAGGTTCAACATTTGAACAAGATTTTTCAAGTGCCACAAATTATGCAAATGCTTGAAAACAATGATGCATGCTCAAGAGATGCACAGTAAACCTTTTATTAACTTGGGGATGTGACACATCCAACCTGGGAGCAACTTATCTAGACTGCAGACATTGATAGGCTAAAAGGAAAGGTTGGCTGGTGATAGGTACGGTGCATCAAGAATGATATAGACGAAGCAGAAGCTGGGCATTGTACAAAGAAGTGCTCCATTTGCAGAGAGTCTAGGCACACCTTCAAGAAATGGCCTACGAGAAATCCATAAGACGAAGGAGATATCGGCAATCTGGACGTCTCTTCGGGGACCTCATCCCACTGCCCCACTCAAGGCGGTCCACATGGCCGACATTGAGGTTGCAACCACAGGAAAGGTTCATCTTGTTGAAATATATGGTGCCCAATGCTTTGCAATGTCACGTTGATTTATCAAAAAAACTAGGTGACGATGTTGTGGTGAATGGTTTGTAATGTCAGTGTGATTTGTCTACAAAATATGTGATGACATTGCGCTGAATGTTATGTAATGTTATTGTGTGTAATACCCTGATTTATTCTAAAGAAGAAATCATTCAAAATGGAAGAATAGAATTAAGAAAGAGGAGTTTTTCGCTTTTCTTCGGCAACCTGGGCCTCGGGCCTTGGCCTAGGAGGCCCATGGGGGGCCGGCCACCTATAAAAGAAGGGAAAACCCTAGGATGGCACTGTAGCTACAGTAGCCACCACTACAGTGCGCGGTGCTACAGTGCCCTGCCACTTGGAGCCGCTCCTTCCAGCTGCCGGTGTTCGCAAAGGAAGGAGAAGGAGGGACTGCAGATTGGTTGGCCGAAAGGAGGGACGAGGGATCTTCTTCGTGGGGGATCGTTCAGCGTCTCCCTAAGGTTCTTCAAGGGCAATGAGAGTCGTGCCTCACTGTTTAATTAAGAATAGATGCAAAACCGATTAGATTTGATTGGATCAAACTCTGTCTGCAGTAGATCAAATCTGTCTAGTATGTTATGCGGGCTGTTTCGACGTCTTAGAGGCCGAATAAGAAGTGTTGATCTCCTAGACATATCTAGATTATGTTCTTAACTTTCTGTGTCCACCAAGTTCACCTGATTCCGTCGCTCGAGTCAAAAGTTATGATAGATTTAGTATCTACTGTCCAGATTTCTGACGAGATTAATCTGTTTTGTTATTTTGTAAAATATGAAAATGTAATTTGAAGAATATGGGTTTTCTCCCAACTAGGTTATTGTAGGTAATTTGATAACCTTTCCAGATTGTTAAAGAACGATCAATTCGGAGTTATAGATTAAAAGTTATGATCGTTTTAGTGCTGCTGTTTATTCTGTTGGACAGTTTCTGTGCTGAAAGTTCATCTGTCTGTTAGCGTACTAATTTGCTGAATTGGATCATCTTGCCAACTAGAGTATTGTAGATTTGTTAGTTAAAAATCCACAGAAACTGGATTCACCTCATTCGGAGTTCCAGATCAAGAGATATGATGTTTACCGTGCTGCTGTCTAGTGGCGTTATTTGACTGAATGCGTTGGTTTCAGTTTAGGGTTTCTAGATAAATCTTGATTCACCGGGGAAGCGATGTAGAACGTTGTTAAGTAGTGTCATGTTCATCGCATTCTTATTTCAGTTATTTGATTGTTTAGGAGGTGAAGCTTCGGGTTTAGGAGCACCACCTTTTCCCTGCTAACGCATCGCATCGCGGAAGGCAAGTACATTGCTTATCTTAATGATTGTGATTGATGAATGCTTTTATGATTATACTGTGATTTCTTATGATGCGAGAGAAGTTGGATTGTCTATGATCTTTCATATGTGTTGAATCCATGATTGGAGATGATGATATTACTTATTCAGTAGTTCATGTCATGCATTCATTGTTATTTACCATCCACGGGAGTGGATGAGAATGACCCATCAATTCCAGGATGGGTATGTAAGTCTCATTAATTTCAAGATGGGCAGTGTTGGACACCCGTATGAAATGTTCTTCATACGGGAAGTGGATCCCGGCATTTTTGTTAAGATGCGGGCTTGAGTGACACACCGACGGGTGTGTCACTGGCTATACCGGTATATGCATGTGTGCAATCCATTGAGTATTTTTCATTCATCTCATTCATACATAAATGTTCGCCATCGTATGTTCGTAACCTTTGAGGAGATTGTCTTGTTCATGTTGATTGTGCTGTCTTATTCGATGTACTTGCCGAGTCTTAGACTCACGCTTGCTTTGTTTATTTATTTTTAGGTGATCGTTGATGAAGTTTCTCTCGGAGGAGTAGCCACGACTACTCGAATATTTCACTCTACACTAGATTGAATAAAAGAATTATTCTCGTCATTCATTCATTATTGATGAACTGTAATAAATAAATCTAGATGGGAAGGAAGGATACCTTCTCCATGATACTGTTGATTTATTACTGCTTGTGAATCTAGATTAACGATGAACTGTAATAAATAAGGTTAAATGGTGAAGGAAGGATACCTTCTCCATGTTTTGGATGTTTTATTTATGCCTTTATATGATATCTTATTCGAGTTCTTCCGCCATGTGGTTGTATGTTATTGTATTTAGGTGACATCTTAGCTTCCAAATAGCCAGGGTGTTACAGATTTGTCAACAAAAGATGTTATGACGTTGTGCTCAATGTTATGTAATATCATTGTGATTTGTCTACAAAAGATGTTATGATGTTGTACTAAATGTTATGTAATATCATTGTGATTTGTCGACAAAAGATGTTATGACGTTGTGCTGAATGTTTTGTAATATTATTATGATTTGTCAACAAAATATGTGCTAAAAATAGTCAGTATAAAAGTAGTGCAGAGGTCCCTGTCGCTAGTTGAATTGGCGACAGGTCCCTATCGCCATTTCAAGTGGCAACAGGTCCATGTCGCTAGTTCAACTAGCGACATGGACCTCTCTGTACTGTTGAAGCCCCCTATCGCCACTACCTAGGTTATTATCGCCATTTCGAATGGCGACAGGCTAATGGCGAATGGCAACAATTGCCTAGGTTTGTAAAAAAAATAATGGACTATTTATTTTTGTAATTTTTTTTAAAATTAATATTATTTCAAAAAGAAATCAACTACCAGGTACCAATATTTACTTTGACTAGAGGACAAAATCCATCCGATGGATGTGAAGTGCTCAGAAAAAGATCTTATGGCCCACATTACATTGATGATGTGGCGGTTGGGATTCCTGGAATACTAGCTTGAATGTATATACAGATCAGTGCTCACCTAGGCGCTAGGCGGCCAAACACAACAGCAAGCATCAGTGCATCCAATAGGCATCCATCAAGCAGTCCAAGCATCAAGCATAAGGCAACACAATAGCAAGCTTATGTATATGTTACATGCATGTATATGTGTAATTATGTAATTATGTAAGAAGAGATGTTTCCTAGATGTTATGCATATATACTTGATGAGTTGATGTAATGACCTAGATGTAAAAATTAAATATACTTCATGAATCATGAGTCGATGATGCAGATCAAACTTCTAGATGAGATTAAATCCGTAGGTTGCCCGATCTTTCATGATGATAATTCTTGATCAGATATGTGGAGCACAAATTACATGATGCAACTCGCACTTGGATAAATAAATCTCACACCCACACCCACGCACACCACAGTACACGAACGAGAGAAGGGATCAAACAAGATTAGCACTCAAATTCAATCAATGAGATTAAACCTGAGTAGCAATCTGAGATATCCTAGATGGGAAACTCTCAAGAACTCGCACACACACGATAATAAAGGTAGACCCTAATGGCGACATGCCAAATAACTTAATTCATCATCCATAAATTTGAGCCTACATGGCCGAAGGCCTTAGGCTTTTACAGCCAGTGCACTTGCACACACAAAAGGATTTACTCGAACTAGAAGTCCTGATCCAAAACTAAAACATGTATGTTTCCTTTTACATCTTGGAAACCAAATAAATTATTCGACCCAAACTAACGTAAGTGACAAAAAACAAAGAGTTTGGATTGATTTTGTAAAGGACCCACTGAAAGCAATCGGTTTCGTAGAGGAGGAAACAAACAGACCGACTAAAAACTAACGTAACTTATTTATTCTATTGGCTACCACGGCAACAGGTGGGCCCCACCCCATAGCTCGTAGAGAAAGAACGACACACACTGGTAGAAACAAAGACGCATCAGTCCTAACAAAATTCGCGCAGAAAAAAATTCCAAGTTAGATGTTTCCTTCGGATTTCTTGCTGTTTAAACTTATAATCCCCCTTCTTTTATCTACAACAGAATCTCCTGACAATGTAACAAAGTAGTATTCCTAATTTGTAGACGATGCTTAGCCGAGCAAGTAGTTGTAGCCGAAAGCGGTTGATGGAGCTAGTCCATCGGCCGATGGATTGAATTGAATATTGATGAAATTTGAGGATTATATGGATTGGATTATGTTGATATTGAGGATTGCATCCAGATCTTCAAATCTGGTGTTGTGGACTTGTTGGGTGGGTTGTTGTTGTTGTGTGTTGGACTTGGACGGGATAGGGTGATGAAGGGAGTGGTCTCGGATTCGCGTAGCCCCGTCTGGGTATTTGAGGACCGGTCTGTGGTGTGATGAACCATGTCTTACCTACAACCAAATGACGGGATAATGGCGAAGGCTTGGCTTAATAATTTGTTGTGTGTTAGTGTAACACCTTGGCCCAAAATCCGCTCAATGCCCAGCCCACCGTGGGGCGGACCCACGCACACATAGCATCCCACTTACACTTTTGTCCTCGCTTCATGTAAAAAGGTTAACCCGGAGGTGCTAAGTTTGGACCCAACAGACATTATATACTACTACAACTCACTTTAGACAAGCAATATGGGACTAATCCCACCACATGACTACTCATGGGCCACATGGGCCACACTACGAGTAGGCTGGGGTTTTATAGTTAGCTGTCAAAACACAATTAGATTAACAATTGTTATTGTTAATTTTTAATGGTTCTCTTGTCAATCTAGTGAGGGCATGTTAAGTTTCGCCTTACTTGCCCTTAAGGGTCTTTTACGTATGCCGGATTGCTGCACAAGGGACTTACTTACACAACGGGGTTCACCTGTGGTGCTAGGCGACTTCAGTCTGCCTTGGGATTCTGATCCTCGGGTGGGTTGATAGTTAGGACATAGCATTGTAACGGCCTCGTTATGCTATCTCAATCACACTCCAAAGGAAGAGTGTATTGGCCGACATTGAGAGGTATGCGATATGTGTGGGTAAAGCTGTACAATTCTGCAGAGAACTAAATCTATTCGAATAGCCGTGTCCCCGGTTATGGACATCACTTGTTGGAAAGCATTCACAGTTAGCTTATGGGAAACTTAGTTTGGGTTATGGTTGGAAATGTTATGTCATTATGTTGTTTGTTCAGATCTGGAATGTTCTCTCGAACGAGAAGTTCGCGTGTTGATTTGTTAAGGAATGAATTGTGTCACAAACTGGAAGTTCGTGTGTTGATTATATTTGGAGTATCTACTGTTTTTGATCATAAATTTGCGATTACCTACTGATTATATAAGCTTTCTAAATGTTTTACAAATGGCAATTTGAATCTATATCGTTTATCTCAATGAAAAACTTGCTTTATACTGAAAATGAACCATGTAAGCCTTCCTTTGACACTTGAATGCATTTATTATATGTTGCTATTCGTAAGTCTTGCGAGTACGTTTTTGTTCTCAGTTGTATCGTCCATGTTGCAGGTGAGAAGTCATTCAAATTGGGTTAAATACTTCAGACGCTACGACTTTAACCCCAGTTGGGTTGCTCATGGGTTTGGGCATGCCAACTCGGTTCCTTCTCTTTTATTTCTAAGTTTATCTTCCGCTGTGATTTATTTGTGTTATAATTAATTTTGGCCGATCGGCCCTCTTATGCAAAATTTGACCATAAGGTTCTATTTATTGATGTTGTAATTGTGAAAGACTTCATTTGATTAATCCGGTATGAATGTGATGCAATGTTGTGTTTGGATACATGCATGTTAGCCACTGATCCTTGGGAGCTAACATGAGACACATATCCGGGCACTCGGAATCGCTTTTCGTTTCATGTTAAGCGTTGTGCTTCTGGTGCAATCACTTGGCTTGAAACGGGTCCGATCCCGGGGGCTTACACACACGCAATGTATGGGCGCTGCTTGGTTATGTAAGGGGAGGGTTTTATTGAGTTGGAAAACTGGTTGAGTGAGAACATATGTGTTTGATCATATGTTCATAGGGATCCGATTGCAATTTAAAATGTGCGAGTGAGCACAGTTTTAGCTTAGTTCTTTTGGGTCAGCATTCCCAACACAACATGTGTACCTCGGTTAGCAAGCTCTATCAGTAGCTTGTACTAAGCGGGATTCGTCGCACATGGGTGATTCAACTCAATAATATCAACTTGCTGAAAAATACTGAGTCTTGGTTTACCAGGCCGGCATACCTAAGGTAGTGTGCTACTTCCCGGGGGCTTACGGGCTGACCAAGTCGTGTGGGTAAAGATGTACACCCCTACAGGGTTAAAACTATTTGAATAGCCATGTCCACGGTTACGGATGACACTTGTTTTGATTGACATCATAGTTAGACTCTGAAATAAAAAATTGATATGGGAATACTTGGATCGGCATGAAAGTGAGTTCATGCATGTTAACAAGTCAAAGTGAACATCCACTTTGATTTTCTTTGAGTTATGATTAATGATTTACTACTTGTTGTTTTTAGTCCAAACTTGTTTACAAAATGGCCTTTACAAAAATTAGCAAGTGTAGAGATAAAACTTGTGCTTAATGCAAAAAAAAAAAACTAATGCCATTATAACCTTTCCTTGAATAGCCTTAAGCATATATAAAAATTCTAATCCTTTGGTTAGGCTCTACTAAACACTTTCTTTTAGTAGTTTTGTGTAAGTCTTGCTAGTACCTTCTGTACTCAGTTGCTTTAACCTCTTGTAGCAGGTGAGGACAATTTTGTGTACGACACATCTGTTAGCGCCGATTATGGCGACGCTAACGAATGATGTTGTTTCTACCTCCACTCAGTTGCCTGTGGGTGTTAGGGCACACTTGGTGGTAATTTGGTGTCTATAGTTGTTTCCGCTACAGTTTTATGTTTTAGTTGACCGTTGGTCCCTTATGTACTTAATGTAATGAAACTCAGGTCTTTTATAGTCTTGTTATAAATATATGGCCTTTGTGTGACTTTGTAGAATGTTTTTTAGGATGTGTGTACATTAATCTTTGATCTTGGGAATTAATGTATGATATAATCTGGGAACTTGAAATTGGGTTCGTTCCTTGTTAAAAATTATACCTTTGGTATAATCTTTTAATTGGAATGTATTCAATTTCAGGGGTCCTCACAGCGTTGGTATCAGAGCCATACTAACTGTAGGTTAGAAATAGCATGGTCGTTAGCATTAGTAAGTCTTCTGTGAAATTATTTTCTAAATAATAAAATAATTTCAAAAAAAATTAAGTGTGACATCTTTTATTTATTATCCATCTTAGTGTCATTTCTTACCCCAACTTTTAGTTGGATTTACAAACTAATTTGCTCACTTACCTTGTCTTTTTGTCTATAGATGAGTGGGTGGTATTTGGTTTAGGAGACCCGTGCTGAGGAGGTGGATGGATACCCAGCATTGTTGTGGAAAATGATGTGGCAGTCTAACTTCACCTACCAACCTGAGTATGCTATCTATCGCCGAGACAGAGGACCTGGGATGGAGGAATATCGAGTTGTAGTCAATGTTATTGCAAGACAGGTGTAAGGACCCTCAAATATTGGAATGTGCCGAATTAAAATTATACTGGCAGCATAATTCTTAATTAAGGAACAGTTCAATTCCCTCATTAAAAATCATACTAAAAGCATAATAATAACAAGTAACAGTTCCAATATTTAGGTTCCCGGATATATGATTCACAATAGTTCCCAGGATTTAAGACTATTGCTCATATATCCTCAAACAACATCGTATCATATATACAAGTCATTAATTTACATAATTATACATAACAGGTTACAATTCGGTTGGAGATTTACAACACCAAGTGACCTTGGGCCACAACAAAAGATAGCAATGAAACCAAAATAAACAAAGAAAAGACCACCAATGGCCCCATCACCCATGAGCTATTGCGTGTAGACTAGAACTAGCTTCACTCGTTAGCGCCACTCGATCGGCGCTTAACGGGCATCTCATACAGATAACCATCCTCACCGCAACAAGAGGTCATAACCCCGAGTACGGAAGGTACTCAAAGAAGACTTACACAAACTAATAAAAGAAAGTATTTGATAGAACCTATACAAAGGATTAGAATTGATATATGCATAAGGTTAACAATAAGAAGGTTATACTGGTTCAAGTTGCATAAAGCAATACATCTTAACCTACAATTGCTAAATTTTTACAAAGCAATTTAGTAAATCAATTTGGACTAAAACAGTAAATAAATGAGACATAATCATAAACAGTAATATTAACAAAATGACTGAAACTATAAACAGTAACATTAACAAATGGCTATTCATTACCAACACAATGCATGACACCAATCATGCCGGAACCATACCCATAACAAGATTTATTTCAAAGTCTATACAGGTGACATCAACTCAAGCGTTGTCCATGACCGTGGACACGGCTATTCGAATAGTTTTAACCTGCGCAGGGTGTACATCTTTACCCACACGACTTAGTTAGCCCGTAAGCCTCCTAATAATAGCACACCGCCTTTGGTATGCGTACCGTAAACTAAGATTTGGTATTTTTCAACAAGTTGACACTATTGAGTTGAATTACCCATGTGTATCTGATCCCGCTTAAATCAAGTTTCTGATAGAACTTGTTAACCGGGGTACACATGTTACGTTGAGAACACCGATTTAACCATAACAAAATAAAATTGTACTCACCCGTACATATAAGATTGAAATCGGGCTCCATGAACACGTAACCTTTACAAATGTCCTCGCCCCTAAGAACATATGATACGGATACGAAATCCTACACATATGCACTTATCCACCTGTTTTTCAACTCAATAACACCGACCCTTTACTTAACCAAACAGCGCCCATACACCGTGTGTGGAAGTACGTTGGGGCTTGAATTGGGCCGTCAGAGTTCAGTCCTTAATCAACCCAGACAAGACATCCACATTTCCCATTTCTCGTGAACAAAGGCACCATCACTAGCATCCACTTGTCCAGATTTAAATTCAGTTTATTAAACAAGATTTAAATTCATTTCTGATTTAAATAAACTGAACAAAGAATCAAAATAAATGAAATTCATTTATTATTTCCCCTGTTTGACAAGATAAGCTTGTCAAACACTATCGTTCTATGGACTGCATGGCTAAGCATATTTCTACCATAAATATTTTGATACAACAATACCTTAGGTTATGTGTATGATCAAATTTAAGGTAAGCCACAAAGATTGGGTTGTAACTACCGAGAGACAGATCACAAATATATTTTTAGAAAATTGCATGCAACAATGTCACTGTATTTTGTAAATCTACAGTTCCAAAAATTGGGATCAACATGGTGCAGAGGGGATGCTTGCCTTGATAATAATAGATAACCTCTTGTTCAGGTTCTTGCTACTCAACAATATATTCAACAACCTCAGAAGAACCAGAATCTAGAAGAAAATAAAATCCAATGAACACAGGGAAAAAGCAGAAAACAGCATGCATAAAAAGAATGTATGGTCAATGGCTTAATGCATCATTAGCAACATGCTTAAGGTACATTCAATTTAATTAAGAATAATAAACTACAACTAACCTTTGCTAGTACTACTTACCACAATTTAGAGTTTAGGTTGAACTACGTTTGATTTTAGAAAGCCAAATGTAAGCAGATTACATTTGAATTGCTTGCCGAGCTAAACATCATATAATTGAAATATTTTGCTTGAACTAAGAGTATTCAAGGCTAGAATAGTAACCTAACTCATCATTTAATAATTAATTAATATTAGTTGCAAGAAATTGAAACCATGCTATGTATGTTGTCGGTTCACCCAGCAACAAAATAGCAAAGTCCAGAATTGAAGATTTCTGCTTAAAGGTTATACATTTACACGCTAGGTTCTTGTTAGAGCTAAATCTAATATTTAAGAAAGATAATACCCTAGACTAGTCCTTGTTAACCCTTATCAACCAGTTCATAGAAAGAAAAGAAGGATAAAGCTCTTGTCGGTTTGGCCCGACAATATCAACAGAGAAGGATCTTGCACTACTAAATGAATTGGTGGCCTTAAGAATTAAAAGAAGGTATATATATATGATATGAGGGTTTAGCTAAGGCCTAAATAAGCTGATATGCTAGCAAGAGAAACCCTAGATCTTGAAAACGATATGAAAGACCGAAAAGTTATAAAAACAACTTTTTAGTAAAAGCAAGATTTGAGTATTATATGCACAAGTGAGTGCTTCAAGTGGCTTACTGAGGTTCTTGGGAAACTCAAGATGAAAAGAATGGAGATCAAAGCTTACCATCTCGAGTGGGAAAGGATACAGTCAAGATTTTGGCTGGAATAAGAAAGATGCAAACTCCACCTCACCTGCTCGGCCAAGAACGAAAATAATGTAGGCTTAAGCTATTAGGATCGTGATATGTTCCCTGGACAAGATGAAAGTGAATAAAATCTCACCGGAGTAAGAAATCACCACTGTGGTGCTTCCAACCGGCTTAGGTTAACAGAGAGCAAACCCTTGTTCAACCTACAAAAGAATGCCAAAACTCACATTACTAGGTGAATTAGGCATGATTATTGATGAACAAGGAGTATAAGCTAGGAAGCTTCACTGGGAAGGAAGGAAGAACTTGAGGAGCTCTTTGCGGTCAACAATGGTAGAGCTCCAACAGTTAAGGTTTATATAGGGTTTGATCTCCTGGAGCAAACGAGAACTATCCAGAGATGATGCGGTGGAAATTTTAATGCCAGGTGTCCAAGCATATTCGCATATTCCCTGTGCAATGCCACCGCTCCAGCGAGGGTGTCGGCGACGGCGCACAGCGAGAGGAGGGAGAGAGAGGCGCCACAAACATGCGGGACCCCCTCGTCAGCCATAGCCAAGACGTCATCGCAAGCTCCAAAGAATGACCACCGTCTGATCAGAAATAGGCGGTCGGGATGGAGATGGCCATTGGGGTGTTCTGACCGTTACATTGCATATGGGCCGTGCAATCACAAGGGAACGGCTAGGATTGACTAAGAGAATTGGGAGGTCCGAAGGTTACAACCCACAAGGGCCGTTCGATTACAATCCATCGGCCACATCGAGCTGAGGGTCTTAAGTGAACGCAGGTGTAGTGGCACCACACGATTTAAATCCAACGGCTAAAGGATTACGTGCCTAAGGGTTTTGAATCCCAAAAAGGAAGGCACGTTGGATCTGAAATCAACGGTGGAGATTGAAGGGGTGTTTGGGTGGTCCGAACGGCACAATGGATGCGGTCCGTCCGATCAGAATCCAACGGAGGAGATTGCTTGGTGCCTCCGGCCGGTCCGAACTGCCCACGTGATCTAGTCCATTGGTTGAGGATCCAAGGGCTCGCGTGCGTTTCAGCTTTACCCATTCAAAAATGGTATGCATTGAAAATGACACACCGCACGATTTAGATCCTACGGTCAATACAGGATGGTGGATTGGAGTGGTCCGAATGGCACAAAGCATCTAGCCCGTTCGTTGAGATCCGACGGCCACGGAGGGAAGGCGCGGTAGGATGGAAATCTAACGGTGGGAATTTCCTCGCGTGCATGGCTGACCTGCACAGCGCCGCAGATCCCGTGCGTTCGCGAAGAGATCGATGGCCCGCGTTCACTTGGAGTTGGGGGCGTGCGCGTGAACGTGACCAAGCCGAACCTGATGCACTGGTTGGACTCAAACGTGTTAGGGTCAAGTCGCTACAGTGCCAAGGCTGGGTTTAGGCCGGAAGGGTTGACCAACTCGTTTTAACTCTTCAAAAATTTGACCGGTGCTCTAGAAATAGCAAATAAATTTGTAAAAATGTGAAATTTTGCAGAATTGCTACTGGGATGATATATTCCCCAAATAAATTTTCAAAGCCACTATTTCTCAGTTTAAATTACATAAATAATTCATCTAAGCCGAATAGGGTTATTTAAAGACAAACATTTTTCTAAAAGTCAAAATAATCTTTTAAAATTTAACAAAATTTATTTTTGGCCAAAATATTTCATTTAGTCCTTATTAAAAATACTTCCCGGTCATATTACCAACATTGATTGGCATTTCCTTTTGAAGCTTCAAACAAGTTTTGGATTTTGACTAGAAAATTAGGGATGTTAGATTGTAATATAATGCCCAATTTGCCAAAATGAACTGTGATGCTATGAACAGCATCTTATTACTGTTTATTAAAGCTGAGGCTGTTACAACAGGTGACGAGAAGCATCCCATACTGTATCCAAGTACATGCCACCTCTGAAGCCATGGCTATTCAGGAAGCAGCTAGTGGGATGCTGAGTCTTCTTCGTCATGATTTGACGGAGTTGTCTCAACCACCCTACTATCACTTCCCGAAGCGAGGTCCTGGAGCATAGGTGAACACGTTCGATGGGATTTAGTTTGGAGAAGACCCACATGTGCGCCAGTTAGCGAGGTTGGTTCGCATTATGGACCAAATCCATCGCTGCCATGTGTACGTGCTGTGGCAGACCTGCCGCTGTCTTAGAGAAGCCCAGGAGTACCTCAGGATTGGAGTCAGCATGAATCATGTTAATCGTAACGTGCTTTATGGTGACAACGAGACCTCCCCAACTGCTGCTGCACCACCAGATTATGGACTTCTGGAAGTCGTGGGGCTTATAGCTACTTATGGACAGCGTCGCCAAGCCCAGATGTCTGTAGGTTTTCCTAGCGCACAGCGGGTGGCACCCCATAGAGGTCATGTTCCTTTGCTAGGCTCTCCGAGGCGTCTCATCAGTCCCTTGGACCCTGTAGACATGAGATCACCTAGAGCTTATCTTTTAGATGAATTCCTAATGAACTTCAACCGGGATCACTTTGTTTAGGCCATGGATGATGAGCACTCATTGCTAAGGGTTGTAACCAACTAGTAGCTGTCCCTAAATAAATGTAATAGGATAGCTTGTATCTTGTATAATTATGTATGTTCTGTTGTAAGACTTTTGTTTCAGGCAGTGGCCATGTTGTCACATCTATGGATGTAACTCTGCGAAAACTTGGTTATTTGCTGTTTAATAGATCTTGTGTTCTTTTGGTGTTGATTTTGGTGCATTTCATATTATTATGCATGCTAAGTTTAGTACTTTCCCTTGCTATCCAAAATTTTGATTTGTGCTCATTCGGGTGTATTCTTGTTGAGTTGCTAATAGTTGTATGGCAACAGTATGACAGGACCTACTACTCGTTCTCACGCATAGCAGGACGAGGGATCTCCACCCCCAAGATCTTGTTTTGCTTCTGTCAATGATATTTACCCTCAGGGAGTACAGGCAGAACCTTCTAGTCGCCGTGGGCATGAGGATGGTCGGCACGAGGAAGAGCTTCCTCCTCCACCCACAATGGTTGAAGTGCTCGCGCAGATAGAGTGCAATCGTATGGATCAGACGCGTATTCTAGAGCAAATCACGTGTAACACTTCTTCAGCTCTCGGACCAGCTAGAGGGGTAGGAGGTCATCGCACTTAGGGAGGGCTCGCTGATTTTCAGCGAACCAACCCACCTGTATTCTCCAGCTCCGAAGACCCGATGGAAGCAAAAGACTGGCTGAGAGCAATAGTGATACGGATCAACGTGTAGTTGATGCGTAATGTGGCCCAATCTTTTACGGTACTTGTATTGCAATCTTGATCGGAGCAAAACCCTAGCTTTCCTCGTTGGTTCAGCAAAAAGGAAGAACAAGTATATCTCCAAAGCAAGTAATACTTAGTTGATGTTGAATCAATCCAAAGAGAGAAACAAAGTCAAACCCGAAGAACAACACCAAACCGTGAGCAATTGAGGATGCCACGAATTGGTGAGATGATCCACAAGGAATCACGGATCTTGGAAGGAAAGCCACCCTCCAATATTCACGCAATCACAAAACCCTAGACGGGAATTTCTGAAACACATGTATTCATTTTGCACCACACAAACATGTGACTTTTCTGTATTTTCTTCAACTATGACTTGTCCACCTATATGGTACGGCCATGGGGGGTTTATATAGCCTCCCATGCAAGCACCCAACTCGGATAAACAGTAACCGACTTGCTACAAGAACTGCAGTGCTCGTTCTTGCTCACGTGACCGAAGATCCGGGTGAGTTCATCGCTCACGTGAACAGTATCCGAGTCAAAAAACTCTTTCTTTACATAGATGTTTAAGCTACTCTAATTGCTGAAAATAGATTAAACTATCCTATTACAAGTAATTTCAAAATTAACTTCTTTTAAAGATCGATCCGAATTGGAATTGCTCCAATCCAAATCCATTTAGGATTCTTTGTCTTTTCTTGGTAAGATTCCCTTGCAAACTTTCCAAAATGCAAAGTCCTTGGTTCTTGTGTCTTCCCATGTCCGCTCAAGCTTTCCCTTCGGCCTACCTCCCTCTCCTTGTTCTTGGCCGAACCTTGTTCTTATTTCTTTCTCCATTGATGCATAATAGGCTCAACTTGAGGTTTAGCACATATTTGCAACTTAGGGATGTTGACCACCGTAGTAGATGCACCTAGGGCCTCATCAAATAGAGAACAAAATGTTTATTGCTCAATGTTCTGAGAGAGAGAAGGTGCTATTTTCTAGTTATTAGTTGGATGGCACAGCAAGTGCTTGGTGGGATAATTTTCATGCCATCCAGCCTGCCGGATACGTCCTGACTTGGGATGAGTTCAAAGAAGCCTTCCATGAAGCTCACATTCCGGAGGGAGTTATGATGATCAAGTAGCAAGAATTCCTTGCTCTTAAGCAAGGGAGAAAGACTGTGACCGAATATCTTCATGAGTTCAACTTCCTAGCACGATACGCACCTGATGATGTTTTGATTGTCCTTCGTTGCCGAAACAAGTTCATGAATGGTTTGACTGAGGAGCTGCAGCTGGCCTTGGCAGTTCATGATTTTAGAAACTTCCAGCATCTTGTCAACAAATCCATCATAACTAAAAGCAAGGGCAAGGCTTTGGATGAAGCATGCAAGAGGAAGAGGGCTGCACATATTGCAACTAGTGGCAGTTCGCCAAGACCACGCATGTGGCAGCCTCAATCTCCTCGAACTCAAGCTCCAACTCCATCGAGGCCACCAGTGTTTGCACCTCGTCCTCCTCCACCTACTGGGCAACCAAGAGCTAGTGGGAATCAGCCACCTAACGTCAATAATGTCAAGTCGGGTTCCCGGACATTTTGCTAACTAGTGCTTGGCTAAGGCATGTGGTTTGCCTCCTGTTCGGCCTTCTCTAGCACCAGTATGACCAGCACCACCTCAAAAGCAGTCGGTCAAGTCTGTTCCAGCTCAGGCCCGCAGTCAAGTCAATCAAATTACTGCAGAAGAGGCGATTGATGCACCTGACGTCGTTCTCGGTATGCTCCTTGTTAATTCCAGCCTAGCTACTGTTTTATTTGATTTTGGAGCATTCCATTCTTTTGTCAAGAGTCAATTTGCTATTCAACATCAGTTAGATATGCATATGCTTCAACCTCCATACATTATTCAATCACCGGGATCAGTTTTTAGAACTAATCAAATCTCCCAGGACATTAAAATAGAGATTCAAGGGGTAGAATTTTTGGCAAATCTAATAGTGATAGATTCTGTAGGGTTGGATGTCATCTTGGGAATGGATTGGCTGTCCAAAAATTAGGGGCAAATTAATTGTGTTCAACGGTCCATTTCTATTACAAATGAAGATGGCAAACAAGTTGTTTCCACTCCAAAACCATCGGTTCTCATCTTTATGCTTTGAAGGTTGATACTACCCCTACCTTGGAGGTGGTAACAGTAGTTTGTGAATATCCAGATGTCTTTCCTGAAGACCTTGCAAGCATGCCCCCGGATCGTGTGGTGGAGTTCGTGATCGAACTAGTACCCGGTACTGCTCCCATATCAAGGAGACCATATCGGATGCCTCCCAATGAGTTGGTAGAGATGAAGGAACAACTTGGAGAATTTCTTGACAAGGGATTTATCCGATCGAGCTCCTCGCCTTGGGGATGCCCAGCCATCTTTGTCAAAAAGAAAGACAAGACTTTGTGGATGTGTGTGGATTACCGTCCGTTAAATGAAGTCACTGTCAAAAAAAATATCCCCTTCCTCGCATTGATAATCTTTTTGACCAATTGACTGGGGCTCGAGTCTTTTCCAAGATTGATTTGCGTTCGGGCTATCATCAGTTCAAGGTCAGCGCTGAGGACATTCCAAAGACAGCATTCTCTACTCGCTACAGTTTGTACGACTACACTGTCATGTCCTTTGGTTTGACAAATGCTTCAGCATATTTCATGAACCTCATGAATTCAGTGTTCATGGAATATTTGGACAAGTTTTTGTTGTGTTTATTGACGACATCCTCATCTATTCCCAGTCCAATGAAGAGCATGAGCAGCATTTAAGACTTGTGTTGGAAACACTTCGTAAGAATTAGCTGTATGCAAAATTCAGCAAGTGTCAACTTTGGCTCAAGAAAGTCAACTTTTTGGGGCATGTGTTATTCGAAGGCGGTATCACTGTTGATCCAAGCAAGGTACAAGATGAACTAAACTGGAGTTAGCCCAAGAACATCACTAACATCCGAAGTTTTCTTGGACTTGCGGGGTATTACCGTCGGTTCATTGAAAACTTCTCCAAGATAGCAAAACCTATGACCCAGCTTTGAAGAAAGAGAAGAAGTTCGAATGGTCAGCTGAGTGTGAAGAAAGTTTTCAGATATTGAAAGAACTCCTAACCAAAGCCCCAGTTCTCACTCTACCAGATATTCACAAGAACTTCGATATTTATTGTGATGCATCTCGCCATGGACTTAGTTGTATTCTCATGCAGGAGGGCCGAGTTGTGGCATATGCATCTAGGCAGTTGATGTAATACCCCGGCCTACTTGTAGTGCGGCCCAGGTGGGCCATGAGGAGTCATGTGGTAGGATTAGTCCCATATTGCTTGTCTAAAGTGAGTTGTAGTAGTATATAATACATGTTGGGTCCAAACTTAGCACCTCCGAGTTAACCCTTTTACACGAAGTGAGGACGAAAGTGTAAGTGGGGTGCTATGTGTGCATGGGTCCGCCCCACAGTGGGCTAGGCATTGAGCGGATTTTGGGCTAGGGTGTTACAAATGCTATCAGAGCATCAACCTTCGCTACACGGACACGTGTAGGACAGGGGCGCGAGCATATGGCACATGGCGCGTGTGGTCCCGGAGTGGACACACGACATGGCATATGTGTCGGCACTGGACGCACGGATGTGTACCAAGGGGTGGTTCTAGGCATTTGCCGTGTATGCGATGTGCTGCTGAGAGCGTCAGCCCTTAAGGGGGGTGAATGTAATACCCCGGCCTACTTGTAGTGCGGCCCATGCAGCCCATGAGGAGTCATGTGGTGGGATTAGTCCCATATTGCTTGTCCAAAGTGAGTTGTAGTAGTATATAATGCCTATTGGGTCCAAACTTAGCACCTCCGGGTTAACCCTTTTACACGAAGCGAGGACGAAAGTGTAAGTGGGGTGCTATGTGTGCACGGGTTCGCCCCACGGTGGGCTGGGCATTGAGTGGATTTGGGCCAGGGTGTTACGGTTGAGGCATCTTGAACTGAATTATCCTACACATGACTTGGAATTGGCAGCCGTAGTCCACGCTTTGAAGATTTGGCAACATTACCTCATCGGTAATCGTTGTGAGATCTATACTGATCACAAGAGACTGAAATACATTTTCACTCAAGCTGATATGAACATGAGACAAAGAGGATGGCTTGAATTGATCAAGGACTACGATATGGGGGTTCATTATCACCCAGGCAAAGCCAATGTAGTGGCCGACGCTTTGAGCAGAAAGTCGCAATGCAACTGCTTGTCAGTAACACCTTTTGTGAAAAGCTTGTGTGATGAGTTTCAACGCCTGAATATTGAGATGGTTGAGGAGGGATTTCTCGCTGCCCTAGAGGTGAAATCCACCCTTGAGGACCAGATCTTTGAAGCTCAGAAAACCGATGATGAGGTAGCCAAAATCCAAGAAAATTTGAAGTCGAGTAAATCCAAAGAATTTTCTGAAGACGTCCAAGGGATCATTCGGTATGGCAACCGTTTGGTGATAGATCCTCAGTTGAGAGAGCTAATTCTTAAGGAGTCCCACAACTCCAAGTTTTCTATACATCCTGGGAGTACGAAGATGTATCTGGATCTAAAGAAGAGATTCTGGTGGAGTCAAATGAAAAGGCAAATTGCACAGTATGTTGCGGAATGTGATATTTGCCAAAGGGTCAAAGCCGAACACTTGAAGCCAGCTGGTACCCTTCAACCGCTGCCTATTCCCAAGTGGAAATGGGAGGAGATCAGTATGGACTTTGTTACCGGTCTTCCAAAGACTCTGAATGGGTCCGATGCCATTTGGCTGATCATTGACCGTCTAACAAAGGTAGCGCATTTTATTCCTGTCAAAATCACCTTCAGTGGTCATAAGCTAGCAGAGCTTTACATTTCCAGAATTATTTGTCTCCATGGTGTACCGAAGGTTATTGTCTCTGATCGTGGTCCTCAGTTCACCTCATACTTCTGCAGTTGTCTTCAACAAGCAATGGGGACCGAACTCTCTTTTAGCAATGCTTATCACCCACAAACCAGCGGTCAAACTAAGAGGGTGAATCAAGTGATGGAAGATCTGCTCAGAGCCTGTGTGTTGTTTTTTGGCAAGAACTGGAAGAAGTGTTTGTCGTATGTAGAATTTTCCTACAACAATAGCTACCAAGCAAGTATTCAAATGTTACCATTTGAAGCATTGTATGGAAGAGCTTGTAGGACACCTTTAAATTGGTCCGAGTCCGTAGAAAGGTCGTTCTATGGTCCAGACTTGGTGGTGGAAGCCGAAGAGCAAGTTCGTCTGATCCGAGACCGATTGCGCACTGCACAGTCTCGTCAGAAGAGCTATGCCGATCATCGCTGTCATGAGTTAAGCTTTGAGGTAGACAATTATATTTATCTTAAAGTTTCACCAATGAAGGGAACTCAGCGATTTTAGGTGAAGGGAAAGCTAGCACCTCGTTATATCGGCCCTTTCCGAATCCTTGCAAAACGAGGCGCCGTGGCATATCAACTGGAATTGCCCAACTCTCTTTCAGCAGTACATGATACCTTTCATGTCTCACAATTGAAGAAGTCTCTCCGCATTCCTACTGATGCGACTGCCTATGAGAACCTTGATCTCCAACCCGATCTTTCCTACCAAGAGCAACTGGTGCGTATCCTCGATGAAATGGAACGTAGGACAAGAAACCATACCGTCAAGTTCTTAAAAATCTAGTGGAGTAACCACACAAAAGAGGAAGCCACTTGGGAGCGTGAAGATCTAATGAAGCTTGAGCACCCCTACCTCTTCCATATGATTGTAGTGCCTTCAAATCAAGAAAGACAATGTTAAACAAAGCAATGTAAAAGGAAATGTAATAACAACACCATGTTGTTCTTTATAATATTTCCTTTCTATCTTTCAAGGAAATCAAAACAATACATGTTTTCCTTCCTTTCTATCGTTAAAGGAAATCAAGATAGCAGATGTTGCTTTTATTTCTTTTCTATGTTTGAAGGAAATAAAGACAACAAATGTTGTATTTCTAGAAAAGAACTATTTAGAACCCTTCTATTCCAATTTCTGAACTACCGGAATCTCAGGACGAGATTCTCTTAAGGGGGGTAGGTTTGTAACAGCCTCAATTTTAATAAACAGTAATAATATGCATTTCATAAGCATACATGTCATTTGGAGCATGTGCATAATTTGTTACAAATTAAAAACCTCAAATTCAAATAAAACCTAAAATTTGAATTGAAACTCCAAGAAGAAACTTCAAGGATTTTGCTAGTAAAGAACTCTGGGAATTAAATTAATCAAATACTAACTTAATTATCACAAATTAAGATAATTTTTTTCAAATTTTTAGAAATCAATTTGACCTTAAGAAAATCCTTGTTCTCTAATTAAACCTATTTCGGTTAAAGTATTTAATCAAGTATTTTAAAACATGAACAGTGGTGTTTCAAAATTTTTATGGGATCTACATAGTCCCAGAAGCATCTCTAAAAAAATTCATATTTTTACAAATTTATTTGCTATATTTAGCACCCCGGTCAAACTAGTTTGTTTGAAATTTAAATCAGTCAATATCAGGCTCAGACAGAACCTCTCTTCACTGTAGCGACCCTTGCCTTCGGACTCGGCTGGGCCAAGCCAACTCACGTGCGCACGCCCGAACCTAACCACGTTGATTCGCTGTTTCACTAGCAGCTAGGCCCACTGATACGGCCATAACTACAACCAAAGCATTGCAAAAGGTAAAACAAAATGTTCTGAAGGCCGATAGGGTGGATGGGGATGCTGGTGAACGAGAGGGAATGTTCTCTCGGGATAAAACCCTAGCGCGTGCGTGCAGTCAAGAAAGACATGTGGTGGTATGGCAGCAAGAGTTGCATTGGCGTCAAAAGAACCATCAAGTGCATGGAACAAGTTCGCGCATGAAGCTAAGAGAAGGAAAGTCCACAACATAAGGGAAACCAAGAGGGAGACATGGCCATGCATGGAGAGGACGCGGGGAACATGGCATGTGGGTTGGTTCAGTTTGGATCCAATTCGAATGACCAATTGGTGATTAATATTTTTATTCCAAAACTAGAGTAGTTTAAATTCTAATTAAAGAAAGTATTTTTTGGGTTACATTTCTTTGTTCACATAAGCGAAGAATCACTCGGATCTTGTTTACATGAATAGTAATCGACATCTTTATTCAGTAGCGACTTGGTTACTGTTCATCCGAGTTGTGTGCTTGCGTGGGAGGCTATATAAACCCCCATGGCGCACCATATTGGTGAACAAGTTATGATTTAGATAATAAAAATCGAAAAGCCGTTTTGGCGCATATCGTGTGTTCATGAGTTGTGATATGAGTTGGAGAGATTGAGGAGTAAGATTGAGAGCGAGATCAAGATATCTATCTCTTGCTTCGAGTACTATTGACGAAGGCTACTACATGCAATTCAATCTATTAGATTGGTTTGTGAGTGTATTGATTTTCTTACAATTCAATTCACGAATTGGTTTGTGAGATTACTCTTGATCTTCAAGTGTCCGTGAAAGATTGGGCCAACAATCGATTCATCCAATCAACTAGGTGGATCCTTATCGGTGGTATCGAGCTTCAGTTGCTCACGATTGCCGTTCTTGCGAAGATCAAGTATCGACATGGCGTCTGATATGGGACATAAAGTTGGTCATGCAATTCAGCTACACTATAGATCAATGTGAGGAGGATCCACTCCACGATCCGAGCTACATATTCTTCAATCGGTGTCGAGTGGGGAACACAGATTGTGCTATGATGATCGATACGGGAAGCTTGACAAACGCTGCAAGCCAAACACTTGTGGACAGATTAGGGTTGATCACAAAGCCACATCTAGAGCCATATCTATTGCTTTGGAGGTTCAAGCACATTCCGATCACAAAACAAGTGGAGGTAAAATTTTCTTTGGATGGGTATACTGCTGTTATTACTTGTGACGTGATTCCTATGCATATGAGAGCATGTTCGTTTGTGATTGGTGCATATTGGTTGAAAGAACAGCATATACACCGAGTTGCATCACGCCCCGTCATGCGGTACTCCTTTCCATGGAGAGGAACACGAAAGGATATTACATCTTGGTCCTCGTCAAGGTACTTTGAAGACAGACAGCGACGAGACAAGGCCCAAGAAGACATTAAAGAGCAGCAGCAAAGGCTAAAGGCCAAGAAACGTGAAGAAGAATGGTTGGCCGAGGAAGAACAGAAGAAATCAGAATTGGCGACGCTTCTTTCTACCCAAAAACAGCAAGAGGTGTCGTTTCATGATGACAAAACTACTAGTGAGGCACCACAAGATGGTCTTTGTATGCTGACCAAGACGGTTTGAGTTGATAACACTTCCATTCTCACAACGGGGCAGCGAACCAACGTTTTCAAATCTGAGTGCAAAATCAATGACAAAGTTTGCAAGCTTATCGCTGATGGTGGAAGCTACAACAATATCATTAGCAACGATTTGGTGCAAGCTTTGGGGTTGACAACATGGCGACATCCAGAACCGTATTATGCACAATGGTTGCATAATGTTGGTAAACTGAAAATTACTCATCGTGTCAAAGTTTGTTTTTCAGTGGGAGACTATCACGACAAAGTGGAGTGTGATGTTGTGCCTATGCATGCATGTCACTTGCTGTTGGGACATCCGTGGCAGTATGATCGCAATGCTACGCACCACGGGAGGTCCAACAAGTACTCTTTGGTGCACCAGGGAAGATCATATACCATGTGTCCTATGCCAGAGAATTCTATTCATGCTAAGGAGATCATAGCTAAAAAGGCGATTGTGAAGACTACCCTGACGGAGATTCCTGAGGTTACACAAAAGACGAGGACGTCTTTTCTAGAAGAAAGGGAGGATGATACGGCCATAACTACAACCAAAGCATTGCAAAAGGTAAAACAAAATATTGTGAAGGCCGATAGGGTGGATGGGGATACTGGCCAACGAGAGGGAACGTTCTCTCGAGATAAAACCCTAGCACGTGGTGGTATGGCAGCAAGAGTTGCATTGGTGTCAAAAGAACCATCAAGTGCATGGAACAAGTTCGCGCAAGAAGCTAAGAAAAGGAAAGCCCACAACACAAGGGAAACCAAGAGGGAGACTTGGCCATGCATAGAGAGGACGTCAGGAACATGGCATGTGGGTTGGTTCAGTTTGGATCCAATTCAGACAGCCAATTGGTGATTAATATTTTTATTCCAAAACTAGAGTAGTTTAAATTCTAATTAAAGAAAGTATTTTTTTGGGTTCGGTTTACTGTTCACATGAACAGTAACCGACTCGATTACTGTTCACATGAACAGTAATCGGATACGGTTACTGTAGCGACTTGGTTACTGTTTATCCGAGTTGTGTGCTTGCGTGGGAGGCTATATAAACCCCCCATGGCCGCACCATATTGGTAGACAAGTTATGATTTAGATAATAAAAATCAGAAAAGCCGTTTTGGCGCATATCGTGTGTTCATGAGTTGTGATATGAGTTGGAGAGATTGAGGGAGTAAGATTGAGAGCGAGATCAAGATATCTATCTCTTGCTTCGGAGTACTATTGACCGAAGGCTACTACTTGCAATTCAATCTATTAGATTAGTTTGTGAGTGTATTGATTTTCTTACAATTCAATTCACCGAATTGGTTTGTGAGATTGCTACTGATCTTCAAGTGTACTATGAAAGATTAGGCCAACAATCAGGATTCATCTAATCAACTAGGTGGATCCTTATCACCCACCTTGTTAGCCGCACAGCCCTCGTCTTCTTCGCGCACCATGCCAGCATCGGGCGAGGCTGAGTGCGAGGTGGTGTTGCGCCGCTCATTTCCTTGCATGCAAACGCCACTTGTCCCCGCAATGCTGACATGATTCCGTCTTTGTCGACACACACGTTCGCCCTCATTCCCTCCGGCCAGAACGCCAACAAAACCCTCACTTCCCTTTCTCGGCCGAATTGATGCCACTTTTGGTTTGTCCTCCTCGTGATGGCGTATCCTCTCTCTCTTGCACTTTTTTTCATCTCTCTTGATGCCTTGTTCATCCTGTTAATGGAAGCACTTGGCATTATTTGTAGATCTGGAATCGCGGAGTTGTCTTTTGAGCAACCGGAGCGCGCACCAAATGCCAAATTCGTGTCAATCATGCATTCGGTAAGTTCTTTGCAGATCTCATTATGTCAATTCATGTCTTAGACTTTAGGGGTAAAACCCCTCAATTAATTTCATCTTTGGTCAAACAGGGTTAGTTGAAATTTGAAAATCTTCTTTTTTCGGCCGAGATTGCCCCCGTTCGTCTCCAACTCTGACCAGGTGAGTTCTTTTCAAATTGCTCCTAATGTAAGCTTCATAGGGACCTAAATGACCTAGCCCGGCCACTCACTCATTGATTCCTTGCTCAGGTCATCGGGTCACCGTGGACGTCTTTTTTTGTCGTTTTCGATCTCTCATCGCCGGCGAGCTCCATCGTTTCTCCGGTCAGGTCGGTTCCTACTATCCCCTAGTAGCATAAGTAGGTGCTAGTTCGCTCAATGTGCGTTCAAATCGGCGAAGCTACTTTTGCCCATTTTTGTTCTTGCCGCGCCGCCGCCTTGGTTTGCCGCCAGCCAAGTTTCGGCCACCTCTAGGATCGTGAGGCTTTTCTGAACCCATTTCAACTTATAGCACGCGTGGCTGTAGGCCAACACGCTGACTAGCCGCCAGCAAAGCTCATGGCTGCCACTGCTCTGTTGTCAAACGCCCCAACAACACTGTAGCGGGGCCATTATGTAATACCCCAAAAGTATTCAAAAGAATATTCGGGAGAGAATAATTAAATTAGGGGAAGGACTAAATAGAAAATAGTTATTTAAGCAGTTAAAGAAGGGTTTTACAACGAAATTTGGACAACCTAGGCCGGGGCCTCAGGCCCATTGGTATTTGGCCCGAAGGTGGGAGGTGGTGGATGGCCATAAGGGGAGAATTTAGCCAAAGTGGCCCATGGCCCATGAGGAAAGTAGCCACCAACAAAAAGGAGGAGGGGGAAAACCCTAGGGTTGCTACAGTATCCGTGCTACAGTGCCGACGCCGCACTGTAGCACTGTAGCACGCCCTCCCCGTTGATGCCGCCTCCCCCTCCATGCCGTCCTCCTTGGCCAAGCCACGTCGCCCCTTGCTGCTGCCAGCCAAGGAAGAAGGGAAGAGAAAGGAAGAGGAAGAAGGAGAGAAGGGAGAAGAGAGGGAACGGGAAGGATCTCCGGCTACATCGTCATCTACAGTAGTTCATCAAGGGTAACCCCTGTTTTCCCCCGATTAGATGCGTATTTAATTAATTTAGCAATGTCGGTATTTAGGGCTGCTCAGGACAGATTAGAGAGAATCGGGTTTTTGATGTGATTAATGGCAGAATTGGTCCAGGATGTCTCTTAGGATATTGTAGAGGACGTTGTCACCTTTCCGTGAAGGGCAAGAACACGTAATTTGGACCCCGGTAGCAGAAGTTATGATTTTATTAGTGGGACTGTTCTGCAGATTCGTTGGTGTTCTGACAGGTTTTAGTAATCTGGTTGAAACGATTAGTTAAAGGGGAAATCAGAGAAGCTCAGTATAATAAAACTTGTAGATCAATGTCTCAGATTTTCAGAAAGATCAAGAACATGAGATTTGGATACATGTACTGAAAGTTATGATAATTTTAGTGTACTGTCCAGAGAACCCGACGAGATAATTGACGTTCTGTAGATTGGCTTGGTAGGGGCAGTAGATGGCAGAATCAGAAGGGCTCCCCAACTAAGTTTATTTATGTAATTTAATTACCTTTCTAGAAAGTATAAGAAAACCTGAATTGGACTTCTGTAGCAATAGTTATGAATTTTAGAAGTTGACTGTCCACCGAGGGGACAGATTGACGTGTAGGATTTGGGGTTGGATCGAGTTAAGATGCTTTTGCAAGTTAGTGATTGTTATTGTATACTTTGGTTTAGTCCGCTACTGCCATCTTAGTGTGCGTTATAATAATTACTCAGGTGGTGGACCGGTCCCGGGGGCGGCACCTTCGGCGCGTCCCTCACTCTCCCGCAGTTAAGGCAAGTATAATGGTGGTTATAATATTTATTGTTGAATGGCAATGCTGGTATATGTTAGTTGTGATGACCTTGTTTATGAGCTTGTAGTATGAATGGGATTTTCATATGCAATATTGTTGCGGATGCATTGCTTGTTAATTTGAGAAAATTCATACATATGCATCATGTTGGCTTGTTGAAGGCTTGGTCATGTGGTGACCAAGCAACTCTTGAGGTCCCCGTCATATTAGTGACGGGCTAAAGGTCCCCATGCTTGAAGAGCATGGGCTTAGGTCCCCATACACGTGGAGTATGGGCAATGGTCCCTGTACTAGATGGTACAGGCATAGGTGTGCATCGACGGATGCACACTTTGCATTACCGGTAAAATGCAAAAGAGAAAGAGAAGGAAGAGGATCATCTTTTGAGCATATTGCATAACATGTGTGTGTAAGATTGTTGATATGTGGATTTGCGAGGTTTATTAGTTGAATTACATGTTTGTAAGTTGTTGATGCCATTCATTATATTTGCTGAGTCCTTGAGCTCACCTCTTGTTTTTGCTGTGTTTTTAGGTACCACTTGCAAGAACGGCATGCATGTGAGGGAGTAGGAATGCTAAGGACGCACACACTACCTCATATTCTTTTAAAGATGATTATCATTAGTTCATACCATAATAATAAGCAAACTGTTTAAGGATTTATCTTGGCTATGCTAGAATGCTTTTGATTATTTGTAATAAGGAGAGCGGTAAATTTTGATTATGCGATGCTTTGATGAACTTTGGATTTTGAGTTATTGCTAATAATATATGCATCTATTGGAACCTCCGGTACTTAGTTATACAAAGGAGGTTCTGCCGAATTTTTGTAAGATGTTTTTAGTTTGAATATGTTTAATTTTACTTATTTAAGTAGCATTCCAGGCCTTGTAAGGCTAGGGTGTTATAGTTGGTATCAGAGCGGGCTGTAGGTCCGTGGTATTGAAAATATTAAACTTGACACACTAAGCACTGTAGTTGGGGATGGGTTTTTGCATTGCATTTACGCTTCCGTTGTGTTGTATTGATGATTCCTGTTATGAGATGAACTGATATATCTATATTATTACTATGGTTATTATGTGTGGGGATAACCCACGTTGAGATGTGGAGGTTGTGGTTGTGGTCCTGGGCTGTACCAGGTTACACCACCGTTCGTGGTATAGGAATAGCGAAGTGTCCACACTGGATATCGTAGTCCAGACGTTGATAGCGAGTATATTTAGAAGAGTTGTTCTCTTCCTTGAAATTTGAATTTGGTCAACTCTTACCTAGTTGTGGCTGATGAACTTCTCTTGAATTAGTAGTCCATTCCAGTTGATGGGTTCTTTGAGAGACGTTGTTTCCCATTGGTTTAAGATGCCCTGTAAAGCAATCAATGTTTTCCCAACCGATGAGTTATTCTTGCGGCTGGTGAACTTGGTTAATTGTCAAGATTGACCTTCGTATTGGAGTTTGTCTTCCTTATTAGAAAAAATTGATCCTTTTATTGTGCTTGATGATTTGGATAACGAAAATTTCCTTTTGCAAGTCCTTTATTGCGTGGAAGCTTTGACTCAAGGTATCTCTTTTGGATATTTTGAGTGTTGGAGTTAGATGCTTCTCTTCTATGAAAGAAAACGTTGAAACCTTTATCGATGTCTTGTCACGGTTAAGCGAGAGGTTACAATCAAAGAAATTAATGGTTGTTATTTGGGTTATCAAGTTGAGTCTGTAGTGTGGTGCATATTTGATCTTAACTAAGATCCTTGAAAGGAAAGTTGATTAATTTGATGGTGCCTTGTAGTAGTTCTTGATGAACTGTGTTTAAGGGTATGGTTATACCCAATTGAAGTTAAAGAAGTTATTAATAAGTATGAGATATTGATGATTTTGTCTGATCATTAAGATTGTGGGATTTGTTAAATTTATTGGATAATTCGGTGTAATAGGTCCCAATAGATTAATCTATCTATAGTGACGGTTATGTTAAGGATATGTTTGATGTTGCCTTAGAGGATATTAATCCGGCAATTTTCATAAACTAGCTACTTGATGGTCATACACAATTGCTAGATTGAAACATGTATATCGGATTAGATAAATGTTGAGGTAGTACCTTGTGAAACCCTGTTTTACAGGAGATGATGATATTAAATCTCTAATTTTATCTTGCCCTAAACTTTGAGCATAAAGTGGAATGTTGACTCGGTGTTTATAGATGGTTTAGGTGATTACAAATAAACGTAGGACCCTATTTGCTTATGTGATAGATACAATTGTCGATTGTTAATGACAATTGAAGTGGGTGTTGAGCAACACTTATGGTTGAATGGATGAATGAATAAGTGGTCTCGGATAGTGTGCCTTGCGAAATTGTTATTTGATAGCATGATTTTGATAAAAGAGGGTTGTTTCAACCTTGTGCTTGATGTCTCCTTTGGAGAGGTTTACGATGGGAAAGTAGGCTATGAGGATTCTCGTTAATAGTGTATTATCTCATTGTTAGTGTGATTATCAGTAAGGGGTTATGATGATGATATTGTATGTTTTGTATAAAGGAAATGGAACGCTCGCCTGATATTGATTAGGCGGAAATGTTTCTAGTTTCGCATTTGTGATCTTTCAAACCTCATGTTGATGTGTTAGCTGAAATTGTTTTGAGCAAAGTGACGTGTTGAGAGGTTTTATTAGTTTCTAAGTAGTTTATATGTTGTGATCTTCGAATCTCTTCTTGTTGGAGTTGGCATGGTGATGCTGTAACCAATGAAAGTCGTTATATTTGTTAAGGGAAAGAGTGAAGTAGAAGTATTGAGATTGAAGTCAAGTTTTCGTAACACGCAGTTATCGAATTTTGCTTAGACTTTCTGTTTTGCCCAACAGAGTATCCCGAATCCTAAAAGTAATGTTTTATTCTCGTTTGAGGTTTGATACTCTCTGCTTGTGAGACGTGTGCCCTCAATTATGATCACATCTTTTGTTTTCCGAGATCATTGCTATTTGATTATTTCTCTTGTGCTGAAATTTATTTCTACTTGCCTTTTCTTCGAAGAAAGGGTTAACCGAACTGTATTGCAAAGTCGTTTCGGATGTGTTTTGGCAACAAGATAGTGGTGGTCTAATAGATGGTTTTGTGAACCTTTAGGTGTCAGGTTGTTTGAGAGGTTTTGAGTAATAAATCGATTTATTGGAATAATCCTTGGAGAGAATTTGATTAAAAAAAGAATATTTGTCTTTGGAGCTAACCGATTTTGTTGTCGCAAATAGTAGGACCTATAGCGAGATGTGGTCCAAGATTTGGTGTTCATTCTGACAGAACATTAGAATTAGCAATTATGGAAATCTTGATCGGTTTATTAGAGTATCGCATTTGGGTACTTGGTGAAGATTGTGTAGAAGAATTATGATGATGTAGTTTAATGAGAGTAGTAGTGTAGTGAAATCTAATAGCTGTGTTAAATGATGGGACAGCAGGGATTGTTAAGTTAAGGTCAAGAATGACTTGGCCTCAGTGATTAACCCTATGGGAGTTAGATTATCTCTAAAGATAACCTGGTCAAGGATATATTTATTTATTGACGTTAATAATTGAGTATGTTTGAATTTTGGTCAAACAAATTAGGGTTTTGCGAAGAAGTATATTGCGGTTGTGAAATTGGATTGGATTGATGTGGATTAGAGAAGGTCTAAGATTGGTGAAATAAATCGCCTTGGGGCGGTTACTTGATTAGTGAGAATGTTGATATTAATGACTGAGGTTATTGTTGAACTGTGTGAAATTTTGATAAGCAAATTTGAGGATTTCCTATCAATTGGAAGGAGATTGGAAGGTTGAATTTGGGTTCTGCATTTTTATGCTAGAATCTTGGTTTCCCATGATTAGATACCAAGAGTTATGGTGATCTTTGATAGAATCCTTTGGATGCAGTAAATGAGTGTGAATGTGGTGAATTTTAAGTTGATTATCCTTAACAGAATGAGGTGATGTGGTGGTGGGTAAACAATCTTTATTGAGATGTTGGAAACCTTTTGTCAAAGTAATTCCTTTGATATAGGAGTGGACTAGAGAATCCTTTTGTGGATTAGTAGAGTCCCTCTAAATAGGAATGGTTGTTCTTTCGATTGATGATCGTTTTGGAATTGACAGTTAAGAGAATGAGTTAGTGTGATGATTTGGAAGCCCGTGATTGGGGAAAGGATTTATTTCTTAAAAGAACTTCTGGAAAAAAAATGTTTTCTCGAGTATAGAAGTGCTCTATTGGTTCTTGTATAAGTTGGGTTTTTATGATGGAGATCATGTACAATTTGATCTGACTTTATGATCGGCAAGGTGGTTCTTTCTGTTTCAAGAGTATAAAAGAAGTGTTTGATTTGGACATTTGAGCGAATTCTCTTTTGGCTTATGTGGTGTTTAGTTGCAAATTGCCTAGTTGGAGTGCGAAAAGGTTTTCATGAGGAATCTTCGATTTTGGATTTGAGTGTTTTGGAGAAAAATTGGTATTGCATTGTGAATCCTTTGTTTTCAGATGAATCTGAATATTAAAGTTTGATTAAAATAAGTTGTGTTGCGTGTCCCTGCTTAACGAAGACCCTCTTAGTTAGGATGAAGAGATCGACTGAAGATAGAACGAGCATTTCATATGCTTGTGCACAAATTCTGTGGTTTGGTACCAAAGGGAAGGATAGCCCAAGGTACATTGGGTCGTTTCTGGAAGTTGTGGGGATGTTTGAAGTTAGCAATTCGTTAGAACCATCTCGAATCTTGGAATGGGTCATATAATGTTTTGGATGAACCGATGTTGAGAGAATGCTTGAGGTATTTGGAGTCTAAGGTTTCGTAAGAGCCATTGACCAGCGAGCATTACCGCATCTTCGAGTCCTGTCCGTTGAGTGGATCTGATTAGGATGGTACAAGCGATGAGGCGTAGTACATCAGCTGCCTCAAGGTACGGTGGTCCCATAAGTCCGAGAGGAGAATGACTTCAGAGTTGAAATCTTGCTTGCGCGAGCATACTCCAGAGTTGTTCACATTGAGTACGTGTTCGTTGTTGGATACTTTCCGTTGCGGTTGTTCTTCGAGTAGAACGACAAGGAGAATTCAGGGTCGAATTCTATTTAAGGGGGGTAGAATGTAATACCCCAAAAGTATTCAAAAGAATATTCGGGAGAGAATAATTAAATTAGGGGAAGGACTAAATAGAAAATAGTTATTTAAGCAGTTAAAGAAGGGTTTTACAACGAAATTTGGACAACCTAGGCCGGGGCCTCAGGCCCATTGGTATTTGGCCCGAAGGTGGGAGGTGGTGGCTGGCCATAAGGGGAGAATTTAGCCAAAGTGGCCCATGGCCCATGAGGAAAGTAGCCACCAACAAAAAGGAGGAGGGGGAAAACCCTAGGGTTGCTACAGTATCCGTGCTACAGTGCCACCGCCGCACTGTAGCACTGTAGCACGCCCTCCCCGTTGATGTCGCCTCCCCCTCCATGCCGTCCTCCTTGGCCAAGCCACGTCGCCCCTTGCTGCCGGCCAAGGAAGAAGGGAAGAGGAAGGAAGAGGAAGAAGGAGAGAAGGGAGAAGAGAGGGAACGGGAAGGATCTCTGGCTACATCGTCATCTACAGCAGTTAATCAAGGGTAACCCCTATTTTTCCCCCGATTAGATGCGTATTTAATTAATTTAGCAATGTCGGTATTTAGGGCTGCTCAGGACAGATTAGAGAGAATCGGGTTTTTGATGTAATTAATGGCAGAATTGGTCCAGGACGTCTATTAGGATATTGTAGAGGACGTCGTCACCTTTCCGTGAAGGGCTAGAACACGTAATTTGGACCCCTGTAGCAGAAGTTATGATTTTATTAGTGGGACTGTTCTGCAGATTCGTTGGTGTTCTGACAGGTTTTAGTAATCTGGTTGAAACGATTAGTTAAAGGGGAAATCAGAGAAGCTCAGTATAATAAAACTTGTAGATCAATGTCTCAGATTTTCAGAAAGATCAAGAACTTGAGATTTGGATACACGTACTGAAAGTTATGATAATTTTAGTGTACTGTCCAGAGAACCCGACGAGATAATTGACGTTCTATAGATTGGCTTGGTAGGGGCAGTAGATGGCAGAATCAGAAGGGCTCCCCAACTAAGTTTATTTAGGTAATTTAATTACCTTTCTAGAAAGTCTAAGAAAACCTGAATTGGACTTCTGTAGCAATAGTTATGAATTTTAGAAGTTGACTGTCCACCGAGGGGACAGATTGACGTGTAGGATTTGGGGTTGGATCGAGTTAAGACGCTTTTGCAAGTTAGTGATTGTTGTTGTATACTTTGGTTTAGTCCGCTACTGCCATCTTAGTGTGCGTTATAATAATTACTCAGGTGGTGGACCGGTCCCGGGGGCGGCACCTTCGGCGCGTCCCTCACTCTCCCGCGGTTAAGGCAAGTATAATGATGGTTATAATATTTATTGTTGAATGGCAATGCTGGTATATGTTATGAGAAATTGTGTGCTTATGAGATGTGGTGACGGCATAGCCAGTGTTGTGCATTATTGCTAGAGATATGAGTTATGTGATAAATTTGGTTGTTTGTTAGTTGTGATGACCTTGTTTATGAGCTTGTAGTATGAATGGGATTTTCATATGCAATATTGTTGCGGATGCATTGCTTGTTAATTTGAGAAAATTCATACATATGCATCATGTTGGCTTGTTGAAGGCTTGGTCATGTGGTGACCAAGCAACTCTTGAGGTCCCCGTCATATTAATGACGGGCTAAAGGTGAACTCGCCAACTAGAATGTTGTAGATATGTTTATTAAGTTTCTTTAGGAACTGAGCTCACCTCGTTTCGAGTCCCAGGTGAATAGTTATGGTTATTTTCGTTCTGCTATCCAGATTCAATTCCGTGGTTGTGTTGGCTGTTTTCAGATTAGGGATTATGGCTATTTCTTGGGTGTTCGGGAGGGTATTGTAGAACGTTAATGGTAGTGTCTTGTACCATGTTGTTCTTATTTCGAGTACTTACTTGTGTAGGCGGAGATGCTTCGGGTTTAGGGGCACTGTCTTTGCCTACTCACACGTCACAACGCGAAAGGCATGTACTTTGATGTTCTTATGATTAGTGAATGCTGGATGCTTGATGTTGGTATTGTGCTTTTCTGTGATCTATGAGAATATTCAAAGTTTATGTTCCTTTTTTTATGTGTTAATTCCATGTGTAGACATGATGCCTTTCATAATTCATATTTCAATACATGCATCCATTTTCATGTTTCTTCCACGGGAGTGGATTATAAGACCCATCAATTCCAGTATGGGCACGTAAGACCCACCATTCCAATGTGGGCAGTTTTGGACACCCGTATGAAACGTTCTTCATACGGGACTTGGATCCCCGCATTTTGTTAAATGCGGGCTTAGGTGAACACCGACGGGTGTGTCACTAGTGTAATATCCCATTTTAACATAAAATAAATAAGTGATTAGTACTGAAATTAAATAGAATTAGAGAAAGAGTTGGAGGTTTTAGAGGAGCGTTTTTGCTCTTATTGGAGAACCTGGGCCTTTGGCCCATGGTGTTTTGGCCCATTTGAGTTGGTCGGCCTTAAAAGAAAGGGGGAGGCCACCCAAACCCTAGATGGTACTGTAGCTCATGATTCTTGTAGTGCCGCCAAGATCTTTTGTACTGCCCGCCTCCGTTCTTTGCCGAGTAGGGAAGAAGAAGAAGGTCGCATTGGTGGTGGCCGGCCAAAGAAGGGAGAAGAAGGAGAGAGCGGAGAAGAGAGGGAAGTGAAGGTTCGCGGGTTTCGTCGCGATCTACAGCGGTTATTCAAGGGTAACGTCGCGTGTTCTTTGCTGGTTAATGTGTAGTAGATGCGTTTGATGTCGTTTGATAGATTGAATTGCGTCGGTTTAATAGATCGCGTTCTGTCCAGTAATTTGGACGATAGTTTTCATGTCTGTAGATGCAGAATCTAGGGATCCAACCTCTTATAAATAGTTGGGCTATGTTGTTAGCTTTCCGTGGCCACCAAGAACGCCCAGATCCGATTAACGGTTAGAAAGTTATGAATTGTTTAGTGCCACTGTCCTGTTAACCTGTCAACATCCTGACAGTCTGTAGAAATCTGAGTTAATATATTAGTTAAATACGAAATGAGAGGATCTCATTATAATGAAAAAGATGGGTAATTTCCTCACCTTTCCAGAAAGCTAAAGAACGTAAGAATTGGACTTTCGTAGCAAAAGTTATGATAATTTTAATGTACTGTCTAGAGAACCCGACGTGATAATTGATGTTCTGTAGATTGGCTTAGTAGGGGCAGTAGATGGCAGAATCAGAAGGGCTCCCCAACTAAGTTTATTTAGGTAATTTAATTATATTTCCATAAAGTATTAGAACATCTTATTTGGACTCCTGAGCAGAAAGTTATGTATTTTTAGAAGTTGACTGTCCGTAGTGAACACCAAATCGATCGGTAGAAATTAGAAGATTGGAAACGCTTGGGAGTTTAGCGAGTTCAATTGTGTTCTTATTTATGCTTTTGGTCCAGTATGCTTGTCTTAGTTTGGGTTATCTTTATGTTCAGGTGGGAGTGTGATCCCAGGGGCAGCGCCCTCTTCGCGTCCACCGTTCTCGCACGGTTGAGGTAAGTATTCGGGTTGTAGAATAATTATGATTCTTTGCTAAGATTGATTGTGTCTTGTTCGTAATAGCCATGCATGGATGTTAATGCGATGAATTACAATATATCTTGGTAAAACATGTGAAAACTTTGACTTTTGTGTTTCTTTTGGGATTATTTCAAGTGTTGAAATTTAGTGCCCTTTGTTCTAAAAAGAATTAAAAACCATCTATGTTGTCTTGTTATGTTTAAGCGAGAGATGGTAAACATAGAAGTTCGTTGTTAAGATATGAGTTATCAAGTCGGATCTGTGGCGTGTGCATGATTGGTCTTAACCCAGAACATTGGAATTGAAGTTTATTAATTTGATGTTGTCATAGAGTAATTACCTGATGGGTAGTAACTAAGAGTATGTCCATACTTAAATAGAGTCAGAAGGGTTATTAAAAGTATGGAACATTGATGAACTAGTTTGATCACTATGGGTGATAAATCTGGTAAGTTTTTTAGGGTAAAATGGATTTGCGGGTCTCAACGTGTTAGTCTAACCCTTTGGGATGGTTAAGTCCAGAAGGTGTTAGATTATTGTCATAATGGTTGTAAATCTTGGAGTTATCTTTTATGAATATGTACTGATCATATGTAATTGCTAGGTGCAATTATTATGTATCGAAGTATGGTGTTGAGCATCCCTAAGAAGTGAACTGATGGGATGTAATTGGGATCTATGTTTATGTGATGGTGGAGTGGTAGGATAATAGTATGTTTTGATGAGAGGGTTGATTATTGCAATTGTTTAGTTTGCTAAATCTGTTGGATTACTTGATCTCAATAGATTAATTTAACTATGTAGGAAGGGAGAGATAAGGATGTATTTGACTGTTGTCTTAGTGGATAATAATCTGGAAGTTTCTTTGTAGGGCTACTTGATGATCCCACAGTTGATAGTGGGAATGCAAAGAGAGAGAGGGCCACAAATTCTTCCATAACTAAATAACCGTTAAATGTCTATGGTGACTGCTAGATTAGATTGGTGTGCACTAAATTGATGTTGAGCATTGTTAATAGGTTAATGATTGGAATTTAATAGCAACCTATTTATGTTGGAATAGAAACCGAGAGGAGTAATACCTGGCCTCAGACGGGGTTCATGGCTAGCCTGGAGTTGAATTGCCGTGGGGGACTTGGTGTCAGGTGCCCATGAAGCCGGAGCACGACCAGATGAAGGCTGCAAGAACAGAACTCCTCCCTCTCCTCGGCCTCCGCCGCCGCCCCTTTGCCTCGGCCAATAGCCTCGCCTCCACGGCACCGCGTTGGCAGTGGCGGATGCCGGACGCATCGACGAGCCGAGCCGCCCTCTGCTCCTCCTGATCGGCGAGCAGCGGCAGCAGGGCAATGTTGGCGACTTCGGCGTCGAAACAAAGAACAGGAGCCAGCCGCATCGGGTCGGCGAGTAGCAAAGACCAGGCAAGATTGGCGACTCTGCGTCGGGAGCAAAGGATGTGGAGCCAGCGGCGTCGGGGTCGGCAAGCAAGAGCGAAAGAGGGCGGCGTCGGTGACTCAGCGTCGGGGAGCAGCATTAGGGAACCAGGCGACGTCGAGGAGCAGCAGTAGGGAACCAGGCGGCATCGGGGTCATGAGTAGTAAAGAAGGCGGCAAGGCAGGAGCAACCGGGAGCCAAAGCGGCGTCGGGGTGGGCATGGAGTATGGGGAGTGAGCGAGATGGGGATGGGGAGAGCTAGGTTAGATGATTTCAGGGAATAGAATTGGGTTGGGCTACCTTGTTGGGCCGAATGGAATGGCCCAAGTGTCCGATATCCGTACTAAACGTGTCCGATACGTGTCCGAATTTATTTCTATTTATTTTTGTAGTGCAGATTTCGGACACGCCTAGAATACGTGTCCGAGCCGTGTCGGGGCCGTGTCCGTGTCCGACACGGTGTCCGACACGGACTCGCTGGCTTCCCGGCGTGTCGGTGCATCAGAGGTGTAGCCCGAGGAGCTCAACCCAAGCCGCCGCTCGGTCTTTAAGCTCTGCGCCGCCACTCCGGTCGCGCTGGCGTCCTCCGGCCACCTCCAACCGCGTCACTCGGCGCCCCATCACCCCACCATCAAAAACCCCCAGTCAATTTGAGGAAAACATCGCCGAGTGTCGCGTTATGGCCTTCTTCTCCAGCTCTGGGCGCAACCGCCACTCCCACCGCCACGCCCCCTCCGGCGAACCTCCCTCCGATTCTCCCCTCTGTGAGCATCCTCTAGTCCCCCTTAATCCCTCCCTAGCACTCATTTGTGCTCTATTTTTCCCCAGGTGCCCCTCCACGGTGACCACTCCGCGCCACCGCTGGCTTCCACCACCAGCCCGACTCCGGTCACCTCGGCTTCGTCCAGCCGGCTCGGTGAGTTCCCTGAGTTCTACTCATGCCCATGCGCTCCCAATTTTCCACCCCCTTCTTCTCCGGCGCCGCTGCACCGTGCCATCTCCATGGCCGGCCACCGCATAACATCGGCGCGCCACCACAGTGCTGGTCGAGCCCCAAAACCCCCACCCCTAGCTCCCTTGTTCTCCGGGCAACCCATTTTGGGGGTATCCCGTCGCCACCATGCGCCCAATCGCCGGCAACATGCGGCGCCCAAACCGCCGACCACCTCAACTGTGCTGGCCTCCCTGTTTTCAGTTCCCTTAAATTAAGTTTCCCTCTCTGTTATACTTATGCTAATAGATTTTGTTAGTGCCTGATAAATCACTTAAGAAGCAGTGCTTAGCAAATGAATTATTAATTTGGTAACTCTAGATTTCAAACACTCTTGTTTGTATGAATGTTCAGAGAAAAGGATTAGAAAAAAGTTCAGATTGTCAGTTTAACCATCTTGCAAAATCTTGTATTTTGCTGCAAGTTGGTTGACTGTCATTTGAGTCACTCTTTTGAGTAAACAAATTGGAGGTTTTAAGTTCTGAAGGAAGGTTAGCTAATCACACTTTAGTTCATCAATTAGTTGCTGTTGTAGGTTGTTAAATAGTAACATGAAGTTTTTTAGTTTTGTCAATTAGGCTTTTGGCTGTGTTAATTCAGTAGATGGAGATGTTATTGATTCAATTAGTTGTTCGACAACTATTTAGTAGTAGTAAACTATTCTGAAAGCAAATGTGAATGGTTGTTTAGTGGAAAGGTTAGTTGTCAAAAAAACTGCTAAAGTCTGTTAGATGGATTGTTAAGCAGAGAAGGTGTTTTGAGGGAAAAGTTGGAATATCAGTGAATCCATTTGCAAGACCATCTCTTGCCTCTGCTAGTTAATGCTTTGTTTATCAATTAGGCACTTCAGTGAGATGGCAATAGGAAGTTTATATTGAAGGGAGTCTAGTGGTAGCAGTTCTGTTAGAGTTAAGGGTGCAGTTGTAGGTGTTTGATTAGTACTCTGATTATAATCAGTTTTAGTCAATAGGGTTTTTGACCTTTCTTAGTTAAGTAGTTAGAAATGTTTGGATCCAATTAACAATTTAAACACTCAAGCTTTTAGGAGCAACTTTACTTGGAAAGTCCAGTATGGTTTTGAACATTCTGAAACCAATAGAAAACTGATGACAGTTCCAAGTTTCAGGTGCTTAGAAGGTTATTGTCTAGTTAAGTCTTGAACCTTAAACTAACAAAGGCTTACCAACTGAAAAATAAGCACTAGTAGGTTTAACCAAAACAAACAGTAGAATCTTTTTGTTGAACTATTGATCAGAAAGCATTCAGAGTTCAACTAGGAGCACACTAATATAAAAACCAGTCAATAAACTTACTAGTTAAAGGAGCATTCAAAAATTACAAACCTCATGATTAAAAGCTAAAACCTTGTTGAATGCTTAAGATCAGTAAGTAAATCTCTTAGTGGTTAGTAAACAACAGTAGACCTAATGTCATAGTCTTAACTTCAAAAATTTATAACTAATTTAAATCAACTCCAAATCAAATAATTTTTGTCTCTAAAATTTCATAATCTTTGGAGATCCTTGGAATTCTAGTGTTTATTCAATGTTTTCGCTTTGTCAGTTCTTATCGCTAGATGACGATGATTCGGGAGTGCAATTGAGAAGTTCATGAGAATGTCCAGATTATCAGCAAGCAAAGGCAAGCAGTTTTTCGTTGATACATGTTGATCCTATTACTTACAAAAACTATTATCTTGTTTGCAACTGTATGTATGCATGCTTTAATTTGTTAAGTTCATTTTGTCGATTAGTGGTAGTTAATCCTATTGCATGAATTCCCTAAAATTGTTCATCCCCTGCCACTAGCCTAAGTTAATAATCCTGTTGGTGAATTAGAGCCCGGTGGATGTTATATGGTCTATTTATGTTTATTTCGGCATCATGCTTAGCAATGCTTAGTTTCCGGTAGATTGGGCGGTCGTCAACTTTGTCGATGACCTTGATCACATAAATCATTTTATTATTATGTTATATTTAGCACCCTGTGCTATCATATTTGGAAAACTAAAAATAAAAACAAAATGTTTTAGACTTGGGCACATTGGTTGGATAGTGTGCTATTGGGTGTGTGCTTGGTGCCCGAGTCAACAAGGACCGAATATCTTGTTATACTAAACCAAGCATTATTGCGTGCAACCACATGAGGGTTATATGTGGGTCCTCTCTTGACTTAGTACTCTGGGGAGTGTTAATTAATGAGTCACTGGTGGTAGGTATAGGTGAATAAAAGAAATATGTTTTACTGTGTCGGGCATGTGACTGGTCGGTTCCGGGTCGATTCCCTCACTAAGGAGCATTAGCAGTTGCTACGGCTGGGCCAATGTCTCCGACACAACGTATGGGTCCTCTGTAGGAGCCCAGAATGAGCGGTTCACAGAGGGTTAACCCCCATACGTGCGACTCTTAATTAGCTCACCCCTTTGGAAACGTCTCGTAGGACTTAGTCGTGCCGACATACCTAAGGAAGTGTGCTTAATAGCTTAGCAAAAAGGCGGTCTGACATGTGGGTAAAGTTGTACACCCCTGCAGGGCTTAATCTATTTGAATAGCCATGTCCTTGGTTATGGACATGCTTGGGGAAGTCTTTCAAGAGTTAGACTCAACATTTTGGATTTTAAACTTAAAACTTGATGGGTAGTATTGAGAATTGTTTCTCATGCTAATGTTGTGTGCTGTCGGGGCAGCCACATGTAGATGTTCTGTTAATGTCTAATGTTAATTACTTGCTGTTATTTGAAGTATTAAAAATGTTTGCTAACTTGCCATTTGAATCTACTACATTGTATTTAAATTGAAATATTGCTTTGTGCTGAAAATGAACCCTATAGCCTTCTCCTTTGAGTAGAGCTTGCATGTAGCTATGTATAGGTTTGTTAATCGTAAGTCTTGCGGAGTACATTTGTGTAGTCACTATTTGCTTTTATTTACTAATCTGGACAGCAGGTATTGAGGTCGAATCGGGTAAGAAAGTTGCACAGGAACGTCGATTTTCTAAGGTTTGAACCTCCAGTCGGTTGCCCTATGGGTTATGGCAAGCCATTGGGACTCTAGTTCTGGTTAATTTATATTTTTATTTCAGTTCATTTACTGTTTTCCGCTGCGTACTTAATATTTTATCTTGCGATATTATGATATCTTGTGTATGGTTCGATACTGTTTGTGAAGGTGTATGTGTATCGCTCCTCAGAGGTACATAATACACCGAGAGCGGGGAATTTTAATTTGTGATGCTAGGATGAATTGGAGGATTAAGCATTACAAGTTAAATCTCCTGGTGGCTCTCATAGCAAACTAGAGGGAGGAGAGGGCGGCAGGCCCAAGAGAGAAGAAGAGGAGAGAACAAGAGAAGAATGCAAGCCATGTGAGTCATTTCATGTAGACAACAAAGGGAGTAAACCCACTCCATGCAACCAGCAAGGAGGAAGCAAGCCCAATGGAGCCCATGCGACTACCAAGCCAAGGAAAGGGGAGGCCCATGCGGCCACCTAAGCCCACCTCTACCTCTCCCACATCCAAATGGAGTCCCACATCAAGCCCATGCAGCATAAATCAAGAATCCAAGCCCAACTCCTCCAATTGGGCTAAAAGAGCTTAAAAGGCTGAGTTGAACATTCTAGCCCGATTGAAGAGTTAGCATGGATTTAATTGATGAGCTCACATGCCATATAACTTGAGAGGTCCTAAATGGGCTATGTATCTATTTTATAACTATTTTCCATGTTTTAAAATAATTTAGATTCAGATTGGGCTCAGAAGCCAATTTGGCCACTTGGGCCAAATAAAGTTTGTTTGGGCTTAGCCCATGCATGGGTGTAACACCCCAGCTCAGCATGAGCTTGGAATGCTACTAAAAAAACAAATTTACAAATCAAAATTAAGACATTTTTACTAAATTTCTGCAGAACCTCCTTTGTATAGTTAACCATACCAAAGGTTCTAACAGGCATTTATATCAATATTCAATAATCCAAACATCCAATGTAAAGCATAATCCAGTGGTATCCAAAATATGCTAATCAACTAAACCATAAACAAAAACTTCCATAATATGCTAATCAACTCGATTACAAATTATCCAATGTATAAGGCATATTCATAATAATTCCTTTAAGCAATGTGATCAAATGCTAAATCATCATCCAATTTATTTAACTGTGAAAGGCACATGGAGTGTGCAACCAACTTATGTCTATTCCCTCCCATGCATGACAATCGTATGATGGGTACCTAAAAATACAAACAACAACAAGAGTGAGTATAAAGAATCAGCAAAGTACAATTAATAAGACATTATAATACACAATTATAATATCAATATCCATCCACAAATCTTTACAATAAAACAATTCCCATGCTTATGCAATGCAAATGCGCAATGCATCTATTTCTTTTCTCTTTGCATTTACCGGTAATGCAGAGCATGCATCCATCGATGCATACCCATGCCCGTGCCTTCTAGCGCAAGGACCATAGCCCATACTCTGTACGTTTAGGGACCAAAAGCCCACACTCCACAAGTGTGGGGACTATAGGCCCGTCATATACATGGCGGGACCTCAAATCAGTGCTTGGTCACCATGCGACCAAGCCTCAAACATGATAACATAATGCACATGAACAACTCTTCTATCCATCATAAACATGTATTAGCAGCAGCATCATACAAGAATAAAACTTACTCATACTTCTAACATTCATGATCATTGACATAAATATCATTCCTGCATCCATGAATTGCGAATATATACATAATACTTGCAAGCATGAACATTCACTCATAAGTAATCTATCACTAACTATACTTGCCTCAACCGTGCGAAGATGGAGGACGCGAAGGGGGCGTTGCCCCGGGACCAAACCCCCACCTGAATTAATTTAACAAGCACTCTAAGATAACAATTCTGGACAAAAACAAAGCTAGAAGCAAATACGAATTCGCTACACTCTCTAGCACAATCCCAACTCCAAAATCCTAAACATCAGTCTATCCCCTCAACAGACAGTCCCCTTCTAAAATCCATAACATTTCATACATAGATCCAAATGTGGCGTTCTTAGACTTTATGGAGAGCTTATCAAATTCCCCACCTAAACTTGGTTAGTGAGCTTTCCAAATTCGGCCATCTTATACCCTTACCAAACTGATTAACAGAACAACAAATTCTCGTCAGGGTTTCTAGACAGCGACACTAAATCTATCGTAACTTTCAGTAAACATGGCCAAATTTTATCTTCTTTAGCTTTATGGAAAGCTTATCAAAATATCTACAAATTTCGTTATGGAGATCTTCTGAATAATCCATTAACTATTTGCTAACGACCGAATAACATCTATTGTCAGAATTATGATAGGACTACAGAACAGCAGCGCTACGAAAATCATATCTCCTAATCTGCTCATCCAAACGACCTGATCTTATACTCTACGGAAAGCTAGCGACGTCGCCCACAACTCTCTAGAATACGGCCAGGTCAGAATCAACACTTAACTTCCTCGAAACCGTCGGCCATTACTGACTGTCCTAAATAGATCTATTACCTACGTCGCCTAATTACTCAATTACACTACCAATCGAATGGGGATCGGGCTTACCCTTGAAGAACTCGCTGTCGAACGCGATGAACATCACACAATCCCTCTCCCCCTCCCTTAATACTTCAATTAAAACGCATGCATGCAGTACTATCTAATATCTAATTCATCTATCTCCCCTACTGCTCCAATTAAAACGCATGCATGTAGGACTATCTAATATTTAATTCACCTCTCTCTCCTACTGCAGTTAATGAAATGCATGCAGATCTACTAGAAGAATTCTATCGCTAGCAGCCAAATTAAACTCTATTTTCTAATCAAGCCTACTTACATGCAAGTTGGCCAGCCCCCACACGACAGCAATAAAATAGCTGAGACCAAACTTCATGGCAAGACATCACACGGCAGGAGGTGGCGCTCGGTGGTTGTGCCGTGGTAGGAGCAATCGGTGATGCTCACCGGGAGGGCGAGCTGGCAATCTCCACACGGCAGCAGGACGCGGCAAAAAAAAATGCACGGGCCATCTAGCGATCGGGAGACGGCGGCGCACGAGAAAGAAAAAGAAAAGAAAAGACTACTAGGGTTTCTAGAATTCACTCTCTCCACGATTCTTTTATCTCGGTACGAACCAACTCCTCCCTAAAACTCCAGAATATTCTGTTTTTACGTATCCCCTTTTATCTAATGACGCACGGGTCTCCAAGAGGGTTATTTTTTGGGATATTACTGTGGAGGGTCCCACATGTCCACAATAGCCTAGGGAGGGGAGCCGCACTGTAGGACCATGAAAAATCATGAGATTTTAGATTGCTTTGAAGCATTGTTCTAGGGTTTGTGCTAGCTATTGCTGCCCCCTTGGAATTGTGTGATCCCCCATTTATTTTCTTGTTTGTTCTTGATTGAATTGCAGGGAGATCAACCCCCACTTGATCGTTGCCAAGTGGAGCTATCATAGTGTGTGGTTCAAGAGTTTATGAGTCGTAGGTCGTTGCATTGGCATTGTAATATCCCGTTTAAATATAAAACAAATAAGTAACTAGTACTAAAATTAAATATAATTAGAAAGGGAAAATTAAGAATTTTGGAGGAGTTTTAGAACTTGGGCCTTTGGCCCATAGCTCTTTGGGCCCATGAGGGGGGGACCAAACGCTAGCACCCATGTACTGTAGCATTCACCCTTCCCTGCTGCTTTGCAAAGAGGAGGAGATAAGAAAGGAAGGAGAGGAAGGAAGAAGAAGAAGAAAGGAAGAGGAAGAGAAAGAAGAAGGAGAGGTCTTCGTGAAAACTTCAGCAGTGTCCAACGTCGTTCTTGAGGGTAAATTTGTGTCCCCCATTAGTTTAGGTAGATCGTAGTACTGCTGTGTAGATCAGTTGAATCTGTCTATCTGTTGACGCGCGGTTTTGAGTTAGATCCGAGTAGATTCAGGGATTAGTGTCTCCTGGTGATAGATGGGAATGTTCGTTAGCTTTTTCCATAATGTGCTAATTCAAATTTTTTGGCTAAACGGTTAATTAGTTATGAATTTCGCAAGACTGGGTGCTAAATCAGTCTCAGGGCTTGTGCAGCGAACATAGATCTGTAAATTTGATCTTGGAGACGGCCGAATTGGGTCAGTTGGTCTCCATGAGATTTGTAGGTATTTTCATTATGATTCCAGAAAGTTAAATTTCATAATTTTTGGATTTCTATATCAAAAGATATGAATTTTAGTAACTAATGCTATAATCTGTCTCTCTGTTGTGGACAGAAGAGATTTACTTGACTGTTTGCAACCTTGGTTGCATAGTGGGAATATTTGTGATAATTTTATTGATATAGCTTGTTTCCATAGTTTCCAGAGAATATTAGAACAATATGTTTGGTTGTGCTGAACAAAAGTTATGAAAATCACAAGTTAGTAGTACTAAAGATGACAAATCGGTCTTCGGGACTAGAAACAAAGGCGAACTAGTTTGATCTTTTGATCACCTGAGAAGTTGTAGTTAGGATTGTGTAGGTTCTAGGAAAATTGGATTCATGGCTTTTGGAGTTTTGAGTCAAAAGTTATATCCTGTGATTCTACATTTGAATTCTATTCTGTCATTCTACATTTGAATTCTATTCTGTGATGTTATGTTCTTATTCATCCATTCTACATTCGTATTCTATCCTGTGATTGTTATGTTCTTATTTAGTATTGTTCATATTGTTCGGTTGTACTTGCTGAGTCGTGGACTCATTCTTGCCGTGTTTATTTGTTTTAGGTAAACATTGAAGATGGCATGCTTGGGAGGGAATAGTCATGAATCATTCATTCACTTCACACTATTTACTTGTTAATTAGATGAACTTGTTATTACCTTTCATTCGATAATCATTGGATTGTAATAAATGGAGTTTGATGGTTGTTCTTAACCTTCCTTATGATATGATTGAATTAGTAATTGCCTAAGATCTTCGTATAGTCTATTGATAGGTTTATCACAGATGATTCAATTTGATTAGGTAATTAGAGTTTGATATGTTGTTGAATTCTGATTCAATTCTTATAATCATTCTATCAATTGTTGAATCTTATCCGTTATTAGCTGATAGATTGCTAAAATTATTTCCTATTGTTAATGTATGTTAGACTTTTAGGTAATATCTTGGCTTCGGCATAGCTAGGGTGTTACAGGCATTGATTGGCCTAGTCGATTCGTTGGGTTTTATGGTGTATTTAATATTCTAAGTCGTGAAGATCGGGCACCCCAAATCATTTTGGTATCAGAGCTCCGTTGACACTTTACTATGAGAGCCTGAGGTATTTAACTTTTAATGTTTAACCATCCAATTGGTCCTAGCATCACAAACCAAATATCCCGACTCTCGGTGTATATGTACTTTCCAAAACTGCAGTACGCATACACCTCACAAAAAGTAAGCATCAGCTCCATACACAAGTCATTAAATTACCAAAGGTTTCATTATTTACAACAAAGTTAACATATATTTAAGATTCCATACAAAAGAGTCAAGTCTGCAGCGGAAACACTTGCCATAAGATGGCTGAAACAAAAGCCAACTGGTTTGCCCTTACCCACAAGGCAACCGACCGGAAGCGCCCAAGCTAGTCATCAACAACGAAGTCACCCTTATAACTGTTAACCCCTTGGGGGTCAACCTCCTCTCAGCAAATAAACAATACAGTTGAGTACAAAAATTGTTGATGCGGACATCCTTACCTACGCGGTTCCATATAGTGTTTTCAATTCAACAAGTTTCTCAGAACAACATGAGCTTACTAAAAGAGTTGAAGAACAAGAGAAGCTTGTGGGTGAAGCTTGTGCAAAGAAGCTTAACCAAAAGGTGAATCTGTTCCATGAATTTCCTTTAAGTTTAATTGAGAATATTGTACTACCTAATAGCGGGTCATTACTTATTGTTAGGTTTGAGGAGATGCTTCATGTGAATATCAAGAACACGATGCTTCTCGGGGTGTTTTGATGCTCACAAAAATAGCATGCAGCCTGTGGGACGCATGGAATGTATGGGTTCATGACGATCTTTGCAGCAACTCGGAAGGATCTAGCATGAATAATATATATATTTGGAAAGCTTATCAAGTCTACTTTCCAACGGATCAAACGACACGTGATTTGGAGCTTTCTATAAAAAGTTATGGCTATTCGAGTGCATGCTGCACATTCAGACCGGTCAACATGTGAGAGTTGACAAAGTTGATGAATCTGCGGCTTGTACGACATCTTGGGAAGATATCCAGCTTTGCCATGACTTTTCAAAGGCTTACAAGAGTCCCTTTCTTAAGTTTCACACGGATTCAAGTCGTTTCAATTAATGAAATTAAAGTTAGGAAAGTTTGGATTCAATTTGGATTCGGAATCAGCATCAAAATCGGATTCGGAATCAGCAGTACAGTCCGAATTAAAAAGGTCATAACTTTCACAAACAGAGTCTGATTTGGGTGTTCTTGTACTTGTTGGAAAGCTAACTTCAAGCCCGATCCAACGGATGCTAGCTTAGCCTCAGATTCATCACGTATCAAAAGATATGTCCGAAACAATATGACGGTTGTAAACTCAGAGTTTCTTTTTTTGTTTTAGATTGTGTCCGACTTGGAGTAGGAGTTCTAATTCCGAAATAGAGTAGGAGTAGGGCCTCTTGGCCAGCCATAAGGTGGAGAAGGGCACTATATATTGAGGGATAGACCCCCATTGTATCCTAAGACCAATTTATGCATAAGAATTGAAATATAGCTATTGCTTGTTCTTTCTAAACCAGAGTTCATGCGATGACTTTGAGAGAGGACTAGGCGATCCATTGATTCGTTCTGCAATCCAAGATCAAGCCGTCGTTCCATTGGGAATTGGGGACTTGGCGATCGTCGTTTGTGGTCTCGCGACGATCATGTATCCGGTGTGTTTTGGGCATATTCCAAAGAGTTGAGGGTTCGTGCATTGGTGCGAGTGTTCAGCTAGTGACATCGTCTACTTCGCATCATCTATCCACGGTTCCTCACCGAGAAGATCGGGCATCCCCTGTATCAATTGTACTTGCAAGACTTACAAGCAAAATAAATATATAGATGCATTCATGTATCAAAGAAAGGTTACTACCCTAAGCAGTTTTCAGCATAAAGCAGATTTTTCTTCAACAATATATCATATTTAGATTCAAATGGCAGCGAGTAAAATAATTTAAATATTTAAATAACAGCATGGTAACATATCAGAATTCTCACCTCAATCTGATGAGGACATCCCTACCATTCCATCTCCTAGCCCTCCTCCTAACACCATTGCACCAACTGGCCCTATTACTCGGGCAAAAGCTAAACTTCTTAATCAACAGGTGACTCTTCTCCTAACTGAGTTTCCCTTTGATTCTCACGAGAATTGGCTACTACCTAAAGCTCTTAATCTCTATGTCATTAGGTTTGACAAAGAGGAGGCATGGTTGGCTGAAATGAAGAGAGAAGAAGAACAAAGAAGCAAAGAGACGAGAGGAGAACCCAACATGCCAATTTCATCTGAAATTCAAGAAAATAAAAGAGAGGAAATCCCGTTCGAGGTGGTGTATGGATTCAAGCCACTTACACCCCTTGAATTATTGCCGTTACCTCTCCAAGAACGTGCTAACATGGATGCATCCAAGCATGCCGATTTTGTGAAGACATTACATGAGAAAACTAAAGAAGAGATTGAAAAGAAGACGCGGTACTATGCTAAGAAGGCGAACAAGAAACGCAAGAAGATGTTATTCGAACCAGGTGACTTGGTTTGGGTACATCTACGGAAGGATTGCTTTCCGGAGAAGCGTAAGTCCAAACTTATGCCTCGTGGTGACGGACCATTCAAAATTCTTGCGAAGATCAATGACAACGCTTACAAGATAGAACTTCCGGGAGATGACTACGCCGTGAGTACTACATTCAATGTTGCTGACTTGTCTCCATTCTTTGGACCGGAGGACACAGAGTCGAGGTCTACTCCTTTTCAAGAGGGGGAGGATGATGAGGACATCCCTACCATTCCATCTCCTAGCCCTCCTCCTAACACCATTGCACCAACCTGCCCTATTACTCGGGCAAAAGCTAAACTTCTTAATCAACAGTGACTCTTCTCCTAACTCGAAGTTTCCTTTGATTCTCACGAGAATTGGCTACTACCTAAAGCTCTTAATCTCTGTGTCATTAGGTTTGACAAAGAGGAGGCATGGTTGGCCGAAATGAAGAGAGAAGAAGAACAAAGAAGCAAAGAGACGAGAGGAGAACCCAACATCCCAATTTCAACCGAAATTCAAGAAAACAAAAGAGAGGAAATCCGGATTAAAAGAGGAGTTGTAATCCGCAAATAAGTAGGAAATATTTTCTAATTAGAGTAGTTTAAATTTCGAATTAAACTAAGAGTTTTCAGTAGGAATTAATTTTGGTATTGCTCACATGAACAAGATCGAAGTCTGCATCTTGTTCACGGTGAGCAAGAGTCCGAGTCCGTTATCGCTCACTGATTCACTTTTCATTGAACCTATATATTGAGGGTTAGACCCCATTGTAATCTCGCACCACGATTAAAGATTTTGATTGCTTTTTGCATCAATGTTGATTCTTCCAAGTAGTTTGGTGAAGGCCAACGACTTGAAGGAATAGGCGTTTTCTTCCAAAGACCGCTCTGTTTTTCCGTTGGGAATTGAGGGATCGGTAAAACTCCACTTTGTGGTCGGGTGGAGTACACGTGAGATTGGGCGAATTAAAGAGTTACAAGTTCATGCATTGGCATCGGGTGAGCAACTACGATTTGTCAAGTCAAGCGTGCAAGTTATCTTCGATCCTACGTCGAGAAGATCGGGAACCCATGTATCACAATCCATGATCACCATTCCAATAACAGTAAGGTAACATCTCAATAGTCTCCATGATCACAATCTTATAACAGTAAAGTAACAATTTCAATAGTTCACACACATTAACCAATGATCACAAACTCATGTCCTTCCCAAATGCTCCTAAACCAAACATCAGCTTCTAACTATTAGACCACCTGAGGAAACACCACATGGCAAGCTATCGTTCGCAACTGAACCATGGGTAACCCTTAACAACATCAATGGGAAACATCACATGGCAGGCTATCGTTCGCAACTGAACCATGGATGACCCTTGTAACAACAACAATGGGAAATACCACATGGCAAGCTATCATTCCCAACTGAACCACGGGTGTCCCTAGTAACAACAATAGGAAACACACCATGGCAGGCTATCGTTCGCAGGCTATCGTTCGCAACTAAACCATGGGTGCCCCTGACAACATCAACAATAGGAAACACCACATGTTAGGCTATCGTTCGCAACTGAACCATGAGTGACCTTAGTAACAACAATGGGAAACACACCATGGCAAGCTATCGTTCGCAACTGAACCATGGGTGCCCCTGATAACAACAACAATACATACGACAATTAGTGGTTTGGTAGAAAGAACACAACCTATCACCCGTTCAAGCCCAGCCCACAATATCCACAACCCAACAATTTTACAATAACCAGATTCAAGATCTGAACACTATCCTCAAGTCCAATAAAATTCAATTTAACACATTCCTCAAATTCCAACATAATTCGATTAAGTCAAACATACTATCCACTGCCCAACATGGCTACACTACTACAAAATGCTAATACTAGATGCCTGATCACAAACGGTTCTTCGAAATCGTCTGTATTAAACACAATCTCAGAAGGTTTTTATTTACCGACCGTCTGTGTTATTTTCCACGCTAAAAATCGTCTATTAAGAGGTCATATCACAGACGGTTAATGTTTAAAACCATCTGTGAATTATCACAGACAGTTATGACCAAAAACGGTCTGTGATATTACCCAATATCATAGACGGTTTTTTGTCAGAACCGTCTGTGATATTACTACATATCATAGACGGTTTTTGTTGAAAACCGTCATGATAATTAACTCATCACAAACGGTGTAGTGTATATAGGTCCCCAACAGAGTCTTCCTGATCTCCATCTCTGGCGCTACGGTAACCGTGGGAGATGTCCAAGCCCGGTGAGTCCATCGCCACTCCGTGTCCGGTTTGAATATCACCTCACCTCACTGAGCCCGCTCGTGTGGTCCATTTCAGCTATTGTCGCCAAGGAGCTTGCCTCCGTCGCCTCTGTTCATCGATCGACGACCAGCCGCCTTGGACCTTCCCCGACTTCATTGACACCTTCCTCGTGATCGAGGTGAGCTACTGGAGCATAAGCATCCTTTAATTTGAGTAGTTTCAAGCGTTTACACCTGAATCGCTAGTGAAGCCCATGGCGCCGCCACGGGACATCACCGTTGATTCGCGTCAAGTGACCTTAGGGCCCCGAGCCACGACTATTAGAAATGCGATGTCACCCTAAGCCCAATTTGAGCTTCAAATCCTACGGTTTTTAATCATTTAGTTAATAAACTAATGAGTTTATGACATATGGGACCACCATAGATTTTATAAATAAAATCATGAAATAAAAAATGAGTCACTGATAAGTAGGGTCTACATGTAAGTTAATAAAATCCGGAAAAATGTAAAAATGAAAAAAGACAACTTTAGTTCAGAGAAAAATATGCTTTCTCTGTTGGAAAGCGTAATTAAGCCTCAGAAAATACGCTTTCGAAGTCACCCTTTTATTTATTTCCAGGGTTTTCAATACGAACCGTGTGATGGACCGAAGTTGGATGTACGCTGAGAACTGTGTGAGTAAGAGTATATTAATGGCGTGTGTGCTTTTACAAGAGCTATCGAAGAGGATATGTTGAATAAGGGAGCGGAATATATGTACTGTCCATGCATTGACTGTAAAAAGCTGAAGATATTTAAGAACCGAGCGTAGATCGAAGCACACTTGATTCGAAGGGGTTTCAAAAAGGGTTATACATGTTGGACCAGTCACGGTGAAGAGCATATTATACAGGAAGTCAACGATATACCGCCGGATGATGTCGATTGTGGTTCCGATTCGGATAGGCTGCACGATGATGACAATCTAGATCAGATGCTTCGCAATGCAGAAGGGAACTGTGATGAGAGAGAGTATGTTAAATTCCAGGGCTTGATGGAGGACTTAGAGAAACCTTTGTTCCCGGGCTGCAAGCCGGAATACACAAGGTTGTCATCTGTGCTTGAACTGCTGAAATTGAAGGCAAGCAACGGTTGGTCCGACAAGAGTTTCACGGGGCTTGTTAGGTCTCTTAGTGGACATGCTTTTGGAGAAAAACAAGTTGCCCAAAACCACCTACAAAGCCAAGAAGGTTCTTTGTCCATTAGGAATGGAAGTAGAAAGAATACATGCATGTCTGAAAGACTGTATCCTCTACCGTAACGAGTATACAAACATGCATGTATGTCCGGTGTGCAACGCATCCTGATACAAGCATAAGAATCAATCAGGTGACGACGAGGGAATCGAGGTGAAGAAAGGACCTCCTGCTAAGGTGGCGTGGTATCTTCCTGTAATTCCCGCTTGAAGCGGTTTTTAAGTAACCCAAAGAATACAAAATTGCTGCATTGGCACTCGTGAGGAGCGTAAGAATGACGAAAAGCTAAGACACCTGCCGATTCCACCCAAAGGAGAAACGAGATAGGAGGTTTGCGACTTCAAAAGGAACCGAGGAATATAAGGTTTGATTGAGTACGATGGAATGAATCCTTCCGTAACATGAGCAACCGATATAGCACTTGGCCCATGACGCTCAGATCTACAACCTTCCTCCTTGGTTGTGTATGAAGCGAAAGTATATTTTGTTGTCGATACTTATCGAAGGGTCAAGCAACCGGGAATGATATTGATGTGTACCTAGCACCATTGATGGAAGATCTAAAATACTGTGGATTGAAGGGTGCAGTATGGGATGCGATAAACGAGAGAACTTCACTTTACGTTCCTTGTTGTTCTACACCATAAATATTATCCTGCCCTTGCTAATCTGTCAGGCCGGAGTACAAAAGGGGCCAAAGCCTGTACTCACTGCTTAGATGATACCAAGAATGTGTGGCTGAATCACTCGCGCAAAACCGTGTACATGCGTCATCGTAGATTCCTTCGGAGGGCTTACCCATACCGCAGGATGAAGAAACAATTCAACGGGGAGAAGGAGGACAGTTTAGCTCCAAGGCATTTAAGTAGAAAAGAGGTCTATGATATGGTTAAGGATTTAGATGTTGTGCTCGAAAAGGGACGTAAATTGAGGCTCCGTAAGAAGAATATGTGGAAGAAAAGATCAATATTTTGGGACTTACCTTATTGGGAGCACCTAAAAGTTCACCACTGCATCGACATCATGCACGTAGAGAAGAATGTATGTGACAGCTTGATTGGTCTCTTACTGAACATTCGTGACAAAACAAAGGATCGTGACAACGCACGGCTTGACTTAGTTGATATGGACATCAGACCTAAGTTAACACCAACAAAGACCGATAAAGGACGAATGTACCTTCCCCCTGCTTGTTACACTCTGTCCAAGGCCGAAAGAATTGTCCGGTTAATCCGCCAACATGAAGAAACTTGTTTCGATGGAAGATTTGAAGTTAATTGGCATGAAGTCTCATGATTGTCATGTGCTGATGACACAAATGCTCCCTGTTGCAATTAGAAGTATTTTGCCGATCAAGGTCCGAGAGACAATCATGAGGCTGTGTTATTTCTTCAACACAATTGCTCACAAGGTCACCGATCCCAAAGGACTAGATGCTCTACGGGACAAGGTGATGACGACTCTATGTGATCTTGAGATGTATTTCCCTTAACACAATTGCTCAGAAGGTCACCGATCCCGAAGGACTAGATGCTCTACGGGACGAGGTGGTGACGACTCCATGTGATCTTGAGATGTATTTCCCTCCGTCGTTTTTTGATATCATGGTCCATCTCATTGTTCAAATTGTGAGGGAGATAAAGATGTGTGGGCTCGTGTTCCTACGTAGCATGTACCCGTTCGAGAGGTTCATGGGAATTCTCAAGTCCTATGTACGGAATCGATCTCGGCCGGAGGGTAGCATCGTTGAAGGTTATGCAACCGAAGAGGTCATTGAGTTCTACGTCGATTACATGGCTCAGGTTGAACCGATAGGTGTGCCTCGATCTCGCCATGAGGGGAGGCTCGAGGGTATCGGGACCATCGGAAGGAAAGCAATTACTCCAGATATGGATGCGTATGCTCAAACCCATTTCGCGGTCTTGCAACACATGACTGAAGTGTCCCCGTATATTGTCGACCAGCACAAGGACGTGCTTCGGCAACAGAATCCGGAGCGGCCGGATGTTTGGATCACGAGACAACACAACAGAAGGTTCAACCAATGGTTGAAGGAGTGACTCGCTAGGAGCTCGTCAAGTGATATGCTGACATGGTTGGCAAAAGGGCCAACATTTACAGTTGTGACATGGCGAGGATACGACATAAATGGGTACACATTCTATACGCAGGCTCAGGATATAAAGAGCACTAACCAGAACAGCAGTGTCCGCATAGATACATTCAGTACCGATGGGTTGAGGAGCTCCTACTATGGGCAAATAGAGGAGTTGTGGGAGCTCGACTACGTGCTTTTCAAGATCCCCCTATTTCGGTGCCGTTGGGTCCATCTCCCATAGGTGAAGGTCGACAAGTATGGCGTCACTACTGTGGACCTCAAACATGTCGGATACAAAGATGAACCATTCGTACTGGCTAACCAAGTTGTTCAAGTCTTCTATATAACCGACCCAGCAAATAAGAAGCGCCACGTAGTTCTTCATGGAAAAAGGAGGATTGTCAGAGTTGAGAATGTAGTGGACGAGGAAGAATACAATCAATTTGATGAGTTACCTCCTTTCAGAAACGGCATAAGGGTCGAGGAAGAAGAACATGACGAAACTAGCTACATACACGTCGATCATCATGAAGGGCTAATTTTTAAAGATTAATTGAACAATGTGTGTATATGTACGTTCTGATGAATGGTTAATTTTAGTTCATTTGAGTTAATTGATTTGTACTATGAAATGGATGTGATTGTTTCTAAAATGAATGTGAATTGGATGTATATACATGTACTTGTTGTGTTTTCTGCTTGTTTCAGAGGGCATGGCTAGCATTTCCTGAGGCTGACCAATAAACAGAACTAGATTAACCAATACAAAATAATATCACAAACGGTTTGTAGATCAAACCGTTTGTGATTATATATCACAGACGGTTGTTTATTGGAACCGCTGTGATACATCACATATCACAGACGGTTGTTGATTGGAACCATCTGTGATACATCACATATCATAGACTGTTCTACATTCGAATTGTCTGTGATATTATGTATCACAGACGTTTCTACTTTAGAACCGTCTGTGATGTCCATCCCTATTTATATTTGGACTCTAGGGTTTGCCTGTGCCCCCCACTTCCAACGATTAAGTTTCTCATCTCCTCGCTCCCTCCTCCCCCGAGCTCGTCGCCACCGTCCTCGACGCTGCCTCCTCCTCGAACCCGGCGCGACTCCTCCCTCGAGCCTATCGACGCTGTCCTCGACGCCGCCTCCTCCTCGAGCCCGGCGCGACTCCTCCCCCGAGCCCGTCGACGCCGTCCTCGACGCCGCCTCCTCCTTGAGCCCGGCGCGCCTCCTCCCCGAGCCCGTCGCGCCTCCTCCTCCCCCGAGCTCGGCGCGCCTCCCCTTCAACGCTACCCTATTGCTCCGGTACTGCTCCCTGCTCGTCCTTCTCCTCGACGCCCAAAAGTAACCAATGCCGAGTTGCCGACCCCGACGCCCCTTTCCCTCACTCTTTCTATCAATAATCTGTCATGCTGTCATGGTCCTCATTGACTCATGATAATTGTACTTGTTTTAGGAATTTGTATTTGTTCTAGTCAGTTATTCATATGGTATTTGTTTTGATATCGCCATCGAATATATTGCAATGTGGTGTGGTGGGCTTGAGATGAATGCTCTGTGATGATAATAGTCTTGTACTGAAATTGTTTTGATAATTGGGTTTGAACTTGAGCTCTAATTGGAATGCTTACTCTACATCTGATAGCAATATCAAAATGTTAAATCTTAGCTTTATGCTGATTTCATTTGTTCACATGATGTTTGTGTTGAGCATATTATTCCTTTTAAATGACTTGGAGGATTTACATGTTTATGTCAATTATTATTAATTGGTGTGTACACATAGAGATCGAATCTTATGATAATATGTTCATGCGTGTCAGAACTTCTGTTTCTTGTGAAGAAGTCTTCCGCTCATTCTTCATCATCGCCGCCTCATGTGTCTGATGATGCACCATCCTCTGGAATATCCAACCGCGGTAGAAGAAGAGGAATATCGAAAAGGCCCGCGGGCCGATTTACCATCACGGAGGTTGATCAGTCTGGGACCCCTACCAATCCTTGCCGAGAGCATCCGCATTTTGGAGAACGGTCAGAATAGTTGCATGGGAACGGGTCAACGTCACCTACGATTCATGGAAGGAGTTTACCAAAACTCAGAAAGATGAGCTGTTGACGGATATTCTCAAATCGTTCGAGATCCCGGAGCAACACCGGGACTCCGTGCGATGACACGTGTTTCTACAGGCATGCAAAGCGTGGAAGAACTTGAAGAGCACGCTTGTAAAGAACTACGTGAAGAAGGATCTGAGGCCCTTCCACAAGTATCTATTCTTGGAAGAGTCCTGGGCCGAGTTTGTGGCGAAGAAGACGACAGATGGATTTAGGAGTGAAAGTGCGGCGCACACGGCCCTCCAGGCAAAAAACAAGCACCCCCACAGACTCGGCACCGCTGGGTATGCGGGTAAAATCCCAATATGGAGGGATCAGGACCAGCAGGCAAGCTGTTCAAATGTCTCCCCGCCATTTCCCGAGATCACTAATGTGCACGCCCGAAACTGGTTATTTGGGAGGTTACGTACCCTGTCTATGGGGGAAGTCTCCTTTTCAAACCCCGCAGACCAAGAAGTGTCCCAGCGCCTGGTAAGATATTGAACTATCTAGTTTGTAATTACTCAATAACTTCATAGGAAATGAAATGACATGTCGGGCTATTGCAGGTAACGCTGAGTGCACAATCTTCCCAAGGCTCATTCCAGGTAGACAGGGAGAAAGATATACTCTCCGCGGCCTTAGGAAACAATGAGCATCCGAGTCGCACGAGAGGTGCTAGTGTTTATGTTACATGGGCAGATTGGTTCCAAGTGGACTCCGGATCGTATCGGAGTAGGAAGAGATCCAAGGCTGAGCGCGATGCAAAGCTACGAGAGAAGATTCGTGAATCCCTCAAAGATGAGATTCGTGAATCCCTCAGATATGAGATCGATGATCGCGTCAGAGCTGCGACGCAACGGCAGCTGGAGAGCTTTGAGGAAAGGCTTAGGGAATTGCAAATCCCAAATCAGTTATAAGCCCCTGCCCCTACTGTGCTAGCCAGCCCCCCCAAACTTCCGAGTAGCTGCGCGTCCAACCCTACCCCAATAGGCGACAACAGATTTCCTGTCGATGACATCCGGGTGATAATTATTATCTCTGGAATGCTCGATCCATTGATAGGCCTGTTGGAATAGCTAATTTTGTATCGTTATGTAGGTGACTTTGAAGTGCAAGCTCCAAGTGAGATATGCCTCTGTTGCCCTAGATGCTGCTTGGGGCCAAGTGTATCCATCCGGTGTCGGGGCTTTGGTGCACGGTGTAAATCTAATGACGGGTTTCGTAAAAGTGAATGTGGACGGTGTTTATGCCAATTTTGGGGCCGTCCCGCTGCATATTCCCCCAAACGACGAGGTCATGACTTTAGAGCAAACCGTTGGAACATTCATCCAGTGGCCCAAGGGGGACATCTGCTTGGAGCTACCTGCTCCGGTGTCAACTTCACGGGAATGTCCTACAACGGTATCAATTCCACAGGAGCTAACTGCACCGAAGCTACCTGCACCGACACGGCAAGGGCCTAGTGCATTAGATGCATCTACACCTCGTGCTCAGTCGACTCTTGTGAAGTCGACCTCTACAAAGCGAGGCAGCAAGGGCAAATCGAAGACGATCGACTCCTATTCTGATATCCCCTTCTTGCCGTTGGCCCGAAAATTCGTGCTAGGTGAGCTGTTGGTCAAGAGGTTAGACAACCCTACCCTAGGATCGGCTTGCACGACATTGCATACATAGTACATGGAACAAGCCAACAAGACGGATGAACAACGATGCTCGGGTGTCACCGTCAAGTTCAAGAAGGTTCATTTTAACCACGAGCTTCAAGACTGTGTCTTCACAGTGACCTTCAATGACTTGTTTTGTCTCTTCAACCTCGACCAGCTCGACGTCTCACTCATGCGATGTTGGACACTGTAAGTGTGTACAATCACGGTCAATGCTCATGTAATACCGATAAATGTTATATATAACTCCTTACTTTTGTATATAGATACATGATGTCTGAAGCCGAAAGAAGGAATTCACCGGTAGGTTTCCTTGACCCACACGTTGTAATACCCCAAAAGTATTCGACGGACTATTCGAGAGAGAATTAATTAAGTAAAGAGAAGGACTATTCGGAAATTGATTTAGGAGAAGGATCAAATGGAAAATATTTATTTAAGCAGTTAACGAAGGGGTTAGCAGCAAGATTTAGGCAACTTGGGCCTGGGCTTTGGCCCATGTGGGCAGCCCATGGCCGGCCAAGGGGGGAGGTGCCCTTTTTAACCCCCAAAACCCTATCCGCCCTCCACTTATCCCTCCCTCCCACTTGGTGGTCGCCACCCCCTCTCTCCCCCACACCTTTGGCTGCCTCCCCTGATCTCCCACATCTCCTTGCTGCTGGTCCTCCCCTGCTGCCGGCCAAGAAGGTGTTCCCCGCTGCCGGTGTCGAGGAGGAAGAAGGAGGATCGCCCAGGAGATAGATCGGCCAAAAGAAGAGAGAAGAGGAAGAAGAGAGGAAGGGGAGAGATCATAGGCGCGTGATCGTCGTGCTCAGCAGGTTCTTCATCGTTTCGTCAAGGGTAACCGTTGTTCCCCCTTGTTTAGATGCTTAATTAGTTGATTTAGCGATATCGGTAATTAGGCCTATTCAGGACATTTTGTGTTAGACTAACGTTTTGATCTAGTTAAAGGCAGAATTAGTTCTGGACATCTCCTAGAGTAATGTAGAGGACGTCTCCATCTTTCCATGAAGTTCTAGAACACATTATTTGGACGTCTGTAGCAGAAGTTATGATTTTATTAGTGGAACTGTTCTGCAGATTAGTTGGTTTTCTGACAGGTTTTAGTAATCTGAGTTAATCGATTAGTTAAAGGGAGAATTGGAGAAGCTCAGTATAACAAAAAATGTAGGTAATTTCTATACCTTTCCAGAAAGCTAAGGAATACAAGATTTGGACACTCTTAGCAAAAGTTATGGTATTTTTAGTGTACTATCCAGAGAACTCAACGCGAATTCGACGTTTCGTTAACTAGCTCGGTAGGGGCAATAGATGGCAGATTCAGAACAGCCCCTCAACTAGGTTTAGTTCGAGAATTTAATTACCTTTCCAAGAAGTCTAAGAACACCCTATTTCGACTCCTGTGCTATTAGTTATGGATTTTTGAATTGGACTATCCACCGAGCGGACAGATTGATGTGTAAGAATTGGGGTTATGATCGAGTTAGACGCTTTTGTGAGTTCGTGATTGTTGTTATAAAGTATGTTTTGGTCCAGTATGATTGTCTTAGCAAGGTTTATAATTATATTCAGGAGGGGGGTTTGGTCCCAGGGGCAGCGCCCTCTTCGCGTCCACCGTTCCCGCACGGTTGAGGCAAGTATCCTGATTGTAGCATAATTACGATTGTTTGATGTGATTGCTTGTGTTTTATTCAAAGTAACCACACATGGATGATAGTGTGATGAGTATGAATAAAACTTGGTGAATGCATGTTTATGGCTAAAGATTATCTATGTATGTTGTTAATGCCTTACATGTTATTTGAATCTGAGATTTTGGTATGTACTTGTTGATTCATATGTATGAAAGATAGAGTCATAGTACATACGCATATTGGGAGCATACCTGAGACTTGGTCACATGGTGACCAAGTATATACAGTTGAGGTCCCCGTCATGTAAATGACGGGCTTGTGGTCCCCACATTCGTGAAATGTGGGCATTGAATAGAGGTCCCCATCATTAAGATGATGGGCAATGGTCCCTATACTCATGGAGTATAGGCTCTTGGTCCCTGTGCCAGAGGGCACAGGCAAGGGTATACATCGACGGTTGTATACCCCGCATTACCGGTAAAATGCGAAAAGAGATAAAGATTAAAAGATGCATTGCACGTTCGCATTACATAAGCATGGGAGTTGTGTTTAGTGTAATGTTTCTTTGGGTATATTGATGCTATAACTGTGAACTTAGCATTTCATTTATTGATACTTGCTGAGTCCTTGGGCTCACTCTTACTTTGTTGTGTTTTTAGGTACCACTAGTAAGAACGGCATGCATGGGAGGGAGTAGTCTTGCATGGATGCACTCACTACTACTCGTATTAAAAGGAGAATATCATTTAGTTTATAATCTAATAATAAGCAAACTGATTGAGAATTTAGTTATGGCTTTGGATGAATGTTTTGGTTTAATTGTAATAGTGAGAGTAGCAAAGCTTGATTATGCTTATTAATGCTTTAGCTGAATTGATTATCTTGCATGTTTGAATGAATTTGGATGTTGAGATATAGATAATGATATATTCAATTGCTGGAACCTCTGTATAGTTAACTATACAAAGAAGGTTCTGCCGAAATTTGGTAATTGGTCTTAGCTTAGATTTGTTTAATTTTATTTTAGTAGCATTCCAGGCTCATTGTTGGGCTGGGGTGTTACACACGTGGTCTCCGAGCAAACCATCAAGGCGAATGCAACATTCGTCGAGGATTACGTTATAGCGTTTTTGCTGGATCGCTGCAACAAGGAATACATACTTTTGCCCTACAACCAGGAGTAAGTGTTGCACTACTGGCTATACTTGTTGATTTGTACTTTATAAGCAACACGAACTTAGGTTTAATGACCATGGTGACATACCTGTGTAGGTTTCACTGGATTTTTATTGTAATTGTACCAAAATGGAGCTCGATAATATACCTAGATTCCCTACAGAGGACCCCTCACAACTTCACAGTTATCCGGCATTTAATCAATAGGTAAACACATTTCCTCCATAGAAACTCTATTATAGCCTTTCCTTCCTTTGCAATGGCTAAGGCTAACTTCTTGGAGTCACGTAGGGCGTTCGGCGTGTACTATGCTAAAGGAGCGAAAAACAAGGGAAGGAAGCTATCACACGATCTAAAATTCCCAGTACTCGCTAGCTAGTACACATTAATCCTATATAACACTTCGTAGTAATGCCTCTCGAACTAACCAATTCTATTTTTGTAGTGCCACTAGCAGCCGTCGGGCCGCAACGTCTGTGGATACTATGTTTGCCACAACATGGAACTACTCATCGGTTCCGCGATCACCAATGATCCTCAGGTTTGTCAATCTTGCAACAATTATTTCATATATACTTACTAATTTATATAAGCACAAATTTAATCTTCCTAGCGACAGGTTGCGACCATCGCCGAAACTGCGTTGGAATAGAGCGAGCTCATAAAAGTTCGATCGCACCTTGCGTCAGTCCTGAACAGTCAGGTCATAAATCCAGATGGGAGTTTCCACATTGTAGATTGAACTTGATTGGGATAAGATTGAACTTAATGGTACATGTGTGTAAATGACATTAATGGTTAATTTTAGTTAATTGATTTGTGAATTGGATGTGTTTGTTTCTGAAATGAATGTGAATTTGATGTGCTTGCTTCTGAAATGAATGCAAATTTGATATGCTTGCTTCTGAAATGAATGCGAATTGGATGTGCTTGTTTTAGAAGGCATGGCTAGCATTTCCTGAGGCTAGCCAATAAACAGAATTAGATTTAGCAATGCAAAAGAATATCACAGACGGTTTCATCTTGAAACCGTCTGTGATAGTCGACAATCACAAACGGTTGCATCTACAAACCGTCTGTGATAGTCGACTATCACAGATGGTTTCATCTACAAACCGTCTATAATAATCGACTATCACAGACGGTTGCATCTACAAACCGTCTATGATTGTCGACTATCATAGACGGTTTTCAGTTAATAACCGTCTGTGATATTATGTATTACAGACGGTTCGAAAACCGTCTGTGATGATCATGTCATTAATGACCCATAAACTCAGACGGCTCACGAAACCGTCTGTGATGATGTTTTTTAACCGTCTATGAAGGCCTTTTCTGTAGTAGTGCTACAATACCCCGATTCGGAGATCCAATCACATTCCTCAAATTACGACATAATTCGGTTCACACAATCCTCAAGTTTCAACATGATACAATCCTCTTCGGCCGATGGACTAGCTCCATTAACTGCTTTCGACTATAACTACTAGCATGGCTATGCATTGATCTACCTTACAATAGAAAATTTCCCATACATACATATATCCTAAGTAACAAAGGAATAATGGGATATCAACATACAAGGAAGGTAATGCAACAATTAGGAATTTAACTACTTCTACCCACGAACATAATTTCCAAAATAGCATGCTTACATACTGTAACACCCCAGCTCAACATTGAGCCTGGAATGCTACTAAAATTAAATTAAACAAAACTAAACTAAGACCAATTACCAATTTTCGGCAGAACCTCCTTTGTATAATTAACTATACCGAGGTTCCAACAATTAATCATAGCAATTAACAATAAACTCAATATTCAAGTTCATTCAAGCATGCAAGATAATCTAATAAACATAGACAAAACTTGCTATTCTCCTTATTACAATTAACCTGAAACTTAAAACCATCCATACGTGATTCACAAGCAGTCTACTTATTATTGGAATAAAATCTAAATGGCAGTCGCCTTAAGGATGAGTGGTAGTGAGTGCATCCAAACATCTACTCCCTCCCATGCATGCCGTTCTTGCCAGTTGTACCTAAAATATATCAAAGCAAGAGTGAGCCCAAAGACTCAAAGAAGTATCAACAAGGCTAAAGCTAAAATCACAGTCATAGCATCAATATTCCAAATTAAACATTACACTAAACATAGCCTTCATGCTTATGTAATGCGACCATGCAATGCACCTTTTAAACTTTATCTCTTTTCGCATTTTACCGGTAATGCGGGGTATACAACCGTCGATGTATACCCTTGCCTATGCACTCTGGCACGGGGACCAAGAGCCTATACTCCACAAGTATAGGGACCTTTGCCCATCATCATCATCATGATGGGGACCTCTTTACTCCTTGCCCACATTCTACGAATGTGGGGACCTCAAGCCCGTCATTTACATGACGGGGACCTCAACTATTCATACTTGGTCACCACGTGACCAAGACTCAATCATGCTGACTATATGCATATGTACAATGACATCATCTTCCAAACATATGAATTCAACGTGTACATAATAACATATAAGCATTAACAACATACACAGGAAGCTTTAACCATAACTTGCATTTACCAAGTTATATTGTAATTCATCACATTAACATCCATGCATGGCTATTACTTAACAAGACACAATCAATCTCAAAGAAACAATCATAATTATTCTACAACCCGAATACTTGCCTCAACCGTGCGAGAACGGTGGACGCGAAGAGGGCGCTGCCCCTGGGATCACGCTCCCACCTAAACATAATGATAACCCAAACTAAGACAAGCATACTGGACCAAAAGCATAAATAAGAACACAATTGAACTCGCTAAACTCCCAAGCGTTTCCAATCTTCCAATTTCTACCTGTCAACTTCTAAAATACATAACTTTCTGCTCAGGAGTCCAAATAAGATGTTCTAATACTTTATGGAAATATAATTAAATTACCTAAATAAACTTAGTTGGGGAGCCCTTCTGATTCTGCCATCTACTGCCCCTACCAAGCCAATCTACAGAACATCAATTATCACGTCAGGTTCTCTGGACAGTACACTAAAATTATCATAACTTTTGCTATGAAAGTCCAATTCTTACGTTCTTTAGCTTTCTGGAAAGGTGAGGAAATTACCCATCTTTTTCATTATAATGAGATCCTCTGATTTCGTCATTAACTAATAGATTAACTCAGATTTCTACAGACTATCAGGATGTTGACAGATTAACAGGACAGCGGCACTAACAATTCATAACTTTCTAACCGTTAATCGGATCTGGACGTTCTTGGCGGCCACAGAAAGCTAACAACATAGCCCAACTATTTCTAAGAGGTTGGATCCCTAGATTCTACCTCTACAGATATGAAAACCGTCGTCCAAACTACTGGACAGAACGCGATCTATTAAACCGACGCAATTCAATCTATCAAACGACATCAAACGCATCTACTACACATTAACCAGCAAAGAACACGCGACGTTACCCTTGTAGGATTGCAGAAAGTTGAAGATCTTGCCCCGCGAAGTTGATCTCCTTCCCTCGCCTTGCTCCTTCCTCCAATGGCCGGCAGCGGGGAACACCAAGGCCGGCAGCAGGGAGCACCAAGGGGGAGTGGGTGGCGCAATGGGGAGGGGAGGGGCTGCTACAGTGCGTGCTACAGTAGCATGGCCTCCCCCTCCACTTGGATGGTTGCCCTAATGGGCCAAGGTGTTGTGGGCTTTTGCCCACTGACCAAAGTTTTCTAAATTACGCAAGAATCCCCCTGAATTTTCTGTTAAATCACTTTTCTAATTGATTCTCCTCCCCGAATTCTTTTCTTCTTACTTAATTAAACTTGGGGTATTACACATACAGTTGCAAAACAAGATAATTGTACTGAAAATAGTAGGATCAATATGATCAAAGGGGGGCTGCTTGCCTTGTTGGATATTGTCCAAGTGCTGCTGAGGATCACTCTTGTAGACAATCGAATCTCCATAATCTATCGAACAAACAAGAAGAACGAATAACACCGAATAAAACCAAAATTCAAAAAGTTTCCAAAAATTATGAAACTAATACAGAAGGTAGATAATGATTTTAGATAAATTTAGGAACAAAAATCATTGGATTTGGAGTTGAGTTGAGTTGAATTAGTTATGTAATTGTGAAGTTTAACCAATTTCATGTTGTAAACAATTTACTTTGGATTTTCAACTGGGAGCATAATCTTAAGACTTTATGCTAAGACCATACTAAAGATTGTTAAGCTTAATGCTTTACCACTTGGTACTATCTATCATATTGACTTAGTGCTACTGTTGAATAAGTGTTCAAGGGCTAAAAGAACCAAAACATTACTAACTACTTGACTTAGCAAAACATAGCCTACTGCCATGTTTATTAGCTTCAGATTATCTTCTATGCTCAAGACATCCATCAGAACTAAAAAGCTATTGACCCAACTTCCTACAAAATTCAAACTCCACTAAGATAGTTCATTTGAGTGGCTAAAACTGACATTCAACAAATTAGTGAGCAGAACAAGGGTTGGTCAAGCAAGTGGGTTTACTGACAACTCAATCCTTCACCTAAACACCTTCTCTATTCAATTTCATAGAAGAGATTTTACTGCTATGGCCAAAAGGGTTGCTGTTGTTGGCTTGAAAACTAAAAGAAACAAGAATTTTCTAAGAACATGTACCAACAAAATTCCTTAGTCTAATGACAAGACTGAGAATCTTCAGGTTACAATTTAGACAACCTACAATGGCAAACATTTTCTAAACTAAAGTGCTATTGACTGTCTATTGATCGAACTTTCTTTAAACTCAACTTAAAGTTGTTAACTCTCTGCTGGTTTCTAAAAGTTTCACAAGCATACTTGTTACCAACTCAGTTTGCTCCTGAAAGTTTAAGTGTTTTAAATGGCTAATTGGAACACTAACTTGTTTTAATCTACTAGACTCAGTAGAGTCATTAACCACTGCACATTTTAACATTAGTTTCAGATTGCCTTATATGCTCAGAAAATCCAACAAAGCTGACAAGTTACTGGACCAACCCCTTACAAGACTTCAAACTTTACTTTGGTAGTTCAATTCAGATTTTTCCCCCTAATCATCTTCCCTAGATTGAAATACTAATAGCTAGTTACTTAGAGGTGCACTTACAGATCTTTGCCTTTTACAAGTCTTTAGCTCCTTTGAATTTAATCTCTAATAGCAATTTAGTTTAGCACAACTTCTTCCAACTACTGTCGTATGATCTGACTAAAGCTTACAGATTAGTGAAACCAAAAGTGTGACCTAGTTGACATCCCCACAATTTGATATCAAAAGACGGTTTAGAAAAAAAAAAAAGCTCCACTGACTCAAAGATTCAAGATCATTACTAACTACTGTACCAACCAAGTTATAACCTATTGACAAAATTGATAGTTTTCAGGTTACTGCTCAAACACCTTCACAACAGGTTTTACTGAACTAAAAAGCTAATATCTGATCTTCCTTAAACTAACTTCCAATTGCTAACTTAAAAGAGTGACTCAAATGACAAACACAACATTAGCTATCAGAAACACTTGATTGTTCTAGCAAGTGAGCTTACTGACAAAACATGATTTCCTTCTAATCCTTTCTCTTCTCTGTTCTTCAGTTCAACCAAAGGACTAAACTGACCTTTCAACTAATTCATTTTTTTAATTTTTCTTATCACAGTTTTGAGTGGCATCATTTTCAGTCATAAGGTTGTTTCTTAACTCATTACAGAAGGTTTCAACTTCAGTGACAGAGAAGCATTCTCAGAGAATGAGCTACAAGAATAGGAACAGACAGAGGGCTTGGGGGTGGCATGTCGCCGGCGATGGAGTGGCGGCGAGGCGGCGGTGAAGGCTGAAATGGGTTGCCTGAGATACGAGGGTGGTAGGGGTGGTCTTGGAGAGACTTGAACGACACTGAGGTGGCGCGGCGAGGAGATGCGACGGCCAGCTGTGGAGGCAACATGGTGGGTGGGCTTGGGGTGGTAGGGAGTGAAATAGCGGAAGCATGAGCATCAGTAGAGTGCAGGGAACTCACTAGGGAGGTTGCCTTCGACGGAGAAACGCCGAGATGGACCGACGGCAATGACGATGATCGGTGCGGGGAAGGCACCGTGGCGGGGTCGCTGTGGAGGAAGGAAGCACACATGGGTGACCGGAGAAGATAGAGGGGGTCTAGAAGATGCTCACAGAGGTAGGAATCGGTGGGAGGGTCGCTGGAGAAGTAGTGGCGTCGGGGAAGGCAGTGGAGGTCGGAGTTGGAGAAGACGGCGGATGCGCAACTCCACAGTGGCAGTTTCTCAAAATTAATTGGGGGGACTTTCTCCTCAAGGCGAAAGCCGCACCATGACGTGGTCGGACACCATCGGAGCTCGTTGAAGCGGCGGGGAGACGAGGTAGTGTGCAGCGGCTTGTGCGGCCGAACATCGTTGCTCTCGGACTCTGTAAGATCGAGGAGGCCGACTAGAGGGGGGTGAATAGGCGATTTTAAAATCTTTTTGGCTAAAACCGAGTTTTAAGCGGAATTGTAAATCAATTCGGTTTTGCACAATTAAAGCCTAAATCGACTAGTCTTTACTAAGTGCACCAGCAATATGAGACTATATAAAAGATAGCAATCATACATATACAAGTAGGCAATTTAATATAAGGAATGTAAATTGTAATATGGTAAAGCACAAGAAATCAAACCACAATGACACAACGATGTTTTACCGTGGTGATCGGAGACTTACCGGTCTCCCCTAATCCACGTTGAGGAAAGCCCAAAATCAATTGGACCAGCTCCACGAATTGAGCTAAACACCTCCGAGGTAAATCCAACTACTTGGATCGGTTCCAAACCGAACCAACACTTCGATCCACTAGGGTTGCTCGTCCTCCACTCTAGAGATGGCGAGCATCAATCTACTCATAAATGCCCGAGTCTTCTCACAACCTTCTTTGAGAAGATCACCGAACCACGACACCTCCACGCCGTTTAGGTGTCAGCAAACACCAAGAGTAACAAATCGAAGACGCTCACTTGAAATAATCAAGTGTCTAAGCTCAAGTGGATACACAATCCACTACCTAATGCAACACATGCAATTAAAGTTTGCCTCTCAAAGCTCACTAAGTGCAACACATGCACAAAAGAGTGTAGAGGGCTTGCTCTGAGCTCAAGGGAATAGTCTATGGCACTAGCAACTCTCCCACAGCCAGCCAAGGTGGGTATTTATAGCCCACACACAAAAACTAGCCATTGGGGAAAGATTTCACAAAAACAGGAATGAATCGGTCTGACCTCCAACTAATGGCCGGTCAGACGCCCAAGCTCCAACGGCTATAAAACTAGCCGTTGGACTCTCTGCCGGTCTGACCGCTAACTAATGGCCGGTCAGACCGCTCAAACCGGTCAGACCGCCCATTTGCCTGCGGTTAGACCGCTCAAAGAAACCAAGGGCAAACACCAAAAACCACCTTCTCTGGAATTTACGTACCGCCAAACAAATATCAGAACTACCGCACAACGGTAGTACCGTAAACAAGCGCGGTAGTACCACACAACATTTGCGGTAACAGGAGGCCGGTCAGACCGCTCCCACCATGGCGGTCAGACCGATATACCACCGATCAGACCGCTAGGTACTGGCGGTCAGATCACCAGTCCACAAAGAGGTTTGCCCTTCACTTCAATTCTCAATGCAAAACTCATTTGCCAATTGAAGCGCGATGCAAACACAGGTTAAAGGCAAGATTCTCAACAAGTTGCAAAACACATTTGCCAACTTTTAGAATCAATGCCACAAGGAATAAGGTACATGGACTAAACCCGTTTGAAAAACACATTCGCAAACTAAAGTCACATGTTACAAGGATTAAGCATGAGCCTCAACTATTTGTAAAACACATTCGCAAATATTGGCACCATGCTAACGAGAGCTAGAGCAAACACAATGTGCTATCAACACATGACTAACTCAAGCTACTAATCAAGACCCCTCTTAATTGTACGGCAACCTATACTAGCAATCTAGTCTTCCATCCAAACACCAAGGCCGGTAGAAGACTAGGAACAAATCCTAAGCCCTAGCTAGTCATACCTTTGCCTTGCACAAATACTTGAAGCTTGATGACGCATATTTTCACTTCAAGTCTGGGTTCTTGACTTGATAATCATCAACACATGATGATTTCCTTTACTTCGGGATCTTGACTTGATGCTCATCAACACATGATGGCATTCTTCATCCCGAGTCTTGATATGCATCAACACATGATGCATCCATCACTTGCCCTCCATCAACACATGATGGATCTTCTCTTGACTTGATGATCAACTCATAATCATCTCTTTTTCTTGAATATCATCGACACACGATGATTTCTTTTTCTTCAAGTTCTTGATGTGCATCAACACATGATGCATCCTTTACTCTTAAACCTTGACTTGATGACGATCAACTTATGATGTCATCCAAAGTCTCTTTCACCATGGGACATAACCTATTCATCCAACTCATGAAAAATATTAGTCCCACAACATGATTATCATCAATTACCACAACATACCATTATCTCATAATGGTGGGACAATATATTCCAATCTTTCCCTTTTTGGTAATTGATGACAACCATCACAATTGCAAGTAATTGAATGTAGATAAATATGAGTAAGTATAAACTGCACAAGTTTTGTATACTCATATGATATGTTTCAAAGTAAAGATCCTTAATATATATGGATAAGGAAAATGGATCAATACTAATGAAACCACAAAACATAGAGTGAACTCCCCCTATATGTGTGCAACCTGAATGTGTAATGAGAACATATGCACATATTCAAGTTAGATTATTTGTGGAGTTCAACCTATATTTTGGATTTAAGGAATGCAACAAGATATAAGATTATGATGTCGAATGCATACCTCTTTGATTTTCACCTTTTTATCCAATTGAGACTAAGCAATAGGTATATCAATAAACGTGTTAGTCTCACAAATAGATTTGTCATTAATCACCAAAAGACTCCATTAACACATAATGGCGGGTATAGATTCTTCAAACTCCTAGAACTCAGTGGAGAAAGATGGGCAGAGGGGAGGGGAAGGGAAAACTGGGGTAGGGGGTGCTCTCGGCTGGGCTTTTATAGGAGAGGGTGGAGGGAGCGAGGTGGAGCGGCATGAGCGGCGAGATGACCGGCGGCATGGCGTGGCACACATGCAAAGCGTCGGCCAGGGCTGCATGAAGGGGAAGCACTGTCGGTGGGGCCTGGCTGTAAGGGAGAGAGGTGAGGGCGGTTTGGTGCCTGGTCCAGTTAGTGGAATGGGTTTGACTGAACCAAGTCAACTGAGAGGGTTGACTGATTAACCCAAAAATGGTTGGTGAGGTTAAGGAATTTTTGGGCAACGAAAATTAGCTCCAAAAATCCTAAAATTTTTATGGGATGGTCCTGAACTAGAGAAAATCCTTATGTAATTTTTATAGGATTTTTCGTGCATTACATTTTCCTAAAAAAATCATTCAAGTTTCAGCTTGCAATTTGCTTTCATTAATTGATGTGAGTGAAATTTCAAAACATGCTTGAGTTAAATTCTCTTTTTAGGTTCAGTATAATTAATATAAGTTTGGGAGTTTTATTTATCACCTTTTTATGTCACTTTGTTTTATTTAACTCATAGGTTTGTATTTTTCAACTTGGATGTTAAGGTTTTAAAAACACCAAACTAAAGAATGCAAAACCAGAAAATGCAAAAAACAATAAGATGCAACAAACGTTTTAAAAATACCATATTTTTATACATTTGAAACACAAACCATACTTGGGATGAGATTTGGGATGTTACATTTACAATCTTTATCTTTGATTAGTAGATTGGTTTTAGCTCTTTTCGGTACTGTTCCGTATCGTTCATCCGAAAATTCCAGAAAAAAGTAAATAACATTTACTATTTTGGACTATTCATAATTCCAAAAATTCCTAAAAAAAAGTCGATTGCATTTACTTTTGTGTTGTCCTATTACACCAAAAAAAGCCCCACAAAAATATTTGTTCATCAAACCATAGTTCCAATATGAATTTTAGTGAGTTTGATAGGTTTTGATCCATTAGAAATCTTTGATTTTAGTTGTTGTGTCGTTTTCCCTTTGCGTAGCTTAGTTGCTTTGTTTCCAATCTGTTCTAGCTATTCGGATTGGTTTGATTCAATTTAACCGAACAAAATTGGTGCAATGAGTTTGTGTCTTATCATTGTTCATCCTTGGGGTGGTCGGGGGGGGCGTTACTATTCACCAAGAGTCCTTGTCGTGTTGGATTCTATCCAAATTGCCTTGAATTGAATTCAATCTCTAGCTTTCCAAAATTCTGAGTTGGATTCTATCTCAAGAGTTTGAATTAGGGTTTCGATTCACTGTTCATGTATGTGGGTACTGTTCACCGAGCCACCTTGAACAAGTATTGAGCATTGCCTCGCTTGAGTTTAGTTGCTAATTTGTGCAATCTTGTGCCATAGATATCAATTGCAACAAGCTAGCGTCTTTCTTTAACTTTTGCAATACAAGCTATTTATTCTTCACTTATATCTTGCTAGCTCATTCTTTGGTTGCATTAAGTTACATCATCTTAGTGTGTGAGTTGTTGCCTTGGTCTCCACTTATATTATACGTGCATTAACTATTCATTGAATTCTAGTTTGAGTTTTTATTTATCGAACAAAGTCTAGAATTCAGATTGTGTAGGATATACATTTTACCCTCCAAGCTCCAAATATTATCGTGTTAGTGCAATTGCTTGACCGTGAACTTGCTTGACCGTCACCTTTTTGTTGATCCACACCACCCAAGTGCGAGGTACTCCACAATTCGGCATAGGGTGAGTAAGAATGTCAAATGGTAAGGGAATGTGAGGTTAAGAGTGATATACATATTTCACTAATCCATTATTGTTTCTTGTTGTATTGCACTACTAACCATGGCAGGTTACAAGTATGTGGAACTTCTTTTTATGGGAGTAATGACCTAGAGAAGTATCTTGAGTGGGAAGGACAAATGGAGAAAGTTATTAAATTTTACAAGCCTCCCAAACCACAAGAGGTGATGAGAGCTACTAAAGAGTTTGATGACTATGCATATAGTTGGTGGCAACAACTATTTGGGAAACTGTCGGTATTCGATAATTCGATAATTAGGCAATGTCGGTATTGTGGTCTGCTCAGGACAGATTTTGTTAGACAGTCATTTTGATGTAGTTAAGTGCGGATTCAGTTCTGGTTGTCTCCTAGAGTATTGTAGAGGACGTCGCCATCTTTCTGTGAAGTGCTAGAACACGTAATTTGGACCTTTGTAGCAGAAGTTATGATTTTATTAGTGGGGCTGTTCTGCAGAATCGTTGGTTTTCTGACAGGTTTTAGTAATCTGGGTTAAACGATTGTTAAAGGGGAAATCAGAGAAGCTCAGTATAATGAAAGATGTAGATCATTGTATTAGCTTTTCAGAAAGCTCAAGAACTCATGATTTGGACACACGTACTGAAAGTTATGGTATTTGTAGTGTTCTATCCAGAGAGCCCGACGTGAAATCGATGTTTTATTAACTGGCTTGGTAGGGGTATTATTTGGCCGATTCAGAGAGGCTCACCAACTACACTTAGTTGGAGAATTTAATTACCTTTCCAGAAAGTCTAAGAAAACCTTAATCGGACCCCTGTAACAATAGATATGGATTTTAGAAGTTGACTGTCCACCGAGGGGACAGATCGACGTTTAGGAATTGGGGTTGGGATCGGGTTTGACGTTTTTGCGAGTTAGTGACTGTTGTTATATAGCTTGTTTTGGTCCTCTACTATCGTCTTAGCGTGCGTTATAATTATTTATTCAGGTGGTGGACTGGTCCCCGGGGGCAGCACCTCCTGCTCATCCCTCGTTCCCTCGCGGTGAAGTCAAGTATAATTATGGATATAATAGATATTATCGAATGGCATTGATTGATAATTTTCTATGATTATTTGTGTTGTTCATGAATGATATGGTGATATGATTAGATCATGATTTCTAGTGTTATGAGTATTGTGTTAATCATGGTATTTGAAAGTTGTGAAGTCTATGATTATGAGCTTTTGTAGTATGACTAGGATATTCATATGCAATGTTGATGCGGATGCATGTTTATATTAATTTGAGAATTCATACATATGCACCATATTGGCTTATTGAAGTCTTGGTCATGTGATGACCAAGCAACTCTTGAGGTCCCCGTCATGTTAATGACGGGCTAAAGGTCCCCATGCTTGTAAAGCATGGGCTTTGGTCTCCATACTTGCAGAGTATAGGCAATGGTCCCTGTGCCAGATGGCACAGGCATGGGTGTGCATCGACGGATGCGCACTTTGCATTACCGGTAAAATGCAAAAGAGAAAGAGAAGGAAAATGATCATTTTGAGCATATTGCATAGCATGTGTGTGTAAGGTGATTGATATGTGGTTTTGTGAAGTATAGTTGATGAATTTCATCTTTGGTATGTTGTTGATGCCATTTATTATATTTCTTTGAGTCTTTGGACTCACCTCTTGTTGTTTGTTGTGTTTTAGGTACCTTTACGAGATCGGCATGCATGGGGGAAAGGAATGATTAGTCTTGTTGCACAATCGCACGATCTGCCACAATGGAATGAAAAGAAAAATTAATTAGTAGTTGAATGAACTATTTAGAGTACCCTTTTATGATTATTGCTTGCTTAGAGTAAACTGTAATAAATGGATAGATATTTTTGGATGCTCATGATCTATATCTTAGTTGTTTAGTTGCTATGGATGTTATAGTAATGAATAGCCAGTTTTGAATATGTCTTGATCATATTGCAAGTCGGATTACCTGTTTATGTTATAACTGTTTGTTGGAACCTCCAGAATAGATAACTATACAAAGGAGGTTCTGCCGAAATTTTGTAAGGTATTTTAGTTTAATTTTGTTTAATTTATTTAGTTTAGTAGCATTCCAGGCCTTTGTTTGGCTGGGGTGTTACAGAAACAACTCATTACATCTTGGATAGATTTAAAGATGGTGATGAGAAGAGAATTTGTGTCATCCACTTATCATCAAGATCTACTTCGCCATTTGGAGAGCATTACATAAGGATGCAAAGTTGTCCAAGCTTACTATATTGAGTTTAGTCATGCAATACGTCGTGCCAGTGACACTAGTGCATTTAAATGGAAAACATACCTCAAAAGAGGTTTGAATACTAAGATAGCTACTGCACTTGAATATAAATATTTTAGTAGTATGCATGATCTTGTGAGTTGTGCTCTTGAGGAAGAGAAGATGTGTAATTCCACCATATGCGAGGTTGAGAGCATTCAAATTGACAATGTGAGAGATACACCAAAAGAAAATAAAGATGGACAGGTTAGGAAAAGTGAGGATATTTTTTAGACTTACGACTTACCCTCTATTTCTAGTGTTGTGTCTCACATTGTGCAGGTTGACAACGAATTGGATGAACTAAACGCTAAACAACCCGCATCGTTGGAAAAGAAGGATGATGAGATAACCATGGAGGGAGATGGGATGCTTGCTGCACCGTGGTTCGATCATGAAGAAACACTATATACAGTACCTACAACAACTGAGGAGTACGTTAAAGGTAATAATAATGGTGGTGAATTGGTAGTTCGTGAAGAAATTGCGAGTAATAGTGGGAATTCTTATGCTCAATTGGAAATTCTACATTCTGAATTTGATATGTTTATTTTGCATAATATAGAGTTGATTACTCATGATGAAGTGCTTACTAGGATATCCCTTGATGAATCTTTGTACTATATCATGTTTGATGATCCTATTGAGCTATCTAGTGTAATTGAGAGAGTTTCTGAAATTGCATGTTTAAAATCACTAGCTAGTACCTACACCTCCACTTATAAATTCAACTTGATTGGAGATTATGGTGTAGACGATAAGTTTCTTGTTTATCGAATATGCATTACCTGTGATAAACTTGATGAATTCAAAATGCATGTTTTGGGTAAGCCATCTTGTGTGCCATGTTTTGATAACATTGATTTGACTAAGAATCTTAGTGCTTACTATTTACAAAGATTTATAAAGCCTGCACATTTATCTTTTGTTGAACAATCATGTATAAGTAATCAAAGTAGCGCAGTTGAAGCATAAAAGGCGCAAACAATTTTCTCATCTACATTACCTGAAATTGATGTTGTAAAGTTGAAATATGATCATATGAGCCACTTGTATACATTAGAAAATATTTGGGTCTGTCTATTCATAATTTGCATGCATACTTATAAAAGTCGAGGATGACTTCTTTTCATAGGAGTGGGAATGATGTGGATGAAAAGAGTGTTGACATGCATACGTTATATATGATCATGAGTGCTTGCTGTTGTGGTGTTATTCATGATATGCAAAACAAAGGGAATGGTAAAACAGATGATAGAAACATATACCATACATATACATTGTTCTCTTTATTTAGTACACTTTCAGATTATCGAAAGTTGAGGATGAATTTTCTTGAAGAAGGGAGGATGATGAGGATTGCCCTGGCTTCATGACTTACATACCTACAAATCAAGATTCCAAACACTAAAACAAGGTTAAAGCTAAACTTAATGTTCATAATTATAGTTTGCCTGCAAGAATGCGACTACGACTTTGCTTGTATGAATGTAGGTATGTTGAATGCCCTAAAAATAGTGCGGGCCAGAAGGAGGAGAGGGAGGCATGCCCAAGAGAGAAGAAGAGGAGAGGACAAGAGAAGAATGCAAGCCATGGGAGTCATTTCATGCGGACAACAAAGGGAGGAAGCCCACTCCATGCGGCCAGCAAGGGAGGAAGCAAACCCAAGTGAGCCCATGCGGCCGCCACCCACACCAAGCCCATGCGGCCATAAATCAAGAATCTAAGCCCAACTCCTCCAATTGAGCCAAAAGGGCTTAAAAGACTGAATTGAACATTTTAGCTCGATTGAAGAGTTAGCATGGATTTATTTAATAGGCTTGCATTCCATATAACTTAAGAGGTCCTAAATGGGTAATGTATCTTTTTTATAATTAATTTTCATGTTTTAAAATAATTTAGTTTCAGATTGGGCTTAGAAGCTAATTTAGTCACTTGGGCCAAATAGAGTTAGTTTGGGCTTAGCCCATGCGTGGGGGGAGTGTCCCACACGTCCATAATACCCTAAGGAGGCGCGCTGCACTGTAGGACCATGAAAAATCATGAGATTTTAGATTGCTTTGAAGTATTGTTCTAGGGTTTGTGCTAGCTGATTGCTACCCCCTCTGAATTGTGCGACCCCCATTGATTTTCTTGCTTGTTCTTGATTGAATTGCATGGAAATCAACCCCACTTGATCGTGGCCAAGTGGAGCTACATAGCGTGTGGTTCAACGAGTTCATGCATCGTAGGTCGTTACATTGACATTGATTGGCCTCGTCGATTCGTTGGTTTTCATGGTGTATTCCAGATTCTAAGTCGTGAAGATCGACACCCTGTATCACCTCCTTTGTCTGTTGCTCCCATTCTGAAGGAAGAGGCTGATAACCTCAAAAGGGGGAATGACCTCTGTTAGAAGAGAAGACATTCTCTTCAAGTTCTAGGAAATTTTTCTGGTCTTCTTTTACCTCCTCCAGCAGCTGTACATTCAACAAATAGTGCAGCTGGGAAAGCAGCACTTGCTGCATCTAATTTAAAGGCCAAGAGTAAGAACATTCACATTTCTTCAAAAGATTGTTTCTCTATTAAATCAGGTTATCTGTGAAAGATTTTTTGTTTGAAAAGGATATCTCAGCTTTTATAGAAAGCTAATAGCAGGTTTTATAATTCATAAACAGACTGGAGTTACCAGTTCAAACTAGTTTCATGATGAAGGATACAGACCAAACAAAAAAACCAAACAAAATATCTGAAGCTAAAGCAAAAATTCTTGTAAAGTCCACAGCTGAACCTAAACAGAATCAGCCTGCATGTAAAGCACATAATCTTTTCATCCATTCTTCCATCATATTGATCACCTTGTGCAGTTTTCCCTATCATCTTCCTTGATCAAAATCCGCCACTTCTGCAGCCAAGATATAGATTTGAATATAGCTTCAGTTGGATGTTTTGGAAAGATTTTCTCAATTGCCATTCAATTTCTGATTTTCCAAAGTGTCCATTGCCACAACTGCAAAACTAAATAAGCAAACGTAGTAATCGTTAGCACCTCCAGTATCTAACTAATATCGATGGAACTCATCAAGGGAAACCGGTATCTTCTCCCACATCAAGCATTCCTTGACATAAGCCCACACAAACTTGGATTATCTGTGACAGATATTTCAACAGGATTTTTTTTTTGCTTATGTTTCAACAGAAAGTTCCTCTATTAAAGCCCCGTTTTTCCTCTTTTTTGCGCCTTGATTTTGTTTGTTTCTGAATGAAATTTCGTCCAAAATTTGAACGCCGGTTTGAACGTTTCACCAAAATTTATAACCGAAATTCCAAAATTTCGGTAATTTCGGCCCTTCCGGCTTCTGCCCCCCCCCAAACGAAATAATTTTCAAAACGATAGTTTTCCTGGCTGCGGCGTGCCGTCCAGTCGCGAACTTTTTTTTTATTATTTAACCTTTTTTAAATTTTATTTTAAAGTTAACCTCTCGCGTACTTTATTTCCAATTCTGACCCTTTTGGTCACGCTACCACCCGTGACGTGACAAAACAATGCTGTCACACGCCAGAATAAGTCTCCAAAATTGCACTTTTTGTCACGCCACTGGTTGTGGCGTGACCAAACAACACTGTCACGCCATAAGTGGTGGCGTGACAAAAGATTGCTCAGAAACGGGCTGGCATGACAGTGTTGTTTGGTCACGCCATGAGTGGTGGCGTGACCAAAGGGGTCAGAATTAGAAATAAAGTGCGCGAGAGGTTAACTTTAAAATAAAATTTAAAAAAGGGTTAAATAAAAAAAAATTCTCCAGTCGCCGACCCATTCGAGCCTGCCCTGAATACATCAAACCGCTCCCAAAACCCTTCTCCTCCCCGGCCGCCGCCATGAACCCCGTGGACGCCGAGGCAGCCGCCGCCGAGAAGGCCCGGCGCAAGAAGGACAAGAAAGAGAAGAAACAGAAGCGTAAGGACGCCACAGAGAACGACTGCGCCGCCGCAGCGGCTGAGGAAGAAACAACCCACAAGAAGAAGGAGAAGAAGCAGAAGCAGAAGAAGGATAAGGAGGAGGAGGAGAGGGCGGATACGAAGGAGAAGCCGACGGTGAGTATCGCCGTGGCCGGCTCCATCATCGACAACGCCCAATCTCTCGATCTCGCCACCCTCGTCAGTATTCCTTCTCCCTATTACTGCCCCTTCAACCACCAATTCTTGCAGTACGAATGCTTATAAGACCACCTCTCCTGTTTCAGCTGGCAGGTCAGATCGCCCGAGCCGCGACCGTCTTCCGCATCGACGAGGTTGTTGTCTTCGACAGCAATCCCGCGGTGGAGAACGGCGGTGGCGGCGGTGAAGGTGAAGAGAGTGGTGCGCGGTTCCTTGTTCGGATACTAGAGTATCTGGAGACGCCACAGTACCTGCGCCGCTGCCTTTTCCCGATGCACAAGAACTTGAAGTTTGTGGTGAGATGTTGAAGAATGTGGCTGCCTTATATTTGGGGATTTCTGGAGGTGCTAACTGCTATGTGCTTCATCTGCAATGCAGGGGTTGCTTCCTCCTCTCGATGCACCACACCATGTGCGCAAGCATGAGTGGTCTGCATTTCGTGAAGGTGATATATCTCTTGTGGTGCCATTGGTATCAATTTCGAATTGTTGTGGTCACAACTTGAAATAGAATTTCATTTCATTCAAACAGTGCACTTAAATAGTTAAATATGAATTTTACAATTTCTCATAGATTACTAATAGGAGCTCTTGTGACTTTTTTCTCATAGTAAATGTGAAAGGCATGCTGAGCATTTGGAATGAAGCACCAAATTTAATGCTTCTTTGATGTGTGACTACCACTGTGCATTTGGTAAATTAGATTACAGTCATGTAATGCTTGCACTTGTCCTTTTTGTTCTTCATAGCTTGCACAACTTCATTCCAGGGTTCAATGTTAATCATTGCCTTTGGACTCTTATCAGTTCATGCCGTTGAGGCAAAGCTTTGTATGGCCTTTGTTCTGGGTGTTTTGGTAGGGCTGATTTAACTCTTGTTGATAATATGGTTGTGGATGTAGAATCACTGTTTCGGCAGGAGCTGCATCTCCTATTTATCTTGATATATGCTCAACTCTGTTAGGCTGCACTGCAGAAAGGCATCTTTTTGAGCTGCTAAGAGCCTAAGCTGATGAAAGGAAATTGAATATTGATAATATAGAATTTGTTCCATTATTTTTTAAAATCTTTGTTAAATATTTGAATAGTTCTAGCGGATAAGTTCCTGTTACCACACATTTTTCGTCTGATTCAACAGTGCTTACAGTGTACTGAATTTAGACAGGTGTAACATTGGATGGGGATCGTTCAAAGGGGACACTTGTTGAGGTCGGATTAAGTAAGGTATGTATGGTATTGTTAATCTCTTTTTTTTGTTCTCCAGCACAAGTTGTTTGGGGAAAGACTTTTGTTGAGTTAAAAAATATGATGCGTTATGTTTCAATTCATGTGACCCTTGGATTTCTGCTTGTAGTAAATTGATTTGTACTGTTGTAGCACCCTCTGTTCTTTTACAAATGATGTTTTAGACATGTCTGCTAGTTATTTGAAAGAGATAACATATGTAGCAATCATAAAAATTATGTCCCTCTTAATGGCTAATGCAACTCCAACAAGTCTGTTTCGTGAGCTTTAGATAATACTTCATGGCAGCATGCAATCTGACCAGGGAAATGAGCCAAGCCATTTTCCTTACAAGAAAGCTCATTTAGTCGTTTTTCCCCCTATATCGGCAGCATGCTTATTAAGGCGTCGCTTAAGCGGTAAGGCGCTGTGAGGAGTCAAGGCGTCCCCCCGCCTTGCCGTCGCCGTCTGCCTTGTCGCTGCCGTCGCCTCAGGCGGCATTGGAGAGCCAGATCCAAGCGGAGGGGAGCAGAGGAGGCCCTGCTTGCCGGATCCGGCGGAGAGAGCTCGAGGCGACGCTTGGGAGCCGGAGCAGACGGAGGAGCAAGGGAAGAGAGGAAGGCAAGGCGTGGGAAGCAATGAGCGGATTGGGAGTAGCAGGAGCAAGGAGGGGAGGAGCCGCCAGAGGGGAGGAGGAGGAGGGGAGGCGCCGCTGGGGGGAGGAGGAGGCGCGCCAGAGGGGGTGAAGAAGGGAGGAGGCCAAAGGGGAGGAGGGGTGAGGCGTGAAGTGAGGACTGAGCGAAACCAGGGGGTTGGCTCGATGGGGATTAGGGTATAGGTATGGCCATGTGGGAAATCTGGGCTGGTTGGGCTGCTTGGGCTGGCCCAACGCCCATGCCTGCCTCATCTTTTTATTTTCTTTAATGTTATAAAGCTAGGATCTTCTATGGCAGCCAGCTTCTATGATTATGCTGTAAGACCATGAATCCATGCTAGTTCGTGAACCTAAAAGGTATACCCCTTAACGCCTTAGGATACGTAAGGCGTCGCCTCGCCTTACGCCTTACCGCTTAAAAGGTGTGAGGGGGGTAGGTCGCCTCGCCTCGCCTCGCCTTACCGCCTTAATAACCATGATCGGCAGAACTCATTTAGTTGTGTCACAAGAAGTTTCCTGTCATGAAATTATTATTTTGTTCCACAAATGGATCTTGCTGAATTTAAGTTACATGCCTATACTAACGGTCAAACATATTACAGATTTACAATAAGTCCTAGAAGCAGTGCAGATCCAATTTTTAGTGACGAGGGCGTTGAAATTAAAACCAAATAGATCTGTTCCACTAAAGTCTAATGTGAATGATTCAATTTACATAGTATTTCTAGGGGTTGAGAGGCTGAGATTATAAAAATACTTGTTTAATTCTAAACTATTTTTAAAGGCTGTGTATTGTAACAGCACTCAACATGTCCTCATGCTTTAGATGCGACTTATTACATCATCACCATCGTCACTAGCAACGAAGGGTTTAACGATACAATACCTATAATGCTTTATATAGGTTGCAATATATGAAAGAAGTTAATATTTGGATACGAGCGGAAGTATAAAATCCGTCATGGGTAATGGTGTTTTACTTTGATAATCTATTGTGTTTGTAAATTAGAGAGTTCCCGCAAATGCGTTAGTTTGAAACGTTGGAAAATGAACAAGTGACTATTTGACTTCACATATGCTTTGAAACAGCTTGGGTCTAATGTGGGCAAAATTGATTAGCGCAATGCTTATTAAGCTAGAAAAGAGGCTTGTAGAGTGTTTACTTCAGTTGAATTTAGTTACTTGATTTGTGGATTCTATAAATGCGGCTTGAACTAAGGGGCTTAATATTGTGTTTACCATCCAAATAAATGTAAGCCAAGCGCATAAAGCCAAATAGTTAACTTATTCCCGGGCTTCTTGTGAGCTTAGGCTACTTGAAAAGAAGCTGAAACTAATGGGGAGTGCCTATCAAACCTATAAGCTTACGAGAGTTCATGAGTTGAACATACCCAAACCAAATATATTGAATTTGTATTCTATAATCTAAGCTTCTTTGGCATATTTTATGTAATCCCAATATGGCCGCCTATGATGCACCGATACGCGATACCGGTACGGCGATACGGATATGGCGATACTCCATTTCTCCGAAAAACCCGATACGGTGATACGGATGTGTATATATATATATATATATATATGTGTGTATTAAAAATAGTAAAAATATAAAATGAGATACTTGATAAGTTTGAGACTTTGAGTCAAGGGTTTACCAATGTATGTAAATTTGTCCATGTATGTATGTAAATTTGTCCATGTATGTATGTAAATTTACTCCATTTGTCTGGCATATAAGTAAATTTATCAATGTATCATCTTGATTCTTGACATACATGGTGCTATAAGGACCATAAGTCCATAACTAATGATGTTGCATTTCTATTCCTACGATAGGAATAGAAATGCAACATCATTAGTTATGGACTTATGGTCCTTATGGCACCATGTATGTCAAGAATCAAGATGAAATGAATAATAGAAGACTTAGCTTCTGCATGACTAATGATAGAACATAGATAAATACTTCATATTACATAATTCAAGCACACCCAGTCACAAACCATAAGGATCCATACCCCATAACTATACCCAGTCACAAACCATAAGGATCCATACCCCATAACATAGTTCAACAATGTTCATAAACATAAAGCAATAAAACATAGGGACAAGTGCATCAACCCCACCACCGGCCAGCCACATCTCCCCCCACCGGCCTAATCTCCCCCCAGTCCACTAACAAGTCACCACCACCGGCCACATCCCACATCTAACCATTTCCAAATTCCAACTCTTTCCACTGCTCATCAGATCTGAGAGAGAGAGGAGAGCGCACTTGTTCTCGCGCAGAGAAGGGAGCGCCGCGGAGGAGGTGGCGCGCAGGATGGAGCGGAGGAGGGAGATCCGCCGGTCGCCGCCTCGCCGGTCATCCCGTCGCCGGCCGTGCGGAGGAGAGCCGAAGGTCGCCGCGCCGCCTGGAGGAGGAGGGAGCGCCGTCACGGTCGCCAAGACGGCTCACTCGCCTCTCGACTAGCACAGAGCGGGAGGGCGCATCTGGGTGCGATCTGGCGGCGAGGAGGTTAGGCAATGCATTTTCCATGGGCTTGGGCCAGAACGGTACCTTACTGGCTTACTGCCATGGGTTGGGCTTCTTTTGAGGCCGTATCGGTGTATCGGGACGTATCGGAATTGCATTTCTTTTTTTTTTAATTAAAAAGAATACCGATACTTCCCGATACGTATCGATCAGATCGGGTCAGATCCGCACCGATCGTGTCGGGATACGATCACGGCTGTTGTGTGGCGTATCGGCGCATCAGAGATGGCCGCTTATAACATGCTTTGAAGCTAGGCCAAACAAAGGCCCTACGGGTAGCTGCCTGTCTGTCTTTGGACAAGCCTTCATTTATTGTTAATATATTAATCAAGATTCCATAATGTATATCGTCTCATCTACACTTAAAAATGGCATCCTATATAAAATAAATGATCACTGTCATCAAATGGACTTAGCACTAATTCTACTTTATCATAATTCTGCAGAATATTCTGGTTGAGCAAATCCTAGAGCCAGGGAAAAGAGTAACTGTAGCCATGGGAACCAACCGTGACATTACAACAGGTAAATGATTTACTTCATTGACTCCAGGCAATAAATACGATTCTATTGATATTTCTTTGTCTAGAATTTTTGTAATATCTGAAGGATTTAGAAATCTTTTGTGTAATGTAGATGCCCCTCTTAACTATCCTTCCTAAGCATTTGCACGCAGTGGTTGTATTGTATCATCAGGGCATATTTTCCATATGATCTGTATTGTATTGTCAGTTCACGACATGTACTCATTGCATTCACTTCCAATTTTGGGCTAATCTCACTCCAATGAATTCTCATTCCAATGAATCAGTAGAAGCATAGTTATTCTCAATGTGTTCCCTCTTATATATATTGAAGTGTCATGATCATTTCAATTTTAAATGGCAGAATATGTTTAGTCCAGACTTAATTTTATTATACTTGCGGTCTTCATGTGGCGTACATCTCTATATCCTGATTCTAGTTCTGTCTTATTAACTTGAACTATACCTATGTTATTTTGCCATTTGATTGTCACTGCATTTTTGCTTGCATCTAGCTTGCGTAAGGAAAGTAGTTCTCCCTTCCTCTCCCAGGGAAGAAATGGGACTATATTGGGGCTATAAAGTCCGATATGCTCCAAATTTAAGTGGTGTTTTCAATGATTCACCATACAAGGTAATATTTTCATGAACACAACCATATGTCCTTATGTTGTATTAGAAATATTTAGTTATTATAACTTACTGTTTTCACTATTTCTAGGAAGTATACGATCATATCATTGGCACTTCAGAGCATGGCAAGGTCATTAGTTCATCTGAGCTTGTCTTACCTTCTTTTAGGTATGTCATCTGCATACCTCTTGGACCACCTTGAGAAACCAATTCAGATTTAGTCACTGTTGTTTGGTCAGTTGAATGTGTAAATTTCTTCTACCCGGATGCTATGACATTACGATTTATGAAGCATATTTTTGCCAATTTATTAATATTTTTCAGCTATACTTTGAATACACTAAAACTGTACAATTCAACAAATAACCAGGGCATGTTTTATGTGTGCAAATTGACTTGTGTAATTTCAATTCATTTAAATTGACTTGTGCCGGAGAAGTTAGAGAAAAGTACAGCTTTGCTTAACAAAAGTTACAAAATGCTGTGCCTAAAGTCCAACTCCAATTTGTGATCAAGATGACCAAAATTCTTGCCGAGCCCAGTTGCTGCTCCCTTTTTCTTTTTTCTTTGCTAATACCAAGCATCGGCAGACAACATTTGACCAAGGCATGATGATTGATGAACGTTCACTTGGAATAATGAACTAATACGTTAGTAAAACATTTTCTACTGTAACTCCTGGCTAGTATTCCCATGATTTCCAGTTTTCCACATTCCAAACTGCAACATGTAACATGTATCTTATGAATCTTATGCTTTAAAAAACCTGCAACATGTATAAAACCACCATCGTGAGAGTTTCTTGTTCTTTATGAGTGCTTGATTGCACAGGCACCTTTTAATTGCATTTGGTGGACTGGCTGGTCTGGAAGAAAGCATTGAAGAAGATAGACATTTGAAGGTATGGTTGCATAGAACAGTTTCCTACATTTGTTCTGATCTTTCTTATTCTTGTTGCATCAAATCTCTTACCATATTGTCCTATCATATTCTAGTGCGACCTGATCACTTGCATGATAACTAGAATTATCACTGCAATGTGTTGTCTATGATTGAGTTAAAAAAATGAAAATGCCACCATTAGATGAGAATCTGAGCTAATTTCGTAGCTGAAAGATTCAGGATATATTTGCAGGGAGTTGGTGCCTCTTTCTTTGATGAGTGATTTGTGTTTTACTATTGCTATTGTTAGTATTGAAGTCACATATTTCTCTGACAGGGTAATGGTGTAAATGATGTATTCACTTCTTATTTGAATACATGCCCCAACCAAGGGAGCAGAACAATAAGAACAGAGGTATCTGCCACTTGAAAGCTTGTAAGGTTAATTATTCGTTATGACATTTGTTCTTATGCTGACAAAAGTAGCAAACTTTTTCAGGAGGCACTTCTCATATCCCTCCAATACTTCCAAGACCCCATTAAGCGAGTGAACAACGAATGTAGAATGTAATACAGACACTTGCAAATCCAGCATTGCTCTACAAAAGGGAAGCTGTGTGCTGTGTGCTGGAGAACCTGAATGGCATTGGTGGAGTTTGCTCACTGAAACTTTTAATCCTAAGCTGCGGCATTGAATCTTCCAGTGAAGAGGCGGTCAGCTGTTCAGAACATTTTGACACCCCCTTGGCCTTCACCGTTGGTTACCAAAACTTGACATGGAACTATTCTGCTGATTACACTGAAAGGGTTTAGGTCTAGCCAATAGTTTCCCTTGGGCATGTATATCATTGTTTCATGCCCTTCAGCAGGAATGAAGGATTGTTAAACTCTGGAAATACCGAAACAAACATGGAATGTTGGATGGTTGTCTTGTTGAAGATTGTTTTCCCAAGATCCAAATGCATTTGTCGCAAACTGTTTACACGATTAGGAAATGGGAATCGAACTTGATGGTACGATGTACCTCGATTTGTTTTTCTTGATTGTGGTAGGCAAGTGAACCTTTATTTTGCGCCAGGGCCCTGCTGGATTGTGCCATGAGCTGGTTCTTCCTTCAGGTCATGCGTTGTCAATGATCGCATCACCCTTTGACATTACTTTATGATCAGGTGTAGTACAGCAATTGGAATTATGAGTTAGACACAGCCAAAGTTTGTCCTGTGAGGAGGCATACGCCTTAAAGTTTTGTTGTAGATCTCTCCATAACATATATACATCTGCTGTAGTGTTGTATAGTTTAGATGATAGATTTGTCGTGATGTTTCTACTGTAAGTCACTCTAGCATTCAAATTTTGTTTCACATTATAAATCACTCTACCATTCCGAGGCAAATTAAGATAAGGGACGACTAGCTCATGGAGGTACGCCCACCTCACCCATCAAATCTCACTTAAGACATTGATTTTAGCTGTTCGATTCAGTGCAACAAAAAAAATCCAAAAGTGCCACGATTAGTTTCTAAGTTTGCAACAAATCTTGATACAGATGCATTACCAACAAAAAGCCACAACATAGCAAGCGCAATAATGATTACTAAGCATGCAATAAAACCCTATGCGGTGACAACAAACCATAGCAGCAAAGCGCTACAACAAATCACATCTCCGATTGCAACAAAAAAAATTCTTTGGTGCAACAAATCAACAAAATAATTGCAACAAAAACAATTACGTGTGGATGTCAGGGAGTAGCTGATGCCATGTATCCGACAAGCCCAGATCTGGAGGGGGTGGGTGGTCGGGTGAGACCTTCCCAGTACTCTTCTGGTAGGGAACCTGCAACACTGTAGTTTGGTTGCCTATGGTGCTGCTTGTAGGAGGCTGTACCCAGCGATGCCACCTGTCATCTTCTCCAAGCCTGAAAGCCCGGCCAAGATGTCTTCGCATTGATCACCTTCTCTGGTGAGTTTCGAGCCGAGACGAACTCGTCACGTCGTGTTCTTGGTCATCTTCTTGCTATCCCCCACCTCAATTCTGTTTTTCCCTCGCCAAGGAGCTCTGCTGCCACGAGCTCACCATCCCCGCCGTCGGCCAATGTGGCCACACTTCCTCAATCACTCTCGAGCCTAATTGATTGGTCCTCTACCTTCCCTATGCCGTGCTTGTGCCCATGCTCCCTCCCGTGCTCCCTTTGTCTCCCGCCAGCCGCCACCACAGCGTCGCCGCCTGCATCAACCGCCATCGCCACCGTGCTTCCTCTCGCCGGCATTGTTGCTTAGCTCGAGCTCTAGTTCCATCCTCTGTTCTGCTCTGCATTTCCTTCTTCATTTGCCTTTAAGCCATTTACAAGTGGGGCCCCATTGTCAGCCTCTTCTTTTATTTCTTATTCCTAAAAAGGAATATTCTCTCCTTTTCCTTTTTCTATCATTTCATGTGATATTCAAACTTTCGGATGTTCGTTCTCCTTCATATGAACTCCGATTCCATCGATTCTTGTTTCTAAATTCATCTAAATTGTTAATCTATCTAATAGTACTAATTTTATAATTTTTGGATTTTATTTGGATTTATTGTTATTTGTTTGTCTCGTTTTGCGCGTATAGAATCCAGCGTTTTCGAAGCTAGCTTGGATCAGTCTGCCATCTGCAAGAGTATTTCCATCCTTCAATGAAGGCAAGTCGTAGACCTTTTGATCATGTTGTACCCATTTTTACAAAAATTATATTGTTTTACATCAACATGAATGCAAATGTTATACTCCCTCCATTCCAGATTAGAGGGCGTGTAGTATTTTTCGCTAAGACCAAGATTGTGGCGCGCGGGAGAGATTATTCCTGATTTACCCCTAATTAAACACATGATCAATCAAGCCGTTGCGCCGGACGGTTTAAATGCGTCGCTCGCATGTCACGTGGTCGGACACATGCTCCAACATCTGGCTATGCTGTATTGCTCCAACCCCCGATTGGTGGGAGTTGGCCGGTGGCGAGGGGGTCCAAAGGGAGAGGACAAAGAGCGGCGGCGGCAAGCGGCAAAAGCGGGCCGAGGGGATTCGGGGCGGAAGGCAAGAACGCACAAGACACGCACTGCCAGCGCAGCGTGAGGGTGAAGATGACCAAGACGAGGGCGGTTGACAGGCGGGACCCGCTGCGCGAAGAGAGGGAGGAGCGGGCGAGGAAAAGCGCGGCGAAGCGGGACCGTCCGATCAAGATTGGACGGCCCCGCTTCATTCAAAGGGAGAGAGGGAGGAGCGGGCCAGGAAAAGCGCGGCGAAGCGGGGCCGTCCGATCTTGATCAGACGGTCCAAACCGATTTGAATGTTCGGACCGTCCGAACATTCAAATCAGTTTGGACTGTCCGATCAAGATCGGATGGCCCCGCTTCGTTCAAAGGGAGAGAGGGAGGAGCAGGTGAGGAAAAGCTTGGCGAATCAGGGCCGTCCGATCTTGATCAGACGGTCCAAACCGATTTGAACGTTCGGACGGTCCGAACGTTCAAATCGGTTTGAACTGTCCGATGCGAATTGGGGCCGTCTGATCTTGATCGGATGGTCCCGCTTCGTTCAAAGGTGAATAGGAAGATTTAAATAGGTTTTTGATTAAATAACATACCAGAAAAAGAAAAGCATTTTTAGAAAATAGTAAATAAAGCCCAAAAATTATAGAAAAATGCAAAGAAATTCCTTGAATTATTTGGGACTTAATAAAAATATTTTCAGCTTAACTTTTGCTTTTAAATTTTTGCAAATAAATTATTTTTAACTTAGGGACAAAAGGTGTGGAGGGAAGGAAAATTTGAAAGATGTGGAGGGGAGGAAAATTTGAAAGAGGTATTGAAATTTTGAGGACCACATGTGGAGGGAATGAAAATCTCTGCTCTCTTCTCTACCAATAAGTACCCGATGAACACCAAAGCTGTACATGGTCCAAATCAATGGCTAGCTTAGACCTTAATACTATCCCGATCAATTGGGAGGAGGTTGAGGAGTATGAAGGACCGGTAATTGACTTGAACTATGATCTCGAGTGGGACGACGATGAGCACGGAGACGACAAAGGAGGTGGTGCCGGGGATGGTGCGCGCAACCGTGTGCACGGAGACGACGAAGGAGGTGGTGCCTCGGATGGTGGTGCTATTGCCAGCGAGGAGCACGTCGGCCATGCACAAGGAGAGGAGGAAGGTCGAGATGCTAGCGACGGTCAAGGTGGCCACGGGCACGCCTGCCGTGGGCATGGTAGGCTCGGGCTCGCCGGCCGCGGGCACGGGCACGCCTGGCGCTGGCAGGAAGGGCATGGTCACTCTCACACCATCCGCGGCCACGGCAGGCTTAGGCTCACCGGGCGAGGTCACGCCGGGCGCTGGCATGCCAGGCACCGTCACGCCTTCTGTGGCCATGGCAGGCTCAAGCTCGCCGGCCGTGGGCACGCCATGTGTGGGCTCGGGCTCGCCGGCCGCGGTGGCGAGGACCATGGCGACGCTGGACACGATGACAATGTCATAAGGAGGAAGCAATACACCGATGATGAACGGTGAGCCATATATGCCATGATTCTAGAGAGAACTTCGTTAGGCATTTTGAAGCGTGGAGTGACTAAGGACGTTTCTAATGAAATGGGCGTGCCTCTGAGAGTTGTGCAGTGGATATGGCGCAATGGACAGCAGGGTGGAGGGGTACACACAGTCGTGAGCAAGAAGCCAAAGAATTGTGGCCGCAAGAGAATAGCCTTCGATCCCGAAGTCATTAAAGAAGTGTCGTTGCATAAGAGAACCACACTCCGAGATCTAGCCGAAGAACTGCATATGTCAAAGACTACATTGTTTAGGCAGTTGAAAGAAGGCAAGTTTATGGGGCACACGAATGCCATCAAATTTACATTGACCGAAGAGAACAAGAAAGGAAAGGTTCGTTTCTGCCTCTCAATGCTAGACAACATCAGCTTGCCGCAAGAACCAACTTTTCATGGAATGTACAACATCGTGTACATAGACGAGAAGTGGTTCTATTGCACGAGGCAGACTCAAAACTACTACCTAGCGCCAGACGAGGAGGATCCAGAAAGAACCACATAGAGCAAGAATTTTATAGAGAAGGTGATGTTCCTCACAGCAGTTGCGAGGCCTAGGTTTGACGGTGATGGTAATAAGACATTCTCAGGAAAGATAGGCATATTTCCTTTCACTTTCGTAGGGGCGGTGAAAAGAAGTAGCGCGAATAGGCCTGTCGGTACCGTAGTAACAAGGTGCTGCCGTCGGTGACCAAGGAAGTAAGCCATGAGTACCTTGTTAACAAGGTTTTGCCTGCAATCAAGGAGAAATGGCCACTGGAGGAACATGGTACCCCCATATACATCCAGTAGGACAATGCTAGGACGCACATTGCAGTCGATGATGTCGAGTTTTGTCATGCGGCAGCTGCTGATGGTTTTGACATAAGGATGATTTGCCAGCCGCCCAACTCTCCTGATCTCAATGTGTTAGACCTAGGTTTTTTTGCAGCTCTTCAAGCCATGTTTCAAAAGTCATCTCCGGGTAATGTTGAAGACATCGTCGCCAAGGTTGTCCAAGCTTTTGACGAGTATCCGGTTGATAGGAGCAACCGTATTTTTCTCACTCACCAATCATGCATGAGAGAGATTTTACGTCAAAAAGGAGGGCAACACTACCATATTCCACACTTGAAGAAGCAATCACTAGAGAGGAATGGCGTTCTTCCCGTTAGGTTGCAGTGTGATCCAGAAATTGTAAACCAAGCAATTGAGTATCTCAATTAGAATGTCATGTCCTAGTTTGTCTTTTTTGTAATGTAATGGGATGATCATCTATGGATTTCAGTTTCTGCCCACATACTGTAACTTAGCGAAATTACTTCGAAAACACTCTAGCTCGAATGAATGCACACATTCTTAATTTGAACTTCACCATTCACCGATACAGGTTTTGCAGCAACAACAAAACATTCTAAATTTGAACTTCACCATTCACCGAGACAAAAAGTACTTGAATTCAAATAAGATCACTAAGACAGGTTTTGTAGCAACAACAAAACATTCTTAATTTGAACTTCACCATTCACCGAGGCTATCTGGAACATAACTATCGCCGGCTAGGGAGTCCGGGACGGCGTCCACAGATTCCGGCACTGAATCATCGAGGTTGACGACTTTGGCGACGGTGCTTTTTTCGCGTCTAGCCATCCATTCCATGTCGACATGCCAAGCACGAAGAGAAGCTTCGTCGGGTAGGATTACTGTGCAATCGAATTGGTCGAAGCCGTAAATCCTCACAGTCCACGTGTAGTCATCGTGGCGGCGCCGACAGCGAGAGCACCGTTGCCGTCTTCGCCGCCTTGGGTGGTCTGTAGGGAGTGCGCGCAGCTCCATATCTTCATCGTCTTCGCCGACCTCCATCGCCTCCACCTCATCGCGGCCGCCATAATTGACGTCGTTGTTAGTGCCGCGCTCGGAGTCAAGTTGCATCAAGCCGTCGCCGTTGTCGCTGCCGAGCCCAGGCAGCGCATCGAGGTGCTGGCCGTCATCGTCGTTCTGGTCATGCCCGCCCAACCACTCCATGTCGACCTACATGCACGCTTGCTCCTCCCTAGCGTCGCCGCCGTTGAGATCGGCGAGCGCACGCTCCTCCTGGGCGTCCTCCTCATCGAGATGAATCGCTCGCTCCTCCATGCCGTCCTCGTCGTGGAACTCAATCTCAGCCTTTGCTCTTGTCCATTCTCTCTGCTAGAATGGAGGGAGTATTCGCTGGGAGGCGATGGGTTTCAGATCGTTTTGAGCACAGCCTCACGAAGTAGCACTAAATGCAGCAGCCCTCACGAAGCGTCGCCCACGCGCATGCATGCAGAGGGCAGGGGGCATTTCTGAGAGAACTCGTTGAAACAGGCTTAGGCACCCTGTTTTGTGGGATTGTTTAGAAAAAAAATAGGCGCCCTCTAATCTGGAAAGGGAGTAATAATTGTCTTCGGGAATAGTTAAATACCTATTTGATAATATGCCAGCTTGAATAATTGTGATTGACAATCCTTGGACACCATAGGATGGGTTGATATTAGTTGGACATTATTGTAATACCAACATGGGTATCGTAGTATGCTTAGTCGTGCTTAGTTACGATGAGATTAATGATCACATGTTTATAAATAATTAATTTTGACCTAATGATATATGGAATTGTGGTGCGATGCCGCTGTTATAAAATTTTGTGCCATGGCAGAATTTGTCATTGGTTTGGGGGTAAACAAAATGATTTATACCCGGACGAGTGGTCGGGTAGTAAAGGGGGTGCGCGAGGCACAGTGGATGAGGTAGCCTCGCCTAAGTAATCACTAAGGACTTAACTTTTGTGCGCTATTGATCTGGGCCTTACCATACAACCATATGTCCAGTATGCGATGGACTTGACTAATTAATTAACAATGTTTTGATTTGATTCTGTTTGGGTTGATGTTTGGCGCAAGAGGGGCTAGTCGATGGCTAAACCTTAGCGAGCAGAACCGGGTCAAGAGATAACTTTGTAAAAGCCTTGTGATAATTACTTAGTTGCACACCTACAGAAGTGTGTGAGCGAATATTATAAGATGATTATATCTTTGTGGGTCAAGCTGTACAACCTCTGCAGAGTGTTAAAAACTATTTGAATAGTTGTGTCCCGGGTTATAGACAATGCTTGGTGATTTCACACAAGGGGTATAATTTTCTTTAAAATGTTGGAGAGGTGGTTTGGTTGGGAAGTGAATGGGTAGTTCACCGGTTGTTGGTTGGGAATTGAACGGGTAGTTCACTGGTTGTTTCAAAGAAATTGTCTATTTATTTATTATTCTTTTCAAGTATGCTTTTCAATCTATTTACTGTATTTACTATCAATACTGCTTTCTGCAAAATAATCATACAACTATCCTTTATTCAAGCCTTGCATGAATACTATTTGCATACCATTTCCCTACAACTTGTTGAGTACTTTATGTACTCACGACTTTACGCCTTGTTGATCAGCTGCTGAGGAAGAATTAGGGAATCCAGAGTTATATGAGGAGGAGTACTTTGAGGACTATGCGAACTATGTTGCATTCTCCACTCGATTGCCTATGGGCATGTCGGATGGCTAACACGAGTTGCTTTCTTCCACTGCAAGTTTATTTATTTAACTTTAAGTTCTATGTGGCAAACTTTGTAAACCTTGACCATAAGGTCCGTTGCTTCTAAGTAATAATAATTTGCCTTTTTCTTAGCTGTTTTGTTGTATGGATATGATTTCTTCAATGTTGTCACTATGTGAACTAGCTACTGATCATGGGGCTAGTTCAGAATACACAGAGGGCTTGGATTCAGGAATTCGAGGCCTCGACATCCGTGCCTTAGCCGCTGCCACGTGGGACGCCGTGAATCACCATCACCCCGGTTATCTTCTCAATTGCTGGTGCTGTCCTTGCCGCGCCTTCATTACCGTTCCTCTGTCGTCGAAGCTCACTGAGCTGCCATAGCCACGTCATATCGATTGCCTGTCCTCCTCCTCTGTGTGCCACCACCTATTGGAGCTCCAGAGTTCCCTAGCTTCAGCGCCATCCCTTCTTTTTCTCCCTCTTTGGCCCCTGCCCTTCGTCGGTTGTTCCTCGTCTCTCTAGTGAACTCTGCCACTCATCGACACCATCATCTTCATCCTCGCATCACATTCTACAATGTGCATCCTCCCCCTTTCCTGGAGCATCGCCGCAACTCCATCACCATCGGAGCCAAACTTTCACCGCTGCCTCCGTCCTCGTCGTCGATGATTGACGCCGTTTTCCACAGTTGCATCTATGTCACGTTGTTCGCCACGCTCTGCTCTTTCTGTTTTGCCACATCATTATTGTCACCGCGAACCCTAGCTCGGGCGAGCCATTGGGCTCAGAGTGCCACCATTCCTGTGCCACATCATCGATGCCATGTCATTGCCACATCGACATTTGTCCTCCATGGCAGCAACCTTGGTGACACCCATACGACTCGTTAGCATGGTTCACCATCTAAACCACCTTGCCCTATCACTCGCCACCTCAGCGCCACTTCAACACATGTGCACATGTGGCATGCCTCGTCATCGCCTTCGTGTCAGCCACCTAACCCTACCCCTACACTGAAACCCACGTGGACTTAGTCCACTGTGAGCCAACTCACTTACATGCGGACCCCACATGTTAGTCAAACTTGGTCAACCCTAGCCACATGAACCCGGTGCACCATGAACCTCTCCCTTGGCATGGACATGGTCTATGCCCACATGTCAATCTCTTTTCCATTTTCTGGAATTAATTTAATTATTGAAAATCCATAAATCACGTGGGTTCCACATTTTCATACACTCAGCCTTTTTCTAAAATTTCCAAAATAAAATATTATGAGAATATTCCGTGGACCCACCTGTCAGTTTCTCTCTCCCTTTTCTTTTTCAGCATTTTTCTTCCCGATCAAACTTCCAAGAGCTCGTTCTCCCTCATACGAACTCCGATTGAACCCATTGAAGTTTATAAATTCATATAAATTCATGATCTACCTTCTGGACCATTCAATTTCAATTTAGAGTTTATTTGATTTGTATTTTTGAATTTTATTTGTTTTTGCACTTTCTCTCTCGTTAGACATTGACGTTCTGGAATCGTGCGAAAGAGCTGAAGGTCAAGGAAGTCAAAGATCGAAGATAAAGAACAGTAACATTGCTTTAGCAAGGTAAGTTGTACCTTTGATCATGTTGAACCCAGTTTTCCAAAATAACTTTTATTCAAAATATTGCATGTTATTTCAAGTATTTAATTCTTTAAATGCTTTGGGATTAGCTATACACCTACTTGTTTACATCCACCTTGCTCATTGTGTTACCATGATCTTTTGTCATCCAAGTTGGATAATTACTAGTTGGTATCATTATAGGACCAACGTGGGTTGGTTAGATACGAATAGTCTGCTTAGCATATGGAATGATATTTCATTGATGTTGCCACTATATGCACTAGTGTGATCCTAGACTAGTGCAGTATACACAGAGGGTGCAGATTTGGGTCCCGACATCATAAAACACAATTCTATTACACAGGGGCATATACCATGAATGTAGGGCTACCATGAATCTTGTTTGCACATATCATCCATGGACAATTATTAGCACTGCATTTGGCTCTGAATCTTTTTGTGTCTGTAACACGCTAGCCCAACATGAGCCTAGAATGTTACTAAAACATCCTATTAGCAAATTAAAAGTCTAAGACATTACCCTAAATTTCGGTAGAGTCTCCTTTGAATAATTAACCATACAAGGGATTTTAACATTTAACAATAACATAAATAATTATATTAAGTTAACATAAATAATTATATTAAGTATCCAACTTAAATCATAACCATAGAAACTTCCATGAAACACTAGTCGACTCTACTTCCTTGAAACACTAGTCGACTCCATTACAAAGTAACAGGTGCATAAAGTCATAACCATAAATATCATCTTATAGCAGTTTGCTCAATTATTAAATCATATTTCAAAAATCTAGCATTCATGGAGTTGTTCGTGGTAGGGTGCATCAATCCTTATTTCTAGCCCTTCCTATGCATGATGTCCGTGTAGAAGGTACCTAAAAGATAAACAAAACAATAAGAGTGAGTCCACGACTCAGCAAGTACAAAAAAGACAGTATTCCAAAATTCATCTTTGATACAATCAACCATAAACAATATTTCATATCAAATCAACTCTTATGATCATGCAATGCAAATGCCATAAATGCACCTTTTCTTTACTCTTTGCATTTACCGGTAATGCGGAGTATACATCCGTCGATGCATACCCATGACTGTGCTTTCGAGCATAGGAACCATAAGCCCACACTCCATGAGTGTGGGGACCTCTTGCCCATCTAATACATGATAGGGACCTCAAATACCAATACTTGGCCACCACGTAGCCAAGACTCAAGGAGAATGACACGATGCAAATGAGCCTATCTATGTATTCATCATGGGAACATAACGACCAGCAGCCAAAAACATGAATAAGGATCATAAACATAATTCAAAACATTCATGCATAACCTCTTTAGGTTGTACCCACTAATTGCACTTGCCTCAACCGTGTAAAGCTTGACGATGCGAAGAGGGTGCTGCCCCCGGATTCACACCACAACCTGAACATTTGATAAACATTCTAAGGGGATATTTCAGAGCATACAATATTATATAAAAATTCATATAATTATCTATGCCCCCTAGCGTAACCCAAAACTGTGTCTCCTATGAGCATCGTTCTGTCCCAAAATAGGCAGTCCTCTTCTAAAAATCGTATCTTTTCTTCTGTTTACTCAAAAATGGTGTTCTTTGATTTTATGGAAGGCTTACTAAATTACACACATTAATCTAGTTGGTCAAATTCCCTCATTTTGTCATTTACTATATCTACTAAACAAATTATTAAAACTGCTAGAACCTGGTAGATGTTTTGGAGAGTAGAGCTAAAATGTTCATAACTTTCACTACGTTCATCCAAAAATTACGTTATTTAAAAATCTGGAAACCTTATTAAATATCCTATAATTTTCATGTTGGTGATATCCTCTAATTATTTTGTTAACTAATTTCTATTATCCAGTTAATACAACCTGCCCGAATCCTGATAGAATCTCTCGACAACAGCATTGTAAAATCCATAACTAATAATCTGTTCATCCAAATGACTTGATCCAAGATTTTACGGAAAGCTAAAGACGTTACCCACAAATATCTAGGAAATGGCCAGATCAAATTTCGTAGTTAACAACCCTAAAACTACAGTGCAGTACAGACTGCCAATACTCGATCTATTAGCCGATGTCGCCAAATCACAAAACTAAAAGACTAAGCGAACAGAATCTTAGAGTTACCCTTGAAGAACACACTGATGGTTGTAAGAACAACCATGAGATCTCCCTCCCTTCTTATTTTCTTCTTCCTTCTCCTTCTTTCCTCCTCCCTTCTTCCTTGGCCGGCAACAACCAATGGGGATCCTTCCCCTTTCCTTCTTCTTGGCCGGCAGCTAGGAGGTAGCACAAGGGAGAGGGGCTGCACCACCAGGAGAGGAGGTGTGGGGAGGTGCTGGACAAGGAGGTGGAGGGGTAATGGCCAAGAGGTGGAAGGGGGCTGGCGGCTAGGAGGTGGAAGGGGGTGGCAGCCAGGAGGTGGGAGGGGGTAGGGTGCTAGGAGGCTTAGGGTTTTGGCTCCCCCCTCTCTAGGCCGGCTGCCCCTATGGGCTAGGTTGCTGTGGGCTTTCAGCCCACAACCCAAGTTCTCTGATTTACATGAAAACCCCCTCGAATTTCTGTTTAAGTCTCCCTCTGAAACACTTACACTCTCTAGAGAGAAACAGGGCATTACATTCTATCCTCCTTAAAAAGAATTCGACCCCGAATTCAACTCATCATTCTACACGAAAGAACAACCATAAGGAACTAAACAAAAGTTAACACGTACTGGTCATGAACAAATCTAGATATTTCTCGCGCATGCGAGACTCCAATTCCCATGTGTCCTCTCTCTTGGACTGATGTGACCATAGCACCTTAACATACTTCAACGTTTTGTTCCTCAGGACTCGTTCTGACTTCTCCAAAATTTGTATCGGCTTGGATTCAAAAGTAAGATCTTGCTCAATGGTTAAAGGTTCTAACAAAATCACATGCTCCGAATCCCTCAAGTACTTCCTCAACATGGAGACATAAATACATTGTGCACTACCCTCAAGTACTTCCTCAACTCTGGAAGGTCCAAGCGATATGCCAATTTTCCAATCCATGCCAAGATTGAAAAAGGTTCAACATATCTCGGGCTAAGCTTCCCTTTAGTACCAAAGTGCACAATACCTTTAGTGGGGGACACCCTCAAAAGCACCTGATCCCCCGCTTCAAACTCCAAGTCTCGTCTCCTCACATTAGCATAGCTTTTCTGCCTGCTCTGAGCTACCAACAGATTCTGTCTCACCAAGGCCACGTGCTCAACGGTCCTCTGAATCCAATCCGGGCCCAAAACTGCCTTCTCACCCACTGCATCCCAACAAAGTGGTGATCTGCACTTCCGCCCATATAGAACCTTGAATGGTGTGGCTTTAATACTAGAATGGTAGCTATTGTTATAAGCAAACTCTGCTAATGGCAATTGATCCTCCCAACTATCTTTCCAAGACAAAACGCAAGACCACAACATGTCCTCCAAAGTCTGAATAGTGCGCTCTGACTGCCCATCTATCTGTAGGTGAAACGCTGTACTAAGACGAAGCCAAGTGCCTAGCGCACTCTGCAAACTCTCCCAAAACTTGGAGACAAACTTGGCGTCCCTGTTTGAAATAATGGTTTTTTGGTACACCATGCAACCTCATAATTTCACGCATGTAAATAGGAGCCAAATCGCTCCCTGAATTTATTGTGCAGATAGGAATAAAGTGCGCAGACTTGCTGAAACGGTCCACTATTACCCAAACTGCATCCTTCCCTCACGGCGAATGTGGTAACGCAACCACAAAGTCCATGGAGGTATCATCCCAAGGCCATTGAGGAACTTCTAGAGGCTGCAACAACCCTGTAGGACGCTTATGTTCTGATTTCACTTGCTGACAAACACCACAAGTAGCCACACAATTAGCGATATCCACCTTCATTCTTTCCCACCAGAAATTCTGTTTCAGATCACGATACATTTTTGTTTCACCAGGATGAATAGTGTACGGGGTGCGATGAGCCTCCCTCAAGACATCATCTTTGACCTCCGCCTTTTATGGAACACAAAGGCGACCCTTAAACCGCAAGGTACCAGAATCATCCATACTAAAATCTCCCTTGTTACCCTCATCTAGGCGCTTTTTGACATCTTACAGTAACCGATCACTCTGCTGTGCTTCCCGCACACGGTCCAGAATAGATGACTCAAAGATTAGCTGTGTCTCAACATGTGCCGTGCCCGCATAACAATAGGATATCCCCATGCGATCAAAATCAGCAGCGAGGCAATCTAGAGTAGCGAGAGTAGTCTTACGACTAAGAGCATCAACAACAACGTTTGCCTTGCTAGGATGGTACTGGATTGAGAGATCATAATCCTTAATCAGCCCCAACCACCAGCGCTGCCTTAAATTCAGATCCTTTTGCGTGAATATGTACTTAAGACTCTTGTGGTCCGTGAAAATATCGCAAGTCTCACCATACAAATAATGCCTCTAAAGTTTTAAGGCAAACCCCACCGCGGCTAGCTCTAAGTCATGGGTTGGGTAATTCTTCTCGTGCTTCTTCAGTTGCCTCGATGCATAAGCAATTACTTTACCTTCTTGCATGAGAACACAACCCAGCCCAACTTGGGAAGCATCGGAATAAACTGTGAAACGCTTCCCAGGCTCAGGAAGAGTAAGAACAGGAGCGGTCACTAGCTTTTCTTTCAAGGTATGGAAACTGTGTTCACATTCATCATCCCAACAAAATTTCACATCGTTTTGCGTGAGCCGGGACATAGGCCTGGCAATAATAGAGAAATCCTACACAAACCGCCGATAATACCCTGCCAAACCAAGGAAACTCCTCACTTCTTTGACGCTGGTCGGTCTCCCCCATTCTACCACTGTGGAAATCTTTCCTAGGTCAACAGATATTCCCTTATCATTTATGATATGCCCCAAGAATCCCACTTCTGACATCCAAAACTCACACTTTTTCAGTTTAGCATAAAACTTATTCTCTCTTAGGGTCTCCAATACAAGCCTTAGATGGCACCCATGATCTTCTTCGGTCTTTGAGTAGATCAAAATGTCATCAATAAAAACCACTACAAATTCATCTAGATACTCGTGCAACATCTTGTTCATTGTCTCCATAAAAGTAGTAGGGGCATTTGTTAGTCCAAAATACATAACCTTGAATTCAAAATATCCATACCTCATGGAGAACGTCGTCTTTTCAATGTCCTCCTTACGAACAGGTATCTGGATGTACCCAGACTGTAGATCAATCTTTGAGAATACTTTAGCTCCCCTTAACTGATCAAATAAATCCTCAATGCGAGGCAGTGGATACTTCTTCTTGATTGTTAACTAATTGAGGGCACGGTAATCAATACACATACGCCAGCTACCATCTTTCTTCTTTGTTATTCAAAACAGCGGGGAATCAAATGTTACCCTTGAAGACACGCGAGCTTGCTGAATCCCCCCGCGAAGTGATCCTTTCCTCTTCTTCTCCTCTCTCCCTCCACCTTTCTCCTTGGCCGACAGCGATGGGAGAGCACCACCAAGAGGGAGCAACGGAGTGCAATGAGGAGGGAATGTACTATAGCAGTACCGTAGCAGCGGTGGGGCAATGTAGCAGTACTGTAGTGGCAGCGGGGGGCACTGTAGCAGTGTGTGCTGCAGTGTGGGCTAGGGTTTCCCCCTCCTTTTATTAGTGGCCGGCCCCTCATGGGCCTCCTGGGCCAAGGCTCGAGGCCCAGGTTGCCAAAGAATTGCAGATTTCCCCTCCTCTAAAGTCTAATTTCTCTTTAGACTGCTTTCTTCATTAGAATAAATTGGCGTATTACAGAGAAGTAACCCACATCAATTTTAATTTAGAGTCTAACAATGATGTCTCCCAATCCAAGTGGTCGTCTGTAACCGTGGACACGGCTATTCGAATAGATTAATCCCTACAGGGGAGTAAAACTTTACCCACATGACTCGATCAGTCCGTAAGACTCCGAAAAAGGACACACTTTTTAAGGTGTTCTGGTCGAGGAGATCGAGACTCGGTATTGTTCAGTAAGATGACCCTATTTTGAACCACCCATGAGATTGAGTCCCACTTAGTATGAATTGCATATAGAAAATGCTAACAGGGCTCCCAAGTTGTATTGAAGATGCCAGTGTAATAAAACGAACAAGTGGGTGACCCCCAACTTGAATGTTAGTATGTGGGTAAACCCCAACATAAGAAAAGTGCTCACCCGCACATTATAGTATTACACTGGATTCCTACGAGCATAAGATCACAATAAATTATGCCCTCACACCACCCGTGGTTCAACCCAACAAGACCTTTCCCTTACTTGACTAAGCATGTGGAAGTACGAGGGTTACTTGGAATGATAGCCCAAAGTTCGGTCCTTAACTGTTTGGACAAGTCTACCGCGGTACTCGAATCTCGTGCACGAAGGCACCCACACTACTAGCCACTGGTCTAGACCAAAATCAGCTTAAATAGACAAATTTTAAACTCAACAACCAGATTCGAAGATCTAGACAAAAAGTATGTAACACCCCAGCCCAACTATGAGCCTAGAATGTCACTAAACTACTCTTTCATAAAAGTATCTAAATTACAACACCTTACAATAAAATTTCAGCAAGCACGCCTTTCATAAAATAGTTCACGGACCACAATATAAATATGGTAATGAAAATTTAAGGCATAAATCTAAATATCCACAAGGAGGAATTGGCTAACTCAATTACAAAGTAACTTTATCGTCACAAAGGTTGATCACAATCATAACAAAGGAATAAATAATAAGTTTTTCTCCAATTATTCAAAGGTGTAGCTTTTATTTGTAATAGTGATTCTCAAGTGTAGTACATTAATGTGACTACCCCTTTCTCATGCATGTCGCTTTCTCAGGGTGTACCTAAAAAAAACACAAACAACAAGTGTGAGTCCAAAACTCAGTAAAGTACAATCAAACAATAACTCAATTCTGATAAGCATTCTTTGATTAACAACAAAAACTTCTCACATTTAGTCATTCACAGTAATACCATTCAACTTTGACTACTATGCTATGCACATGCCACAAATGCACATTCATTTTCTCTTTGCATTTACCGGTAATACAGAGTATGTATCCGTCGATGCATATCCATGCCTATGCCTTCTAGCACAGGGACCATAAGCCCACAATCCACGAGTGTGGGGATCTCTTGCCCGTCTAATACATGACGGTTACGTCAAATATATCATTACTTGGCTACCACGTAGTCTAAGCCTCAAGGATGAATGTATGATGCAAATGAGTCTATGCACTTAATCAACATGAGTACATGGCAACTAGCAGCAATATCATGAATAAAAAAAATCATACTCGTAAATAATTATCAATTCATGAACACCATTCCGTATGAACTATCCACCAATTGTACTTGCCTCAACCGTGCGATGTATGATGACGAGAAGAGGCCACTTGCAATACCTCGTTTTCATTTAGGAAGATTTTGGTTCGAATGCGAATTTAAAATTCGCATTTTCGACGATTCGTCGATTCTTCTGGTTTTGGGCCTGGGCCTTTGGCCAGTAGGCCCAAGAGGAGGCCTTATGGGCCAAGGGGGGCTGACTTGGAGCCCAAAGGGGGGGGGCAGCCATGGGGCCCAAGCCCACCAAGTGGCCGGCCAAGAGAGGCCTTAAGGGGGGCGGCCAAAAACCCTAGCCCCCACTCTTCCACCTCCCCTCCCTTGCAGCCGCCACTTCTCCCTTCCCCTCCTCCTTGTGCGCCACCGCCAGCAGTGGTGCTGCCCCTCATCCACCCTATTGGTGCCGTCCCAAGGTCCCGGTGTTGCGCCCCCATCTCCTGGAGCTTCCCCTCGGTGCCGATCTCCTCGTTGCCGATCTCCCGCAAAGATTTGATTGGAGCCTCGCAAGGTTACTGATCAAGACGGCGGGGGACTTCACCACGTTTCATCCTTCATCTTCCTGGGTGCTCCAAGGGTAATGAGCGTCGATTATTGTCTTATGATTAATCGTAGAATTGAAACCGATTAGAATCGTTTGGATCAAAGTCGTTCTGCAGTAAGATCGAATCTGTCCAGTATGTTTCGCGGGCTGTTTCGACATCTTAGAGGCCGAATCAGAAGAGTTTATCTCCTAGAGATATCTAGATTAAGTTCTTAAATTTCTGTGGCCACCGAGTTCACTTGATTCCGACATTCGAGTCAAAAGTTATGACCGTTTTAGTATCTGCTGTCCAGATTTCTGACGAGATTAAACTGTTGTGTTAATTCGTAATTTATGAAATTGTAATTGGAAGAATCTGGGTTTTCTCCCAACTAGGTTATTGTAGGTAATTTGATAACCTTTCCAGATTGATAGATAATGATCAATTCGGAGTTAGAGATTAAAAGTTATGATCGTTTTATTACTGCTGTTTGTTCTTTTAGGCAGTTTCTGTTATGAAAGTTCAACCTTCTGTTAGCATACTTTTTTGGCCGAATTTGTTTATCTCGTCAGCTAGATTATTGTAGATTGGTCTGTTAAGAATCCACAGAAACTGGGCTCACCTCTTTTCGAGTTCCAGATCATGAGATATGTTAATTACCGTGCTGCTGTCCAGAGGCGGTTTAGGGCAGAATGCGCTGGCTTTCAGTTTAGAGTTTCTAGTTAAATATTGAATCACCGGGGAAGCGTTGTAGAACGTTATTCAGTAATGTCGTGTTCATCGTATCCTTATTTCAGTTATTTACTTGTTTAGACGGTGAAGCTTCGGGTTTAGGAGTATCACCTTTGTCTGCTAACGCCTCGCATCGCGGAAGGCAAGTACATTGCTTATCTTAATGATTGTGATTGATGAATGCTTTTATGATTATATTGTCAGTTCTTATGATTCAAGAGAAGTTGGATTGTCTATGGTCCTATGATTCATGATTGGAGATGATGATATTTAAGTTCATGTTCCTTCTATATGTGTGTTATCTCCATGAATAGAGAGCGCGTCTTTTCAATATACATATTTCATTGCATGCATTCATTATTCATGTTCCATCCACGGGAGTGGATTAAAAAGACCCATCAATTCCAAGATGGGTACGTAAGACCCACCATTCCAATGTGGGCCCCACTATTCCAATGTGGGCGTTTTGGGACACCCGTATGAAATGTTCTTCACACGGGACTTGGATCCCCGCATTTTTGTTAAGATGCGGGCTTAAGTGAACACCGACGGGTGTGTCACTAGCAATACTGGTATATGCATGTGTGTAGGCCCTCCATTCCATTCACTTTATTCATTCCATTCATTCAAATACTTGTTCTGTGATTTCTTCATATGATTCAATGATGTTGACTTGTTAATGTTTGTGGTATGTTCCATTTATTCACGGTACTTGCTGAGTCTTAGACTCATTCTTGCTTTGTTTGTTTGCTTTAGGTAATCACTGATGTTGGCTCATTTGGGAGGGAGTAGACACACACTACTCATTCACAGCATCCTATTCAAGTTCAAGATTATAAATTAGTTCTATCTTTCACTTATTATTGACGAACTGAAATAAATAAGTTTAGATGGAGAAGGAAAGATACCTTCTCCATAATACATTTGATTTATTATTGCTTGTGAACCTTGTTTAACGATGAACTGTAATAAATACATTTAAATGGTAAAGGAAGGATACCTTCTCCATGTTGGGTTGTTTTAATTATGCCTTTAGATGTCATATCATTCAGATTCTTCCGCAATGCGGCTGTATGTTAGAGTATTTAAGTGACATTTTGGCTTCCAGATAGCCAGGGTGTTACAGTTGGTATCAGAGCGGGCTTTAGGTCCGTGGTAATTAAGTTATTAAAATGACACACTGTGCACAGTAGGTGGGGTTGGGAAATTCATTGTTTCCGCATTTCCATTATTATGTTTCATTTGTTGAGCAATTGTTGAATTGCTTCTGTACTATCTTTCTTGTTGTTAATGTATGATATGATGTGATATCTTATATTTATGGATTTATTCTATGATTGTCATGAGATGATCCTATATATTTATAGCTAATTACATTGGTTACGCGCGTTGATAACGGATGTTAGGAAGTTGAGGACGTGGTTGTCACTCTGGGATTCACCAGGTTACACCACTGTTTGTGGTGTGTGGTTAGGGGAGTAGTTACCCCGAGTACCATAGTTTCAGGGTTGAGCGTGAGTTGCTTTAGAAAGTTATTCTCTTTCTTGATTTCTGAATTTGGCAAAATACTTATTCTGTGGTGGTTGATAAATTTCTCTTGGGATCGTGGTTCATGATAGTTGAATGGTTCCATTGGGTCTTTAATGGTTCTCTTAAACAATTATTGTTTTCCGACTGTTGAGTTGCTTTTACTACTTGCGATCTTCGTCAGTTGGCAATATTGATATTTCCTTGGTTGTTCCTTCTTTCTCACTGGAAAAGAATGAATCATTTATTCGTTTGATAGTTTGGGTAATGAGAGTTTTTTTTTGTTGCAAGTTTGTTAACATGAGAAAGCTTTGGCTCTATGTATTTTTTTTGGATTATTCCGAGTGTTGAAGTTTAATGCATCTCTTTTCTGATGGAAATTGTTAAAATCCTTTTGCGATGCCTTGTTATGGTTAAGTTAGAGTTGGTGATCAAATAACTTGATATGGTATGGGTATCAAGTGAGTCATGGGTGTGGTGCATAATTGATATTACTTAGTAACCTTGGAGGAGAAATTGATTAAATTGATGTTGTCTTCTACTAGTTTTTGATGAACTGTATATATGAGTAGTGACTGAGAGTATGTCCATACCTATTTGGAGTCAAAAGAGATATTAAGAAGTATGGAACATTGACGAATTAGTCTGGTCATTAAAATTGTTTAGGTTGCTAAACTTGTTGGGTTCTTTGGTTCCAATGGATTAATTTAAATGTGTGGAAAGGGAAACTAGAGGAAATGCTAGATTTACATATTCCTTAGTATGATTAATTATTGGAATTGTGTACAACCGGTTGAAGGGGTTGAATATCGGTGGATCTAGAATTTATGGGAGGAGTTCTATGTAGTTCTTCTATATAGAATGACGTGATGAATTTGGTTGTAGTGTGGTTGAGACTTTTAATCGATAGAAGATTTCGATTTTTGAAGTTTAAGTGTATTTTTTGCCGAAATCCAAATATGAGGAGGAACAGTTGAATATGTGTTTATAAATATCCATGTGATTTGGGAAGGAAAGTAGGTAGCAACTAGATTTCATAATGAAGCCAGTTGATAACAACAATGGTTGGAGTATAACTGTTGTGTGATGAAGTTTGATGTTGAGCATCACTAAAAGCTGAACTGATAGGATATAACAGGGGGCTTATGCCCATACGATTGTGAAATCATCGGATGATAATGTGTCCTTGATGAAAGGGTTTTGGTAGGACCTCTTCAATTGTGTAGTAGACCCCTTCTAAACTTAAGAGGTTGATGTAGTGAGGTTGTATGGTTTTGGTATACTCTCGGTTTGAAGATGAGATGAAAAGGTAGTATGAAACAATTTGGTGGAACTTTGGGGCTTTCTAATGGAATAGTTGATGTTAAAGATTCGTGTTCAGAGTGTGTTATTCTTGATGTTAGTAAGATTATCTGCAAGAGATTGTGACTTGTGTGTGTGGTGATCATTCTTTTAGAAATAAAGTAATTTGATTGTCTTTCGTAATTTGGATTTAGTAAAAGTGTTTCGAGTTTTGCGTTTATGGTCATTTGGACCTCTTGAGTTATGTGGTGATTGAGTTGCTTTGAGCAAAGTGACATGTTGAAAGATTTTATTGATTCTTGGGGTGATTCCTGTGATTTGGTTTAAGAGCTTATCTCGTTTAAGCTGGCAAAGTGATGTAGTAATCTCAGAAAATATCTTTCCTTGTTAAAAGAAGGAGTGAAGTATAAGTATTTGAGATTTAAGTCCCGTTTCGCATCTTGCAGTCGATTTGAGTGTGCTTAAACCTTATGCATTTGTTCCATAAGAGTTTATCTTTTTGCAAAGGCAGTACCTTCTTCTTAACTGGGGTTTGATCTTTCCTTCGTGCGGGACTTGTGCCCTCAACTGTTGACTTTCCCTTTTGTTGTCCGAGTTCCTTGCCAAACTGATTATTCCCCTAGGTCATCTGTTCACTGTGAGTGGTAAAGGTTTTTCTATGTGGTGAAAATTGTTTTCATTTGTTTTCTTCTGAGAAAGGATTCATCGATTAGTTTCACAGGGGTCTTTCGAAGTGTTTATTCAATGTGATTGTGAGACCTTGGGTTGTAAGTTATTCGAGGAGCGTTGAAAGATGAACTGTTTTCGTGTATAATTCTTGGAGAGAATTTTATTTATACAGAATGTTTGCCCTTGAGGCTAAACTGATTGCATTATTGCAACCATTAGAACCTATGGGGATTTGTGACCCAAGATCCTTTGTTCAATTCGGGTGGAACATTAGAAGTTTCGAAAGGATAGAGACCTTGATCAATGTATTAGAGTGTCGCGATGGAGTACCTTGCACGGTTGTGCAGATGAAATATGATGGTGTTGTAATGAAAGTAATATTAGCGAAGTAAACTGATCGTTAAAGTGATTAATGAGATAACCGAGATTGTTGGATTATTGCCATGAATGACTTGGACTTAGTAAGTAACTCTCTAAGAGTTAGAATCTTTATAAAGATGATTGGGTTGAGGAAATGTTTTTGTGTTGATGTTAATGCGCGAGTATGTTTGGATTGTGAGAATTTTAGGGGTTTAATCTGAGGTTTTCCCTATTTTCTATATGAGAAGTTCGTTGTAGGAGTCTTGGAGTTTAAAATTTGGGCTTCGCATTTTTATGCTAGGACCTTGGTCGCCCAATGGGTGTAGAGGAAGTAGAAAAAAGGGTGGATTCCGAACAGTGGGGTGATGATTGATAGAACCCTTTGATGAAAAATATGAATGTATGTGCTGAGGATTCCGAGTTGTTTACTCTTAAAAGATTGAGGTGATGTGATTTCATGTGAGATCTATTTTGAGATGCATTGGAAGTCAATTGTCAAATTAATTCTATCAGTAGAGGAGTTTTTGAGAGAAAGTTTCTGTGGAGTCGATAGAGCCTCTATACAGAGGTGTGGATGATGTATTTCGACTTGAGCATAGCGTTGAGAATGCCAAGTTAAGAGAGATGAGTTAGTGTGTTATGCGATGAATTAGAATTCCAGAGTTTGAGAGAAATTTTATTCCTAAAAGAGAAACTGAGAAATTGATGCTTCCTCAAGTAGTGACACGTTTTCTTTGATTCTCGTTTGAGTTTTGTGCTGTTCACCATTGTCTTTCGCAAGTTGAGCTCGGCATTTATGTTGGCATGTGTGATTCTTTCCAGTTCAGATGGAATAAAAGAAATATTTAATTTGGGCATTCGAGTGGTTTCTCCTTTGGATTTCGTAACGTTTATTCGCAAACTGCCATTTGGAAAGTGGAAAGGTTTTCGTGATGAAATTCCGATTTCTGGATTTGACTCTTTAGTACCGAGCTGGTAACGCATAGTTGCGATGTGAATCTTTCTTATTCAGATGGGTTTTGTCGGTAAAAGGGTTGCTTAAAGAGAGTTCGGTTGTGCGTTCTGGTTAATGGAGGTGATCCATGTTTCAGTGAAGAGTTCAATTGAGAGGTGGAACAAGAGTTCCGTGTTCTGTGTGCATGTCGTGTGGTTCGGTATCAATGGGAAGGTTAACCCAAGGTATGTTCGGTTGTTTTCGAAAGTTGGCATATCTCTAGGACGGTCTCGGGTCCATACGCGGTGTACGTAACATTTGGCATGGTCGGTGCCGAATGAGTACTTGTGAGAACTAAAGTTTGAGTATTCGTTAACAACGTTGACCACCGAGAAGATCATACCTTCGAGTCTTGTCCAATGAGTGTACCTGGAGATGTAGGGTTGAGTGTTAGGACTTACGTCTTTTCACGTCTTTGTGTTGTGGTCCTCAGTCCGAGAGAGGGGTCACTTGGGAGTTGAAGATTCGCTTGTGTGAGCGTTATCCGGATTTGTTCGCAACGAGTATCCGTTTACCGTTGTTAATTTTCAGTCATCGTTTTCTCTCGTGCAGATCGGCGTTTAGATTCGGGGTCGAATCCTGTTAAGGGGGGTAGAATGTAATACCTCGTTTTCGTTTAGGAAGATTTCGGTTCGAATGCGAATTTAAAATTCGCATTTTCGACGATTGGTCGATTCTTCTGGTTTTGGGCCTGGGCCTTTGGCCAGCAGGCCCAAGTGGGCCAAGGGGGGCTGACTTGGAGCCCAAAGGGGGGGGGGCAGCCGTGAGGCCCAAGCCCAACAAGTGGCTGGCCAAGAGAGGCCTTAAGGGGGGGCGGCCAAAAACCCTCGCCCCCACTCTTCCACCTCCCCTCCCTTGTAGCCGCCACTTCTCCCTTCCCCTCCTCCTTGTGTGCCACCTCCAGCAGTGGTGCCGCCCCTCATCCACCCTATTGGTGCTGTCCCAAGGTCCCGGTGTTGCGCCCCCATCTCCTGGAGCTTCCCCTCGGTGCCGATCTCCTCGTTGCCGGTCTCCCGCGAAGATTTGATTGGAGCCTCGCAAGGTTGCTGATCAAGACGGCGGGGGACTTCACCACGGTTCATCCTTCATCTTCCTGGGTGCTCCAAGGGTAACGAGCGTCGATTATTGTCTTATGATTAATCGTAGAATTGAAACCGATTAGAATTGTTTGGATCAAAGTTGTTCTGCAGTAAGATCGAATCTGTCCAGTATGTTGCGCGGGCTGTTTCGACATCTTAGATGCCGAATCAGAAGAGTTGATCTCCTAGAGATATCTAGATTAAGTTATTAACTTTCTGTGGCCACCGAGTTCACTTGATTCCGACGTTCGAGTCAAAAGTTATGACCGTTTTAGTATCTGCTGTCCAGATTTCTGACGAGATTAAACTGTTGTGTTAATTCGTTATTTATGAAATTGTAATTTGAAGAATCTGGGTTTTCTCCCAACCAGGTTATTGTAGGTAATTTGATAAACTTTCCAGATTGATAGAGAATGATCAATTTGGAGTTATAGATTAAAAGTTATGATTGTTTTATTACTGCTGTTTGTTCTTTTAGGCAGTTTCTGTTCTGAAAGTTCAACCTGCTGTTAGCATACTTTTTTGGCCGAATTTGTTTATCTCGTCAGCTAGAGTATTGTAGATTGGTCAGTTAAGAATCCACAGAAACTAGGATCACCTCTTTTCGAGTTCCAGATCATGAGATATGTTAATTACCGTGCTGCTGTCCAGAGGCGGTTTAGGGCAGAATGCGCTGGCTTTCAGTTTAGAGTTTCTAGTTAAATATTGAATCGCCGGGGAAGCGTTGTAGAACGTTATTCAGTAATGTCGTGTTCATCGTATCCTTATTTCAGTTATTTACTTGTTTAGGCGGTGAAGCTTCGGGTTTAGGAGTATCACCTTTGTCTGCTAACGCGTCGCATCGCGGTAGGCAAGTACATTGCTTATCTTAATGATTGTGATTGATGAATGCTTTTATGATTATACTGTCAGTTCTTATGATTCAAGAGAAGTTGGATTGTCTATGGTCTTTCATATGTGTTGAATTCATGATTGGAGATGATGATATTTAAGTTCATGTTCCTTCTATATGTGTGTTATCTCTATGAATAGAGAGCGCGTCTTTTCAATATACATATTCTATTCCATGCATTCATTATTCATGTTCCATCCACGGGAGTGGATTAAAAAGACCCATCAATTCCAGGATGGGTACGTAAGACCGACCATTCCAATGTGGGCCCCACTATTCCAATGTGGGCGTTTTGGGACACCCGTATGAAATGTTCTTCACACGGGACTTGGATCCCCGCATTGTTTTTAAGATGCGGGCTTAAGTGAACACCGACGGGTGTGTCACTAGCAATACCGGTATATGCATCTGTGTAGTCTCTCCATTCCATTCACTTCATTCATTCCATTCATTCAAATACTTGTTCTGTGATTTCTTCATATGATTCAATGATGTTGACTTGTTAATGTTTGTGGTATGTTCCATTTATTCACTGTACTTGCTGAGTCTTGGACTTATTCTTGCGTTGTTTATTTTTTTAGGTAATCATTGATGTTGGCTCATTTGGGAGGGAGTAGACACGCACTACTCATTCACAACATCCTATTCAAGTTCAAGATTATAAATTAGTTCTATCTTTCACTTATTATTGATGAACTGAAATAAATACGTTTAGATGGAGAAGGAAAGATACCTTCTCCATGATACGTTTGATTTATTATTGCTTGTGAACCTTGTTTAACGATGAACTGTAATAAATACATTTAAATGGTGAAGGAAGGATACCTTCTCCATGTTGGGTTGTTTTAATTATGCCTTTAGATGTTATATCATTCAGATTCTTCCGCAATGCAGCTGTATGTTAGAGTATTTAAGTGACATCTTGGCTCACACTGCCACCCGAGCATGTCATAAACAAACTAAGGATACCATCTAGGAGCATACAACATTACAAAAATATAAATAACTATCAATGCTCCTAAGCGCAACCCAAAATGCCATTCCTCCCTGAACACCGTTCTATCCCAAAACAGAATAGTCACCTTGCAAAAATCATATCTACCACTCTAATTATCCAACAAATTCCTTATAGGACTTTCTAGAAAGCTTAAAGAATTACATAAAATAATCCTTTTGGTCAGATTTCCTAATTCGATCAATAACTATTTTTAATTTACAGATTTCTACAACTGCTAGAATCTGATAGACATTCTGGACAGCAAGATTAAAATAATAATAACTTTTATTATGTTAATCCAAAAAATGCGTTCTCGGACTTTCTGGAAATATTGCAGAATTATGTAAAATAATACTTTTGGTTGAATTCTCTAATTAAACAGTTAACTATTTTTAATAAATCGATCACTATAATCTTCCAGAGTCCTGATAGAACCTCTAGACAGTAGTAGTGTAAACATCATAACTCGAGATCTATTCATCCAAACACTGTGAGCAAAGACTTTATGGAAAGCTATTGACGTTACCCACAAATCTCTTGAGGTGACATTCTTAGATTCCACACTAAAAATACCCAAAACTACAGAACAATAGAAACTACAGATTACCAACCCACTAACAGTTCCGACCGAACAACGAACTAATAATCAAAACGGAGAAGAAACGAATTGTCACCCTTGAAGACTGGGATGTGGGCCGTTGAAATTCTCTGCGAGATCAACCCCGTCTTTTTTCCTTCTTCCCTTTCCTCCTTTCTTCCTCTCCCTTCCTCCCTCTTCTTGCTTGGCCAGCAGCAACAGTTGGGACAACAACTAGGGCAGCAATGGGGGTGGCGCAAGGAGGGGAGGGGGTTGCTGCTATAGGGGAGGAGGCGTAGGGAGGAAGGGGGTGGCGGTTGCCAAGGGGGAGGCGCAAGTAGGGGGTGAGGGATTAGGGTATACCCACCCTTTTGGTTGGCTGCCCCTGTTGGGCCAAACACCCTGGGCCGAAAGCCCACAGTCTAGGTTCTCTGACTTACGCACAAATCCCCCAAAACTCTTGTTAAAAACATTTTGTAAATAAATCCCCCCTCACTAACACTTTTCTCTCCTAATTAAATTCAGGATATTACATGCTACCCCCTTAAACAGAATTCGACGTCAAATTCTACTTGCCACTCTACTCGAAAGAACAATCACAACTGAAAATAAACAACAGCTAATACGTACCCGACGTGATCAACTTTGGATATTGCTCGCTCATGTGAGAGTCCAACTCTCAAGTTGTCTCTCTCAGACTGAAGCGACCATAGCTCCTTGACGTAAACCAACGTCTGCCTCAACACTCGTCTCGACTTTTCCAGATACACTCATCGGACGAGACTCGAAGGTAAGATCATACTTGATGGTCAACGACTCTAAAGAAAACTCAATCTCCGGATCTCCCAGGTATTCACTCGGTACTAGAACATACCAAACATTGTGTACTGGGCCCAAGACGGTCCTAGCGATACGCCAACTTTTGAATCCCCACAACTATCGAAAACAACTCAATATACCTTGGGCCAATTTCCCCTTGGTGCCAAACCACACAACATGCGCATAGCACACGAAACTCTTGTTCTACCTCTCAATCGATCTCTTCACCTTAACAAAGATCACCTCTTTTAACGAGAGACACACAACAGAATTCGCTTTAAACAAACTCTATTACAAACAGAGCCAACTGAAAATAAGGATTCTCGTCGCAATCACACATTAACAACTCCCCACCAAAAGAGTCAAATCCAAAATCGAAGGATCATCATGAAAACCTTTCCACTTTTCAATTAGACAGTTTGCAAATAAACACCACGTAAGCCAAATGAGAAATCACTCGAATGCCCAATTCAATCATTTCCTTTATTTTTTTTCTAAACCAGAAAAAACAGAAAGAATCACACATCTGAACATAAAACCAACTCAAATTGCAAACGACCTCTTTCATAAACACACAGCTCAAACAAGAATCAAGAGAGTATTTCACTACCCGAGAAAACATTCTTTTCTCAATTTTTTTTTTCAGTTTTTTCTTTTTAGGAATAAACTTTCTCTCAAATCATGGGATTCCAAATCTTCACACTAACTCATTTTTCTTAAATTAGCAACCACAACGCTATGCTCAAACCAAAAACAAGAACAACATTCATCCATAGGAACTCTTCTAGACCACAAAAAGATAATCTAGTTCACTCCTCTACCAAAAGAATTATTTTGATAAATGATTCCCAACACCTCGATAAAGATTCTCACCCACAATCACATCACCTCAATCCTTTAAGGATAATCAACTTGAAATTCTTAGCGCACACACTCATTTTCTGCACCCAAAGGAGAAATCAATGATCATCACATTGTTCGTAATCGACTTTTATTCTACTACTTCTACACATAATCATTGGGCAACTAAGGTTCTAGCATAGAACACCAAACCCAATTTCCATCTCCAAGACTCCTATAAATGTATTTGGTGTAACTGTTACGAAAACTCTAAAATCTGGTGACTGAAATTCCCACAATCCAAACATACTCAATCATTACTTCAACATGTAAACATATTCTCGACCAAATTATCTTTATAAAGATTCTAACTCCCAGAGGGTTACTCACTGACGCCAAGTCATACCTGATAATAACTCAACAATCTTTACTATCTCATTAATTGCCATAACAATTAGATTACTTGGCTAGTCTCACTCTCATTAAACTACCCCGTCATAAATCACCTACATAACCTCGCAAAATTACCCAATCATAATACTCTAATAAATTGATCAAGATTTCCATACTTTTGATAATCCCAACATTCCAACATGAACGAATGTTCTTGGATTATACTTCTTTAACACCCCAGCCCAACATTGAGCCTGAAATGTTACTAAACTACCTTAACAAACTATTTCACATCCACTTACAATAAAATTTTAGCAAGATACTCATTAACAATTAATCTAGCGGTAAAACAAGATATCAACTACAACCTACACATAGCCAAACTAATAAACACCATGGATAGAATACTAGAGGTCTAATAGATTATCTGGTACTTACTCATTAACTAACCAGTCATAACAAATTATTCTATTGTAACGAAGTACAAGATTTCTCATTAACTATAATATTATTATTTTTCCTAACCTTCGGCGGAGTTTCTCTTGAAACACTGACCAATGAAGGTTTTCAAAGCAATCTAACAAGTATGAGAAAGATAGTTTCTCTTGAAACACTGACCAATGAAGGTTTTCAAAGCAATCTAACAAGTATGAGAAAGATAACCATTTAGTGAAAATTCAAACATAACTTTATGTACCACATGAAAGAAACGACTATCTCTATTACAACGGGAAACATTCCACCGTGAAGGATGGACACAACCACAAGATAACAGTCAATAATAAGTATGCTCCAATTAAACAAAAGTGGCGATTTATTTGTCATGGTGAAAGTTATGAGAAGTACATCAAAGATTCTATTCCATTCCCATGCATGCTGCTTCCTCAAGAAGTACCTAAAAAACATAAACAACGAGCGTGAGTCCAAGACTTAGCAATTATAAGTAAAATAGCCTATAAGTAAAACAGCCATACACAAGGATCATATCACCAACGGTTCATTCTCATTATAAAAAACATGCAATTCAATTGCCATGAGTGCAATGCAATGTAAATCATGCACAACTTCACTTCTGCTTATACCGGTATAGCGGAGTGTAACACCCGTCGGTGTTCACTCATGCCCGCATTCTTTAAATGCAGGGACCCAAAGCTCGTCCTTTTTTAGACGGCGACCTCATTGCCCATATCATACATATGGGGACCTCAAGCCCACTCCTGTGGGTACATCATACCAACATGCATGCGTAATATGAAATGACATGCGCAATCCACAATATCTTATCATAAGCATTATCAACTAGTGAACAATATGTAAGCAATATGAAATAAACATTCTCAGCCACATAGTATCGCCCTAAAATTGTACTTGCCTCAACCGTGTGATGGATGACGACGAGTACAGGGATCTAACCCTAGTTTCACACCACCACCTAGTATTCGTAAAACATACTAAGAATACCATCTAGAAGCACACAACAATGCAATAAAAGTAAATAGACTAATCCGCTCCTAATCACAACCCAAAACGATATCGTGCCTTCCTGAACGCCATTCTGTCCAAAAACAGAACAGTCACATTAGAATATTCATAACTTTTGATCTAAAGTTCCAACAAACATGAACTCAGACTTCCTAGAATCTAAACACATATACCCACAAAATTCTGAGGAGATCGAAAGTTCATATTATTTCGTTTAAACCCTTGTTTTTAATTCTGAAGATAGACTTGTCATCTTCGGTATTATCAACTTAGAACTTCCATAATTTTTAATTGGTACATCCAAAAAAAGTGATCTAAGACATTCTGGAATCCCAAAGAAATATCTACCTTAAAAAATTTAATCTAATTTTTCTACTCTGCCACAAACTTTGCTAACTCAATATTTTTCACGATTGTCTCCAACAGAAAGACAGAACTAAATCGCATAGTTCAACATTTAATAACTCCTATTATACTTGTCCAAAAAAATGTGATCTTGGGCTATCTGGAATCATTATAAAGTTATCTATCTAATTCATGCAGACCAAAAGTCCAAATTCGTCCATTTTCAAATTTTAATTTGCATAACTATGTTCGCTGCCTAAAACCCAAAGACTGAACAGGCACTCGGATTGTAAAAATCATAACTAATTATCCACATATCCAAATTTCATGATCGAATACTCTATGGTAAGAGCAAACAAAGATCTACAATACTCTAGGAGACGTTTTCCCCATATTTTAGGATTACAGTACTCTAAATTGCAGTGCAATTGAACTGGCAGAATGACGATCTACCAACAGATTCTACCGATCTACTAAGTAGATCCTACCGATTGCTAAAGAGAAAAGAGGTAAAAGAATTGTCACCCTTGGAGATCAAAATGATGAATGCAAAACCCAGCAATCCCCTCCCCTTCTTCCTCTCTTCCTCCCCCCTTCCTTTCTCTTCCTCCTTGCCCTTCCTTCTTTCTTTTCTTCTCCCATCCTTCTTCTCACTACGTTTCACTTGGACTACACAGAAAATCCCAGAAATATCACTTGCGACAGCAATGGAGCTTTGCATTAATCTCTCTCTCTCTCTCTCTCTCTCTGTGCAGCATGCAAAAGTTGCATGTAGCCTTGCAGGAATCTCCATGCTAGTACTTGCAGAAATCAATAGCATGTAGTGGCAATAGGGCAGCAGGTGCGCAGGGCAGAGGAGCTGAATGGTGCACAGGAGGCAGCGCTGGGGTGTTGGCAGTGCAAGAAAATTGGCGGCTGGAGGGGGCAAAGGGGAAGAGGTTAGGGTTAAAGCTGCCCCCTTTGGGCCTTGGTGCTGTGGGCCAAGAGTCCATAGCCCAGGTTTTAAAGAAATTTTAGAGAAACCCTTTTTACTATTTTTGTTTTCTCTTTAACGCATTTTGGAGTATTACATTCTATTTTATTTCCCTTAATTCTCTATCAATTTTTATTGCACTCTTGAAAGAAGGACGGGGTATTACAACTTCGCTATAGGTTCCACTAGTTGTAACACTAATTAGTTTTATTTCAACGACAATCATTCCATTTAAATCAAATTCTCTCCAAGAGTTATAGGTCAAAACCAATTCACTTTCTACTGCTCTTCAAATAGCTTGGTTCCCAAAATCTAACCACTATCAATATTTGGTTCACCCTCTCAGTTCGCCCTCCTGTTTGTGGGTGGTATGCGGTGCTAAAAGATAGGTTTGTCCCGATTGCTCGGTGTAGGCATCTCCAGAAGTATGATGTAAATCGAGAGTCTCGATCTGAAACAATAACCTTGGGTACACCGTGGAGGAAAACAATTCTTGAAATATATAGCTCCGCTAACTTGCTCCTTATGTAGGTAGTTTTGATGGGAATGAAATGGGCAATGTTCGTCAAATGATCCACAATCACCCATATGGCATCAAACCCATTTTGAGTCTTTGGAAGACCAGTGACAAAGTGCATCTCGACTTCCTCCCACTTCCACTTGGAGTGTACCTGCTGGTTTTAAGTGCTCGGCTTTAACCCTTTGGCAAATATCACACTCGACAACGTACCATGCTATTTGCCGCTTCATTCGGCTCCACCATAGCCTCTTTTTCAGATCTTGATACATCTTGGTACTCCCGGGGTGTATGGAGAACTGAGAGTTGTGAGCTTCCTTGAGGATTAATTCTTTCAACTTACGGTCAAATGGCACTACCAAGCGGTTCTCGAACCACAGGGTGCCTTGCGTGTCTTCAGTAAAACATTTGGCCTTGTCAACTTCATATCCTCCCGGATTCAAGCCACCTCCAAATCCATTTTTTGAGCCTCCTTAATCTGGTCTTCTAATGTGAATTTCACATTTAGGGCAGCAAGAGATCCTTCTTCAACCATCTCGAGGTTCAGCCGCTGCAATTCAGCGCACAAACCTTCCGAAGTAGGTGTTACCAACAAGCAATTGCATTGAGATTTTCTGCTCAACACGTCAGCCACTACGTTGGCTTTCCCCAGCTGATAATGGAGTCCCATATTGTAGTCCTTGATCAGCTCAAGCAACCTTATTTGCCTCAGGTTTAGATCGGTTTAAGTGAAAATATATTTGAGGCTCTTATGATCGGTATAGATCTCGCAACGATTACCAGTGAGGTAATGTCGTCAAATTTTTAGAGCATGAACTATGTCTGCCAGCTCCAAGTCGTGCGTGGGATTATTCACTTCGTGAGGTCTCAATTATCTCGACGCATATGCCACCACTGAGCCCTCTTGCATAAGTACACAACCGAGCCCATGGTGAAAGCATCGCAGCATACGTCGAAGCTTTTGTGAATATCTAACAGAGTGAGCACGAGAGCTTTGGACAGGGTTCTTTCAAATTTTGAAAGCTTTCTTCACACTCCGTTGACCATTCGAACTTCTTCTTCTTCTTCAATAGCTGGGTCATTGGCCTCGCAATTTTGGAGAAGTTCTTGATGAACCGGTGGTAGTAGCTCGCAAGTCCAAGAAAGCTTCTAATGTCGGTGATGCTTTTGGGCTGCCCCCAATTTAGTACATCTTGTACTTTGCTTGGGTCATGTGGTAGGTCAGTAGTGACACCACCTTTGGATACCACATGACCCAAAAAGATGACTTCCCAGAGCCAAAATTCGCACTTGCTGAATTTTGCGTAATGTTGATGCTTGCGGAGTTTTTCCAACACAGACCTCAAGTGCTTCTCGTGCTCTTCATCAGATTTGGAGTAGATGAGTATGTTGTTAATAAACACAACAATGAACTTGTCCAGATACTCTATGAAAATCGAATTCATGAGGCTCAAGAAATAGGCTAGTGCATTCGTCAAGTCGAAGGACATGACGGTGTACTCGTATAAACCGTAGCGAGTGGAGAATGTAGTCTTCGGGATGTCCTCAGTTTTGACCATGATCTGATGGTAGCCTAGTCGCAAGTCAATCTTGGAGAATACCTGGGCTCCAGTCAGATGGTCAAACAAATTATGATTTCGGGGAAGTGGATATTTGTTTTTGACCATGACTTCGTTTAACAGATGGTAGTCAACACACATCCGCAAACTCTTGTCTTTCTTCTTGATGAACAATGCCAGGTATCCCCAAGGTGAGAAGCTCGGTCGGATAAATCCCTTGTCTTGCAACTCCTTGAGTTGTTCCTTCAATTCTATCAACTCTTTGGAAGGCATCCAATACGGCTGCTTTAAGATTGGTGTGGTACCGGGTGGATGCTCGATCACGAACTCAACTTCGTGATCCGAGGGCATGCCTAGGAGTTCCTCGGGAAAGACAACTGGGTACTCACGAACCACTGGCACCTCCTCCAATTCGGGAGTGGTACCAACTTCCAGAGCATAGAGATGAGAACCGACAATTCTTGGCGTGAAAACGACTTGATCGCCATCTTCACTTATGACAGAAATTGACAGCTGTGCACAACTAATTTGCCCCTGATTTTTGGACAGACAATACATCCCCAAAATGACATCCATCCCCTATGAATTTATCACTATCAGATTCACCAAAAATCTTGCCCCTGAATTTCCACTTTTACCTCCCGGCAAATTTGATCGGTTCGCAAAACCGATCCCGGTGACTGTATGAGGTGCTCTGGCTGAAGTGTATGCATGTCAAACGGATGATGTGTAGCAAAACACTTCTTGATAAAAGAATGTGATGCTCTTGAATCAAACAAGACAACAGCTGGACGGGAATTAACAAGGAGCGTACCCAAGACGATGACGTCCAATGCATCGATTGCCACCTCGGCAGTGATGTGGTTCACTTGGCCACGTGCCGGAGCTTGAGCGGGCTTGGCTGCCATCTTCGGGGGTGCTGCGGTTTGCGCGGGAGCTAGAGATGAGTGGATGCAGGATATGCCACATGCTCTCTCCAAACACCGGTCTGCATAGTGCTTGGGACGACCGCAATGGAAGCAAGTCACATTCGAGGTGAAGTTGCTGCGGTTCGGGGGCTCATTTCCATCACTTCTTTGCTGCATATTTGGTGGTGGAGGGCGAGGCATGAATGTTGGTGGCCTTGGTGGTGCTGGAGCTTGGAACCGAGGGGGGTTGGGCTGCCAAGTGCGCGGCCTCGCAAAACCGCCACTTGCTAAAATCTGCGTGGCCCTTTTTCGCGTACACGACTCCTCTAATGCCTGACTCTTGCTTTCCACCACGATGGCCTTCTTGACTAGGTGCTGGAAGTTGCAGAAGTCAAGCACGGCAAGTGCTAGCTGCATCTCTTCTGTCAAGCTGTTCATGAACCGGCTCCGCCGGCGGGCGTCGGTGGAAACATCTGCAATACCCCGAAAATATTCGAAAGAATATTCGGGAGAGAATAATTAAATTAGGAGAAGGACTAAATAGAAAATAGTTATTTAAGTAGTTAAAGAGGGGTTTTACAGCGAAATTTGGACAAGCTGGGCCGGGGCCTCAGGCCCATTGGTATTTGGCCCAAAAGTGGGAGGTGGTGGCCAGCCATAAGGGGGGAATTTAGCCAAAGTGGCCCATGGCCCATGAGGAAAGCAGCCACCAACAAAAGGATGAGGGAGAAACCCTAGGGTTGCTACAGTAATCTCGTGCTACAGTGCCACCGCCGTACTGTAGCACTGTAGCACGCCCTCCCAATTGATGCCGCCTCCCCCTCCATGCCATCCTCCTTGGCCAAGCCATGTCGCCCCTTGCTGCCGGCCAAGGAAGAAGGGAAGAGGAAGGAAGAGGAAGAAGGAGAGAAGGGGAGAAGAGGGAAAGGAGGGGGGACCACCAGCGGGTGTTCATGATCTTCGGCAGCTCGTCGTAGGTAACCTTCGCTCCCCATGGATTAGATGTTTAATTAGTTGTTTAGCAATGTCGGTTGTTTAGATCCCTTTCTGTCCTGTAGATTGAACGATGGTTTTGATGTCTTTAGATGCAGAATCTGTGGATCCCATCTCTTAGAGATATTTAGGTTGTGTCCTTAGCTTTCCGTGGCCGCCAAGAACACCCAAATCCGATTAACGATTAGCGAGTTATGATTTTTCTAGTGTCGCTGTCCTGATAATCTGTCAGCATTTTGATAGTTTGTAGAAAACTGGGTTAATACATTAGTTAAAGAAGGAATTAGAGGATCTTGATATAACGAAAAATGTAGGTAATTTCCATACCTTTCCAGAAAGCTAAAGAACGCAGGATTTGGGCACTCGTAGAAAAAGTTATGGTGATTTTAGTGTTCTGTCCAGAGAACCCGACGTGAAAATTGATACCTTTTAAATTGGCTTGGTAGGGGCTTTGGATGTCAGAATCAGAAGGGACCCTCAACTAGGTTTAGTTGGGGAATCTAATTACCTTTCCATAAAGTCCTAGAACACCTTATTTGGACCCATGTAGTGAAAGTTATGATTTTTAGAAGTGGACTGACCACAGAGGGGACAGATCGATCGTTAGAAGTGGGACGTTTGGAAGACGTTTGAGAGTTTGATTTTTTCGTTTGAGCTATTAATTATGTCTTGGGTCCAGTATGGTTGTATTAGCTTGGTTCATAATTATGTTCAGGTGGGGGATTGGTCCCAGGGGCAGTGTCCTCTTCGCGTCTACCGTCTCCGCACGGTTGAGGCAACTATCCTGTTTATTACTTTCGGTTTTCTGTTCAAAAAAAATTTATGATCCTGTTGCCATTCCAAATAGTGAAATTGCCCTATCGCCATTTGGAATGGCGGCACTAAGGATCTCTATCGCCAATAGAATAGTAGAGCTACCATTTCAAATGGTGACAAAGCAATTTTGCTATTTGGAACGACAACAATAGCCTATTTCAGTATTTTTTTTATTTATTTTTTGTAATTCTTTATTAAAATAATATTATTGTGATTTTTCACTCCTTATTTTCTCTTCGCCATCACCCATGGTGGTGTCACCGCTACCACAACTAGATGCGCCGCTGCAGCCGCCGCCCCTCTGAGCGGACATCCTCGTGGAGATCTTGTGCCGTGTCGGTGGCGTTGTCGCCATTATCCGCTCTGCAGCCTCCTGCAAAGCGTGGTGAGGCCTCATCCAATAACCATCCTTCCTCTCCCACCTCAACCATCGTTACGCCGGGGCCTTCGCCGCCCTTCCCTCCTTGGGTTCTTCTTCTCGGATACCTCCCATAAGCTCCCTCGCCTCTGCCTCTACCATCGTCGCCCCATGCGCTTCCTCCTCCTCAGCCCCTCATCGATGTAGTCACCTATCCTCCACCTGTCCCACTTCTTGCTGAGCGTGGGCGGCCTCGGCGGCTTCGCCCCCATTGTAGTCAAACTGCCTTCGACTAGGTAGTCGGAACCCTTCGACCAGTCGCACCTCCACGACCAGGGTGTAGTAGAAACCTTCTGTGACCGCGTGTAGTCGAAAACGGTGAACAGTACTCGATAATGAATAGTACTTGAGGATGAACAGTGTTCAATATGAACATTGGTCGATGATGCATACTCAAAACAAAAAATATGCCGAAGAACACACGATCGGTTTCGGGAGCAACTGCTACTCTTTTTTGTCTTTTGTATTGCTTTTCTCAACTCCCATAGCTCAACTCACGACAACTCAACTTATGACTACTCAACTCACAACTTCTCAACTCACGACTACTTCTCTTGACTCCTTGACACCTTCTCTCGACTTTTGACTTCTTACATGACTGCTATCTCCCCTTGCTTATATATGCATTGACTAAGACACGAACTCTACTTGAGTATCTTACTCGGACTCGTTCTCGTCAAAGACTCGAACTCGAACTTTTACCTAATCTTGTACAAGATTAAAATCCCAACACACTCCCTAATCTTGTAACAAGATTAAAAACAGTAATCACTCCATCTTGATCATCCTGATCTTCTCACGCATTTGAACTTCCAAGTCTTCCTCTTTTACCTACACTCCTGTATGCCATTCCTTCCTCGACCGATATCGCCCTACCGCCTATACTTGTTCCATCCTGAACCATGCACAAACCAACACTTACCATGCCTCGCACCTGGACTGAACTCATCCTTCCTTGCATGACGGCTAGGGCTGGAGCACCTGCTCCCACGACCACCTGGGCTGGAGCAACTGCTCCCGTGACCACCTGGGCTGGAGCACCTGCGTATATCTTAGCTAAGGCTACACTGCCTCTAACTCCTACGCTCGTGCATCCTGTTGACCACGTTCACTCCACAACATCACAGAAAAATACGCCAACTTATACTCCAGAATTTCTTGCCACAAACATGTGAGGCTGCAGATCGGACTCGACGATCGCACCAGCACTTTATGTGGCTGCGGCACTCCGACACGTAGTGACCATATTTGTCACATTCAGAAAAACTTGATATGTGACTTGTCACAAGATCTGTCAGCACTGTCTTGCCTAGCCTAGTCTTCATGTCCTCCTCTGCCAAAACTACGGCCTCCAGCACTACGACCACATCCATGCCAGTTTCCAAAGCCCCGACCACCTCCTTTGAACCCAATTGAGTTCATTCATTTGTTTGTTCCCTTCTTTCGCATCACTTTCCACAAGTAATGCATGATTTGTCCTTTGTTGGAACAGCTCCAGGAAAAAACTATGCGCTCGATCCTTTTCTCCATGTGAGGTTGCACAGCACCTCTAGCAATGGATCAGCACACCTTCAATGGCTCCTATGCACGAAGGACAAGCACCAAGCATGTAATCGATGCCTCTATGGATGTCATTGGAACACATGCACATGCGCTGGTGGCAAGCAAACCAATCGAAGGAAAAAACAAACACTTAACGCCTCGAGATTTTGGTCTTTGCGCGCATGTAGCTTTTTTTTTTCTATTGCTTTTCTTCCCTCACGTTACATTGTTTTCTTCTCTTTCTATCTTCCTTAACTCCACGCAAAATAGATTACAGACCATTGTTTATATAGCCTTCACGTGCATACTAGAACAAGAAACGGACTCACATATGAAATAGAAACGGACTCAAAACCAGAAACAGACTCCAACTCCAAAACAGAAAAATAAATGAAAACTTCTAAACAAGATTACTCCTAACAATCACCCCCTTAATCTTGTTTCCTTATCTTGATCATCCTGATCTTCTCACGCATTTGAACTTCCAAGTCTTCCTCTTTTACCTGCACTCCTATGCGTCATTCCTTCCTGAGCCAATACCGCCCTACCGCCTGTGCTTGCTCCGTCCTAAGCCAAGCACAAACCAACGCTTGCCGCGTCTTGCACCTGGACTGAACTCGTCCTTCCTTGCACGCCCGCCTGGGCTGGAGCACCTGCTCCCACGACCGCCTGGGCTGGAGCACCTGCTCCCATGACCACCTCGGTTTCGTCATTACCTAAGCCTCCCGCTCTTCTCTCTTGGACCAAGTCTGTCCACTTCCCCCGTGTACATCTTAGCTGAGGCTACACCGCCTCTCCCTCCTGCGTCAGCTTCATGTATGCCGCTCCCTTCATGTGCGTGGGACTCACCGCCCCTGCAATGCTTTATACGTCTTGCTGCGCATCGTCTCGACCTCCCAAGGCTTCGCCTGCTGCGCCTCCCGCGCCAACTGCGTGCCACTCCTAGGTCCCGCCATGTTCTGGTTCGATACCCAAGTCCCACTCTAGCTCCTCCAGACTGTCCTTCGCACAAACCGATTTACAAGTTTCAAGAGAAATTTCAAGAATTCATCATGCAGCTCCACCCTGCACCCCCGTTCCGCCAACTGCCCAAGACTGAGTATGTTGTAGCACAAACTTAGTATAAAGTAAATATCAAGCAGCATCTTCTGATCACCGTTCTTGCATCGCAACAACATTGTACCTTTGCCTTTTATCTGTACCGTGGAGCCGTCACCAAACTTGATTTTTCCCAAAATCTTCTCGCCTCGCTCGCGCGGGCTCACGCCCGCAACTTCTTGATAAGCCACGATCGTCTTCTTCCGACGATCCCCTGTGAAACCGTCTGCCATCGTTTCTTGTATCTCCCTTTAACAGCAACGCCTGCTCGTTATGGGACTGATACCTTTGCTCGTTACGAGATTGATACCCCTTCAGTAGCTCCTCATGCGCCTTGAGGGAACCGGAGATCTCCTCAATCTTCTTTTCCTCCAAATCCGAGGAGTACATGAGGGTGGTGACAACAGGTATGAACTTTTCTAGTAGCACGCGCAGGTATTTCTTCACTACCACAGATTCCTCCATCTTGTCGCTGAGAGAGACAATCTGATTGTACAGTGAAGTCAGCTTGCCTGCGAACTCATCCACCGACTGGGTTTCTACTATCTAGAGATTCTTGAACTCGTTATGCAAATTCTGTAGCCGCACCTCCTTGTCTTTTGCCTTCGGATCGATTGCACCTCAGACTCCCTGGGCGCGCATATTTGCCTTCATCTTCATTTCCCACATCGGGTAATTATCGGTCTTCAGAACAAGATATAGGAGAGAGAATGGCCCATCCCGGGTCTTCGTGTTGTCGCTCATGATCTTCAGGTACCACCAAGATCAGAACGCTCTGATACCAATTGTTGGAACAGCTCCAGGAAAAAACTATGCGCTCGATCCTTTTCTCCACGTGAGGTTGCACAACACGTCTAGCAATGGATCAGCACACCTTCAATGGCTCCTATGCACGAAGGACAAGCACCAAGCATGTAATCGATGCTCTCTGGATGTCGCTGGAACACATGCACATGTGCTGGTGGCAAGCAAACCAATCAAAGGAAAAAACAAACACGAACGCCTGAATTTTGAGGCCAAGATGCGCTTTTTTTTTTCTCTATTGCTTTTCTTCCCCCTCCCGTTACATTGTTTTGCCTCTCTTTCTATCTTCCTTAACTCCACACAAAATAGATTACAGACCATTGTTTATATAGCCTTCACGTGCATACTAGAACAAGAAACGGACTCACGTATGAAATAGAAACGGACTCAAAACCAGAAACAGACTCCAACTCCAAAACAGAAAAACTAAATGAAAACTTCTAAACAAGATTAATCCTAACGTCCTTGCCTTGCACCCTCTCAGAAGCCCATCATGTGCTTTGAGAGACTCAGTTACCTCTTCTAGCTTCATGCTCTCTAGATCACTGGATTACAAAAGGGTTATGACCACGGGCACGTACCACTCGGGTAGTACTTGTAAGTATTTTTTGACCACCTCAATTTCCTCTAGTTTATCGGCAAGAGATCGCAACTTATTAACCGCAGCTGGTAACTTTCATGCAAACTCATCTGCTGATTGAGTTTCACCCATATACAGCGCCTCATACCCCCCTCGGAGAGTTTGTAGCCGTACTTTCTTCGCTCAATCCACTCCTTCATGCATAGTGCGAAGAGCGATCTAAGCTTCTCATGTTGTGTCTTTCTCAACCAGCTGATTAAGCATCAAGTCATGTATGGCAGCGTAGATGAGCTCCAACGCAGTTTGATCAACCTTGATGTCGACATCCACAACCTTTCCTTTAGGATCGATCTTTCCCTTTAGATTGACCAGATCAACTAGTGCGTCCCAGACCCCTTGGGCACGCATATTGACCCTCATCTTCATAGCCCAACCCGGCTAGTTCTCTGAAGTGAGAACCAGGTACGAAAGCAAATTTGGTGCAGAACCGTTGGGAGCCATCTTACTCTTCCTTCTCTGAAGACGAACAAACGATTTTCAGTAGCCTTCTCTAACACTACGTGTAGTCGAACCACCTTCTACCAGGTAGTCGGAACGCTCCGACCAGTCGCACCTCCACTACCAAGATGTAGTCGAAACCTTCTACGACCATGTGCAGTCGAAAATAGTGAACAGTACTTGATAATGAACAGCACTCGATGATGAACAATGGTCGATGATGAACAGTGCTCGATATGAACAGTGCTTGATGATGCGTACTCGAATCCAAAAATATGTTGAAGAAGACATGACTGGTTTCAGGAGCAACTGCTCCTTTTTTTGTCTTTTGTATTGCTTTTCTCAACTCCCACCACAGCTCAACTCATGATAACTCAACTCACGACTACTTAACTCACAGCTTCTCAACTCACAACTACTTCTCTTAACTCCCAGACGTCTTCTCTCGACTTCTGACTTCTTATAAGACTGCTATATATCTCTTCCTATTTATATACTTTTACATACATTAACTAAGACACAGACTCACTACGAGCATCCTATTCGAACTCATTGATGAGGACATCCCTACCATTCCAACTCCTACCCCTCCTCCTAACACCATTGCACCAACTGGCCCTATTACTCGGGCAAAAGCTAAACTTCTTAATCAACAGGTGACTCTTCTCCTAATTGAGTTTCCCTTTGATTCTCATGAGAATTGGCTACTACCTAAAGCTCTTAATCTTTGTGTCATTATGTTTGACAAAGAGGAGGCATGGTTGGCCGAAATGAAGAGAGAAGAAGAAGAAAGAAGCAAAGAGATGAGAGGAGAACCCAACATCCCAATTTCAGCCAAAATTCAAGAAAACAAAAGAGAGGAAATCCGGATTAAAAGAGGAGTTGTAATCCGCAAATAAGTAGGAAATATTTTCTAATTAGAGTAGTTTAAATTTCGAATTAAACTAAGAGCTTTCAGTAGGAATTAATTTCGGTACTGTTCACGTGAACAGTAATCCGAGTCGGATACTGTTCACGGTGAACAGTAGTCCGAGTCCGTTTACTATTCACAGATTCACTTTTCTTTGAGCCTATATATTGAGGGTTAGACCCCCATTGTAACCTCAGACCACGATTAAAGATTTTGATTGCTTTTTGCATCAATGCTTGATTCTTCCAAGTAGTTTGGTGAAGGCCAACGACTTGAAGGGGAATAGGGCGTTTTCTTCCAAAGACTGTTCTGTCTTTCCGTTGGGAATTGAGGGATCGGTAAAACTCCACTTTGTGGTCGGGTGGAGTACACGTGAGATTGGGCGAATTAAAGAGTTGCAACTTCATGCATTGGCATCGGGTGAGCAACTACGATTTGTCAAGTCAACCGTGCAAGTTATCTTCGATCCTACGTCGAGAAGATCGGGAACCCCCGTATCACTCATTCTCGTAAAAGACTCAAACTTTTACTTAATCTTGTATGGGATTAAAATCCCAACACCCATCGTGTCGGGTGTCGGCGGCCTTGTTGCCCTCCGCTGCCCCCGTCCAGCTCGCGCGACCCGGTCAGGATCTGCGTCTGCGACCCCGTGGCTGGGACCTCCACCTTCCTTCCTCCTCTCCCACCCATATTATTCCCCAAGAAGATCGTCTTCCTCGAGGCCACTGGTTCCTCATTCTGCCTGCTCGCGGTGATGGATCACAATTCGAGGGCTCCTGTTGCGCGTCTTGTCCTCCCAAACTGGGGAATGGGACACGGCTGTGACCACCGAACTCCCAGACAACATGGTGGTCCTCAACTCCCCTGCCGTCATCCACCGCAGCGCCGTCCCATCAATATGCGACGTAAAGGCATCGAATGTGGTTCATGCATCGTCGGCAGCGCTTTCACCGACCTATGTGTCGGTTTGTCGACGATCGCCATTTGTGTGTGCTAGTATACACCGCTTGCCAGTTGCTGCGAGGGCAGTCCACTCGGCCAATTCAGCTCAGGGGAGTCTCTCCATGGTTCTAGATGAACGTTTGCTCTCTATCTGGAATTTCGAAGACAACAGTATTGATGGGAAAGTTGTGGACGCATCACAAGACGATATATTTGTTGTCGGTGTTGCAATCGGCAATCTTTGATACGTCTGTTGAGTGGGGGCTCTCTGTTGAAGCACTGTGATACGGATCAACGTGTACTTGATGCGTAATGTGGCCCAATCTTTCACGGTACTTGTATTGCAATCTTGATCGGAGCAAAACCCTAGCTTTCTCGTTGGTTCAGCCAAAAGGAAGAACAAGTATATCTCCAAAGCAAGTAATACTTGGTTGATGTTGAATCAATCTGAAGAGAGAAACAAAATCAAACCCGAAGAACAACACCAAACCGTGAGCAATTGAGGTTGCCACGAATTGGTGAGATGATCCACAAGGAATCACGGATCTTGGAAGGAAAGCCACCCTCCAATATTCACGCAATCACAAAACCCTAGATGGGAATTTCCGAAACGCATGTATTCATTTTGCGCCACACAAACATGTGACTTTTTTTGTATTTTCTTCAACTATGACTTGTCCACCTATATGGTACAGCCATGGGGGGTTTATATAGCCTCCCACGCAAGCACCCAACTCGGATGAACAGTAACCGACTTGCTACAGGAAACCGTGTCCGACATCGCTCACGTGAGCAAGATCTCGAGTCGGCATCGCTCACGTGAACGATTCTGAACGAAAAACTTCTTCTTTACATAGATGTTTAAGCTACTCTAATTGCTGAAAATAGATTAAACTATCCTATTACAAGTAATTTCAAAATTAACTTCTTTTAAAGATCGATCCGAATTGGAATTGCTCCAATCCAAATCCATTTAGGATTCTTTGTCTTTTCTTGGTAAGATTCCCTTGCAAACTTTCCAAAATGCAAAGTCCTTGGTTCTTGTGTCTTCCCATGTCCGCTCAAGCTTTCCCTTCGGCCTACCTCCCTCTCCTTGTTCTTGGCCGAACCTTGTTCAGGTTTCTTTCTCCATTGATGCATAATAGGCTCAACTTGAGGTTTAGCATACACTTGCAACTTAGGGATGTTGACCACCGTAGTAGATGCACCTAGGGCCTCATCACACTGTGTGAGAAGAGTGGCTCCTTATTCTTGCATGCTGTGGGTGACGGTCTCTTTGTGCTCAACCTCGTGACAGAGAGGTTCACGAAGGTTCGCAAGGACCATTATGTGGCGGATTTGAGTGTGTACCCATGAAAAAGTTCTGATGTTGGATCAAAGTTGAGGATTCGTTTCTTATGAACTAGTTTAATGCCTAGTCAGAAAGACATGTTTTGTTCCGTTTGGATGTATTTTTCGGGTTCACTCTTAACTGAAGGATGCTAGCATCTGTGATATTTTCACCTATTTATTTTCGTACTTGGCATGCTTTATACTGTTTACTGAGTTCTCAGTTAATCACAATTGGCTGTAGTTCATTACTTAGGAGGAAACGAAGGGCATGTACAATGCGAGATGCTTATATAGAGTGCTTAAAGAAAGATAATATAGCTACGTCATCAAAAACCTATGTACAAGTTATTTCCTTAAATGCAAGCATCTCTTTTGTAGGTGCTTAGATGATTATATTATCTATTGATTATATATAGTTATATACATAAACACCTCTTAAACACCAGTGTCTAATCAAGCATCGATGCTACAAAATAAACACCTTATCTATCTTGTATGGCAAGAAAGATCAATTTTTCTTTGGTAAACACATCTCTACGCACTTGCATTGTACATGCTCTTAGAAAACATTAGTTGCGATGATGATCACATTGCACCGTGTCATGTGGGGCATACCTATGCACGGCGCAAGAAGGAGTTGGTTACGATTGCGCCAGCTGGACCTGATGATGTGCCAGCTTAGGGATAGCTCCCAATTGCTAGTTTCCTTTTACAACTCTTAGTTTAAATCAGGAATAGTTATAAGATTAGTTTCCATATTTCCGAGATTGATTATTAGTCAAGTTTGTTAAGGCCCATCTATTTAAAGGAGCAAGACACTTTGCTTTGGATTACGAAAAGAAATCAGAAAACCCAAGACACCTTGCCGCGCCGTCGAGTTCCAGGACCACGTCCCGTTACATACCATGATTACCCTCTCCGATCAAATCCTCTCTCCAATAATTCTGTCCGTGACAACTAGGTATCAGAGACATTCGCTACTCTGTCAACCATGTCCGATTCGGTGATCAAGAAGCTGGACATCCTGTTGTAGTAGTCACATCGATCATCAGCAATGGGTGCACCACCTCGCCATCACCCACATGGAGCAAGGTGTAACACCCCAATTTTTAGAATCGGGATGTTAATATTTAATTTGGCGATCGAATACATTTTCGAATCTGTTTTAAAATTTTCTCATGTTTAAGTAAAAAGATTGCTTTTAAAGTCAAATCAAATTAATTACAAGGTTGCATTCAAAGTTAAATCGGGTTGTTTAAAGGTTGCATAATAATAATAATAATAATAATAATAATAATAATAATAACCAACAATATTAAATCGAATTGTTTGAGAGACTGCTTTTAAATTAAATTATTTTGTTTCTTGTTTTCACATGCATTCCAAAAATCATGTCATCATGCCTGCATTAGTATCATCATTTTCTTTTCCGATTCGACCGACCACGGGCTAAACGCCTGTATATCCCTTCTTTTCCTGTCATCTCCCTTTTTCCTTCCCTGCTAACTCCTTTCACTTCTCTCCTTCAAATCTCATCCAAAAACTCAAAACCAAGCCATGCATGTCATACCACCATGATCGTCACCGCACGACCGACCCATTTCTACAATTTGTTTTCGCATGCATGGTAGTTTGAGCGAATTCGCAAAAGGAGAAAAGAAGTAGCAGATGAAACGCCTGCGTATCTATTCTTTTCATTGTTATTTCTCCCACTCTTTTCTCTCTCAAACAACAACTCATGCGAACAATGCTTGAAATATTTTTCCTAGGTTCTGGGACAACTAAGTAACTCACCTTCAAAATTTCATAATTTTTTGAATTAATTTGCTATTTTAAACAACTAGTCAAAGTAGTCAAATAGGAGGCAAAACTTTCCCTACGCCCACTGCGTTTCTCCCAGCCGAACCATCCTCACCCATACTACCATTTTTATTTTACTCATCTCCCACTGCCACCCCCAACCGAAAGGACTCATTGTCTTTATCACACCACTGCCATTCCTATTTCTTTGCCCCCAACCGAACCGGCATGTGCTGCATGCCTTTTTTTTTGCCCAGCCGAAGCTCCTCACTACCACTCATCTTCTCCCACGCCACTTCTTCCCCCAAAACAGCACAGCTCCATTTCTTTCTCACACAAGCTCAAGCTCTCATCTTCTCTCCTCAAAATCATAGCTATAAACCGAAAATCAACCCTTGCATGCTATGCCATAGCGTTCCTCGTCTCAAGAGCATCCTATTTCTGTAAATCTTTCTCTCATGCATGAACTCTTGAGCGCGTTTGGAGAAGAGGAAGGGGAAGGCAGAGGTGGCCGCCCTAGACAAGTGCGGCAGCAGCGGCGGCTCCAGCAGTAGCCCCATGCGTAGTGGCATGGCTCGCTGTCTAGAAGCACGGCTCATGCAGCAGCGGCAACCCAGAGCCGGCTCGGGTGCACGGCGACTAGGCAGCAGCCCGGTGAGGGCTAGCCCTAGCGTGGAGGCCCACATGCAATAGCAGTAGGGCTTGGTAAACGCACAGCACAAGCTAGCATGAGCCCAGAACTAGTAGCTAGCTCAAGCTCAGCTCCCCATGTATCAATGCATGCATGTAATTGCAAGGCAGTGCGGTAGTGGCGAGCCAAACCAGTGCATTGAGTGGCTAGAAAATGTGGTGGCGGAGCAGTGGCGTGGCCTAGCCCGAGCAACCTTGTGTGTGGCGTGGCAAGCGTGCGCATGGTGCGGCGACCGGTGGTGGTCAAGGGCTCGTCGGCACAAAGACCTTGTGGCGCTGATGTCGAGGTGGAGGTGGCTGAGCCTGGGGCAGCCGAGTCGAGGAGGCCAGGCCAGCAGAGCTACGGCACGGCGCAGTGGTTTGTCAGCAGCGACAAGGCACATGCCCGCTGCAGCACGACGAAGGCGAGGCTGAGCCCGAGCATGCATGCAGCGCCGGCCATATATCCGTGCATCCACGGTAGTGGCACGAAGACGACGGTACGAAGGAGCCAGCCGAGAACGCGGCCAGCGTGGTACCGAGGCAGCGGCTCGGTGAGGCGACGGCGATGCATGCACATCGGCGTATGCGGCCCGAGCGAGGTGAGGTAGAGCCGGCATGGTGGGTCGCGCTAGAGCACATACGACGGCATGGCGCATGCAGCGCCGAGGCGCCAAGGGCACGGTGCATGCGGTGACACCGGGATGGCGGACGTAGATGCGGACGCGGACGAGTTGGCGATGGCTACGGCGGACACGGACACAGACGAGTTCAGCGACGACTACGGCGGACACGAACGAGTGCTGAGAAAACAACTTCCAGCGATATTACGCACGCCTAGTGCCGCGATAAAATCCTTAGCGTTACATTGTGTTACCACATTACAATATTAGTTGTGCATATTGCATATTAGTTATGAGTATGTCATCTATTTATGCATGTTTAATTGTAAAAATTGTTTGATAATTTAGACCGGTGCGACTCTCCGGTTAAGTCTTTATTATGCGTTGGCGTGATCATGTATCGATATATTGGTGAATGCGAATAATTAGATTGTTGTAGCGGATTATGTATATTGTTTATTGGTGGAGGCTAGATTAATTATATTATTGGATTAATTGAATCGGACGATTTATTTAATCGTGAGCAAATTCGTCAGATGTCTATCTATGAGAGTTATACATGCTAGAATTGGGAGAAGGTTGGAATAGATTATTTGATTGCGGATAAATATTTGGATTGCCATGTAATTAGTAGGTAAGTCCTATATGCCGAGTCGATGAAATTGTATTCTCTATTTGATTAGGAGCTAAATGATTAATAGTCGATCGTAGAGGCACATATGTGATTGGATTAGTAGATATTGTACATGACTAGTCTGGTGAAATGGATATAAGTTGATTTATTAGTGAACTATTAAAAGTTGGATGTGCAATTAAATTATAAAGCTCATTAGGTGTCGGTAAGTCAAATATACCTCGATCGGTGAAAATTTTGGTGTGTGTGAATATGATTTGCCAAGGTGAGGCTAGTAGAGCTATGTCGGTGTTTTAGAACCGAAATTATGTAAAGATTGTTTGATTCAGGGGGACACCAAGACTCAAATCGCGCAAAGAGAGGCGACACAGGGATTTTTATACAGGTTCAAGCCTTCTCCCAGGGAGAACAACAACCTATGAGGACCTCTTCTCAGGTTATGCGGGGAGTCCAGGAGGACCATTTTTTTTTGCAACTGGTATTACTGTGACAAGGGCAGCGGTAGTACCTCACCACAACCAAGATTATCAAGACGGAGGAGCGGTAGTACACTGCTCACCGGGCAAGACCGCCGGAGCTGTGGAGGTCCGGAAGGACCGCCCGGAGCGTCCGGTAGTACCACGGTCCGAAAGGACCGCGCGGCAAGTCCGAGACGAGGTCTGCCAGGACCTCCCAGGAGTTCTCAAGACCTCCTGGAGGTCTTGGCCCTGTACACACCGAGCTTGTCCCAAGACATCAGATGCTAGCTCGCACAGAATCACTTCGGTACAATCACAACCACAAGGTCAAGACAGGAGATGAAGCAGACAAAGTAAACTTAGTATTAAACAAGACCTTATGGTCTAAGCTTGTCTACAGAAGATTTGCCACTTGGGCTTACAAACCGACAACAAAAGAACCTTCAAAGCTGCAACACAAAAACACTTAGATGCCATCCGGCAAGCCCACAGGCTGTCGAGTGGAGGACGTCCTAGGCAACAGGATCATCAAAGAAGTCCTCTTCAAAGAGGACTGAGCTTCCCTGCACTTGGTCATCTTCATACACTGCTTTGAAACGGGGCTTGAATGTACACAGCAAATCACAGGGGAGCATTATGCAGTTAATAATTATGCACATGCTTTCCAAAGGAGAGCTATATGGTTAGTTGCACAAAGCAATATTTGACAGTAAATAACATAATAAATTGCAAGGCAATAAGTTAAAACAATACTACATAATTACATTTGTTTGAAAAGAAGGGAGTGAGCACCCACTCACAACCAAACCTCTTGGGGGAGGGTCTGGTTGTAGCCACAGCTAGGACCTCTCCCAAGACCTCTCTAGAGCACCAACTCTAGAGCTCGAACCCATCCCCTGGACCACATAAGCCAGCCAAGGTCTCTTCGAGGCAAGGCCACGGCCTCTCGCAGAAGTACCCAGGGAACACAAATTCACCAAAGCTACCCCTTGCACCACTTTTCCGGGAGATGTCCATAACTAAGGACTTGGCTATTCGAATAGATTTTACGCTCTGCAGAGGTGTACAACTTTACCCATAATCCACGATCTCTCTAGCGGGATGGGTTCCAGAAAGACCCTTCCTCACTTTCGAAGGTGAGCAGTCTAGAGAGCATGACAAGGCCTTTACAAAGCTTTGATTTGGCTCAGAGCTGCCCGCTAAGGTTTCGCTTTCGGATGGGTTGCAAAGCCACCGGATTCATGCCCCCTCTTGCGCCGTTGCAATAAAAACTTACTCAACCACAACAACACCAAGCCATCTCATTGCTAATTATTTTGCCTAGGCCATCCCCATAAAATGACCTTGGGGTTGCACGGATTACCTGGATCCACAGACACAAAGTTAAGTCCTTAATTGTGCTCAGGCAAGACTTCCACAACCCCATGTGCAAAGCACCCACTTCTCACTCCCTGCCTTCTTGCCCAAGCAAAACCACTTTGGTGATTAACCCTGCCAAAAGACCACCCAGCCTTGGCACACAGATTTTAACAAAGTGGTCTCGCACCACAGTCAACACAACATACGGTATCCCACCATAGTTGCTTAACAGTGGCACCAACCACAAATTCCATAGATCATTAGGCAAGATTATTAGTCGATGAAGCATGATTCTCGAAACCCACGGATCTAAAGCAAGGCTAAGCATAAACTTACGATCCCATGTTGGCAATATCAAAAGATGCCAACTAGAATACCCAACCTAGAGTTTCCAAAGGGAATATGTCAACATGTCCAGCAACAAGTCCAAAGGAGGTATAATATCAAGTGAGGAAGAGTAGCTACTGCCCAGACATTTTCTTACAAAATTAGCCATGCAAGATAAAGTAAAAAATATATTTAGAAGACTAGGCTCAACATGATCAAGGGCTGTGACTTGCCTTCGTCAAGCAGTGCGGGTCCTTCGGTTGAAACCGTCGGGTCCAAAACCTCCTCAAGCTCGGGATCTACACGGTCGCAAGGAACCAAATAAGCAAAACTACTCTAGGCAAAAGAACTTAAAGACTCAAAAGAACCTAAGCAAAACTTCAACCAAAAGAAGCCAATAAACCAGGAGCACGGCTCAGCTTGGAGAGCTCCGGGGAGGACTTGAGCACAGAGGAACCCAGGCAAGAAGTTAGAAATGAGCTAAAGGTGACAAGGGATGGCTTGCCCAGGCTATTTATAGCCAGGGTTGGCAAAGGCACAGAGAGGGGCTCAGCCAAAACGTGTCAATGATCGGAGGTGGCCTAGACAAGGCTAGGACAGGGCATGTCCTAAAAAGAAATAAACAATGCACCCTAGACGTGACTGCATTTAATGTGATCCGACATGCATTAAATGCGCCCAAAGTTGCAAGACGGCAGGAATGATAGGGGGTGGGTGAGGCCGACCAGTGGGGCCGGTCAAAAGGGTGCACCACCAGTCAAGGAGGTGGTCCTCACCACACAATTGCTTTGCAACAAGACCCCGGGGAGGTCCTGTGGACAGGAGGTCCAAAGGCACTAGGAGGTCCTGGATAAGGGGTCCAAAAGACTCAAAGAGGTCCCAGACAGGAGGTCCAAAGACTCAAAGAGGAGGGAAAGATGGACACGACATCACCGCGTGGCAGTAATACCGTGTTCAAGAAGAGGTACGACCGGATGACGGTAGTTCTGGGTTTAAGATGTGGTACAACTGCAAGCTGGAAAAGACCTTGATGGCTGAGACCAACAAGGAGAGGTCTTAACGGCTTAGATTCTCAAAAAGGTGATCCTAAACGGTCAAGATCAAAGGCAAGGGGAGGTCCTGACTGTTAGATCTCCAAGAGGGAGGTCCTACGGTCAGACCTGATCAAAGGGTTTTTAAGTCACGAAAACCATGCTTGAGCGGTAGGTCCGGCCAAGCAAGCGGTAGGTCCGACCTGAGGAAGTCCTAAGGACGCAGAGAGGTTGATAAGGATCCACCTAGTTGATTAGATGAATCCTGATTGTTGGCCCAATCTTTCACGGTACACTCAAAGATCAGTAGCAATCTCACAAACCAATTCGGTGAATTGAATTGTAAAAAAAATCAATACACTCACAAACCAATCTAATAGATTGAATTGCAAGTCGTAGCCTTCAGTCAATAGTACTCCGAAGCAAGAGATAGATATCTTGATCTCGCTCTCAATCTTACTCCCTCAATCTCTCCAACTCATATCACAACTCATGAACACACGATATGCGCCAAAACGGCTTTTCTGATTTTTATTATCTAAATCATAACTTGTCCACCTATATGGTGCGGCCATGGGGGGGGTTTATATAGCCTCCCACGCAAGCACACAACTCGGATGAATAGTAACTGAGCTGCTACAGTAATCCTAGTCCGATTACTATGCACATGAACAGTAATCCGAATCGGTTACTGTTCACGTGAACAGTGAACCGAACCAAAAAATACTTTCTTTATTTAGAATTTAAACTACTCTAGTTTTGGAATAAAAATATTAATCACCAATTGGCTGTCGGAATTGGATCCAAACTGAACTAACCCACATGCCATGTTCCTGGCGTCCTCTCCATGCATGGCCAAGTCTCCCTCTTGGTTTCCCTTGTGTTGTGGGCTTTCCTTCTCTTAGCTTCTTGCGCGAACTTGTTCCATGCACTTGATGCTTCGTTTGACGCCAATGCAACCCTTGCTGCCATACCACCACATGTCTTTCTCGACTGCACGCACGCGCTAGGGTTTTATCCCGAGAGAACATTCCCTCTCGTTGGCCAGCATCCCCATCCACCCTATTGGCCTTCACAATATTTTGTTTTACCTTTTGTTGCAAAACAATACCAATGGCGTCAATTTGAGTTCTAGCATTAGTTTGCAATTTAGGGATGCAAACCAATGCTTTGGTTGTAGTTATGGCCGTATCATCCTCCCTTTCTTCAAGAAAAGACGTCCTCGTCTTTTGTGTAACCTCAGGAATCTCCATCGGGGTAGTCTTCACGATCGCCTTTTTAGCTATGATCTCCTCAAAGATGAATAGAATTCTCCGCATAGGACACGGGGTATATGATCTTCCCTAATGCACCAAAGAGTACTTGTTGGACCTCCCGTGGTGCGTAGCATTGCGATCATACTGCCACGGATGCCCCAACAGCAAGTGACATGCATGCATAGGCACGACGTCACACTCCACTTTGTCGTGATAGTCTCCCACTGAAAAACAAACTTTGACACGATGAGTAATTTTCAGTTTACCGACATTTTGTAACCATTGTGCATAATATGGTTCTGGATGTCGCCATGTTGTCAACCCCAAAGCTTGCACCAAATCGTTGCTAATGATATTGTTGTAGCTTCCACCATCAACGATAAGCTTGCAAACTTTGCCATTGATTTTGCACTCAGATTTGAAAACGTTGGTTATTTGCCTGCCAGAGAATGGAAGTGTTGTCAACTCGAACCGTCTTGGTCAGCATACAAAGTCCATCTTGTGGTGCCTCACTAGTAGTTTTGTCATCACGAAACGACACCTCTTGCTGTTTTTGGGTAGAAAGAAGCGTCGCTAATTCTGATTTCTTCTGTTCTTCCTCGGCCAACCGTTCTTCTTCACGTTTCTTGGCCTTTAGCCTTTGCTGCTGCTCTTTAATGTCTTCTTGTGCCTTGTCTCGTCGCTGTCTATCTTCAAAGTACCTTGACGAGAACCAAGATGTAATATCCTTTCGTGTTCCTCTCCATGGAAAGGAGTACCGCATGACGGGGCGTGATGCAACTCGGTGTATGTGCTGTTCTTTCAACCAATATGCACCAATCAACAACGAACATGCTCTCATATGCATAGGAATCACGTCACAAGTAATAACAGCAGTATACCCATCCAAAGAAAATTTTACCTCCACTTGTTTTGTGATCGGAATGTGCTTGAACCTCCAAAGCAATAGATATGGCCCTTGATGTGGCTTTGTGATCAACCCCAATCTGTCCACAAGTGTTTGGCTTGCAGCGTTTGTCAAGCTTCCCGTATCGATCATCATAGCACAATCTGTGTTCCCCACTCGACACCGATTGAAGAATATGTAGCTCGGATCGTGCAGTGGATCCTCCTCACATTGATCTATAGTGTAGCTGAATTGCATGACCAACTTCATGTCCTTCGTATCGACCATGTCAATACTTGATCTTCGCGACAAGAACGGCACCGTGAGCAACTAAAGCTCGATACCACGATAAGGATCCACCTAGTTGATTAGATGAATCTCGATTGTTGGCCCAATCTTTCACGGTACACTCAAGATCAAGAGTAATCTCACAAACCAATTCGTGAATTGAATTGTAAAAAAATCAATACACTCACAAACCAATCTAATAGATTGAATTACAAGTCGAGCCTTCGGTCAATAGTACTCAAGCAAGAGATAGATATCTTGATCTCGCTCTCAATCTTACTCCCTCAATCTCTCCAACTCATATCACAACTCATGAACACACGATATGCGCCAAAACGGCTTTTCTGATTTTTATTATCTAAATCATAACTTGTCCACCTATATGGTGCGGCCATGGGGGGGGTTTATATAGCCTCCCACGCAAGCACACAACTCGGATGAATAGTAACCGAGCTGCTACAGTAATCCTAGTCCGATTACTATTCACATGAACAATAATTCGAATCAGTTACTGTTCACGTGAACAGTGAACCGAACCAAAAAATACTTTCTTTATTTAGAATTTAAACTACTCTAGTTTTGGAATAAAAATATTAATCACCAATTGGCTGTCGGAATTGGATCCAAACTGAACTAACCCACATGCCATGTTCCTAGCGTCCTCTCCATGCATGGCCAAGTCTCCCTCTTGGTTTCCCTTGTGTTGTGGGCTTTCCTTCTCTTAGCTTCTTGCGCGAACTTGTTCCACGCACTTGATGCTTCGTTTGACGCCAATGCAACCCTTGCTGCCATACCACCACATGTCTTTCTCGACTGCACGCACGCGCTAGGGTTTTATCCCGAGAGAACATTCCCTCTCGTTGGCCAGCATCCCCATCCACCCTATTGGCCTTCACAATATTTTGTTTTACCTTTTGTTGCAAAACAACACCAATGGCGTCAATTTGAGTTCTAGCATTAGTTTGTAATTTAGGGATGCAAACCAATGCTTTGGTTGTAGTTATGGCCGTATCAGAGGTCCAAAGGAGTGCAGAGAGGTCCTAAGGTCACGAAGAGGTCCTGAGGGTTAGATCTCTCAAATGAGACCCTAACGGTCAAGATCAAAGCAAAGGAGAGGTCTGCGGAAACAAGGATACGCATGAAAAGCTAGGGCCGTTAGATCAAGATCGAACGGATCTGGACAAAGGGGGCCGTTCGGACCGTCCAAAGGTCTCAACAGATTAGAGCTGTCCGATACAGATTGGGTGGCTCATAAGGGGGTGGGATGTTCGGACCGTCCGAACTCACCTTCAGGATCGGGCCGTCCAAAAGCATCAACGGTCCTGGGATGAGGAAAGTTAAACCCTAGCGGTACGATCGCAAAACAACAGCGGTAGGTCTGCAAGGACATGAAGGAGGTCTTCAAGGAGTCTAGGGAGGAGGTCCTTTGGACTCTAAGGAGGTCCAACGGGCAAGGGAGGTCCGAAAAGGCTCCAAGGAGGTCTCACCAAAGGCGGTAGTTCTGGCACCACCACAACGGTACGACCGGAGGTCGGAAGTACCGAAACGGAGAAAGTAAAACCAAAGTAAAGTGCCGCAACTCGAACGGACGGTACGACCGCTAGAGGGATGGTGGTAATACCGCAACCCGAAGTGAACCATCCTTGAGGGAGGTCTAGAGGAAGGGAAACAAAGCCAAACTTGGCTCTGAGAAATCAAAGGGGTTTTGAAACACAAACCCGAGCTTGTTCCTCAGTAGGAGGTCCAAGACAAGGGAAGGTCTAAACAAAGGATGAGATTTAAACGGAGAGGGAGGTTTTAATCTCAAAGAGATTCAACCCAACAAGGGAGGTTTAAAGAGATGTTAAACCAAGAGGCACACAGAGAAGCTTAGGAGAAAAACCAAACCAAGGAACACCAAAAAAACAACAAGAAGCCCCAACCAACAGAGAACACCAACAAGGGACTTAGTTCAGGTTTGGTTAGGTCAAGTTAAACACTCTAACTTTCAAAATACCAAGTTAAGTTGAACAGGCAATTAAACCAAATGGTTCCTTTTGATTTTGAAAGTTGGCAAGAACTCTAGAATAAACGGGACGTTACACAACCCTACTTCTGTGTGTATGTATTGAGTATGTTGGATTACAAGATCAAGAGAAAGACTAGAATGAGGCGCCTTGTGCTGTTGGTTCCTCCTTTCCTCCTTCTCTGATGATTCTGCCTTTTATAGTACTCGGAGCGTGCTTCTGTTCTTCCAGTCCAAAGGGCACCTTAATGCTTCAGATTATAGAGTCGTTACTAGAGATTATTGTGGGAGTAATAACGTTCCCATGTTGCGAGGCAGTTATCACCATGACAGGGAGTTAAATCGTGCCATTACTCCAGAGAATAACAGCGTAATTTACTGCCCATATCTTTAGATATGATGTGGAAGATTCCCTGGTCGATTAGGCCCACATGTCTGTAAGCCCCATCGACTAGGGACTGGTCGTTGAAGAGCTTACGACCAGGTAGTGGTCGTAGAAGAGCTTACGACTATAGACTAATCGTAGGAGAACTTATGATCAGGACATAATCGTATAAAGACCTATGACTACGGGGTAATCGTAGGAAGGCTTACGACTATGGGGTGGTCGTAGAAGGACTTACGACCTCCAGCTTCTCCCTTATGAATATTAAGGGGTATCCTCAAGAATCGTGTGACGTCATTATTATCCATAATATGAATTACAGATAAATAATTAAATGAGGATTGTTATATCCTCATCTTCTAGCCCCCCCCCCCCAGCCTCAAGTGAAAATAACTTACTTGGGAAAGGAGCAGTAGATGATCTTATGACCAATAGATGGTCGTAGAAAGGTGGTCGAAGAAAAAACTCTTCGACTTGTGTTTCATTTGACCAGAAATTATCTTGGTCAAAAAGGTTGTAGAGAGACTTATGATTTACAAGGTGATCATAGAAGATCTTACGATTACCTAGTAGTCGCAGTACTGTAGTCGAAAGCAAATTCTTTCCGACTGGTGTTGCTTTTGACCAGAAGAAGACTTGGTCAAGATGGTAATTTCATTTGAGGTGTAAAGATAGACTCGGTTTTCTCGAGCAGACAAATTTAAGAATCTCAATCGATTCTCACGGACTTGTTTATTGGAGCGGTTCTCGAAGCGGTGGCAACCGTTGGGTCGCCACGTCTTTAACTTAGGCGTGCGGTTATAAATTCTTACCGTGGGTGATGCTTAGGCTTTTTACCTTTCTCCAAATTGCTCCCACTGTTCTTCAAGTTCTTGCGCTCTCCGCCGTCGACCAAATCGAGCATTCTCTTGAAATCTTTCCAAATCAAAATCTCTCACCTTTGAGAGAGATGGCCGGAGTCAATCCCAGTGGGCCAAATCGGAGATGGATGCGACGAAGATCAAGGCTTTGGTTGCCACCGAGAAGATCCCGAAGAGTCTGTTCATGAAGTGGATCGAAGCTACTGGGCAGCATTGGTCGTGGAGGGAGATTAGGCAAATCTCTGTCACCCTTGTACTCGAACACTTCGGTGTGGAGTTGGTGAACCTTGTTCCCAATTCTATTACGATGTTGGGCATGTTCGTGTACTTGTGCGAGGCCTACCTGGGGATTCTGGCTAATTTGGAGTTGTTCCAGTACTACTATGGAATGACTAGGCTGACTAGAGTCGGTGGTAGTTGTAGTCTGAAGCTCCACGATGGGAAGTCGAGGGAGTACATTCAGATGTTCACCCGGTCGTCGTGGCCGCGATGGAAGAAGAGGTGGTTCTATTGGGGGATAACCAATGAGGACAGCCTCTCCTTCGTCAGAAAGCCGGCCGAGAAGATCTCTACTTGGGATTCGACTCCCAATGATCTTGGTCGGATTGCCCCCTTCATTCAACCCATCAAAGACTTGATGGAAGAGGGGCTTACTAGATGGCACGTGGTGAAGGATTTCATCACGCACCGTATTCACCCTCTAAAGAAGAGGGCTTATCCCATGTGGAGGTATTCGGGGCTACAGGACCCGACCAGAGACTACGAGGAAGGTAAGTAAACTCCTAGTTTTAGTCTTCTTTCTGTTAATTTTAGACTTGGCTTATTGAAAATTTACTTACTCCTGTAGACCTTTCGCAACAAGAGATTAATGCTCGGGTCAAGCTCATTTGTGACAAGTCCCCGCCACCGAACATGGTGGCTCCTCAGATTTTGGCGGACTTGCCAGCAGAGGACAAGATAGAGCGCCTAAAGGTAATCAGGAATTGATTTCATCTTTAGGAACTTGTAGTTGCAGAAGAACTTACGACTAGGTACTGGTCATAGAAAAGCTTATGACCAGGTACTTGTCATGGAATAGCTTGTTGGGGTACGGGTAGGCTACGATAGCAACAAAACAAAATTTTCTACCACGTAAACCAGGAACCCAAGTAAGTAGATGATCACAGATCGTTACCACCAAACGCGCAGAGCAGCGGAAGAAGAGTTGAAGTAGCCTGGTCCAACATAGAGCGCGTCGATGTAGTGGTCGTAGTCGATCGTCCAGCGTCGAGCACATCGGTGCGGTGGTCGTGATCGTTCGTCTCCTCCAGCGACCTCTACAGTTCCTTGAAGGCCGGATCGTCCTCAAGCGCAACAGCAACCGCAATAGCGCCTCTACGATATCCACATGTCCAGGGAAGGAACAACCATACGCTGGTGTCCTAGCACCAAGTCGCATGGCAGAGCTCTTAGGAAGATGGCGGCTAGGGTTTTGGTGGAACAACTCAACTCTCAACTTTCATATATCTCGTCTATTACGTTCACCTCTTCCCAAGAACCTCATGCATCTCCTTATACAGTGCTCGTGACGGATCCTAACCGAACACGTTTGACGAATCGTATCTGTACTAGTTTGTTCTAACCCGTTAAGTGTGTGACCCTGTAGGTTCATGCGTAATCGGTTGTGACTCGGAAACCCTTCTGACCACGAGTCGTTAGCGGTTCCTAACAGGACATAACGATTCCCGAATACACACAAATTATATCGGACGAACCTTAATGCAATATGATCTATGACCAGGTCCTCATCACTTACAACTAGGTCCTATCTCTATACGATCAGTTCGTATTTGATCACGACCAATTCGTAACTCCTTACGACCAGGTTTCGACCACTCTGTGATTATGTTCGACCAGTCTACGACTAGCTCGTATCTCCATACGACCAGTCCATAACTGATCAAACTAAGTGACCTACTCGTGTATGCTCCCTTTGCCTCACGATGACTGGTTGAACTCTAGGTGAGATGTTGTGTCATCCATGGACTATTCAATACTTTCTCGATCGAGTGTCGGATAACTTCACGTGGTCGAACACTTCGACCACTAGTGGCATGGCCATGCACTTACTTTATCTGACCACAACGAGGGGCCCAGAGACATCTCTCCTGTTATGTTAGGAGGGGCAAATCCCATATCCGACCAGTCACATTCCTCTGCATGTTTCATAGAATACCCGAAAGCTACCTTTATAACTACCCAGTTACGAGTAGCGATTGGCAACCCCTAAGAGTGTTATTACACATGTAGCAAACCATGCTGATATCAAGTCTAAGGATTATACATCATCATTGCTTGAGGCCAACTAATGACACATAGAATCATAAAAATCTCAATAGTGTCTCAAGGTGGGTCAATCCAACCCCATGTTCTCTAACATGTGTTCACATTATTGATTCGATATCCCTATACTTATGACCGGTGAAACATGGACATCAATCAATACAATGTGCTAGTCGGTAGAGTCGTTAGTGTTCCGACCATTGACATTCGACCAGGGATACATTTAGAACGACATCATATGAGTTAAAAGAGTTTCACCAACAAGTCACATATTTGTTAATCTTCATAACCAATGATACATTCAAGGAACAGGATAACATATTATCCAATATTATGAATATAATGAAATATAATCATCTCTATGATTGCCTCTAGGGCATATTTCCAACAAAGCTTACGACCAGGGTTTGTCGTAGAAAAACTTACGACTAGAAGATGGTCATAGAAAAACTTACAACTGCTTTGTAATATCTCTCTTTTTTATTCTTGCAGAAAGTAGGCATGGAAAACCGTCGGGACGACGAAGAGGTCATTCTGATGGTTGTTGGCGCAGCAGTAGAGCAGTTTGATTCTCCCCCGGCCAAGAAGCGTCGACTCGTTCAAGTCGCCGACAAGGGAGGCACAAGTTCAAGCACCGCTACTTCGTCCGTGCCCTTTGCAAAATTTGCTGCGAATATGGCTACCGCAGAGGAGGCAAGGGCGATCGAAGCGAATATCAATGCTCTAAAGCCTAGAGCCCCCAAGATCAAGGTATCCTTCTATTATGACAATAAGACTTTCGTAGTTTCTGCCTCCAATGGCTTTGTCAAGCGACTAGAAAAGGTGAACTAGAAGAGTTTTTATGTCTTTTGTGAAGGAAACTACTGTGCCAGTAGTACCTGTGGTCAAGGGCAGTGCTGCCCTTGAGGTGGTTGAGACAGGTCTCGACCATCTAGACAGCCAGGAGGCTCAAGGAGCAGTTGTGCTCGCTCAAGACCCACGACCAGACATGGTTGTGGCCATTCCTTAACTCGAGTCTCGACCAGACGTGGTTAAGAAGAAGTCAAAGAAATCTTCCTTATGAAAGGTTTCTTCCAAATTCAAGATCAAGTCCGGCACACGAAGGTATGTAGAAAGACAAAAGTGTAAGAATAGCATTTACCTTTTGCTTTTTACCATCTAACGTGTTTCCCATTTTTATGATCTTAGCCTGGCTCCTTTGTCCATCAAGGACGTTCCTGTCGAGGAGCCCACTGCCATTTCTTCAGCAGCCGGAGAAATGACAGTGGTGGTGGTTGAAGGATCGTCCACCGTCCGAGTGGTGGAAGGTGTCGTTTTTGCTGAAGCGGCTACGACCACTGAGGTGGTCGTGGAGCCGGAAGCAACTACGACCACGGGAGTGGTCGTAGAGGCCGAGGTGAGGACGACGCCTGATGTTGCGGTGGCATCAACCTGAGGCAATGGGTTGTTAGGCCATCGCGCTGGGAAGGAAATCATCGTAGATATTCCTCCTGGTCCTCAGGGAGGAGCTGGCGTTACCGAATCAGAGGATGAAGAATATGCCAACTTCTCTTCTGAGTTCTTCGGCCCGTCTTCCATCGTGGGATCTTCTACCCCCAGATCTCGTGCTCGGGTTCCTCACCCTTATAATATTCCTGACAGAGGGGATGTCTTCGACGACGAGCGTCTCAAAAAGGTGTGGTGGGACCGAGTTCACAAGATCAACGAGTTGAAGAACCCCACAAGGATATTATCTTCGTTCACTCGAATGACCATGAATGTAAATATTTGTCGTTCGGTATTCACATACATGTCTTTTCTCGCTTCTCACTATCTTTCTTCATGCATAAAGCCTTAGAGCAAATTATCACTGTTGTTGAATACAACAGACAGCTTGTTCAGCTCCAACAGGAGAAGGCCGCACTCCGCGAGCAGGCAGAGAGATGGAAAGTAGCTGGTATTTGTAGTCGTTTTTTGTTTTGACCACTCATACAGTACTTACTGGGATTTTTGTAGAAGAACTTACGACTAGGTACCGGTCATAGCAAAACTTACAACCAGGTACTATCGTAGAAAAACTTACGACTAGGTCCTGTCGTAGAAAACTTACGACTAGGTTCTGATCGTAGGAGGACTTACGACTAGGGTGTTGTCGTAGAAAAGCTTACAACAAGGTTCCGCGTAGAAGAACTTACGACCGCTTGTTTTATGCTGATGTCTAGTCTTTTCCTCTGTAGGTTCAAGAGTGACGAGAAGTCCTTAGCTGATTCGCTCGACTTTGAGAAAGCCGAGACGAAAAGGCTAAGTGAGAAGAATAAAAACCTCCTGGATGAGCATCAGGAGGCAAACTCTGCAATCCAAAGGTTGTAGGGACAAATAAACGGTATGTGTTGAACTTAAAACCATTTACGACCTTCTTTTCTTTTTCTAACTCTTATTCTTTTTCAGAAAAAGAAGTTGAAGTGGGGAAGCTTGAAACTGAGGTCAAAGAAAAGACCCTGGTTCTTAATAAGATTACCAGCATCGCCAAAGAAAAAGATCAAGAGATTCAATCGTGGGAGGAGTGCTATTTAAAAAGCACTGCCTCTCACCACGAGGAGGTCAAGAAGTTGGATTCTCGACTAGTTGGTAAGTAAATCTTTACCTGTGATTGGTTTTATTTTTCTTTCGAGGTCATTTTATCTGACTAGTCTTATTTTTTTCAGAGCAAGCAGTCGAAATAAAACGACTCTGTGAGGCTTCGAATCGTAATCAGGAGGGGATGAAGTTCTTGAAGGCCAACCTCCAAGACAACATTTCTCTTCTGAACAATGTACTCGGTGGGCTTTATGCTGAGGGGATCACTCCTCATGAAGACACGATGATTGCCCCCTCGAGTGCCATTGTTGATCAAGTTGAAACTTTGCAAGAATTGGTGACCACTCTGAAGACAAACCAAGCCGATTCGATTAAGGAAGCGGTCAAAGAGGGGATAAGTTTTATTTTGGCAAAACTTAAAGCTCATGACCCCAACCTTAATCTGCAACCCATCAAAGATGACTTCGACTGCTCTGAGGCAAAAGCAGAGCGGTTGATGACAGAGATGCAGTCGATCGGCGAGGAAGTCACGGAGGAGATGCAAATAGGATCTCCTTCATCAGAGTAGTCTGTACTTGAATCCTGTAAAGACAAGTTTTTTGCTGTTGATATATATAATCCTTTCTTCTTCCTGCAAATCATCTTGTCGAGTAGTTAGTAAGTCAAAAAGATAATGAATGGAAAAAGAGACTAAGACTAAGAATTGAAGTCATATTAATAACTTTATCCTAGCCCCCGACTATTTGCTTGGTTTATTTAAATAAACCAGGTAAATAGTGTAAAATAGGTCTTCTAAAAAAGAGAGGTTTATCTAACTTGTAGCTTTTCGATCTCGATTGTCTTGCACTGGTCGAAAGTGTAGGAATGAGTTGACACTAGGAAGTTCTTTCTAGTGGGCAGGACCACGTGCAGAAAGGAAATGCTTCGACTAGGTGATGTTACCTTCTCCGACTAGTTTAATTAAACCAAGAACGGTCAACTTGAGTTAGACAAACGTCTGGAGTGCCTTTAAAAATTCGTTCAACTCATTCCAGTGCACTCGGTAGGTTCACTTTGGTAGCAAGAATTAGAAACAGGACGACGCTAGGAAGTTCCTTCTAGTGGGCAGGACCACGTGCACAGAGTAAAGGCTTTGACTAGGTGTTGTTTCTTCCTCCGACCAGTTGAAACAAAACGAGTTTACCAAAAGTAGTCAAGCAAATTGAAAAAGTGTACTCTGCTTAGTTTATTTTTCAAAAATGAATAAAGAAATAATCTAAGATACTAAGAGTTGGCTTGAATATATTTTGACCATGTGAGTTGAACCCAAGCACTTTGTATTGGCAGTAAAAAGGAGGAACGAGTTGACACTAGGAAGTTCCTTCTAGCGGGCTGAACCATGTGTAGAAAGGAAAGACTTCGACTAGGTGTTGTTAACATCCTTTCGACCAGTGTAAAGAAAGTTTGGGTACTGGATGTAGAAGCACTTACGACCAGGTAATGATCGAAAAATTATCAAAGCGCTACTCAAAGTAAGACAATAAAGATAGAAAGAACCAGATACTTTATTGTACGGTTGGTCGATTTACACATAAAATTTGTGTAACTGGTCGATGTTCCAAGAATTGGAGATAATTCTACCGTCTTCCATTGCTAGTCGTACCGGACCTGGTCACATAACTTCGACCACAGTGTAAGGACCTTCCCATTTGGGGGGAAGCTTGTTTCGATTAGACTGGGATTGAATTTTCCTCAATACCAAGTCACCTACAGTAAGGATGTGAGGTTGGACCTTACGATCGCAGTATTTACGCAGGGTTTGCTGGTAGACTGCTGAACTGATTAAGGCTTGATTTCTCTTCTCTTTGAGCAAGTTAATGTTATCCGCTCGAAGTTGTTCTTGGATTGACTCGTTGAAAGTTTCGACCCTTGTTGACCTGATCTTTAGTTCTAGTGGAAGCATGGCTTCAGCACCGAAAACTAGGAAAAAAAGGTGTTTCACCGGTAGCCCAACTAGCAGTCGTACAAACTGCCCATAATGCTGAGGGTAATTCTTGTACCCAAGCCTCTGAGCACTTAACAAGCTGGTCGAAGACTCGAGTTTTAATTACCTACATTATTTGGACATTCGCTCTTTCGACTGCCCCATTGCTTTGGAGATGGGCAACAGAGGCGTAACATAACTTGGTACCCAACTCGTCGCAAAATTCTTGGAATTTTGCGCTCGAAAATTGTTTACCATTATCTGTGATTATTCAACTTGGGACCCCAAACCGAGTGATCACGCTTCTCATTATGAATCATTTTGCTGCTTCCGTTGTTATCCCACTCACAGGTTCGGCTTCGATCCATTTTGTGAATGTATCAATAGCCATAAAAAGGAACTCGAAACCTCCTGGAGCCTTTGGGAATGGTCCTAGGATGTCGAGACCCCAGGTCGCAAAAGGACAAGATAGAGGAATTGTTTGCAATGCCTGAGCCGGTTGGTGTATTTGCCTGCTATGAAACTGACATTGTACACATTTCTTAACCAACTCTTTGGCATCGTAGAGAGCTGTTGGCCAGTAAAATCCTTGTCGAAAGGCTTTTCCGACCAACGTTCTGTAGGAAGCATGAGTTCCACAGATGCCCCCGTGCATGTCGTGAAGGAGGTTTGGTCGTTCTCTCTGCGATATGCATCGCATGAGTACCCCTTGAGTGCCTCGTTTGTAGAGGACTCCTTCGACCAAAGTATACATTTTGGCCTTTCGGGACAAACGATCCGCCTCGAGATCATCGTCGGGTATGGAACCCGTCTGAAGATACTCATAGATAGGATGCATCCAGGTATCCTCGTATTCTAGAGGGCCTATCTTAATAGGAGGTGTCTCTGGTGTTTCAACCAGAGACGGCTTCTGGAGCTGTTCCAGGAAGACTCCTTTTGGTACTTATGGTCGGGAAGAAGTTATTCGAGCAAGCTGGTTTGCGAGGAAATTATCCTTTTGAGGGATGAATTGTACCTCGAAACTGAAAAAATACTTTTCAGGCTTTCGAACCTCCGATAAGTACCGAGACATGGTCGAATTAGAGCACTGGTACTCTTTTTCGACCTGATTCATGACTAGTTGAGAGTCTCCTCTCACGAGTAGTCATCGAATCGTGAGCGCTTTCATGGCTTGTATGCTAGCCAGCAAACCTTCGTACTCTGCCACGCTGTTAGTGGCCTGAAAGTTTAATTGAATGGCATACTTTAAGGTCTCTTTGTTAGGAGATTCCAAGACCACCCCAGCCCCTGAGCCACTTAAAGTAAGTGACCCGTCAAAGTACATCGTCCACTGCTCGTGGGTATCGTACTGGAGATCCTGAATAGGTTCATGATTTGTCCATTCGGCAACAAAGTCTACCAAGATCTAGGATTTAATGGCCGTTCAGGACAAAAAATATAGGTCGAACTCCCCAAGTTCTACTAACTATTTTGACATGCGTCCCGCTGCTTCCATATTCTAGAGGATCACTCCCAAGGGAAACTTAGACGACACAATTATCTTGTGTGCCTGAAAATAATGCCGTAGTTTCCTCAAAGACATGGGGAAGGCATAGAGAAGTTTTTGGACCTGAGGGTAATGCTCCTTAGGCCCGTGCAAAACTTCACTTATGTAGTAAACTAGTCGTTGGATGTTTTCATGATCTACGAGCGTCTCTTCTTGTTTTGGAGAAACCAAAATAGGAGCACTCGTAAAATATCTCTTGACATCCTAAAAGGCAGTGTTTGCCTCTTCCGACAACTCGAAACCCTCGTTCTTCCTTTGAAGTTTGAAGAAAGGTAGTCCTTTTTCTCCCAGTCGTGCGATGAAACGACTTAAAGCTGCCATGCATCCTGTGAGTTTCTGGACTTCTTTCTTCGTGGTTGGAGGGCGCATTTGCACGATGGCCTTTATCTTTTCATGACTTGCTTCGATCCCTTGTACAGAGACCAAGAATCCAAGCAATTTACTCGAAGACACTCCAAACACACACCTCTCAGGATTGAGTTTCAAGCGGTGTTTTCTGAGATTGTCAAATGTCTCCTGCAAGTCTGAAACATGATTAAGCTGCTTGATGCTTTTTACGACTAGATCATCAACATAGGCTTCCAAATTTTGGCCTAGTTGAGGTGAAAAGGTCGATTGCATCAAGCGTTGAAAAGAAGCGCCAGTATTTTTTAGACCAAATGACATTTTGACATAACAAAATGTTCCAAATGGAGTAATAAATGCGGTCTTTTCTTCATCTTCTAGACACTTATTAATCTGATGGTAGCCAGAATATCTGTCTAGAAAACTTAATGTTTCACAAACAGCAGTAGAATTAACCAACTGATTGATACGAGGTAAAGGAAATCATATTTTGGACAAGCTTTATTAAGATCAGTGAAGTCTACACACATTCGTCACTTGCCGTTAGACTTCCTAACCATTACAGGGTTGGCCAACCACTCTGGGTGGTCGACTTCTCTTATAAAGCCTGCTTTAAGTAGCTTGTCCAATTCTAACCTTATAGCATCTGGTGGATTAGGGGCAAATCTCCATAATTTTTGTTTCATGGGAACTTTGTCAGGCCGTAGAGCTAGCCTGTGCTCGATCACTTCCCTGGGGACTCCGGGCATATCAGATGCTTGCCACGCGAAGACAAGGGCGTCTTCCTATTTGGGGTCAAAAGTATCCCAGATGCGAACAGTCTTCGAGAGCTCCTCTAGATTCAAAGGAACCTGCTTGACCTGGTCGTTCGACTTAGGTACAACTTCAGGCTTCGACTGCTTGGTCGAAGGCTGCCCTTTGTTTTCTTATCGAGCTGGAATCTAGCCAACCATTTCGAGGGACCGACGATCACACATGTGCGCCATCTTTTTGTCACAATGAATTGTGACCACTCCTCTGAGACCTGGCATCTTAAGACATTGATACCCATAATGAGTAGCGATTAAGAATTTTGCCACAGTTGGTCGTCCGAGTATGGTGTTACATGTCGTATCGAAATCGACCACATCAAAGGAGATCTTCTCTGTCCTGAAATTACATGGAAAACCAAATGTAAAAGAAAGACAAACTTGGCCAATAGGTTTGGCCGAAGACCCCGATACCATACCATGAAAAGTGTATCGTACCAGTCTTGGTCCTAGGTACTTGCATCTCGTCCAGGGTACTCGTAAAAAAATGTTTAACGAGTTACCACCATCAATTAACACTTGATTTACTCGACAGTTATTGATAGTAGGCTCGACCATGATCGCAAAATGACCTGGTCGATTGGAAGGAATCGGGCAGTCACCCTTCTCGAAGGAGATGGTGACTTCCGACCACTTCGGCAGTTTATTGACAAGAGGAGGGTCCATGGAGTTTACCTCACGTTTGACAGCCTTAAGTTGTCGTCTTGACTTGTATACCGATGATCCCCCATAGATATGCTCGATGGTGTGTTCGGGATCTTGGAATGGCATCTCCTCGTTGTCGTCAGACTTCGTACGACCTCTGGCTTGCCCTACCTCTTCGAGGGTAGGAAGTGGTCCTTTGCCGTTGTAGTAGTCCTCGATTTTTCGTTGGAATACTTGGCAGTTGCGAAGGTCATGGCCTTCCTTTTTATGGAAAGAACACCACATAGGCTTGTCGTTCTTTTACTCAGGATGCTTACCTTTGCCTCAATCAGAGTATGACTTGGAGCCTTGAGGATTTTTATCGCTCACGGCCAAGACCTCCTTGGAACTATTGGCTTGAAGCTTTTGGCCCTTTGCCTTGTTCTTGGATTTCTTGGCCTTTTTATCCTTCTTCTTACCACTTTCACCCACCTCTTGAGGAATTTTATCTTCTCGATCAATAGTGTTATTCCACTGGACCGCTTCGGCGGTGGTAGCATATCGATTGGCCATCTCGAAGAGTTCGGCTACAGTGGCGAGAGGATTCAAGGCAATGTACTCCGTGATCCTTCTACTATAGACTCCCTGCTTGAAAGCCCTGATGACAGAAGAATCAGAAACCTTAGGAATGGAATTTTGAACCTAACTGAAGCATGATCTCCGAATGTAATACCCCAAATGTATTCGAGAGAGAAGAAATAAATTAGAGAGAATGACCAATTAGAAAAGTGTTTTAACAGGAGATGAGAGGGGGGTTTATGCATATTTTGGACAACTTGGGCTGTGGGCTTCCGGCCCACAACATTTAGGCCCAAGGGGAAGGGGTAGTTGGCCACACAAGAAGGAGAGAGGGCAACCCTAGGGTTGCTACAGTAGCACGGATACAGTACCACCGCTGTGCTACAGTGCCCTCCCGCCCCTAGCTTTCGCTGCCGGCCAAGAAGGAGGAAGGGAGAAGCCTCCTCGGGTGCTGCCGACCAAGGAAGAGAAAGGAAGAAGGAAGGGAAGAAGGGAGAGAGGAAGGAGAGTGGTCACATGGTGTTCTTCGAGTTCTTCAGCAATTCTCCAAGGGTAATCCTTGATCATCGTTCGTTAAGTTGTAGATTTGTGTATCGTAGCAATGTCGGTATTAGATCAGTAATCTGGCAGTTTTTAATGTTCATCTGATTTAGGGCTGTTAGCGGCAGAATCTGTCCTGGTCTCCTCCTAGGGAGTTGTAGACGACGTCGATACCTTTCCGTAGAGTATTAGATCACGTCGTTTGGATGACCGGTTCAAAAGTTATGATTTTCGTAGCGTCGCTGTTTTGTAATTCTGTTCTAATGCTGACAGTTTTTATTAATCGGTCTGTAGCTTAAAGTTAATGGATTATTTAGAAGGTCTCGCCATAACAAAAGTTGTACGTTATTGTCTAAGGTTTCCAGAAAGGTAAAGATCATAATTTTTAGATGTCTGGACTGAAAGTTATGCTAGATTTAGTGCCTCTGTCCAGAAACCCTAACGAGAATTAGTTGCTCTGTTAATCAGTTTAGTAAGGGTATTAGATGACCGAATCTGTAAATCTCACCAACTAGGTTTAGGTGGGTAATTTGATAAGCTTTCCATAAAGTCTGAGATCACCTAATTTGGATCTCTGTATGAAAAGTTATGAATTTTGGAATATGACTGTCTGCTTTGGAGGCATATCGATAAAATTGGAATTTGGAGTTTTGGGTCGCGCTAGAGAGCGTAGTGGGTTAAATATTTGTTTCTAGCTAAGTTTGGTCCAGAATTTCTATCTTAGTGTACTTGTTAAATTTAATCAGGTGGGGTGTGGTTCGGGGCAGCGCCCTCTTCGCGTCTTCCATCTACGCACGGTTGAGGCAAGTACATTTATTGATATATAATCTATGAGTGATTGTTCATGTTTGCTAGTATTATGAATGTGTGCGCTAAACTTGGATGCTAGAATGATATGAATTTTAATGATCCTGAATGCTAGAAGTATGAGTAAGTTTTATTCATACATGATGCTGCTATTTTTACATGTTAATGATGAATAGAGGAATTGGCTTTTACATGTTAATGATGGAAAGATGAATTGTACATGTGCATCATGTCATCATATTTGAGGCTTGGTCACATGGTGACCAAGCAATGATTTGAGGTCCCCGTCATGTATATGACGGGCTTGAGGTCCCCACACTTGTGGAGTGTGGGCTTGAGGTCCCCATTACTTGCGGAGTATTGGGCTCTTGGTCCCTGTGCTTGCGAGCACAGGCATGGGTATGCATCAATGGTTGCATACCTTGCATTACCGGTAAAATGCATAAAGAGTTAAAGAGAAAGGTTGCATTGAGCATTGCATAAGCATATGACATGTTGTATGGTAAAGATTCGAGAATGGATGCTGATGTTATATTGGTGTGTTTTAATGTTGTATTATTTGTACTTTGCTGAGCTGTGGACTCACTCTTGCTTTGTTTGTGGTTTTAGGTACCCCTTACAAGAACGATATGCATGGGAGGGAGTAGTCATATGTTCGGACACACACTACCACGAATCTTTTATAGTTGATTAAATTTTAGATCACGCCTTAACAAATGATCATATTGCTTAAAGGATTTGTTATGGTTATGTTTTATGCGTTGGATTATTTGTAATAGTGATGAGTAGCATATGTTGGATACCTTTGGTTATGCTTTAGTAGACTAGCATATCTTGAATACCTATCGATTATGCTGGATGTTGGATTGTTTAATTATGATGTTTGTTTTAACTGTTGGAACCTCTGGTATATACAAATGAGGTTCTGCCGAAATTTAGTAAAATGTCTTAGTTTTATTGTGGTATGTTGTTAGTTTTGTAGCATTCCAGGCTCGAGTTGGGCTGGGGTGTTACAGTTGGTATCAGAGCGGGCTGTAGGTCCGTGGTGACTAGATTAATTAAAAAAATTGCTAATGGCTAATCAACTTAAAAGTTTGACACACTGGTGCATAGTAGGATGGGGAGGGGCTAATCTTTACATTTACGTTTCCGTTATATCTTATTGATGATTGCTAATATGAAATGACTATGACTGCTTATGATTTGATTATTATGATAGCTATGTAACTATAGTTGCTGTTGAGAGGTTGAGGTCATGGTTGTGGCCATAGGCTTTACCAGGTTACACCACTGTTCGTAGTATGAGATTAGCGAAGTGATTACCCCGAGTACCATAGTTCTGTGTCATCGTGGGTGAATTCCTTTAGAAAAGTTGTTCTCTTCTTGAGCTTGATTTAGACCAATTCTGGGTATAGATGCGGATGGTGAAATTTGTTGGGATTTCACTTGGTCTCTATTTATGTCTTGGGAGTTCTGCCCTTCTTATTGGAAAATCTGATTCATTTATTCGCTTGGTATTCGGGATACTGAAAGATTTCTATTGCAAGTTCTTTATCATGTGAAAGCTTTGGCTTTATGTATTTCTTTTGGATTATTTCGAGTTTTGAAGTTAATGCCTCTTTTTTTTTCTGAAGGGAGTTAAAAATCCTTTTGTGAGGTCTTGATATGTTTAAGCGAAAGGTGTTAAACATAGAAGTTCATTAATAAGGTTTGAGTTATCAAGTCGAATCCGCAGCGTGGTGCATGATTGGTCTTAACCCAGATATTTGGACTTGGAGTTGATTAATGTGATGTTGTCATAGAGTAATTACCTGATGGGTAGTGACAAAGAGTATGTCCATACCTAATTGGGGTCAGAAGAGTTATTAAGAAGTATGGAACGCTGATGAAACTGGTTTGATCACTATGGGTGATAAATTTGGTAAGCTTTTTCGGTAGATTGGATTTGCTGGACTCAACGGATTAATCTAATCCTTTGGGATAGATAAGTCCAGAAGGTATTAGATTAGTGTCATAGTGGATATTCATCTTGAAAGTTATCTTTTATGGATAAGTACAGATCATATGTAATCGCTAGGTGCAATTATAATGTATCGAAGTATGGTGTTTAGCATCGCTAAGACATGAACTGATGGGATGTAGTTGGTGATCTTTGTTTACTTGATGGTGGAGTGGTAGGACAATAGTATGTCTTTGATGAGAAGGTTGATCATTAAAATTGTTTAGGTTGCTAAACTGGTTGGATTACTTGATCTCAATGGATAAATTTAATTGTGTAGGAAGGGAGAGATAAGGATGTATTTGATTGTTGTCCTAGTGGATAATAATTTGGAAATTGCCTTTAATTGGTTGCTTGATGGTCTCATATTTGCTAGTGGGAACGTAGATAGAGAATTGACCATAAATTCTTCCATGACTGTATAATTCGTTAAACGTCTACGATAACCGCTAGATTGAATTTGTGTACAAAATTAGTGTGAGCATTGCTAATAGCTGAAGGGTTGAAAAAATATGATTTATTCAGGTGTGTCTCATGAGGATGACTTGTGGCTGCATGCCCTTGTTAAAAGAGTTGACGATAAAGATTCTTGTTAAGAGTGTATTATTTTTTATGTTAATAAGATTGTCTGCAAGAGATTGTGACTTATGGGAGTGGTGATGATTCTTTTAGAAAGAAGGTAATTTGACCGCCTCCCGTAATATCGGTTAAATGAAAAGTTTGGAGTTTTGCATTTGTGAGCTTTTGATAGTTCATGCTTAATGTGGTAGCTGAAATTGTTGACAAAGGAGATGCGTGAGAATGTTCTAATGGGTTCTTAAGTGATTAATGTGATTTGTTTTAAAAGTACTTCTTCTTTGGGTTGGCAAGTGGTGATGTAATCAAAGGAAATTATTTTTTCTATTAAAGGGAAAAAAGGTGTACCATAAGTATTTGAGGTTGAGTTAAGGATTGTAACTCGCAACTTTTCTATTATTGCCGCTTAAGTGTTTCTTGAGTTTCAAAAGCAATGTTTTATTGTGATTTATTGATGTTTGAAACACCCTTCTTGTGTAACGTGTGCCCTCAATTGTGGTCTCGTCTTTTGTTTTTCGAGATCAATGCAATTTGACTATTTCTCTTAGTCTCGTGCTCACTATGAGGAGTAGTGTTTCCTCGTGTGTTAAAACTTGTATTTGTTTGCTCTTTCCTATTGAGAAAAGATTAACCGACTTGGGTTGCAAGGTCTTATAAAGTGTAATGTGGCGATTGGTTGGTGGTGGTCAAGTAAATGATCGCAATGAGAATTTTGGGGGCCAAGCTATTTGAAGAACAGTAGAAAGTGATTTGGTTTTGACCTATAACTCTTGGAAAGAGTTGGATTTAAATGGAATGATTGTCGTTGAAATAAAACAGATTAGTGTTTCAACTAGTGGAACCCATAGCGAATTATAATCCAAGAACCTTCATTCATGTTGGAATGTTGGGATTATCGAAAGTCTGGAAGCTTGATCAATGTGTTAGAGTATCACGATTGGGTAATTTTGCAAGGTTGGGTAGATGATCTATGATGGTGTAGTTTAATGAGAATAGGATTAGCGAAGTAATCTAATCGTAATGTCAATTGATGGGATAGTAGGTAGGGTTGAGTTGTCGGCAGGTATGCCCTGGCTTTAGTGAATAACCTTCGGGGAGATAGAATTCTTCTAAAAGTTAATTTGGTCGAGAAAATATATACATGTGGATGATAATGATTGAGTATATTTAGAGTGTGGGAATTTTAGTGAATGAATATGAGGATTTCTCGGTCTTTTATACGAGAAGTTTGTTGTAGGAGTCTTGGAGGTTGAATTTGGGCTTTGCATTTTTATGCTAGAACCTTGGTTGCCAATGATTATGTGTAAAGGTAGTAGAATAAGAGTAGATTCTGAGTAGTGGGATGATCATTGATAGTATCCTTTAGGTGTAGTAAATAAGAGTGTGTGATGTGAATTTCAAATTGATTATCCTTAACAGATTGAGGGATGTGATGGTGGGTGAAATCTATATTGAGTTGCGCTGGGAATTATTTTGTCAAAGTAATTCATTCGGTAGAGAAGTTGGCTAGAGTGTGATATTGTGGATTGGAAGAGTCTCCCCTTATAAGTGTGGATTTTATGTTCGGTCGAACATAGCTTTGAGGTTGCCAATTTAAGATAAATGAGTTAGTGTGTTATGCGATGATTTGGGATCCTATGGTTTAAGAGAAAGTTAAATTCTTAACAGAAAGATTGTGGAAAAGGGGTGTGATCTTGGATAGTGAGATATTCCCTTAGTTCTTATTTGAACTATGTGTTTACAACGGATGTCAACTACAAATTGAGTTGGTTCTTGTCGGTATATGTGGTTCTTTCCAGTTAAGAAAAAAAAGAAAATGGTTAATCTGGTTATTCGAGTGATTTCACTTTTGGCTTATGTGGCATTTATTTCTAAACTACCTACTTGAAAAGTGGAAAAGTTTTCCTGATAAATCCATTGATTTTGGATTGGGCTCTTCTAAGGGAAGATGGTTTTGAGTTGGATGCATTATGACTCTTTTGTTTTCAGTTGAGTTCTTCGTATAAGTGAGTTGGAAGGCGACTTCTTTGTGTGTCCCTTGTTAAAGGAGATGCTGCTTGCATAGGTAAAGTGCTCGACTGAGAGTTGGAACAAGAGTCCCATGTGTTTGGTGCAGACGGTGTAATTCGGTGCCAAAAGGAAGTTTAACCAAAGGTGTGTTGGATAGGTTCTGATAGTTACGGAGATTTGTAGATTGGCGAATCGCTAGGACCGTCTCGAGTGCATGCGCGGAATATGCAATGTCTTGTATATTCCGTTGCTGAGTGAGTACATGAGAGGTCCGAAGCTTGAGTTTTTGTTAGAGCTGTTGGCCAACAAGTAAGACCTTATCTTTGAGTCCCGTGTCTTGAGTGTACCTATAAAGGTCGAGACTAATGTTGAGGTGTAAGACATTGGTATCCGTCAAGGTGATGTGATCCCATAAGTCCGAGAGGGAAGCAACTTATGAATTGGAGTCTCGTATGCGCGAGCAGTATCCAGAATTGTTCACAGCATGATGCGGACATCCTTAGCTATGTTGTTCCATATAGGGTTTTCAATTCAATAAGTACCTCAGAACAACATGAGCTTACTAAAAGAGTTGAAGAACAAGAGAAGCTTCTGGGTGAAGCTTGTGCAAAGAAGCTTAACCGACAGGTGAATCTGTTCCATGAATTTCCTTTAAGTGTAATTAAGAATATTATACTACCTAATAGCGGGTCATCGCTATTGTTAGGTTTGAAGGAGATGTTTTATGTGAACATCAAGAACACGATGCTTCTCGGGGTGTTTTGATGCTCACAAAAATAGCATGCAGCCTATGGGACGCATGGAAGGTATGGGTTCATGACGATCTTCGCAGCAACTCAGAAGGATCTAGCATGAACAATATATATATTTGGAAAGCTTATCAAGTCTACTTTCCAACGGATCAAACGGCATGTGATTTGGAGCTTTCTATAAAAAGTTATGGCTATTCGAGTGCATGCTGCTCATTCAGATCGACCAACGCGCGAGAGTTGACAAAGTTGATGATTTCGCGGCATGTACGGCATCTTGGGAAGATATCCAGCTTTGCCATGACTTTCCAAAGGCTTACAAGAGTCCCTTTCTCAAGTTTCATACGGATTCAAGTCGTTTCAATTAATGAAACTGAAGTTAGGAAAGTTTGGATTAAATTCGGATTCGGAATCAGCATCAAAATCGGATTTGGAATCAGCAGAACAGTCCGGATTAAAAAGGTCATAACTTTCACAAACGGAGTTCGATTTGGGTGTTCTTATACTTGTTGGAAAGCTAACTTCAAGCCCGATCCAACGGATACTCGCGCAGCCTCAGATTCATCACGCATCAAAAGATATGACCGAAACAATGTGACGGTTGTAAACTCGAGTTTCCTTTTTGTTTTAGATTGTGTCTGAATTGGAGTAGGAGTTCTAATTCGAAATAGAATAGGAGTAGGGCCTCTTGGCCAACCATAAGGTGGAGAAGGGCACTATATATTGAGGGGTAGACCCCCATTGTATCTTTAGACCACGATTAAAGATTTTGATTACTTTTTTGCATCAATGCTTGATTCTTCCAAGTAGTTTGGTGAAGGCCAACGACTTGAAGGGGAATAGGGCGTTTTCTTCCAAAGACCGTTCTGTCTTTCCGTTGGGAATTGAGGGATCGGTAAAACTCCACTTTGTGGTCGGGTGGAGTACACGTGAGATTGGGCGGATTATAGAGTTGCAAGTTCATGCATTGGCATCGGGTGAGCAACTACGATTTGTCAAGTCAAACGTGCAAGTTATCTTCGATCCTACGTCGAGAAGATCGGGAACCCCCCCGTATCACAGCAGGTACGTGGTAATGTTAATAAGCTATTCTTTGGCGTTAAGCGTGATTAGAATTCGGGGTCGAATTCCATTTAAGGGGGGTAGAATGTAATACCCCAAATGTATTCGAGAGAGAAGAAATAAATTAGAGAGAATGACCAATTAGAAAAGTGTTTTAACAGGAGATGAGAGGGGGGTTCATGCATAATTTGGACAACTTGGGCTGTGGGCTTCCGGCCCACAACATTTAGGCCCAAGGGGAAGGGGTAGTTGGCCACATAAGAAGGAGAGGGCCAACCCTAGGGTTGCTACAGTAGCACGGCTACAGTACCACCGCCGTGCTACAGTACCATGGCGTGCTACAGTGCCCTCCCACCCCAAGCTTTCGCTGCCGCCAAGGAGGAAGGGAGAAGCCTCCTCGGGTCTGCCGACCAAGGAAGAGAAAGGAAGAAGGAAGGAAGAAGGGAGAGAGGAAGGAGAGTGGTCACATGGTGTTCTTCGAGTTCTTCAGCGATTCTCCAAGGGTAATCCTTGATCATCGTTCGTTAAGTTGTAGATTTGTGTATCGTAGCAATGTCGGTATTAGATCAGTAATCTGGCAGTTTTTAATGTTCATCTGAGTTAGGGCTGTTAGCGGCAGAATCTGTCCTGGTCTCCTCCTAGAGAGTTGTAGACGACGTCGATACCTTTTCGTAGAGTATTAGATCACGTCGTTTGGATGAGCGGTTCAAAAGTTATGATTTTGTAGCGTTGCTGTTCTGTAATTCTGTTCTAATGCTGACAGTTTTTGTTAATCGGTCTGTAGCTTAAAGTTAATGGATTATTTAGAAGGTCTCTCCATAACGAAAGTTGTAGGTTATTGTCTAAGGTTTCCAGAAAGTTAAAGATAATAATTTTTAGATGTCTGGACTGAAAGTTATGCTAGATTTAGTGCCGCTGTCCAGAAACCCTGACGAGAATTAGTTGCTCTGTTAATCAGTTTAGTAAGGGTATTAGATGACCGAATCTGTAAAGCTCACCAACTAGGTTTAGGTGGGTAATTTGATAAGATTTCCATAAAGTCTGAGATCACCTAATTTGGATCTCTGTATGAAAAGTTATGAATTTTGGAATATGACTGTCTGCTTTGGAGGCATATCGATAAAATTGGAATTTGGAGTTTTGGGTCGCGCTAGAGAGCGTAGTGAGTTAAATATTTGTTTCTAGCTAAGTTTGGTTCAGAATTTATATCTTAGTGTACTTGTTAAATTTAATCAGGTGGGGTGTGGTTCCGAGGGCGCCTCTTCGCGTCTTCCATCTACGCATTGTTGAGGCAAGTACATTTATTGATAGATAATCTATGAGTGATTGTTCATGTTTGCTAGTATTATGAATGTGTGCGCTAAACTTGGATGCTAGAATGATATGAATTTTAATGATCCTGAATGCTAGAAGTATGAGTAAGTTTTATTCATACATGATCTTGCTATTTTTACATGTTAATGATGAATAGAGGAATTGGCTTTTACATGTTAATGATGGAAAGATGAATTGTACATGTGCATCATGTCATCATATTTGAGGCTTTTACATGCTCTGGCAGGGTCCGAGTGCTCACCATTGTCAACGCCATGTCTTGCAAAGACGCCACGACGGATGCCATTGCTTGGCGCCGCCTCGACCAGGGTGCTGCCTCCGTCGCCTCTAATGCCGTTGCTCGCCACGAGATTAGGGTGAGAGCTCTAGTTGCTGGTTAGGTTAGTTATATCACTTTTGGTGGGTGTGTGCGGGCTTTGTTCATAACTGAGGTGTTACGAAGGAAATTTAGAAATTTAGCTTAGGTTTCGATTGGTTTCAACACAAACCCATGTGATTTGTGTGCTTCTAAGAGTGGTTAAGATTCAGGATAATTTGAGCTCGTGTCGAATTGCTTTGATCACTGATACGAATTAGCTTAGTTTTGAGGTGGTTTGGATGCAATTGTGGTTTAATTGTTGGAAGATATCAGCTGCCAACGTTGTTATGGTGCTGTGAGTTGTTGTCACTTTAGGATATAGGTTTTTTTTACTTGAAACAACCCACATTAATACATTGGCAATCTGGAAAATATTTTTTATGATGTATGAGTATCAATGAGGATTGTAGTCCCCAACTCTACAGTTGAACACAAGTACACAACAGTATGTAGATTTATTTGTCATGTCAGTCAGGGTAAACCGATTTTTTTGTTCATCCATGTCCAGGTCTAGCACTAAATTTAGTGTTAGTTCATTGCCAATGGGCGCCACTACATTCGAATATGCATTACTTGTGATAATCTTGCTGATTTAAAATTGCATGTTTTGCGCAAACCATCTATTGCGCAATGTCATGGTCACTTTGAGAAGGGTTTCAATACAAGTGCCAATTGTTTAGAACACAACACAATGCCTACTTGTTTATCTCTTACATGTATAACTAATCAGAGTAACACAGTTGAAGAATGGAAAGGTATCAATTGGTTTTCACCCACTTTACTTGAATTTCATGTTGGGAAGGTGAAATTTGATCATATGAGTCAGTTGTGTAATTTGAAATATGATTTCGAGCTATCGATTGTGCAAAACAACAAGAAGAACACAATAATTGATTCATATATATACCATGCATATACGTTGTTTTCTTTGTCTAGCACATTTTCAGGCTATCAAAAGCCGAGGATGGCTTTTCTTGAAGAAAGGGAGGATGATGCGGACATCCTTAGCTATGTTGTTCCATATAGGGTTTTCAATTCAATAAGTACCTCAGAACAACATGAGCTTACTAAAAGAGTTGAAGAACAAGAGAAGCTTCTGGGTGAAGCTTGTGCAAAGAAGCTTAACCGACAGGTGAATCTGTTCCATGAATTTCCTTTAAGTGTAATTAAGAATATTATACTACCTAATAGCGGGTCATCGCTTATTGTTAGGTTTGAAGGAGATGCCTTATGTGAACATCAAGAACACGATGCTTCTCGGGGTGTTTTGATGCTCACAAAAATAGCATGCAGCCTATGGGACGCATGGAAGGTATGGGTTCATGACGATCTTCCCAGCAACTCAGAAGGATCTAGCATGAACAATATATATATTTGGAAAGCTTATCAAGTCTACTTTCCAACGGATCAAACGGCATGTGATTTGGAGCTTTCTATAAAAAGTTATAGCTATTCGAGTGCATGCTGCTCATTCAGATCGACCAACACGCGAGAGTTGACAAAGTTGATGATTTCGCGGCATGTACGGCATCTTGGGAAGATATCCAGCTTTGCCATGACTTTCCAAAGGCTTACAAGAGTCCCTTTCTCAAGTTTCATACGGATTCAAGTCGTTTCAATTAATGAAACTGAAGTTAGGAAAGTTTGGATTAAATTCGGATTCGGAATCAGCATCAAAATCGGATTCGGAATCAGCAGAACAGTCCGGATTAAAAAGGTCATAACTTTCACAAACGGAGTTCGATTTGGGTGTTCTTATACTTGTTGGAAAGCTAACTTCAAGCCCGATCCAACGGATACTCGCACAGCCTCAGATTCATCACGCATCAAAAGATATGACCGAAACAATGTGACGGTTGTAAACTCAGAGTTTCCTTTTTTGTTTTAGATTGTGTCTGAATTGGAGTAGGAGTTCTAATTCCGAAATAGAATAGGAGTAGGGCCTCTTGGCCAACCATAAGGTGGAGAAGGGCACTATATATTGAGGGGTAGACCCCCATTGTATCTTTAGACCACGATTAAAGATTTTGATTACTTTTTTGCATCAATGCTTGATTCTTCCAAGTAGTTTGGTGAAGGCCAACGACTTGAAGGGGAATAGGGCGTTTTCTTCCAAAGACCGTTCTGTCTTTCCGTTGGGAATTGAGGGATCGGTAAAACTCCACTTTGTGGTCGGGTGGAGTACACGTGAGATTGGGCGGATTATAGAGTTGCAAGTTCATGCATTGGCATCGGGTGAGCAACTACGATTTGTCAAGTCAAACGTGCAAGTTATCTTCGATCCTACGTCGAGAAGATCGGGAACCCCCCCGTATCATCTTGGTATCAGAGCTCCGTTGATTCGGTAGGATCTTTATCCAGTTATCTAAATTTCATTTTTTTCCCTATACATGAAAAAGCCACACAAAAAAAAAATCTTTCAGCCGTAGTATTTAGTTTGTTATTCTAGTGAGTTTTGTTAAGTTTTTGTCCATTAGAATCAAGTTTAGATTGCTGATCTTGAATTCTTTTGCGTTGCTTTTTATTTGAGCCTATTTTGATCTTTTTTTTCGTCGTGTTTATATAAAAAAAAGACACAAAAAAAAAGCGAGACATCAATTTATCCTTTGTGAACCTTTCAATGCTTTGCGACTACTTTGAACCTATTTAAGACTAGCGAAATCGTTGCTTAGGGCTGCATATTAATATTTGTGTTCTTGCAATTGTTCAAAGATCAAAAGGTGGGAAAGAAATTTTGCTCATTTTGGTAGAACAAGAATTTCGGCCATAGCTCAAAAAAAAAGGAAGGAAAAAGAGAAGAGAAAAAAAAAGAGAAAAAAAAGAGAAAAGAGAAAGAGAAAAGGAAAAAGAAAGTGCAAAGCCGAACCATAAACTTGAGCAAAAATCCCCACTCATTCTTGATTCAATTGTTAGAATATCAATATTTTGTGCAATCTTGTGCCCTAGTTTCATTATTTGCAACTAGCTAGCGTCTTTCTATAACTTGTGCAATACGAGCTATTTTGGTCTTCACTTATATCTTACATAGCTCATTCCTTGATTGTACTAAGTTCCAATATCCTTGCGTGTGAGTTGCTTTGTTTTTCACTTATATCTTTGTGATCGGCATGTAGGCATTGAATTCTAGTTTGGATATTTACTTAGCTTTACAATACCTAGAATTTTCAGATTAAGTAGGTATCCATACCAAGCTCCACATAAACATCCGTTGTTGTGTTTTGACTTGCTCTTGAATTCGCTCAATTATCATGTTGTTCTCACCTATAATATCAATTGTGAGTTTTTGACCTCAATTTACTTCGGAAAGGTAAGAATGTGATTTGGTAAGACGAGTGAGTTTGAGAGATACACATACATCTACATACATACTCTTTGCTGTGCTACTAACAATGGCAGATCGTGAATATACATATCTTCCCTTCTATGGTAGTAATGATCCGGAGGAGTATCTTGAGTGGGTACAAGACATGGAGTTAGAGCTTGAATCCCAGAAGTTTGAATCAGAAGCCAAGGAAGTGAGAGTGGCCACTATGTTTTTTAAGGACTATGCCTCTAGTTGGTGGCAACAACTAAGTGGGAAACAATTCATTACATCTTGGGTCTATTTAAAAAGGGCCATGAGAAAAGAATTTGTTCCATCCTATTATGAGCGGGAACTACTACAGCATGTGGAGAGCATTACACAAGGATGCAACGTTGTCCAAGATTACTATATTGAGTTGAATCATGCAATGCGTCGGGCCAATATCACTAGTGCATATCAAGAAAAGACATACTTCAAAGCAGGTTTGAATTTTCAGATCGTTACTGCACTTCAAGATGAATATTTTCGTAGTCTGCAAGATCTTGTGAAATATGCTACAAAGGTGGAAAAGAGACTTAAAGATATGCAAGCACATCAATTAAATCTGCGTCGACTCTTTAGTTCTTATTCATCCACTGGTGTGTCACTTGAGAAAAAGGTCGAGCTTCAGAATTTTTCTTCGGGCGAGGTCATGGTTGGTGGTAATTGTGCCATTGCTAGCGCACGGTCTTGCAAGGATGAGATGTATCAAAACCCATGTGAGGATGAGAGCCACATAGCCAAATTGAGTGAGAGTGATAAAACGAGTGAGCTGTGTGATTCCACCCTATGTGAGGTTGAGAGTATCCCAATTGAGTATGTGAGAGATACACCAAAAGAAAAGAGAGAGATAGATGATAGGCCAAGTAAGATTATTTTTGAACTTAACAACTTACCCTCTATTTCTAGTGTTGTATCTCATATTGTGCAGGTTGAACAAGCGAATAAGGAGTTGAACATTCAAGAGCCCTCACCATTAGAAGAGAAAGATGAAGAGATAACCATGGTTGGAGAGGGAATGCCTGCTGCCCTGGGGTTACATGATGACATTACGATACCCACGACACCTACATTAATTGAGGAGGACGATCAAGGTAACACTATTGGTACTGAATTGATAGTTCATCAAGACAAGGTGCGTAAAACTGAGAACTCCGTTATTCCTTTCATGATTCCACGTTCTAAATTTGATATGCTTAATTTGCATAATGTGGAATTGATTACTCAAAAAGAAGTTCTTAGTAGAATATTCCTTAATGATTCTTTGTGTTATATTATATTCAATAAACCTAAAGAGCTATCTAGTGTGATTAAGAAGGTTCCTGAAATTTCATACTTAAGATCACTAGTAAATAGCTACATATACACATATAAATTCAATTTGATTGGAGATGTTGGTGTAGACAACATGTTTCAAGTTTATCGAATATGCATTACTTGTGATAATCTTGCTGATTTAAAATTGCATGTTTTGCGCAAACCATCTATTGCGCAATGTCATGGTCACTTTGAGAAGGGTTTCAATACAAGTGCCAATTGTTTAGAACACAACACAATGCCTACTTGTTTATCTCTTACATGTATAACTAATCAGAGTAACACAGTTGAAGAATGGAAAGGTATCAATTGGTTTTCACCCACTTTACTTGAATTTCATGTTGGGAAGGTGAAATTTGATCATATGAGTCAGTTGTGTAATTTGAAATATGATTTCAAGCTATCGATTGTGCAAAACAACAAGAAGAACACAATAATTGATTCATATATATACCATGCATATACGTTGTTTTCTTTGTCTAGCACATTTTCAGCTATCAAAAGCCGAGGATGGCTTTTCTTGAAGAAAGGGAGGATGATGCGGACATCCTTAGCTATGTTGTTCCATATAGGGTTTTCAATTCAATAAGTACCTCGAACAACATGAGCTTACTAAAAGAGTTGAAGAACAAGAGAAGCTTCGGGTGAAGCTTGTGCAAAGAAGCTTAACCGCGTGTGAATCTGCTCCATGAATTTCCTTTAAGTGTAATTAAGAATATTATACTACCTAATAGCGGTCATCGCTATTGTTAGGTTTGAAGGAGATGCCTTATGTGAACATCAAGAACACGATGCTTCTCGGGTGTTTTGATGCTCACAAAAATAGCATGCAGCCTATGGGACGCATGGAAGGTATGGGTTCATGACGATCTTCCCAGCAACTCAGAAGGATCTAGCATGAACAATATATATATTTGGAAAGCTTATCAAGTCTACTTTCCAACGGATCAAACGGCATGTGATTTGGAGCTTTTATAAAAAGTTATGGCTATTCGAGTGCATGCTGCTCATTCAGATCGACCAACACGCGAGAGTTGACAAAGTTGATGATTTCGCGGCATGTACGGCATCTTGGGAAGATATCCAGCTTTGCCATGACTTTCCAAAGGCTTACAAGAGTCCCTTTCTCAAGTTTCATACGGATTCAAGTCGTTTCAATTAATGAAACTGAAGTTAGGAAAGTTTGGATTAAATTCGGATTCGGAATCAGCATCAAAATCGGATTTGGAATCAGCAGAACAGTCCGGATTAAAAAGGTCATAACTTTCACAAACGGAGTTCGATTTGGGTGTTCTTATACTTGTTGGAAAGCTAACTTCAAGCCCGATCCAACGGATACTCGCGCAGCCTCAGATTCATCACGCATCAAAAGATATGACCGAAACAATGTGACGGTTGTAAACTCAGAGTTTCCTTTTTGTTTTAGATTGTGTCCGAATTGGAGTAGGAGTTCTAATTCGAAATAGAATAGGAGTAGGGCCTCTTGGCCAACCATAAGGTGGAGAAGGGCACTATATATTGAGGGTAGACCCCATTGTATCTTTAGACCACGATTAAAGATTTTGATTACTTTTTGCATCAATGCTTGATTCTTCCAAGTAGTTTGGTGAAGGCCAACGACTTGAAGGGAATAGGCGTTTTCTTCCAAAGACCGCTCGTCTTTCCGCTGGGAATTGAGGATCGGTAAAACTCCACTTTGTGGTCGGGTGGAGTACACGTGAGATTGGGCGGATTATAGAGTTGCAAGTTCATGCATTGGCATCGGGTGAGCAACTACGATTTGTCAAGTCAAGCGTGCAAGTTATCTTCGATCCTACGTCGAGAAGATCGGGAACCCCCCCGTATCACAGCAGGTACGTGGTAATGTTAATAAGCTATTCTTTGGCGTTAAGCGTGATTAGAATTCGGGGTCGAATTCCATTTAAGGGGGGTAGAATGTAATACCCCAAATGTATTCGAGAGAGAAGAAATAAATTAGAGAGAATGACCAATTAGAAAAGTGTTTTAACAGGAGATGAGAGGGGGGTTCATGCATAATTTGGACAACTTGGGCTGTGGGCTTCCGGCCCACAACATTTAGGCCCAAGGGGAAGGGGTAGTTGGCCACATAAGAAGGAGAGGGGCCAACCCTAGGGTTGCTACAGTAGCACGGCTACAGTACCACCGCCGTGCTACAGTACCATGGCGTGCTACAGTGCCCTCCCACCCCAAGCTTTCGCTGCCGGCCAAGGAGGAAGGGAGAAGCCTCCTCGGGTGCTGCCGACCAAGGAAGAGAAAGGAAGAAGGAAGGGAAGAAGGGAGAGAGGAAGGAGAGTGGTCACATGGTGTTCTTCGAGTTCTTCAGCGATTCTCCAAGGGTAATCCTTGATCATCGTTCGTTAAGTTGTAGATTTGTGTATCGTAGCAATGTCGGTATTAGATCAGTAATCTGGCAGTTTTTAATGTTCATCTGAGTTAGGGCTGTTAGCGGCAGAATCTGTCCTGGTCTCCTCCTAGAGAGTTGTAGACGACGTCGATACCTTTTCGTAGAGTATTAGATCACGTCGTTTGGATGAGCGGTTCAAAAGTTATGATTTTTGTAGCGTTGCTGTTCTGTAATTCTGTTCTAATGCTGACAGTTTTTGTTAATCGGTCTGTAGCTTAAAGTTAATGGATTATTTAGAAGGTCTCTCCATAACGAAAGTTGTAGGTTATTGTCTAAGGTTTCCAGAAAGTTAAAGATAATAATTTTTAGATGTCTGGACTGAAAGTTATGCTAGATTTAGTGCCGCTGTCCAGAAACCCTGACGAGAATTAGTTGCTCTGTTAATCAGTTTAGTAAGGGTATTAGATGACCGAATCTGTAAAGCTCACCAACTAGGTTTAGGTGGGTAATTTGATAAGATTTCCATAAAGTCTGAGATCACCTAATTTGGATCTCTGTATGAAAAGTTATGAATTTTGGAATATGACTGTCTGCTTTGGAGGCATATCGATAAAATTGGAATTTGGAGTTTTGGGTCGCGCTAGAGAGCGTAGTGAGTTAAATATTTGTTTCTAGCTAAGTTTGGTTCAGAATTTATATCTTAGTGTACTTGTTAAATTTAATCAGGTGGGGGTGTGGTTCCGAGGGCAGCGCCCTCTTCGCGTCTTCCATCTACGCACGGTTGAGGCAAGTACATTTATTGATAGATAATCTATGAGTGATTGTTCATGTTTGCTAGTATTATGAATGTGTGCGCTAAACTTGGATGCTAGAATGATATGAATTTTAATGATCCTGAATGCTAGAAGTATGAGTAAGTTTTATTCATACATGATGCTGCTATTTTTACATGTTAATGATGAATAGAGGAATTGGCTTTTACATGTTAATGATGGAAAGATGAATTGTACATGTGCATCATGTCATCATATTTGAGGCTTTTACATGCTCTGGCAGGGGTCCGAGTGCTCACCATTGTCAACGCCATGTGCGCGCAGCACGCCACGACGGATGCCATCGCTTGGCGCCGCCTCGACCAGGGTGCTGCCTCCGTCGCCTCTAATGCCGTTGCTCGCCACGAGATTAGGGTGAGAGCTCTAGTTGCTGGTTAGGTTAGTTATATCACTTTTGGTGGGTGTGTGCGGGCTTTGTTCATAACTGAGGTGTTACGAAGGAAATTTAGAAATTTAGCTTAGGTTTCGATTGGTTTCAACACAAACCCATGTGATTTGTGTGCTTCTAAGAGTGGTTAAGATTCAGGATAATTTGAGCTCGTGTTTAATTGCTTTGATCAACGATACTGAATTAGCTTAGTTTTGAGGTGGTTTGGATGCAATTGTGGTTTAATTGTTGGAAGATATCAGCTGCCAACGTTGTTATGGTGCTGTGAGTTGTTGTCACTTTAGGATATAGGTTTTTTTTACTTGAAACAACCCACATTAATACATTGGCAATCTGGAAAATATTTTTTATGATGTATGAGTATCAATGAGGATTGTAGTCCCCAACTCTCTGCTTGAACACAAGTACACAACAAGATGTAGATTTATTTGTCATGTCAGTCAGGGTAAACCGATTTTTTTGTTCATCCATGTCCAGGTCTAGCACTAAATTTAGTGTTAGTTCATTGCCAATGGGCGCCACTACATTTGATTGGCAACTGGGATTGCCGTAAGCTCCAAAGGTCTAATGGGATTGCTACCATTTGCGTCAATTTGCTTCTATTGCTCTATTGTGTGGGAAATAGTCATCTTTATAAAGTGGTATTTTGTTGCATGTACTGTAAATAACCACATTTTTCTATATCTTTTGGATCATAATTCACTCTTAGTTGTATTGTTAGCAATGTTTTTCCGTCCAACTCTTCAAAAGCAATGCTAACATATCAAGCATTACCTATTGAGACACATCAAGGAATCTTGAAGTAGTTGATATTCATGTTTACATTTTGCCAAGATAATAGGAAGGGGCAAAAAAGAGGATGAAATTAATTGAAATAAAAATAGTAAAGCAGGGATAATGATGGGATATGAAAATTTGTTAAAAAAAAAGACAGTTGTTTAACTTAAATGAAATCTGAGTAGAGTGTAGTTTCTATTGATTTACATATTGCTACTTTCACTGTGCTGAGCAGGTGAGGTATAAACGCTGGTTGTGGTGGACAAGATTTGGTGTGGCAGTTGATGCATTGCAGTTGGTTGGGGCAATTTATCTCATGTTTGTCATTGTGAAAGATCTTTCAAACGAAAGAAGATCCAGTTCCAGTTTCTTTGGTATGTTTGAGTTGGTTGCCATCACTTATCAGTTATATATTCTTGCTTTGAACCTAACCCTTTAAATACCTTTGTTTGTTGTAAGCTCACTGCCAAGTAAACTTCATACATACAAAACATTTGTTGAGAATATTTTTCTAGAGATTCCATATGAAAATTTCTTGTTAAACAGTACCAAGAGCTTTCTCTTTGTCTATCTTATACTCCAATAATTATTTCACTTTGCTTGTAATCTAGGACAGGATGAAGCTGATCGAGTCTCGAGGCGAGCACTATTTTCTATGATTCTTATCCTTTCCTGGGTTGTGGTCATCGTCCAATGCTTCGTAGGTTCTGATATATTGAGATGGCGATTATTGTTGAATTTTTTTTATCCAAAGTAATATTATTTTTTTCATGATGCACACAGTGGTGTCCTGCTTTTATTGGCCATCAAAGATGGAACCTTTTCTATATTGTGCTTATTTACCATTTTTTTGTTAGTCATTGAACTTATGGTTTTAGTGATTCAATAATTTAATCAACTTCCTTTCCTTGATCTCAATCTGGATTGGTGCGGCAAAAATGATTGCCTTTTCCTGTGCAGGGAACTAGATTAAGTGTGCATAGAGCTTAATTATGGGTTTCTTCTTTCAAAGTAAGTTCCAGTATGAGCACAGGATCAGTGTACTAGAAAATGGAAACTCTAGAGCCTAAACATTTGAATTAATTTAGAGACTTCCATTTTGGAGTTGTACCAGTATGAACATCTCCAGTTATTCCTGCTTAGCTCACAGGTTTTTCGTTTTGATTTGAGTTAGCGGAGGACTTAACCTTAATAAACACTCTATTTTTGCCAACTAAAATTGAAGAGACTATTTCTTATGCTTTATCATTTCTATCTTCACAATTTTCTACTTAAAAAAAAAGAAGTATCCTTGCGGTTCCTGTGCTTTCAATTTTGTATTGTGTATTTCCTTTGTTTTCGATAAATGCAACCCTTCTTATGTCATGTGTGCATGATTTGTTTTTGAGACATGAATAGACATAATAAATAAGTTTATCATTGAACAGGTACTAGGCTCTCTTATTTGGAGGTGGATTAGGCTGTTTGTTCCTGAAGACGCTGCCGCTACCACTGCCCTCTAACCACTTGTCACCTAATTCAGATGTAGGATTTGTAGGAATTTTTTTTTGTGTTTGCACCTTTGTATGTGGATGCTAGATGCAGTTGTTAACTCGATTCACTCCGCAACGGAGTGTCTGTGTTTTTTTCTTCTGGTTTTTTAATATATCGACAATGTAATTCTACATTTGAAATGGCTTTAACTAAAATCTTAAACTTCTTATGAAAATGATAAGGATCCACCTAGTTGATTAGATGAATCCTGATTGTTGGCCCAATCTTTCACGGTACACTCGAAGATCAGTAGCAATCTCACAAACCAATTCGGTGAATTGAATTGTAAGAAAATCAATACACTCACAAACCAATCTAATAGATTGAATTGCAAGTAGTAGCCTTCGATGAATAGTACTCCGAAGTAAGAGATAGATATCTTGATCTCACTCTCAATCTTTCTCCCTCAATCTCTCCAACTCTTATCACGACTTAAGAACACATGATATGCGCCAAAACGGCTTTTCTGATTTTTATTATCTAAATCATAACTTGTCCACCTATATGGTGCGGCCATGGGGGGTTTATATAGCCTCCCACGCAAGCACAAGACTTGGATAAATAATAACCGAATTGCTACAGTACTCTGAGCCCGATTACTATTCGCGTGAACAGTAATCCGAGTCGGTACTGTTCACGTGAACAGTAAACCGAACCAAAAAAATACTTTCTTTAATTAGAATTTAAACTACTCTAGTTTTGGAAAAAATATTAATCACCAATTGGCTGTCTGAATTGGATCCAAACTGAACCAACCCACATGCCATGTTCCTGGCGTCCTCTCCATGCATGGCCAAGTCTCCCTCTTGGTTTCCCTTGTGTTGTTGGCTTTCCTTCTCTTAGCTTCTTGCGCGAACTTGTTCCATACACTTGATGCTTCTTTTGACACCAATGCAACTCTTGCTGCCATACCACCACATGTCTTTCTTGACTGCACACACGCGCTAGGGTTTTATCCCGAGAGAACGTTCCCTCTCGTTGGCCAGCATCCCCATCCACCCTATCGGCCTTCACAACGTTTTGCTTTACTTCTTATTGCAAAGCAACACCAATGGCGTCAATTTGAGTTCTAGCATTAGTTTGCAATTTAGGGATGCAAACCAATGCTTTGGTTGTAGTTATGGCCGTATCATCCTCTCTTTCTTCAAGAAAAGACGTCCTCGTCTTTTGTGTAACCTTAGGAATCTTCGTCGGGGTAGTCTTCACGATCGCCTTTTTAGCTATGATCTCCTCGGCATGAATAGCATTCTCTGGCATAGGACACAGGGTATATGATCTTCCCTGATGCACCAAAGAGTACTTGTTGGACCTCCCGTGGTGCGTAGCATTGCGATCATACTACCACGGACGCCCTAACAGCAAGTGACATGCATGCATAGGCACGATGTCACACTCCACTTTGTCGTGATAGTCTCCCACTGAAAAACAAACTTTGACACGATGAGTAATTTTCAGTTTACCGACATTATGCAACCATTGTGCATAATACGGTTCTGGATGTCGCCATGTTGTCAACCCCAAAGCTTGCACCAAATCGTTGCTAATGATATTGTTGTAGCTTCCACCATCAACGATAAGCTTGCAAACTTTGCCATTGATTTTGCACTCAGATTTGAAAACATTGGTTCGCTGCCCCGTTGCGAGAATGGAAGTGTTGTCAACTCGAACCGTCTTGGTCAGCATACAAAGACCAACTTGTGGTGCCTCACTAGTAGTTTTGTCATCATGAAACGACTCCTCTTGCTGTTTTTGGGTAGAAAGAAGGGCCGCCAATTCTGATTTCTTCTGTTCTTCCTCGGCCAACCGTTCTTCTTCACGTTTCTTGGCCTTTAGCCTTTGCCGCTGCTCTTTAATGTCTTCTTGGGCCTTGTCTCGTCGCTGTCTATCTTCAAAGTACCTTGACGAGGACCAAGATGTAATGTCCTTTCGTGTTCCTCTCCATGGAAAGGAGTACCGCATGACGGGTCGTGATGCAACTCGGTGTATTTGCTGTTCTTTCAACCAATATGCACCAATCACCAACGAATATGCTCTCATATGCATAGGAATCACATCACAAGTAACAACAGCAGTATACCCATCCAAAGAAAATTTTACCTCCACTTGTTTTGTGATCGGAATGTGCTTGAACCTCCAAAGCAATAGATATGGCTCCAGATGTAGCTTTGTGATCAACCCCAATCTGTCCACAAGTGTTTGGCTTGCAGCGTTTGTCAAGCTTCCCGTATCGATCATCATAGCACAATCTGTGTTCCCCACTCGACACCGATTGAAGAATATGTAGCTCGGATCGTGGAGTGGATCCTCCTCACATTGATCTATAGTGTAGCTGAATTGCATGACCAACTTCATGTCCTTCGTATCGGCCATGTCGATACTTGATCTTCGCAGCAACGAAGTACCGTGAGAAACTAAAGCTCTGATACCACCTGATAAGGATCCACCTAGTTGATTAGATGAATCCTGATTGTTGGCCCAATCTTTCACGGTACACTCGAAGATCAGTAGCAATCTCACAAACCAATTCGGTGAATTGAATTGTAAGAAAATCAATACACTCACAAACCAATCTAATAGATTGAATTGCAAGTAGTAGCCTTCGGTGAATAGTACTCCGAAGCAAGAGATAGATATCTTGATCTCGCTCTCAATCTTTCACCCTCAATCTCTCCAACTCTTATCACGACTTAAGAACACATGATATGCGCCAAAACGGCTTTTCTGATTTTTATTATCTAAATCATAACTTGTCCACCTATATGGTGCGGCCATGAGGGCTTTATATAGCCTCCCACGCAAGCACAAGACTTGGATGAATAGTAACCGAATTGCTACAGTACTCTGAGCCCGATTACTATTCATGTGAACAGTAATCCGAGTCGGTGCTGTTCATGTGGACAGTAAACCGAACCAAAAAATACTTTCTTTAATTAGAATTTAAACTACTCTAGTTTTGGAAAAAATATTAATCACCAATTGGCTGTCTGAATTGGATCCAAACTGAACCAACCCACATGCCATGTTTCTGGCGTCCTCTCCATGCATGGCCAAGTCTCCCTCTTGGTTTCCCTTGTGTTATTGCTTTCCTTCTTTTAGCTTCTTGCGCGAACTTGTTCCATACACTTGATGCTTCTTTTGACGCCAATGCAACTCTTGCTGCCATACCACCACATGTCTTTCTTGATCGCACACACGCGCTTAGGGTTTTATCCCGAGAGAACGTTCTCTCTCGCACAAGATCCCCATCCACCCTATCGGCCTTCACAACGTTTTGCTTTACTTCTTGTTGCAAAGCAACACCAATGGCGTCAATTTGAGTTCTAGCATTAGTTTGCAATTTAGGGATGCAAACCAATGCTTTGGTTGTAGTTATAGCCGTATCAGAAAATATGTGATACTATACCCTCTGAATCATTGTAGTTTAAATAGCGATAAAATATTTCTACTGAACAAAATAAAAATAGTCGACTCTAGCTGAATCTAAATACGTCTATGAATGTGTATCTAGGTTTCTTGGCATGTAATTGTAACACCCCAGTCCGACAAGGCCTGGAATGCTACTAACTAACACGTTAACACAACGAAAGCAGAAGATAAGATTCTAAATTTTGGCAGAACCTCCCCTGTATAATTAGCTATACCGGAGGTTCCAACAGTCATATATAACAAGTCAATAAAGGAATCATTAAGTAGCATGAACAACACAGGAATATAATCAGGATTCAAGCCTTTAAATCAAAAAGATGATCGAAGATCATCCGCAGTACTCAATCAATCATAACGGGGAAGAAGTTATCAACCACAGCCCACTTTATTTATTATAGTTCATTAATTATCGAATGAATGATAGAATCGATCTCTATAATTGAATTTGAAGTATGGTGAAGTGAACGAATGTGAGTGTCTACTCCCTCCCAATAAGGCCATCGTCAACGATCACCTAAAATAAACAAACAACGCAAGGGTGAGTCCGAGACTCAGCAAGTACAATAAATGAATGGTACAGAACAACCATGTTCATGATAAACATCATTGAAGAATATGAAATAAATACGGACAAATATTTGAATGAATGGAATGTATGTCTTGAATAAAATGAAGGGACTACACACATGCATATACCGGTATAGCTGGTGACACACCCGTCGGTGTTCACCTAAGCCCGCATTTAACAAAATGCGGGGATCCAAGCCCCGTATGAAGAACGTTTCATACAGGTGTCCCAAGCTACCCACATTGGAATGGTGGGTCTTACGTGCCCATACTGGAATTGATGGGACTTATAAATCCACTCCCGTGGATGAAACATGAATAGTGAATGCATGGAGTGAATTATGAATACTGAAAAGACATGCTCTCTAATCATGGAGGTAACACATTTGGAATGAATATGAACATTAAATATCAACAAGGATATTAGGAACACAATACCAACATCAGGCATTCACATTTTATAATTAAGAACGTTAAAGTACTTACCCATGTTGGAATGACGAGGTTTCACTACCCATTTCAGTGGTGAACACAAAAGAAAGAACGAATGTATATGTTGAACGTAAACACATTATCGAAGATTCAGGGTATAACGACAATGAAGGGAAACAAGGAGTACCGAAATTACCCATTTCGTAATCATCAATCAAGTGAAACAAACAACAAACAAAATATATCAATTGTACTTGCCTCAACCGTGAAACAGAAGACAACGATGAAAAACTCTAGCCTTGGGGTTCGCCACCACCTCAGTGTTAGCCACAGCCAAAACACCACCACCACAAATGAATTGTTCATCCGAATAGAGGAAGTCGTTACCCTTTCCCACGCACTCAGGATGGTAAGCCTTGCGGCAGTTCCTGGAGGATACTACTAGATATAAACGTACATTTGATGAAAATACCGGGAATACTAAAGAAGGACTAGAACAATAAGCCACAGTGATTCATTTACCTATCAGATGAACAAGTACCACGGCATAGCACCCAGAGACAAGTCAACAACTCTATGTCAAGCAAATAAACTTTCATTACGCAACGACCTTCACGAGATCACTATTTATCGGACGCAAAGATTAAGAAGCGATGCAACAGAGATGCCAATACTCTGATATTTGGTAAGCGCGCCATCTGAAGCACCGTTATCATCAAGCACATGCCTTCAGGAAATGGCTCGACGAGCTGGAGAGAGTACAGTGCAGAGCAAGATCTTAGCGATGGCTCCACCTCCGGTGTGACACGGCCATGACAGTGTGGGCAGCACCAACTCCCGTCGCCACCCCACCGTACGCATGCATCCACCAAGCCTCAATCAAAACAAGTAAAAGGAAACAACCCGATAAACAAACCTCCCCTACTCCGAATATGAAATTTGTAATACCAACATAATAGAGATCAACACCTTCTAGATAATGAACATCTAAGAACTGAGAATTCTAAAGCTGCATCACAATCAAACAAATCAAGTTCCTTTCGGTGAAGGTGATCTTTGATGGTGAAACTGAAGTTTCATCGATCGCTTACCTCCTTTCTCGACAACAGACCTTCCTCTTGCAGAACAGATAGCAACCCACATCCAACCCCTTCACCTTGCAAATATGAGAGACAACAAACCTCATAAAATGGAGCAAGCAAACTCTACAAACCGAATTACACAAAGGGAATTAAGGGTAAGTCAAGTCAGTGAGGGCGAAGCGAAGCGGGCGCCAAGCAATCACACATGAGGCGAGGTAGAGCGCACAAATGGCGGAGGTCGAGACGGCGGTGGCACCAGGAGGCGGCGCAGCTCGGGCCTTAGGCGACCGAGTCGGGGCGAGTGTAATACTCGGCCTACTCGTATGCGGCCCATGTGGCCCATGAGGAGTTGTGTGGTGGGATTAATCCCACATTGCTTGTCTAAAGTGAGTTGTACTAGTATATAATGCTGTTGGGTCCAAACATAGCACCTCCGGTTAACCCTTTTACACGGCGAGGATGAAAGTGTAAGTGGGGTGCTATGTGTGCTGGAGTCCGCCCCACGGTGGGCTGGGCATTGAGCGGATTTTGGGCCGGGGTGTTACAGTTGGTATCAGAACATCAACCTTATTTGCACGCGCACGCGGGACAGGGCGCTTGAGCATATGGCGCATGGCGCGTGTGGTCCCGGAGCGACACACGGCATGGCATATGTGCAAGACTTGGACGCATTTAACGTGTACCGAGGGGTGGTTCTGGGCATTTGCCACGTATGCGGTGTGCTGCCGAGGGCGTCAGCCCTTAAGGGGGGTGAATGTAATACTCGGCCTACTCGTATGCGGCCCATGTGGCCCATGAGGAGTTGTGTGGTGGGATTAATCCCACATTGCTTGTCTAAAGTGAGTTGTACTAGTATATAATGCCTGTTGGGTCCAAACATAGCACCTCCGGGTTAACCCTTTTACACGAAGCGAGGACGAAAGTGTAAGTGGGGTGCTATGTGTGCGCGGGTCCGCCCCACGGTGGGCTGGGCATTGAGCGGATTTTGGGCCGGGGTGTTCAATGAGCCACGCTGGGCGATCGCAAGACCAAAGACCGGGAAGCGGCGGCGGGCCCTGGGTGGCGCGGTCCCAAAGGCGACGGCGGAGCAGAGCGCGGCGAGGAATGGGCCTGCGTGGGCTGCGATGAGCCCGACCGCCTCCCCATCGTGCGACTGGATCTCCCGCACACTACCCCTTGCGATCGCCGCCATGACCTGCCGCCTCGCCTCCAGCTCCCCTCAATCCGTCCCCCGTCTGAGCCTGTGCGCGAAGAGAAGGAAAAGGGTGGCGGCTGGGCCGACAAGGTCCAGCGGCGGCGTCGGGAGCAGTGGATTGGGAGAAGGAGATGGCGACCAGGGGAAAAGTTGGGGCAGCGCCAAGGCAGGTGGAGGGTGGCGGCTGGTAAGGGAAAAGGAATGGGGAGGGAAGAGAAATTAGGGAGGAAGATGCTTTTGTGGCTTGGGGCGGCTAGGGTTTCAACTTTCTTTGATTATGGGCAACCGAGGCCCAATCCGGCCTGTTACCTCATCTCCTCACCAAATCTCTTCTTTATAATCACATTGTACTTCTTGTTTAACTATTTACTCCAACGGGGCATTACAGTAATAAAGCGTCACTAGGGAGAGTAGAGACAATATGGAAATGCATATATGAAAGCGTCTCCAAGCTGAAATGCATATATGAAAGCGTCTCCAAGCTTGTAAAGACACAATCTAAATGACTCATATCATCGTAGAGGCGCTTAACAATACGTCTCTACGATCTTTGACACGGTACATGGGGAGACGCTCTAGAGACGCTTTACAAAAACAACTCTACGATGCTATAGAGATGATTGAAAACGTCTTTAACCCATAAAATAGGCGTCTCTACAGGGCTTTTGTGTTGTAGTGTATGAAAGAGTTCTTTGAATTTAGCACAACATTCATTATATTATTTAACTCAATCTCTGGTTGTTTTTGTGTGGAAACGGTAGAAAATCTAGGATTATGCACAGTTCTAATGTATTTTTCAAACGCTTTAGACTCACCAAAGTTTAAAGGTAGATCCTGTGGATCAATTAAACGACAAAGAGATTGACGAGTTGTCTCAGGACTATAATCCCAGCTACATACCATACTGTCGGGATTGTACTGTAGCTATGCCTGCCTCATGATCAATCCTAGTCTTGCTTTACATCTTGCAGCATATCTAATCAAGTGTTCCATTCCACCTTGAGACTTTGCAAACAATTCATGGTGACAAATTTTACATACAACATATCTTACTTGAACCCCATTTTCGTATGCCTTGGATTTCCTATCGAAATCTACCCAAACTCCCGTTGTATAGTACCTGGATCCCTTTGCTCTGGTACTTGTAGACACAGAGACACTCGTAGAGCCTGATGATGGTATTGCTTGCTCTTTTCCTAACTGCAGTTGGATTTCAAAATTTTGAATATTTGACAAAAAAATATTTTAAATTTTGCCAAATTATCACAAAAGGGATACAAATTTTCTCAATAGAATTAAGAGAAGAGAGTAAAGGTTGGACGGTGGCTAAATGAGGGAGTATGCTGCCTATAGAAACCATTTTGAGATTTTCTAAAAAAAAATTGTATTTTTTAAGCTCCCCACGGGACGGTGCATCAAACGGTGCCGACCTGTTGGACCGAAAAGGCGACTAGAGGGGGGGGGGTGAATAGGAGCACGCTCACTTTTTCACAAAAGATGGATTCAACACAAATGTCACTCCAATAGCCATGGAAGCTATGAAGATCAATATACCAGTACAGCGGAAGACTAGTATTGAATCCAATCCAAACCCCAAAGCAAAACACCCAAAAATAACCAAAAACTCAAATCTCAAAGTGTTGGGCGGTCTGACCTCTCACAGGGGCGGTTTGACCGGTTTGCCTAGCGGTCTGACCTCTGGAATGGGCGGTCTGACCGCTCCTAACAGTGAACAGGAAAATTAGCAAAATCAGCCCGACAATCCGAAACGAAAAACGACCTAACTTTAGATCCGTAAGGCCAAACTTCACGAAATTTGAACCACACCTTCCTAAAGATATTAGGAACCTATTCCAATCAAAGATTTCAGAGATCCATGCCAAAGTTCCTATCTTTTTCAGTTTGAGCGAAGGAGGTTCAAAAACCGAGCCAAATACGAAATATGATCTAGAGACTTGCTCGTGGGTGATTGATGATCAAGATGATCCTAGATGGGTTCCCACATGTCACAGCAAGATAGATCACGGCAAGAAACCAACCAAAAACTCACGGATCAAAGAAAGACTCAAAATCATCAAATAGAGAGAAAGAAAGCAAATGAACTCATCTTTGAGAGAACTTTCTTTGGATTGATTTGATATGGTATTGGTTTACAGCCACTCCATCAATGGAGGACAAAGACTCAATACATGAGCACGAAATCAAATCCAACTCTCTAGAACCCTAACCTCCACTAATCCTCTTCCTAAGCAAACTAGGGTTTCAAACACAATGAAAGGGTTCAAGGGGTGCAGCCACCTCCCTCCTCTATTTATAGTGGAGACTTAGACCTTCTAAAAGAGTAACCCTAATGGGCTCCCGTTAAGGCCCAAAACAAACGGGACACATACGCACGCGTTTTAAAGCGCCGTCTTCATCTCTTGACCTAATCCGCTTCACCTTGCACCATCTTTGCGCCGTGAGTTGGCAAAAGGTCACCAAGGCGGTATTTAGTAAAATTACCAAAATACCCCTTCTCGATCTTTTTGCAAAGACCGAGTCCCATCTTCGTGAAACACCTCCATGCTTCACCACGTAGGTTGATCGGCGGCTCTCATCATGTCGGCAAGTCTCTCCCATCCGGCTCCCACCGAAACCACCATGGCACTTGCACCGACCCCCGCCGCTTGATCGAACCGATCGACCGAATCGCCTGTTCGGTTACCATGTCCATTCGCACCACACTTGAGTTCATTGACCCACCCAAAGATCGCCGATCGTTCGACCTCGGCTCTCCAAGCCTAGTCCCGATCATCCTCGCCGTTGACCGTCGTTGACCACCAAGCAACCTCGCACAAAGAATAGACAAGCAAGCGAATCCGGAACAAGTTCTTCACAACTTGACCCACGTTAGTCAAAACATGCATCATGCAACACATATGCCATGAAACCCATGAACTTGACCTAACAAGCAAACATCGCCGCCTCGAAGGACGACGAAACAAATCACAACCGGTCAGACCGCCACCTTGGCCGGTCTGACCGCTCCCCTGCCGGTCAGACCGCCAGCCAAAGGCCGGTCTGACCGCCAGTCCATGACTTAACCAAATTTCCAACTTGAAAATCTGAAACCTACTGGAATTTTCAAACCAATAGAACTTTTGCCTGGAAGCTCCAAAAATTATGAAACCAAGTGCAGAAGCACCTTCTCACTTGCCTACACCTTCTATTTTTGGCCCAGCTCCAAAATCCAAAATATTGCAAAGGCCGGTCTGACCGCTCAAACAAAGCCGGTCAGACCGCTCCACTGCCGGTCTGACCGCCACTTTGGCCGGTCTGACCGCCAGTGACCATTTCAGAAAATCAACACAAGCATGGCCGGTCTGACCGCCACAAAGGCGGCCGATCGCCAATGGCTCGACACACTTGGAACTTTGCCGAAAACACGTGATTCGACAAACCGTCAACGACATTGCCAATTGTAACATCATCCTAAGATCTCAGGCATATCCCCATGATATCCACAATCTCCCCCTTGATGAACACATTGGCAATTTTCCACAAATGCGAATTTAGAGGTTTGAAAAGTAAAAACACGTCGTTTTCGCTCAAAGGCACAACTTGGTCCAAATGCAAGAAAAAGCAAAGGAAATGACCAAGCTGGCTCCAGAATAGTATCAGCAAGTGAGATACGGCAAAAGAAGGCATGAAAGCTTCAAATTCCAGAAATGAGTCAAAAACTCACTTAAGGTCCATATGAAAGAACAATTGTTCGATATGACCTTTGATCATTGTGAGGATCAAGGATTGCAATTCAATTTTAGAAATGACAATAAAACCATAAGAATGCAAATAAGAAACTCCCCCTCACTATGATCTCAAATTTTCAATTTTTCTCCAAGTAGCTCCCCCTTTATCAAAACTCCCCTTTTTCAAACAACTTCTCCCTTTTTAAACTATCTTCTCCCCCTTTGACAATGGAGTCATCAAGGAATCACGCCTTCCTCTCGTCCAGAGATGACAAATGCAGAATGAGGAAAAAGCATAAGATGGAGTATGCATGAAATGTAATGGAGTGGCTTCAATTTTTTGTATTTTTCAATTTTTGAATACAAGAAGCTTTGGAGATTACCCAAAAGAACAAGTTAGCATTTCTAAAGTTGCACAAACAACATATCAAGCCTAACAGCGCTAGCAAGATCGTGATAAGACATATATAACAATGCTAAGCAAGAAGGCTCAATATAAAGCAATGAATTTTAGCATTTTAAGCAAAGCTTCAAATCTAGCAAGTTCATCAACAGGGATCCTAAAATGATACTGGCCATGTCAAAATGTCAACGTGAGATCCAAAAGCTAACCATGACCATATTAAGAGACAAATAGGTCCTGAATTGAATCATTTTGCTCAAAATTTCTCAAACGCCCATTTTTCAACTGTTTTTCATTTGCAATGAATATTGAAGTTGACTAATGGTCTAACTTAGTGACAAGATCCTGGACTAGGAGCCATCCACAAACTCATCCTAAGCTTCGACCAAAAGTTGATTAAAGGTATATCTTAGTGAAGAAGATCCGGACTAGGAGCCATCCACAAACTCTTCCAAAGCTTCTACCAGTATGCACAAATCTTGAGGTTCATGTCGGCCAGACAAGCGGTCCCCATGAGATCGTCTCGATCATCAAACTATCTCCAAGTTCATGTCTTTGACATGCGGTCTCGTAAGAGTAGTTTGGCACAATTTAAACATAAGACAATCTTGAATATTGATTTTTCATTTTTCACAAGAGCAGTTTTAGATTCTCAAGAACACAAGAAGCTCAAATAATGATCAAAGCTAGATTCAAGAGCTAACAAAGCAATTTTGACAGGCCAATGTCACAAAAGGAGCACTAATTAAGAATGGCTGGCTAAACAATTCACAAATTGCTAATTTCTTAGTTCAAGTTGTGTTTCAAGTTCCAGCTCATACAAAGAAAGACTTAGCTACACATGTGAAAGCATGATAATTCTAGCAAGTCAAGAACTAGACATGGCATTGAGCAAGAATTGAAACACTAAAGCTCCAAAGGGTAATAAGCAAAGCTTCATCAATTTTAAAAGATAAGCGAGAAAAGCTTATATTACAATGCATCTTTTGGATTTTTCATATGAATGCAATATGATACAATGAGATGCAAGAAAAGCTCAAAAGACCTAAAAGATCAACAAGATCAAAAGAAGATCAAATAAAAGATCAAATGAACAAGGAAAGATCAGAAAAGATCCAACTCCCCCTCAAACCAACCCATAGGGATAAATTACCCCTAACTCACTCCTCAAGGTGGCAAACTTTGTTGGGTCTAAAGGCTTGGTGAGGATATCGGCTAGCTGAGCCTCGGACTCCACAAAATGCAGCACAATATCACCCTTCTCAACGTGATCTCTAAGGAAGTGATAGCGAATGTCTATGTGTTTGGTCCTAGAATGTTGCACTGGGTTCTTAGCATTGTTAATAGGAAAAGTGTTGTCACAGAAGAGAGGAACACTAGCAAAAGTTAATCCAAAATCCTTAAAAGTGGAGACCATCCACAAAATTTGACTACAAAGAACTAGCGCTGACTACATATTCAACTTCAAAGATGGATTGTGCAATGAAGACGCTTCCTAGAAGACCAAGAGACAAGAGAAGTGCCTAAGAAATGACATGTGCGGATGTGCTCTTCCTATCTAGCCTCTGACCCGCAAAATCGAATCAAAACCCCGAATGGACAAATAAGAAGAACAAGAATACCAAATGCCATCTTGAAGGGTAGAGTGTAAATACCGAAGATGCGCTTAACGGCTTAGCGATGTGAAGTCCTCGGTGACGCTGAAACCTCGCGCAGAGGCAGACCGCGAAGTGGATGTCTGGTCTTGAGGCCGTCAAGTACAGGAGGGAGCCGATCATGCTGCGGTACTCGCGTTGATCCACGGCTTCTCCTTCCTCATCTGGATCCAAAATAGTCGATGTCGCCATGGGAGTGGCGATCGGCTTGCAATCACCCATCTCAAAACGCTTGAGCAAATCCTTGGTGTACTTTGTTTGATGGATGAAGATCCCTTCCTTGCACTGCTTGATTTGTAGCCCCAGAAAGTAATTGAGCTCGCCCATCATGCTCATCTCAAATTCCCTGGACATGGTCTCGTAAAAAGCCGAAACAAGAGCATGAGAGGAACCACCAAAGATAATATCATCTACATAAATCAACAAGCAGAAGTCATTGCCATGCCTAAGAATGAAAAGAGTCTTATCAACTTTTCCCATTTTAAAATCATTCTTAAGCAAGAAGGTCTTAAGCCTATCATACCATGCTCTAGGGGCTTGCTTAAGACCATACAAGGCTTTGGATAGCTTAAAGACACGATCAGGGTGCTTGGGATCCTCAAAACCAGGGGGTTGCCTAACATACACTTTCTCCTCTATAAAACCATTCAGAAAGGCACTCTTAACATCCATTTGATGCAACCTAAAACCTTTAGATGCAGCAAATGCAAGCAAGATGCGAATGGCTTCTAATCTAGCAACAGGAGCGAAGGTCTCATCAAAATCTAACCCCTCAACTTGGCTAAAACCCTGAGCTACCAACCTAGCCTTGTTTCTAACCACAGAACCATCCTCATTTTATTTATTTTTGAACACCCAATGGGTTCCTATAACATTATGACCATTAGGAGGATCTACAAGGTTCCAAACTTTATTTCTTTCAAAATTCTCTAACTCCTCATGCATGGCATTGACCCAACTAGCATCAGATAAAGCATGTGATATATCTTTGGGTTCAAAAGAAGCTACAAATGCAGAGTGAGAGAAAAGACTCGGATCATGATACCTGGAGCGAGTGACTCGCTCATGGAGATTACCAATCATCTGATCCGGAGGGTGTTGCTTCTGAATGTGCAAAGGAGCGCCTGGGGGAGATAGCGTCTCCTCGACCTCCGTAGGTACTGCTGAAGAAGAAGTCGCAGCAGGAGCCTCAATTGGAGGTGAAGCAGTTGTCGCGGGTTCAGGAGCTTGGGCATGAACATCAGCAACAGGTGGAGGAGCAAAATCAAGTTCATCCTCATCTTCTTCAACAAAAATGCTCTCTGTCACACTGTAAGTCACCAAACATCGGATCTAGCTCGTGGCTAGTCTCATCAAAAGTGACATTGCATGTCTCTGGACAATGTTAGTTTCAACATTAAAAACCCGAAAACCCCTCGAATGAGTAGGATAACCCAGAAATAAACCATCACATCTCCTTGATTCAAACTTATCTAGGTTCCCTGTCTTGAGAATAAAACACTTCGATCCAAAGACTCGAAAGTGAGAGACAGAGGGTTTTCTACCAAAACAAAGCTCATATGAAGTCTTGCCCAAAGACGGTCTCAAAAGACACGGTTGAAATATGGCAAGTCAGTAGCAATAGCCGCCCAAAACCTCCTCGGTGTGCTATACTCATCCAAAGATCGTTCTAGCCATCTCGACTAGAGTCTGTTCTTCCTTTCCACAACGCCATTTTGTTGAGGGACGTGTGGAGAAGAGAAGCGATGCTCAATCTGGCGCTTCGGCAAAAAAAAGAGGCAAAGAAGCATTCTTGAACTCCGTGCCATTGTCCTTTGCGGATTGCTCTCAAGGCACCGGGAAGTTCGAAGCCAAACGAAGAACAAGATCATGATAATGATCAAAAGCCTCATCCTTCAAGCAAGAAAGAACACCCAAGAGTATCTCGAAAAATCATCGACTATGACAAGAATGTACCAATTGCCACCGATCGATCGAACCCTAGCAGACCAACAAGATCCATATGAAGCAAGCTGTCGGTCCGTCGTCACCATGACCATAGTCAATGAAGGGTGTGAGGCGGCAACTTGCTTGCCATGCCTACAGGGCGCACAAACAGCATCCTTGACAGCTTTGAGTTTAGGCAAACCTCTCATGAGATCAAGACCGCTAACTCGTGTCAGATGATCAAAACCAATGTGCCCCAAATGTCGGTGCCAAAGCCAGATATCAGAAGAAGACGCAATTAAGCACTTAAGGGATCCGGCAAGAGATTCAGAAAAATCAGCTCCAAAAATTCTACCAACTCTAGAAATCCCAAAAACGAGCTCACCAAAAGAATCAAGCACACGACAGGCATTCTTCTTAAAACGAGTCTCATATCCATCATCAAGAAGCTGTGAGACAGAAAGGAGATTGTACCTTAGCTTAGACACAAGCGCGACGTCCTTGAGAATGAACTTGTCGTTCACACTACTACAAATGTGCTTATCTATGACGATTACCTTGTGACGTTTAGGAATTTCGTCATGAAACTTGAACTTTCAATTACGCAATTTATATCTTCGTCATAGGTGATGTGTGACGGAGCCCAGGCACTAAAAATAATGATGAAAAGCAAAGAAGCGTCACAAAACAACAAAACAAATTCGTCACAGATATAATGCACCCTTCTGCACACACCCACGTCCCACATGCACCACGTGGGTCCCACCTACACATGGCTCGATGGGTCCCACATTCGGTCCCACCAACCCCGTGGTCCCTCCACCACGTGGCGCAGCGTGGCCCACACCGCACGGTCCCACGACACATGGCAACTCCAGCTCCCCCGTCCCCGTCCGTTAATTGGCCAAAAAATAGCGCCCGCCTGGATTCGAACCGCAGACAGGGTGCAACACAAGGTGAAGCCTTACCACTGCACCAGAGGAGCTTTTGTGACTTAGGTGTCTAATTTTCCCTACTTGTCATATCTTTGAACATGATAATTGAATGGCTACCGTTATTGATTGAATCTGAGCCTCCCCGCTCACTTGGCTATCAGTGCTAACTCTCCTCCTCCCCGTTCCTCGGTGGCAGCAGCCGAGCCCCGGCTCTTGGCCGAGGTCTAACTATTTTTTATTTCTACCGATGTGGGCCCCTGTCGACCTCTCAGAATCAGAGGAGATAAAAGAAAAATAAATGACAGAGAAAAATAGTCCATTGGAAAAGGTCTCGTTAGACTTAGCCGTGCCAGCATACCACGGAAGTGTGCGTAAAGGAAAGGCGGTCTATCGTGTGGGTACAGTGGTACACTCCTGCAGGGATAAAACTATTCGAATAGCCTCGTCCTAGGTTATGGACACGCTTGGTTAGGCTTTTCAGGAGTTAGACTATAACCTTTTAAAAACCTAAAACTTGACACGGGTGGTATGAACGGGAGTTCATGCTATTGTTGTGGTGACTAGGGTTAATCACTTCGGTGATCGTTGTTGTTGTCTATCTATTGTTCATCTTGTTGTCACTGTCCTTAATTGCAAAATAGAAATGAATTGCCAACTTGCTTTTGAAAGTATTATCTTATTGCAAATAAATGTTGCTTTATGCGAGATGTGCTCGGGAGCCTCGACGTCTAGCTTGGCGGTCCGGTCAGTTGCCCTGTGGGTTGTGGGTACACTGAGTCGGCTTTTGTCTTAGCCATCTTATGGCGCTTTTGCTTCCGCTGTCTTCTTCTTAGTTATCTTTATGTCGTTTGGCCAATCGGCCTCTCTTTTGTAATAACTCTGTTTATTATTAATTAACTTCTGGTTTGTTGCTTGTTTCGGTTCTATGTGAATGTATGAATTGATGCATACTTTGTAGCGGGGTGTGTATACTGCATTTCTGGGAAGTATACATATCTCGAGGCTTGGTTTATTTAATTTGTGATACTAGGGTCAATGGATGACTAAGTATTACAAGTTTAATAAACCGGGGTCCTCACAGTATGGTGCAGGGGTGCACGAGAGTGTGGTTTGTGGTAGAACCCCCAGTCACTTGCCTGTGGTATTGGTTCTACTTTTGTTGATATTTCCGCTGCAGGGCCATATAATATAAAATTTAAATTGGACATTTTGAAAAAAATCCGGAAAGTGATTTCAATTGTACAAACTCCCTAATTAAAAATCTAAAAATTGCCCTCGCCCCTAATTATTCAAGGGTGCCAAAAAAATTTCGAGGGCGCCATTTTCCCGAGCGCGGTCTACATTCGGGCGGAAAAAAAATTCCAACCCATTTATCCACCTCCCCCTCTCTCGTCGCCCCTCCACCTCTCTCGCTGGCCCCATCCACCTCTCTCTCGCCCCCACCGAACCCTAGCCGCCGCCGCCGGGGCACCACCGCCGCCAGCAGAGGTCTTCTCACGACGACATTCGCCGCCACCCCTCTCTCGTCGCCTACCCTCTCTCTCGCCCCATGAAACCCTAGCCGCAGCATGGGATTCGGTCTCACGCCGTCTGCCACAGATCGAGTCTATTTCCCCCCCGCCGACCGCCGTCGCGACGGATCTGGTTCCCCTTCGACGTCGTTCACCTTGACCGGCCTCGCTTCCCTTCCACGACCTCCGACTACGACCACGGTTCTACTTCCCCATCATCGACCACCGCCGCCGATTTAGTATCATGGCAGAGCCACAACCGCGATGGTGGCAACAAGGGACAAGGTAGGAAACGATCCGACAACCGCCATCACAAGGTAAGCAAAACTCTTCTCTATTTTCTCTGTGCATGTAGTATGTTGTTTGTTCAAGTAGTAGTTGTCTCGTGCAACTGTTCTGTTGTTGCATTTTCATATGTATTAGTCTGTTGTACCATTTTGTTGCTCTGAAATAGTCCCTGAACATATCTTAGCAAGCATAAAGCGAGTGCTGTGGAAGTAGTCATACCTAGCTTGCAAGTAGTAGTAGCTCTTACCTCTTACCTAGCTTGCAAGTAGTAGTAGCTCTTAGCTCTTAGTTCACTCCCTATTTTTTCTAATAGTTACAATTTGGCTGTTCCTGTAAGAACCTCCGCAAACTGAATACGAAAGAAGCCGGGGTAAACAAGTGGCGGAGAATTTAAGGAGGTTGCAAAAACTTGGCATCAATGGTCTAGCTTCCTCTTTTAATAAATGGTTTACAAAACCTGCAACAACGAAGGGGAAAAAATCAGCAAACAAGAAATCAAATTCTGAAGATTCTCGACTATCGGAGTATCTCCTTGAAGATGATGTTCAAGGAGATAGTGATGATGATGACACCGAATCGATGAGCGACCACAACCCTCGCAATCGAGGTGCTTCTTCTATCTTGTGTGGGGAGGAGGATATTTGCATTGCATTTTTATGTTGTTTCTGCATATCTTTTCTTTAATATATGCACTTGCTTATAGATGCTGACTCACTAACAAGTAGTTTTTTATCGGTTTCCTCAACGAACATATGTGAAAACCCTCTCTACTAAGGGAAGAAGAACAATCCCAACATGGCGCCGAGTCGTGCAACCAAAGAGAGTGAGGGCAAGACAACGAAAGAGGAGATAACTCGGGTCTCAACAAGAGCATTCAAAAGGCAACTAACTTCACAGAGACAAGTGCAAGATGAAGAGTTGCCTCAAGATGGTGATTTGGTGTTGAAGACAATGATGCTAGTGTTTAAGACAATGTAGTGGTGGTGAAGACAATGTAGTCTTTGGTGAAGACAATGTAGTCTGCTTGGTGAAGACAATGTAGTCATTTGGTGAAGACCAGATCGGGATCAAACCCAATCCATCAAGGCAAGTTATAGTTTCTTTGACATTCAAATATGACATCACTTTTGCTGTTTTGCATGAAACTTAACCATCTAAATAAAAATTATATTCTCAGAGCTCCTTGACAATGACCCCCAAGGAGACCCAGGCCACCAACCAAGGGAATACTGCTGGAAAGGATGACAAGATCTATGGGAAGGAGAATGCCCATAGCTGTTGCTGAAGGCAAAAAAAGGCCACAAGAACACATTCAAGCCGCCAAGTTCGCATCGAGGTGGTGTCATCATTCGAGATAAGGTTCCTGTCCTAACTCATTGGAAAGAGTACAAGAAAGACGAACAATATTACAAAGACTTTGTGGGAAAGCTATCTGTAAGTGCATTACTCTTTCTATGCTACACTATGATATCACATGACCTGAATTGACTCACTAACGATGCAAATTTCATATCACTAGGGGCGATTGGCCATTAACACAAAACACAAGCCAACAGAGGAAGCATGCACCGATGTATTGCGGTCGGGGGTGCGACAAATGCGTTATCGGCTGAAGCAGAAATACTTCAATGGTGTACCGCAAATGAGATTAGGACTACTTCTCTGTTGCTAGTATGGTGATGAGCGATGGAGGGCACTTGTTGCAAAGTGGTGCGATCCAAATAACATGGTATGGGTATCTTATCATAGATTCTTCTTTCATATTCAGTTTGCAGAGGCTCTTCTCATTGTAAACATATGATCTTATCTAACAAGTTCCTTCTCTTGTAGCAATCATGTGAAAAGAACAAGCGTAATCGCATGAGAATGTCAAGTATCATCAAGCTACGGGTTCTCGCAGCTATGTCGCACACTTACATGCATATGTAAGTAAAGATTACCTTGTACTATTACCTATTTATTTCATCCAAAACATTCTTTTGTATTTGTCATGTAACTTTGTTTGTAAATGATTACCTACCTAATGAAGGAGAAGAGGAACAATGCGTAACCCAAAGACACAACAAATTGAAGAACTTGATGCGGTGGAGGCCTTCAAGACCGCCATACCAGCTCAAACATAGTCTGAGTGAACTGGCAAGAGAAGCAGTTGTAAGTCCCTACATCTGTTTCCTTGTGCCTTTAAGATGCTTGTGCTGTTTCCAACAACAATGTTGTGTGTTCAAAATATCCCAGACAGCACATAGTGGACTTGGCTCATTTTTTAGATAATGTCATTCTGCCTCGGCTTTTAGATAATGTCATTCAGCTCATTTGGTCTAAATTCGATTATACGATGCGACTTGGCTAAAGTCTGTTTGCTAACCGTAGCTAACATAGTGGACTTAGTGATGCTAAAAGTTGTGCTCATTTTGCTGTGCAAATTATGAAATTGAGTTATATATGGATTTCAGTATCTCAATATTATGAACTTCTTAGACTAACAAAATGGGTTGAAGAGTTATCAAACGTAATAAAGGTGAGGCCGATACACTACTACTCGATTAAGATTTATTCATTATCAACCTAAGAAGTGCTCGTAACTTGGTGACAAACATATCTGATTTCAATTTGGTAAACAAACCGTAATGGCTACTTAAAAGTTATAACTGTTTATGAACACAAAGTATTTAAAAATGAAAGAAATGCAAGTGAATATAGATATATTTTCAAGAAATATAAAGGGTAGCATGTAATAACATGTTATGGTTCCAAGACTGAGCACCGATTATAACACAATGCCACCGAGCGAAAACATGAAATCATGGGTGCCATCAATTCGGTGGACCCAGTCCCAAATAATGCCAATAGGTCATCATGACCTCGATTTTTCTTATGTTTTTTGTGTGTGTGGTTTACATCGATAGTTGGGATCTTGGTTTTGCAATAATCTCTGGATTTAATTTAAAATGGATCATTGCCGGTCATTTGTAAGAGAAAAAATTAAGAAAGAAGTTCGCTAAAACACGCTTGTCCTCTTGAAATTGGCTCATCACATGTATGTTCTAGGCGCAAGTTACCTACTTGTGCATGGCACCATTATGCATAACCTGCGGCATGCATTTATATAACTAACGGACTTGATGGTGCTTCCAACTAATGATTGTTCTGGGACATTTTCAGTCTGATATGGAAGCTTTGAGGGCGTAACTCATTGAAGGTGAGACACCGATTACCGATTACAGGTGGTCTCCAAGGTGCTCTCCCGAGCAAGCAACAACAACACTTTCTTGAAGAATGTTGGAATCAAAGCGGCCCCCTCAAAATCATCTTCATCGAATGAAAGCGAAGCCGGGAAGAACTAGCAGCTGAAAAACAAGCTTCGGCTGCTCTACAAGGAGAACTCGAGGACCTCAAGAAGAAAAGCGAAGAAGCTGACGAAAAGCTGGCGAGGACCCAAAAGGAGTTGGAGGAGTACAAGAAGCTAACAGAGAAAAATAACCAGGCAATGGAGGAGAACAATGCGCTCCTTCGCCGTATCTTGGCCTTGAACAATGGTAACTCTTCTTAGGCATGTGAGCTGGTGGTGGTTGCTGGTCCTTGCTGGTGGTTGTTTTGTGGTCAATAACTTAAGTTTATTCTGTGCTGTGAATTTGTTATGTGAACTGAGTTGGTTCAAGTCTGTGAACTGAGATAGTGAACTGAGTTGTTTCTGTGAACTAGTTGGAATGTGATGATGACTGAGTTGAGTATTGTTCATTGAGTTGTATGGTCACTGGAATACTGGATCTATTTAGTTATGGAATTGTGGGTCATTTGAATATTTGAAAATTGTGATGTCGTGATGAAATAACCATATGGGCCTCTCGATGAAATTGATGGGCTTTCGTGACGAATTTGCAAGTGCTTTCGTGGCGAATTTGCAAGTGACGAACTTAAGCCACGTGGTCCAATAAAAGGAGGCTCGTGGGCGAACCAAATCGCGCCACGCGGTGCAATAAAATCGCGCCACGTGGTCGGCCACGTCACCGCCACGGTATGACCACGTTAGCTACCACGTGGACCCGCCCACGCGTCGCCACCCCGTCCGCCACGTCACCGCCACGCCATCCGCCACGTGGACAAGCCACGCCACCGCCACGTGGACCGAAGAACGGCCGCCACGTCACCGCCACGCCGCCTACAAGAGCCATTTGTTTATGACAAAAACAGCCCTATCCATGACAAAAAGCGATCGTCATAAAGCGAGTGTGTTTTATGGCGGGGACCTTCGTCATTGAACAAAAGAAGTTCTATGACGAAAAATATAATTTAAATCGCGATGCGACACATGTGACGCTGCGTTCCATGACGAAATGAATTTCGTCACAAATTAAATCACAAATTATAATCTATGACGAATGTGGCATCTTCAGTGACGACACTAGGCCGTCATTACTGTTCACATCCCTAGTAGTGTCACCCTGATCACTCCAGTTCCTTCAATGCGCCCTTGTGTATCATCTCCAAAGGTGATGAAGTCATCACCGGTTGACCGCGTGAAGGAGGTGAACCATCTTGAGTCTCCGGTCATGTGGCGTGAACACGAGTCGCATTTAACCATGTGTTCTTCCCCCTTCTGCGCTAATCCTGAAAATCAAGGAACAAAAGAGCGATGTGTCTCAATACTGGGGTTAGTTAAAAGCGACTTGGGAACCCAGTACTGAGACACTCATCTGCGAGTAGTATGCAAAGCAGATGTGCTATCCTTGACTTTATTAGCAGTTCTATTATGAGCAATGGTAACCAGAACATGAGATGGATCCTGTCTAGGAACATGATGATGAGCATGTGCAACAAATCCTAGACCGGGGTTCTTCTTTTGTACGTGACCATATCTCATAAAAGCTCTAGGTTGATTAGATGACATTCTAGCAATATTTTTCTTAGCGTTCTTGAACCTACGCCAACAGAACTCAACCAAATGTCCACTCTTCTTGCAATAGGTGCAATGGTATTTTGTACCACTGGGAGAAGCACCTTTTGCCTTAAAAGAAGGTTGGACAAACCCTGCAGATTTAAAAACAGTTTTTGCAGGTTGGGTTTTAAATTCAACTAAGCCATTTTCCAAGACCTGAATGACATTAGGCTTGGACATGTCTTGGGCAGAGTTGTATCCTAAACCTTGCTTCTTAAAAGGAGTTTTAGATTTATCTAGAATCATGTTTAACTGTTTTTCACCATTAGAGAATCTTTCTAAAGTATCCTTGAGATATGCATTCTCTTTCTCAATATTAGCACATGATTCACAAGTCTTGCCCTTAATGGCTCTAGCATGTTTCTCCTTAAGATGAGCAACTTCAAGCTTATAGGCAACACAAGAGGCACAAGATGTAGAATCAATTGTGTCCTTAAGCTTGGCAAATTTAGCTCTAACTACTTCTAGAATATCCTTAACTTCATGTTCGCGTTCTAAGCAGAAAGAGCAAAAGCTAGATTTCACATTACCAGAAGCATCCAACTTGCTAGACTCTAAGCATTTTTCACATGGAGCAGATTTAACATCAATTAGCTCAGTTCTAGCATTTTCAAGTTGATGCAAAGCAATATCATGAGCAGATTGCAGTTTAGACAGTTCAGAGTGCAAAGCATGGCAGGATGAACATTCATCAACATCTAGATTCTTAGCATTCACAATCTCTAATGTCAAATTCTCAACTTGTGATTCTAGATCCTTGTTCCTAGCCATGGTGAACTTTAAAACTTTATCTTGACTAAGCAATTGCTCATACATGTTATCGCATCTAGCAGAAAGAACATCATAGGAGAGAGGTACCTCATCGTCGTCATCGGCGTCGACGGAGTCGGCCATGAAGCACATGCCAGTGAAATCCTTGGCCTTTCCTTTCTTGTCTTGAGACATCTCCTCCTCCTTGTCCTCCTCGCTCCCGGAGTCCACATCGCTCATGGATTGATCTCCAAAAGCGGCAAGGACTCAGTGAGCAGCCTTCATGAGCTTGGCAGCATCATACTTGGGCTTGCCCCCTTTAGGCTTCTTCCAGATAGGCTTCTCATTCTTGTGGTTGCCCTTACCTTTCAGCTTGGGGCAGTTGGCCCGGATGTGATATAGCTCTCCACACTCATAGCATGTCACAGGACCACATCTCTTTCTGTTTTTGACATTGTTATATGCCCGTGTGACTTTCTTGGCTAAAAGAGCTAAATCAGCCTCAGGAAGACTCTCAAACTATTCTTCTTGAATAGCAGATAAACACGCAAGAGAAAAACCAGAAGAAGACTCAAAAGAATCATCAGGAGTCCCTTTGAGAGGATCAGCCACCAAAGCCATGTTATCCTTCTTAGGATTCTTGCCTCTCTTGATCTCATGAGTTTTAGCTTGGTATAAAGCAGCTCCAAAGTGAGATTAGAGATCGACGTTCTCCTCTATGGCGATTGCCTTCATCTCCCACTCTTTGGTGTTGATTGCAGCCAAGAGGTGGGTGGCATTCTCAGTTGAGAGTACTCAATGTCAATGACTTTCATCGATTCATCACCTTGTTAAACCGAGTAAAGACGCCATCGATGCTCTCACCAGACGCATCTCGAATTTGTTGTACTCTCGCTTGTAGACATTCTCGACGACTTGCTTGATCTGGGACGATCCCTCATGGTAAGTTTTGAGGGTGTGCCAAATCTCATGTCTTGATCGCAAGATTGCAAATCCTATCGTACTCTTGCCTACCAAGCCCAAACATATAGAAGGTTCTTTGCCTTGTTGTTGTTAGCCAAGAGGGTTGCTTGAAGCCAGTAGCAACTTCGGCAAAAGCAAAGGGCTCGAACAACCTCCCATATAGCTTGTCCTTCGCTCTCAAGGAAAACTCGCATGCGATTCTTCCAATAGGCATAGTCGAGCCCATCAAAGACATGCGACTTGGTCGAGTACTTATCCATCGCCAAGTTCAGTGACCGGTTAAGATCAAGATTGAACTAACCGGGCTCTGATACCACTTGTTGGACCGAAAAGGCGACTAGAGGGGGGTGAATAGGAGCACGCTCACTTTTTCACAAAAGATGGATTCAACACAAATGTCACTCCAATAGCCATGGAAGCTATGAAGATCAATATACCAGTACAGTGGAAGACTAGTATTGAATCCAATCCAAACCCCAAAGCAAAACACCCAAAAATAACCAAAAACTCAAATCTCAAAGTGTTGGGCGGTCTGACCTCTCACAGGGGCGGTCTGACCGGTTTGCCTAGCGATCTGACCTCTGGAATGGGCGGTCTGACCGCTCCTAACAGTGAATAGGAAAATCAGCAAAATCAGCCCGACAATCCGAAACGAAAAACGACCTAACTTTTGATCCGTAAGGCCAAACTTCACGAAATTTGAACCACACCTTCCTAAAGATATTAGGAACCTATTCCAATCAAAGATTTCAGAGATCCATGCCAAAGTTCCTATCTTTTTCAGTTTGAGCGAAGGAGGTTCAAAACCGAGCCAAATCTGAAATATGATCTAGAGACTTGCTCGTGGGTGATTGATGATCAAGATGATCCTAGATGGGTTCCCACATGTCACAGCAAGATAGATCACGGCAAGAAACTAACCAAAAACTCGCGGATCAAAGAAAGACTCAAAATCATCAAATAGAGAGAAAGAAAGCAAATGAACTCATCTTTGAGAGAACTTTCTTTGGATTGATTTGATATGGTATTGGTTTACAGCCACTCCATCAATGGAGGACAAAGACTCAATACATGAGCACGAAATCATATCCAACTCTCTAGAACTCTAACCTCCACTAATCCTCTCCCTAAGCAAACTAGGGTTTCAAACACAATGAAAGGGTTCAAGGGGTGCAGCCACCTCCCTCCTCTATTTATAGTGGAGACTTAGACCTTCTAAAAGAGTAACCCTAATGGGCTCCCGTTAAGGCCCAAAACAAACGGAACACATACGCACGCGTTTTAAAGCGCCGTCTTCATCTCTTGACCTAATCCGCTTCACCTTGCACCATCATTGCGCCGTGAGTTGGCAAAAGGTCACCAAGGCGGTATTTGGTAAAATTACCAAAATACCCCTTCTCGATCTTTTTGCAAAGACCGAGTCCCATCTTCGTGAAACACCTCCATGCTTCACCATGTGTAGGTTGATCCAATGCTCTCATCATGTCGGCAAGTCTCTCCCATCCGCTCCCACCGAAACCACCATGGCACTTGCACCGACCCGCGCCGCTTGATCGAACCCGATCGCGATCGAATCGCCTGTTCGGTTACCATGTCCATTCGCACCACACTTGAGTTCATTGACCTCACCCAAAGATCGCCGATCGTTACGACCTCGGCTCTCCAAGCCTAGTCCCGATCATCCTCGCTGTTGACCGTCGTTGACCACCAAGCAACCTGCACAGCAATAGACAAGCAAACGAATCCGGGAACAAGTTCTTCACAACTTGACCCATGTTAGTCAAAACATGCATCATGCAACACATATGCCATGAAACCCATGAACTTGACCTAACAAGCAAACATCGCCGCCTCGAAGGACGGCGAAACAAATCACAACCGGTCAGACCGCCACCTTGGCCGGTCTGACCGCTCCCCTGCCGGTCAGACCGCCAGCCAAAGGCCGGTCTGACCGCCAGTCCATGACTTAACCAAATTTCCAACTTGAAAATCTGAAACCTACTGGAATTTTCAAACCAATAGAACTTTTGCCTGGAAGCTCCAAAAATTATGAAACCAAGTGCAGAAGCACCTTCTCACTTGCCTACACCTTCTATTTTTGGCCCAGCTCCAAAATCCAAAATATTGCAAAGGCCGGTCTGACTGCTCAAACAAAGCCGGTCAGACCGCTCCACTGCCGGTCTGACCGCCACTTTGGCCGGTCTGACCGCCAGTGACCATTTCAGAAAATCAACACAAGTATGGCCGGTCTGACTGCCACAAAGGCCGGTCAGACCGCCAATGGCCTGACAGACTTGGAACTTTGCCGAAAACACGTGATTCGACAAACCGTCAACGACATTGCCAATTGTAACATCATCCTAAGATCTCAGGCATATCCCCATGATATCCACACGACCCAACATGCACAACCTATTTGGTCATATCTAAAAGTGTTGCTCTATAGAGTGGTAAATACTGAATTATATACCTCCTAAAACACCATTCCTAATTTTCCCTTCCTGAATATCCTATTCAAAATCCCTCGAAATCCAATCCCCTTTTTTTCTAATTCCCTCCCCTACTCGTATCCCTCCTAACTTGATCCAAACTAGATGGGCAGGTGCGCGATGCTGCACCCGATAGATTTTTCTTGCAGCGTCCGTATATGTTTTGCTGTGACTGTTAATAGCCGAGGCAAAGGAAATGAAGTTTATCGTACAGTGAATACGGACTTGCTATAAACTTTTAGTGGAGATAGAGTCAAGTATTGTATATGTTTTATTCTTAGGCTTTGTTGTTGAGAAAGTGTAATACACCATTCAATCTTTAGAACTATATTTGAATTTAAACCGTTTTATTAGGAATTAAAAAGGGATTTCAGAATTTCTCTTGAAGGGGGATTAAATTTTGGGCTAAAGGTCCATAGCCTTGTCCCATTAGGGGCAGCCAAAACCTAGGTGCTATAGTACCACCCTCCTGCTAAAGTATCGCGCCGCCGCTACAGTACCACCACCTCCGTTGCTACTGTCCAAGAAGAAGGAGGGAGGGAGAAGAACCTGTAACACCCCAGCCCAACATGAGCCTGGAATGCTATTAAACTAACAATATAACCAATTAAAACTAAGACATTTTACTAAATTTCGGCAGAACCTGCTTTGTATAGCTAACTATACCGGAGGTTTCAACAGTTAAAAACAAATATCATAATTAAACAATCCAACATCCAGCATAATCGATAGGTATTCAAGTTATGCTAATCAACTAAAGCATAACTAAAGGTGTCCAAAATATGCTAATCATCACTATTACAAATAATCCAACAAGTAAAGCATAACCATAACAAATCATTTAAGTAGTTTGCTCATTTATTAAGGCGTGATCTAAAATTTAATCAACTATAAAAGATTCGTGGCAGTGTGTGTCCGAAAATATGACTACCCCCTCCCATGCATGTCGTTCTTGTAAGGGGTACCTAAAAACCACAAACAAAGCAAGAGTGAGTCCACAGACTTAGCAAAGTACAAATGATAGGATATTATAACACACCAGTATAACATCAGCATCCATTCTCAAATCTTTACCATACATCATGTCATATGCTTATGCAATGCTCAATGCAACCTTTCTCTTTAACTCTTTTTGCATTTTACCGGTAATGCAAGGTATGCAACCGTCGATGCATACCCATGCCTGTGCTCGCAAGCACAGGGACCAAGAGCCCAATACTCCGCAAGTAATGGGGACCACAAGCCCACACTCCACAAGTGTGGGGACCTCAAGCCCGTCATATACATGACTGGTGTCGGGACCCAAAAATATAATTCTGGACCCTCTGTCTATACCGCACTAGTCCAGGATCACGCTAGTGCACACAGTGACAACATCAATGAAATATCAATCCCATATACAAAGATAACTAATAATTAGGCAATTTCGATAAACATCAGAGTAAAGACCTTAAGGTCAAAGCTTACAATTAATGCCTCAGAAGGCAAAAAGCTCAATGAAGTCAGATGGCGGGCAAACAGGATAACTCGGTGAAGCCCATCCATATTCCCACAGGCAATCGGCTGGGGTGCGCGACCTAGTTCTCCACGATCCTTGAAGTAGACCTTATTGACTGGCGATTCCTTCACTTCTGCTTGATTCGTTAAAGCAAGCGTGAGTACACACCGTACTCGCAAGTCATACCACAGAAATGCAATTATACATGCAGGCTTATTCCAAAGGAATGGCATTCTGTGGTTATTTTGCAGAAATACAACATTTGCAGTTGAATACCAATAATAGATTGAAAACCAAGTAAAACAAATAGATAATCATAATTTAACAATTTGATTTCACAAAGACACACACAGCCTAAACAGATTATTCACATAGCCATATGATTTAGATCACACTGACTCCTTCCCACACGCTTTATGAAAATCTACCCCTAGTGTGAAATCCCGAGCATTGTCCATGATCATGACGCGCTATTCAATAGATTGTTTAACACTCTGCAGAGTTTGTACACTTTACCCACAAGATGTAATCAAGCTGGATCGAGTGATCACAACAAAGCATTTGTAAAATTCATCTTACTATGCTAGGCCCGCCCCATAACAGCATGTGGTAAATGCAGGGGCTCATTCAATGGCGCACAAGGTGAAGTCCTTAATTGACCAAGGCAAGACTTCCACATGCCAACTAAACCACACAGACACACCTGATTATTATTCACACAGATCACACAGATTGTTATTCACATAGACCACACAGTTCACACAGTCCACCATTTCACACAGTATCCACCAGTTCACACAGCATCCACCACTTGCCTCAGTCTAAATCTTTTCCCACCCAGTTGGTTAAGTGCAACACATGCCATAATAGCACACAGTACACACAGTTTTATCACATAGTTCCATAGTCACTTAGTCAAGTTGATAATTGCAACTTTACATGAAAAGGTGATTCGTGGCATGGCTAAGCAATCTAATCGCATCTAACCAACCCACGTTGGTGCTACAATAATACCAACTATTAAATAACCAAGCTAGGGTGACAAAAGATTATGGCATAACAATTAGACAAGGATGTTATAACAATTTGGATTATTAACTAAACCCAAAAGCATTTAAATAAATACTTAAAGTAAATGCAATAATTTGAATCAAAGTAACCTTTAAAAACTGGGATTCAATATGATCAAAGGTACAACTTGCCTGGCTAGCAATGACGATATTATTTAACTGTTAATCTTCTACTTCCTTGATCTTCTGCTCCTTCTTGATCAGCACTTCTCGCAGTATCAACGTCTACTCGCAACAAGCAATGAACCAAATAAATAACTAACAGGGAACAAACAAACTCCAAAAATTAAATAATAATCTCAGATAGATAGATATTGATTTGAGATGAATTTAGGAATTTGAATGGACTCAATCGGAGTTCGGATGCAAAAGATGTGAGCTTTGAAAGATCACATGGAATGATGAAATTGATAGAGAAAAGAATATTCGAAGAATATTCTTTCGGATTAAATAAAATGAATGGGAGGCTTACAAGTGGGGTCCACTGGTAAGTGAGAGAGAACAAGGATAGTGAATGGCATGTGGGACCAATTGGATAATTGAATTTCAGAAATTAAAAGAATTTCCAAAAAGGATAAAGAGGATGACAGGTGGGACCCACTGGATTTATGAATTTCCAGAATTAGAATAATTCGAGAAATAAGGTAGAGAGAGCGGCAAGTGGAACCAACTGAATAAAAGGGTTTTCAAGAATTAAATTAATTCCCGAAAATAGGATTTGAGGTTGACGTGTGGGCCACTGGTCCATGGACCAGGTCCACGAAGATATGCTAGTTCACGGTGGACCAAGCTCACGAACTAGGGTTTGACCAAGGTTGACTGACATGTAGGACCCGCATGTAAGTGAGAGAAATAATTAGGGTTTTAAGAAATAATCTAGGGTTTTGATTAGGAGGATGGCATGTGGGGTCAACATGCAAGTGAGAGATAGATATGTGGTTTGGATTAATTGAATGACAAAGGGACCAAGCAACAGAGAGGATAAGGACATACACAGCAGAGGAGCATCAACCAGGCAAAGGAGAATGCAACCCAACCGAGAGACACGCACACGTACTGGACAGAGAAGAAACAGCAGACCAACATACATGAACGGTACCAGAGGAGGGTTCGGTCGGGTTCGGCCTGACCCATGCGCATGGTGACGCCGGCTTGATAATAGGAGATGGCAAAGTTAGAGCTGAGAATAGATAGTAGAGAGAGACAGGAGGATTAGCACAAGCTAGAGAAAACGAACAGGAAGCACATAGCAGAACGAAGGAACGGGAGGCGCACGGGCTGGTTTATGGCGCACAGAATTGCCGCCGACCGATTCATGGCACAGGGTGGCCGGCAGCAAGCGAGGAGATGGTGGCATGGATGCATGGATCTCTTGACCGAGATGGGAAGTACCGATTGGAGAAAAGGATCAACATAAGGGAAAAAGATGATGCTTGGCCACATCGGTGAAGGGCGAACTGTTTAGAGGTGAATTCTCGCTCGAAGTAGCGGATATGTATAGGAACCGATCGCCTGACTGATTTTGTTGGAACAAAACCAGAAGCTTCAATCGATCGAAGAAGAATCGGCACACGCCTGGATAAAATGATCGATTAGAAGATGGCAAGATCTTTACACGCTTTGGAGGCAAAATCGACTAGAAGTTTTGGTCTTTGCATGCTCTATGCACAACAGCGTTTTTGGATTTTCTATTGCTTCTAAACTCGATCTTACAATCCTTCTCCACGTTACATGGTGCTTATAAAGGCTGTTTACTCCGGACTACTCGGATCTGACAGACACGATATACGGACTCAAGAACTATACTTAGAAATTATCTTCCTAAACAAAGATTACCTAACAAATTTTAAGGTAAGATTGCAGGAGGTTTGGTAATGCAAGAATTAGAGAATAGATTAACAGAGAGATGCATACTTGAATTGTGGCTGGATCTTGCCTAGCGCATGGCTCGGTGTTGGTTGGGTTGCATCAATAGGTATATATACATGAACAGTATACAGATGAATAGGGCGCATGGGGTGGCCGGCGGCCGGAGGCGACGCGGCGGCGGCGAAGGGCAAAACGAAAAGGAAACGACGAGCCGGACGCAATGGTGCGATCGGATTTTAGAAAAACTCCCCGAGGAAGCGGGCAACGCGACGAACGCGGTTGGGCTTTAATGGCCGACGGTGCTCCGGCGATCTTCGTGTGAAGTGGATGGTACCATGACGAGAGGACGACGACGCGGGCCAACGCCGCAGACGGTTCGCCGAGGACGTCGGATGAAGGCGCAACTCGCCGGAGAAGACTTTTGGGAGGAGCTCGGTATTCTGCAGATTGCGGCGAAACTAGATTGATTCGGAGAAAACCAAATCAGGGATTGGAATAGGAGATCAACACGACGCGGAGTATAAACGGCTTGCTTTTATACGCACCGTAGAGAAAGATATCGAATTTGGAAGGTTTGGTATACGTACGGGAGCTCCGGATCGGTTCTGGACTCGGCTGGAGGGTGAGGATGAACAGTGCCTCGCGATTACTGTAGCACGGGATCCGGATGAACAGTGCCCCGACGGGTACTGTAGCAGTGCGGCAGGAGAGAGAACAGAAGGATTTTCGGAATTAAATAAAATCCCAAAAATCAAGGAGATCCAAATAAATAGCAAACAAATCCAGAAAAATATCAGAAAATTCCTTGGAACACAAGGAAGCCAAATAATACAGGTTTTTATTTAATTGATGTTGAGATTAATCAAATTAAATATTTTTAATTTAGGAAATTCCCAATTAAGCTTTAATAATTCGAATAAAATTGGCGAAATTTTCCAGGGATCTAAACTACTCAAAAGATTTTTGAAAAGCCAAATTTTAGGACGTTACAACGGGGACCTCAAAAACATATATGCTTGGTTACCACGTGACCAAGCCTCAAACATGATCTCAATATGCACATGCACAGTTACTCTATTCATCATTAACATGTAATAGTAGTAACATCATACATGAATAGAACTTAATCATACTTTGAGCATTCACCAATATCAACACATATATCAATCCAACAACCATGTATAGCTAATATGTATCAAATACTCGCAATCATGATCATGCATTCACTTTTAATCTATCAATCAAAGTACTTGCCTCAACCGTGCGTAGATGGAAGACGCGAAGAGGGCGCTGCCCCCGGAACCAAACCACCACCTGAATAATTTTAATAAACATTCTAAGATAACAATTCTGGACCAAACATTGCTAGAAATGAACATATATAACTCACTACGCTCCCTAGCGCAACCCAAAACTCCATATCCCAAAATATCGATTTGTCTCCAAAACAGACAGTCATCTTCTAAAATTCATAACTTTTTGTACAAAGATCTAAAAGGGGTGATCTCTGACTTTTTGAAAATCTTATAATATTTCCAACATAAACCTATTTGGTGAGCTTCCCAGATTCGGCCATATTCTTGTTGGAAATATGCCCTAGAGGCAATCATAGAGATGATTACATTTCATTATGTTCATGACATTGGATAATGTGTTATCTTGTTCCTAGAATAATATTGTTAATATTTATTATCAAGTATGTGACTTGGTTGTGAAACTCTATATTTCTGCAATAATTATTCTTAAACGATCCCTGGTCGTAAACATATGAGGACACATATGAATAGACTAGCATATGTATTGGTTGATGACTATGTTTCATGAGTCATAGATATGGAGATATCAAACCAATAATATGGACACATGTTAGAGAACATGATGTTGGATAAGACCCACCTTGAGGCACTATTGAGATTGTTATGAATCTATGTGTCATTAGTTGGTCTCAAGCAATGATGATGTATAATCCTTAGACTGAGATCGGCATGGTTTCCTACATGTGTAAGAGCACGCTTAGGGGTTGCCAAACGCTACACCGTAATCGGGTAGTTATAAAGGTAGCTTTGGGTATGCTCAAACATGGAGAGGAATGTGACTGGTGGGATATGGATTTGCCCTCCTAACATAACAGAGAGATGTCTCTGGGCCCTCGTTGTGATCGGATAAAGAAAGTGCATGGCCATGCCACTAGTAGTCAAAGAGTTCGACCACGTAAAGTTATCGATACTCGATCGAGAAAGTATTGAACATCCATGGATGACACAACATCTCACCGAGTTCAACCGGACATCGTGAGGCAAAGGGAGTATACGAGTAGGTCGCTCAATTAATAAACGATGATCGGGTCGTATGGAGATACAAGCAAGTCGTAGACTAGTCGAACCTGATCACAGAGTGGTCAAAACCAAGTCGTAAGGAGTTACGAGTTGGTCGTGACCACATACGAACTGGTCGTATACAGATAGGACCTGGACGTAAGTGATGAAGACCTGGTCGAGATCATATTGCATTAAGGTTCGTCCGATATAATTTGTGTGTATTCGGAATCGATATGTTCGCTAGGAGCCGCTTCGACTCGTGGTCGAAAAGGGTTTCAGTCACAACCGAACTACACATGAACCTACAGGGTCACACACTTAACGAGTTGGAACAAACCAATATGAATACGATTCGTAAACGTGTCCGGATAGGATCCGTCACGAGCACTATATAAGGAGGTGCATGAGGCTATTGGAAAGAAGGCGTGAAAACACCACCGAAACCCTAGCCGCCATCTCCTTGAGAGCTCCACCGTGCGACTTGGTGCTGGCACATCGACGTTCGGTTGTTCCTTCCCTGGACGTGTGGATACCGTAGAGGCGCTACTACGATTGTTGTGCTTGAGGACGATCCGCGATCTTCACAAGGAACCGAAGACGTTGCTGGAGGAGACGATCGGCTCGTGAGGACATTGGACGATTGACTACGACCACTACATCGACGCGCTCTTCGTTGGACCTGGCTGCTCCAACCCTTCTTCCGCTGTTCTGCGCGTCTGGTGGTAACAATCTATGATCATCTACTTGCTTGGCATCCTGGTTTGCGTGGTAGAAAATTTTGTTTGTAGCTATCGTAGCCTACCCCATGTCCCAACAATTCTATCCTTACAAAGCAGATCAAAATAATAACAAAATCTCGTCAAAGATTCTGGACAGCGAGACTAAAACTAACTTAACTTTCAGTCTATACATCAAAAAATTATGATCTTTATCTTTCTGGAAACCTTAGAAAATAACCTAGAACTTTTGTTTTGGTGCGATCTTCTAGAAAATTCACTAACTATTTGCTAACGATCGATTAACATAATCTATCAGAATTATGACAGATCTGTAGAACAGCAAAGCTACGAAAATCATAACTCCTAATCCGTTCATCTAAACGACATGATCCAAAAACCTACGGAAAGATACTGACGTCATCTACAATTCTCCAGGAGATGGCCAGATCGAATTTCGTAGTTAAAAACCCTAAAACTGCAGAGCATTACAGACTGCCAGAAATCGATCTAATACCCGATATTGCCAAATCACAAAACTACAAGACTTATCGAACGAAATTGAGAGTTACCCTTGGAGATTGCGCTGAAGGTTACGAGATCAACCACAAGACCCATCTCCCTTCTCTTCTCCCTTCTCCCCCTTCCTTCTTCTTGACCGGCCACGAAGGGGAGGGGAGGTGGAGGCGCAAGGGATTGGATCGTTCGCCTGATATTTATTAAATGAAAATGTTTCTAGTTTCGCATTTGTGATCTTTCAAACCGCGTGTTAATGTGGTAGCTGAAATTGTTTTGAGCAAAGTGACGCTCTGAGAGGTTTTATTAGTTCCTAAGTGGTTTATGTGTTGTGATCTTGAAATCTCTTCTTGTTGGAGTTGGCATGGTGATGCTGTAACCAACGGAAGTCATTTCCTTTGTTAAATGAAAGAGTGAAGTATAAGTATTTGAGATTGAAGTCAAGTTTTGTAATTTGCAGTTTATCAATTTTTGCCTAAACTTTCTGCTTTGCCAGCAGAGTTTCTGAATCCCAAAAGCAATGTTTTATGCTCGTTTGAGGTTTGATATTCTCTGCTTGTGGGACGTGTGCCCTCATCTATGATCTCATCTTTGTTTTCCGGAATCAGTGCTATTTGATTAATTCTCTTGATCGGGTAACTACTGTAAGTAGTAATGTTTTCCGATGTGCTGAAATTTATTTCTATTTGCCACTTCTTCTAAGAAAGGAGTTAACCGAACTGTATTGCAAAGTCTTTTCGGATGTGTTATGGCAACTAGATAGAGGTGGTCTAGTAGATAGTTTTGTGAACCTTTAGGTGTCAGGTTGTTTGAGAGGCTTTGATTAATCAATCGATTTATTAGAATAATCCTTGGAGAGGATTTGATTTAAAAAGAATGTTTATCTTGGAGCTATCAGATTTTGTTGTCGCAACTAGTAGGACCTATAGCGAGATGTGGTCCAAGATTGGTGTTCAATTTGACAGAACATTAGAATTAGCAAGTATGGAAATCTTGATCAGTTTTTTAGAGTATCGCAATTGGGTACTTGGTAAGATTGTGTAGAAGAACTATGATGGTGTAGTTAACGAGAGTAGCAGGGTAGTGAAATCTGATAGTCGTGTTAAATGATGAGATAGCAGGGATTGTTGATATATTGTCAAGTATGACTCGGCCTCAGTGAGTAATCCTATAGGAGTTAGATTATCTCTAAGGATAATTTGGTCAAGAATATATTTAATTATTGATGTTAGTGATTGAGTATGTTTGAATTCTGGTCAATCAGTTAGGGTTTTGTGAATAGGTATATTGTGGTCGAGTAACTGCATTTGATTGGCGTGGGTTAGAGATGACCCAAGATTGGTGTAATGAATCGCATGGGGCGGTTACTTGATTAGTGAGGCATGACGACATTAATAACTGAGGTTATTGATGAGCTGTGTGAAATTTTAGTCATCAGATCTGATGGTTACCCATCAAGTATACCGAAAATTCATTGTAGGAGTCCTAGAGATTGAATTTGGGCTTTGCATTTTTATGCTAGCATCTTGGTTCCCCATGTTAGGCTCCAAGAATTATGGTGATCTTTAATATAATCTTTTGGATGCAGTAAATGAGTGTGAATGTGGTAAATTTCAAGTCGATTATCCCTAAAAGAGTGAGGTGATGTGATTGTGGCGGAAGTCTATATTGAGTTGCGTTGGGAATTATTTTGTCAAAGTAATTCATTCAGTAGAGAAGTTGGCTAGAGTGTGATATTGTGGATTGGAAGAGTCTCCCTGCAAAATTGTGGATTTTATATTCGGTTGAACATAGCTATGAGGTTGCCAATTTAAGAGAAATGAGTTAATGTGTTATCCGATGATTTGGGATCCTATGGTTTAAGATAAAGTTAAACTCTTAAAAGGAAAATTTTGGAGAAAAGGGTGTGATCTTGGATAGTGAGATATTCTCTTAGCTCTTATTTGAACTATGAGTTTATGATGGGTGTCAATTACAAGTTAAGTTGGATGCGTTATAACTCCTTTGTTTTCAGTTGAATTCTTCGGATAAGTGAGTTGGTAGGCGAGTTCTTTGTATGTCCCTTGTTAAAGGAGATGCTGCTTACAATGGTAAAGTGATCGACTGAGAGTTGGAACAAGAGTTCCATGTATTTTGTGCAGACGGTGTACTTCGGTACCAAAAGGAAGTTTAACCAAAGGTGTGTTGGATAGGTTCCGATAGTTACGGGGATTTGTAGATTGGCATATCGCTAGGACCGTCTCGAGTACATGCGTGGAGTACGCAATGTCTTGTATATTCTGGTGCTAAGAGAGTACATGAGAGGTCCGGGGCTTGAGATTTTGTTAGAGCTGTTGACCAACGAGTAAGATCGTACCTTGAGCCATGTCCGCTCAAAGGACTCTTGAAAGGTAGGGATGAGTAATAAGGCGAGCACGCCGATTACGCCAAGGTACGAAGGTCGCAGCAGACCGAGAGAGAGACCATCTGGGAATTGGAGTATAGCAAGCGTGAGGAATATCCAGAATTATTCACAGTAGATACATGGTTATGTTAGTAAGTTTCAGCCGTGCTTATTCTCTGGCGTAAGCGTGATTAGAATTCGGGACTAATTCAGGTTTAAGGGGTAGAATGTAATACTCCAAATTTATTTAAGTGAGAAGAAATAATTTAGAGAGAAGAACCAATTAGAAAATGGATTTAACAGAAGTTTAGAGGGAGGTGTAATACTCCGAAACGTGTTAGAGAGAAAACAAAAAAAATAGTTAAAAGGATTTTTCTGAAATTTCTTCAAAACCTGGGCCATGGGCTTTTGGCCCACAGCACCAAGGTTCAAAAGGGTGGAAACCCTAATTTTTGCTACAGTACCAACCCGTGCTACAGTAGCCACCGCCGTGCTACAGCAGACAGGGTGCTACAGTGCATCGCCCCCCCTGCTGCTCCTCCTCTCCCAGGCGCCATCCTCCCCTTGCCGCGAAGAACGCCTGGGGTTGTCAGCTGCCAAGGAAGAAGGGAAGAGAAGGGAAGAGGAAGAAGGAGAGAAGGGAGAAGAGAGGAAGGGAGAGAATACGGGCTCGATGCGTGTTCTTCAGTGGTTCTTCAAGGGTACCTTCTTTTCCCCTTTGATTAGATGCGAAATCGAATAGTTAATCAATGTCGGTATTATGGTCTGCTCAGGACAGATTGAATTAGACAGACGTTTTGATATAGTTAAGTGCGGATTCAGTTCTGGACGTCTCCTAGAGTAATGTAGAGGACGTCGCCATCTTTCCGTGAAGTGCTAGAACACATAATTTGGACCCCTGTAGCAGAAGTTATGATTTTATTAGTGGGACTGTTCTGCAGAATCGTTGGTGTTCTGACAGGTTTTAGTAATCTGGGTGAAACGATTAGTTAAATGGGAAATTAGAGAATCTCAGTATAATCAAAGTTGTAGATCATTGTCTCAGATTTTCAGAAAGCTCAAGAACTTGAAATTTGGATACACGTACTAAAAGTTATGGTATTTTTAGTGCTCTGTCTAGAGAGCCTGACGGGAAATCGATGTTTTATTAACTGGCTTGGTAGGGGTACTATTTGGCCGATTCAGAGAGGTTCACAAACTAGACATAGTTGGATAATTTAATTAACTTTCCAGAATGTCTAAGAAAACCTGAATTGGACTCCTGTAGCAATAGATATGAATTTTAGGAGTTGACTGTCCACCGAGGGGACAGATCGACGTGTAGGAATTGGGGTTGGGATCGAGTTAGACGCTCTTGCAAGTTAGTGATTGTTGTTGTATACTTTGTTTTGGTCCGCTACTGCCATCTTAGTGTGCGTTATAATAATTACTCAGGTGGTGGACCGGTCCCGGGGGCAGCACCTTCCGCGTGTCCCTCACTCTCTCGCGATTAAAGCAAGTATAATGATGGTTATAATATATATTGTTGAATGGCAATGTTTGGTATATGTTATGAGAAATTGTGTGTGCATGAGATGTGATGATGACATAGTTGGTATTCTGCATTATTGCTAGAGATATGAGTTATGTGTTAAATTTGGATGTTCGCTAGTTGTGAACACTATGTTTATAAGCTTTGTAGTATGAATAGGACATTCATATCAATGCTGTTGCGGATGCATGTTTGTTAATTTGAGAAATTCATACATATGCATCATGTTGGCTTATTGAAGACTTGGTCATGTGATGACCAAGCAACTTTGAGATCCCGTCATGTTGATGACGGGTTAAAAGGTCCCCATGCTTGAAAAGCATGGGCTTTGGTCCCCATACTTACGGAGTATGGGCAATGGTCCCCGTGCTAGATGGCACGAGGCATGGGTGTGCATCGACGGATGCACACTTTGCATTACCGTAAAATGCAAAAGGAAAGAGAAGGAAGAGGATCATTTTGAGCATATTGCATAGCATGTGTGTGTAAGATGATTGATAAGTGGATTTGAGAAGTTTAATTGTGACTTACATGCTTGTGCGTTGTTGATGCCATTTATTATATTTCTTTGAGTCTTGGACTCACCTCTTGTTGTTTGTTGTGTTTTAGGTACTTTTACGAGATCGGCATGCATGGGGGAAAGGAAGAATTAGATTTCTTGCACATCCACACGAACCACCCACCATTGAATGAAAGGAAAACCAACTAAGGGATGAATGAACTGTTTAGTGTACTCATATTAATTATTGCTTGATTGGATTAGTCCGTAATAAATAGACGTTTGGATGCTTGTGATCTATTTCTTAAATGCTTAGTTACTATGGATGATATAGTAACGAATAGTCAGTTTTGATTATGTCTTGATCAAATGGCAAATTTTGGGTTACCTTTATATCTTTTAACTATCTGTTGGAACCTCCGGTATAGGTAACTATACAAAGGAGGTTCTGTCGAATTTTTGTAAGATGTTTTAGTTTGATTATGTTTAAATTTACTTAATTTAGTAGCATTCCAGGCCTTTGTTTGGCTGGGGTGTTACAAAAACATATAGAACTCTTGTTCCATCTCTCAGTCGATCTCTTCATCATAACAAGGAGAACCTCCGTTAAGCAGGGACGCGCAATATGACTTATTTTAATCAAACTTTAATAATCAGATTCAACTGAAACAAAGGATTCACATTGCAATTCCAACTTTCCTCCAAAACACTCAAATCCAAAATCGTAGATTCCTCATGAAACCTTTTCACATTCCAACTAGGCAGTTTGCAAATAAACTCCACATAAGCCAAAAAGAAATCACTAGAATGCTCAAATCAAACACTTCATTTATTTTTCTGAACCGGAAAGAACCACCTTGCTAACATAGAGTCAACTCAAATTGCACATATTCTCCGTCATAAAACCCAACTCAAACAAGATCCAATAGAGCACTTCTCTACTCGAGAAAACATTCTTTTCTCAGATGTTCTTTTAAGAAATAAACCTTTCCCAAATCATGGGTTTCCAAATCATCACACTAACTCCTTTCTTTTAACCGACAACCCCAAAACGATCCTCAAACCGAAAGAACATCCACACTTATCTAGAGGGACTCTACTAATCCACAAAAGGATTCTCCAGTCCACTCCGATACCAAAGGAATTATTTTGACAAATGGTTTCCAATACCTCAATAAAGATTGTTCACCCATAACCACATCACCTCATTCTGTTACAGATAATCAACTAGAACTTCTCAGCGCACACTCTCATTTATTACATTAAAAGGGTTCTATCAAAGATCATCATACTATTGGAATCCACTCTTATTCTACTACTTCTACACATAGCCATTGAGAAACTATGGGTCTAGTATAGATCACCAAACCCAAATTCAATCCCCAAGGCTCCTATAAATATAATTCGGTGTAATTGATACGAAACTCTCAAATCTGATGACTAAAATTCACACAATCCAAATATACTCAATCATTAGCACCGACATATAAACATATTATCGATCAAATTATCTTTAGGGAGATTCTAACTCCCAAAGGATTACTCACTGAAGCCTACTTGACAACAACTCCACAGTTCCTACTGTCTCTTTAATTGCCATAATGATTATATTTCTTTGCTAATTCCCACTCATTAAACCACACCATCATAAATCACCTACACAACCTCACAAAGTTAATTACCCAATCGCAATGCTCTAATAAATTTACCAAGATTCCATACTTTCGATAATCCCATCATTCCAACATGGACAAAGGTTCTTGGATTATAATTCGCTATAGGTTCCACTAGTTATAACACGAATCAATTGTATTCCAACGAAAAACCTTCCATTTAAATAGAATTCTCTCCAAGAGTTAGGGTCAAAACCAGATCACCTTCTTCTGTTCTTCAAATAGATTGGTTCCGAAAATCTCACCACTACTATTTACTTGTACACCACCAACCAGTCGCTAAAATACACTTTATAAACTTGGCAACACAAGTTGGTTAATGCCTTTCTCAAAAGGAAGAAATAAACAAATACAGGTTTCATCACACAAGAAAACGTTGCTCCTCGGAGTGAGCACGAGACCAAGAAAAACAGTCAAATTGAAATGATCTCGGAAAACAAAATACGAGTCCACAGTTGAGGGCACATGTCCCATAAGAAGGAATACCAAACCTCAGCCAATTATGAATTAAGCATTGCTTTTGAAACCTGAGAAACCCTTAAGTGGCCAATAACAAAGTTAAGTACGCTTCAAAAAGCTACAGGCTATAAAACTTGAGTCCAACCTCAAAGACATCTACTACGCTCTTTCTTTTATCAAAGAAAATAATTTTCTTTGATTGAAACATTTTTTCCAACTCAAAATAAGAGAGCCTCTAAGTTCAAATCACATGAGTCTCTTAAGAATCAAATAGAACTTTTCCAACACTTCGCTCTACTCAACAAATTTGAGCTACTATACAAATCATGAGGTCCAAAAGATCACAAACGCAAAACTCAGAATATTTTCGCCTAATCTATTTCTCGAAAGGGGATCCAATTACTTTTTTTTCTAAGAGAGTCATCACCACTCCAACAAGTTACAATCCTTTGCAGACCACCTTACTAACATCAAGAACAATACACTCCTAACAAGATCATTTTTGTCAATTCTTCCATCATAGAGCCCTCAAAGGCTCATCTACTGTTCCATACTACTTGTGTCATCTCATCCTCAAATTGAGAGTATACCAAAATCTTACAACTTCACCACAACAACCACTTTATTTTAGAGAGAATCTACTTCACAATTTAAAAGGTTATACCAAAACCCTTTCATCAAATGCATACTATTACCCGACAATTTCACCATCATGCAAACACAGGTCACCTATTAAATCCCATCATAAACCTTTCCAGAAGAAACACAGTAGGTTATTTCATAATATTTTTGTTATCTCAATGAGATTGCAGTAGACAACCTGTTCCAAAGTATATCTAATACACCAACCGCACTATCAGAGCAAACCTCTTTTAACAAGGGCATGCAACCGCAATTCATCCTCATAAAACACACGTGAATAAATCACTTTCAATTTCAACCCTTCACCTATTAGGAATGCTCACACTAATTTGGTATACACTAATTCCAATCTAGGGGTTATCACAAACCATTGATGATTATACAATCATGGATGAATTGATGGTCCTTTCTCTATTTGTATTCCCACGAGCTTAAATAAGATCATCAAATAGCCAATTAAAGAAAATTCCATGTTATTATCTACTAAGACCACAGTCAAACACATCCTTATATTTCTCTTCCTACACAGTTAGATTAATCTATTGAGACCAAATAATCCAACAAGTTTAGCAAACTAAACAATTCTAATGATCAACCATTTCATTAATGTTCCACACTTCTTAATAACTCTATTGATTCCAACTAAATATAGTCATACTCATAGTCATAGCTCATCAAGAACTACTAGAGGACAACCTCAACTTATTCAACTTTCCTTTCAAGGATCTTAGTTAAGATCGATCATGCACACACTGCAACCCAACTTGATAATCCATATCATATCATTAATTGCACTGATTATAACCTCTCACTTAACCATGACAAAACATCGCTAAAGGGTTTAACATCTTCTTTCATAAAAGAGATCCATTAATCTTCAACACTCAAAATACCCAAGAGAGATACATCGAGTCAAAGCTTCCACGTATAAAGGACTTGCAAAAGGAAACTTTCATTATCCAAAAACATCAAGCGAATAAACGGGTCATGTTTTCCAATGAGAAAGACAAAACTCTAATATAAAGGTCAAACTTGACAATCAACCAAGTTCACCAGCCGCAAGAATAACTCATCGGTTGGGAAAACAATGATTGCTTTACGGGACAAATTTAGCTAATGAAAACACACCAACCTTTCTCAAAGCAACCCATCAACCGCAATGAACTAATATCCTAAGAGAAATTCATCGGTCACAACTGGACAAGAGTTGACCAAATTCAAATTCAAGGAAGAGAACAACTCTTCTAAAGATACTCACTATCAACACCTGTATAAAGATATTCGATGTAGACACTTCACTATTCCTATACCACGAACGATGGTGTAACTGTAACACCCCAGCTCAACATTGAGCCTGGAATGCTACTAAAATTAAATTAAACAAAACTAAACTAAGACCAATTACCAATTTTGGCAGAACCTCCTTTGTATAATTAACTATACCGAGGTTCCATCAATTAATCATAGCAATTAACACTAAACTCAATATTCAAGTTCATTTAGGCATGCAAGATAATCTAATAAACATAAACAAAACTTGCTATTCTCCTTATTACAATTAATCTGAAACTTAAAACCAACCATAAGTGATTCACAAGCAGTTTACTTATTATTGGAACAAAATCTAAATGGCAGTCGCCTTAAGGATGAGTGGTAGTGAGTGCATCCAAACATCTACTCCCTCCCATGCATGCCGTTCTTGTCAGTTGTACCTAAAACATATCAAAGCAAGAGTGAGCCCAAAGACTCAGCAAGTATCAACAAGGTTAAAGCTAAAATCACAGTCATAGCATCAAAATTCCAAATTAAACATTACAGTAAACATAGCCTTCATGCTTATGTAATGCAACCATGCAATGCACCTTTTAAACTTTATCTCTTTTCGCATTTTACCGGTAATGCGAGGTATACAACCGTCGATGTATACCCTTGCCTATGCACTCTGGCACAGGGACCAAGAGCCTATACTCTGCAAGTATAGGGACCTTTGCCCATCATCATCATGATGGGGACCTCTTTACTCATTGCCCACATTCTACGAATGTGGGGACCTCAAGCCCGTCATTTACATGACGGGGACCTCAACTATTCGTTCTTGGCCACCACGTGACCAAGACTCAATCATGCTTACTACATGCATATGTACAATGACATCATCTTCCAAACATATGAATTCAACGTGTACATAATAACATGTAAGCATTAACAACATACACAGGAAGTTTTAACCATAACTTGCATTTACCAAGATATATTGTAATTCATCACATTAACATCCATGCATGGCTATTATGAACAAGACACAATCAATCTCAGCAGACAATCATAATTATTCTACAACCCGAATACTTGCCTCAACCATGCGAGAACGGTGGACGCGAAGAGGGCGCTGCCCTTGGGATCACGCTCCCACCTGAACATAATGATAACCCAAACTAAGACAAGCATACTGGACCAAAAGCATGAATAAGAACACAATTGAACTCGCTAAACTCCCAAGCATTTCCAATCTTCCAATTTCTACCGATCGATTTGGTGTTCACTGCAAACAGTCAACTTCTAAAATACATAACTTTCTGCTCAGGAGTCCAAATAAGATGTTATAATACTTTTTGGAAATATAATTAAATTACCTAAATAAACTTAGTTGGGGAGCCCTTCTGATTCTGCCATCTACTGCCCCCACCAAGCCAATCTATTTCCATCGGGTTCTCTGGACAGTACACTAAAATTATCATAACTTTTGCTACGAAAGTCCAATTCTTACGTTCTTTAGCTTTCTGGAAAGATGAGAAAAGTACCCATCTTTTTCATTATAACGAGATCCTCTGATTTCGTATTTAACTAATAGATTAACTCAGATTTCTACAGACTGTCAGGATGTTGACAGGTTAACAGGACAGCGGCACTAAACAATTCGTAACTTTCTAACCGTTAATCGGATCTGGGCGTTCTTGGCGGCCACAGAAAGCTAACAACATAGCCCAACTATTTCTAAGAGGTTGGATCCCTAGATTCTGCCTCCACAGATATGAAAACCGTCGTCCAAACTACTGGACAGAACGCGATCTATTAAACCGACGCAATTCAATCTATCAAACGACATCAAACGCATCTACTACACAGTAACCAGCGAAGAACACGCGACGTTACCCTTGTAGAATCGCAGAAAGTTGAAGATCTTGCCCCGCGAAGTTGATCTCCTTCCCTCTCTTCTTCTTCCCTTCCCTTTTCCTCTCTTCTTCTCCCTTCTTCTTCCTCTCCTTTCTTTCTCTTCTTCTTCCTTCTCTTGGTAGAGCAGCAGGGAGGGGTGGCTGCTACAGTATCACGTGCTACAGTGTAGCGCAGTACTGTAGCAGAGGCTAGGGTTTTGGGAAAAGGCACCCCCCCTCTTGATTCCACTAAAAAGGCCGGCCCATATGGCTAGGACGCCTTGGGCCGAAAGCCTAAGGTCCAATCCTCCCTCAATAGATTCTGAATTTTTTTGAGTAATTTTCCTCTCCAATTTAATATTGTTCTCTCTAAACTTTATTGCATTCACTTGAATATTCGGGATATTACAAAAACCCCCTCTAATCCTCTGTTAAACTCTTTTCTATTTGGTCCTTCTCCCCAATTTAAATATTCTCTCGCGAATACTCTTTCAAACCCATCTGGGGTATTATATTGTACCCCCCTTAAACAGAATTCGACCCCGAATTCTAACCACGCTTAACATCAAAGATTAATCACAGCTAAAACTTACTAACATTACCACATACCCATGTGAGTAATTCGGATATCGCCACAAGATGCAAGTCTGCAATTCCCAAGTCGCTTTTCCCTTCAGACTTATGGGACCACCGCACCTTGATGCAACTGATGTGCTACACCTCATCATGAGTACCATCCTAACCAGAACCACTCAACGGACAGGACTCGAAGATGCGGTAAATGCTCAATGGTCAATGGTTCATATGAAACCTCACACTCCAAATACTTCAAGCATTCTCTCAACACCAGTTCGTCCAGAACATTATATACCTCGCTCCAAGACTCGAGACGGTTCTAGCGAATTACTATCGTCCAAAACCCCCGCAACTTCCAGAACAACCAAATATACTCTGGGCTATCTATCACTTCGGGATCAAACCACATAGCTTGCACATAAACATATGGAACTCTTGTTCCATCTTTCAGTCGATCTCTTCGTCATAACAAGGAGATCCTCCATTAAGTAGGGATGCGCAACCCAACTTATTTTAATCAAATTTTAATAATCAGATTCAACTGAAAACAAGGATTCATAATGCAATTCCAACTTTCCTCCCAAAAGACTCAAATCCAAAATAAGAGATTCTTCACAAAAACCTTCCATCCTTCCAACTCGGCAGTTTGCAACTAAACACCATATAAGCCAAAAGTAGATTCGCTCGAATGCCCAAATCAAATACTTCATTTATATTCCTAAACCGGACAGAACCACCTTGTCAACATAAGTCAATTCAAATTGTACATGATCTCCATCATAAAAATCCAACTCAAACGAGAACTAATAGAGCACTTCTCTACTCGAGAAAATATTCTTTTCTCAGATGTTCTTTTAGGAAATAAACCCTTTCCCAAATCATGGGTGTCTAGAATTATCACACTAACTCCTTCCACTCAACCGACAATCCTAAAACGATCCTCAAACCGAAAGAACAACCATACTTATTTAAAGGGACTCTACTAATCCACAAAAGGATTCTCTAGTCCACTCCTATACCAACGGAATTATTTTGACAAATGGTTTCCAACACCTCAATAAAGATTTTTCACCCACAACCACATCATCTCAATCTGTTAAAGATAAATCAACTTCAAATTCTCAGCACACATACTCATTTACTTTACCCAAAGTATTCTATCAAAGATCAACACACTATTCAAAATTCGCTTCTGTTCATCTACCTCTACACAAGATATTGGGTCTCCGAGTTCCTAGCATAAAAATGCAAAGCCCAAATTCAACCTCCAAGTCTCCTACCATGAATATCTGGTATAATTGATAGGAAATCCTCAAATTCATTTACTAAAATTTCACACAACTCAACAATAACCTCAGTCATTAATATCAACATTCCTCACTAATCAAGTAACCGCCCCAAGGCGATTTATTTCACCAATCTTAGACCTTCTCTAATCCACATAAATCCAATTCAGGTTACACAACCACAATATACCCGTCATAATACCCTAACCGATTGACCAAGATTTAAACATACTCAATCACTAACGCCAATAAATAAATATATTCTTTGACCAAGATATCCTTAGAGATAATTTAACTCCCATAGGGTTACTCACTGAGACCGAGTCATACTTGACAATAGCTCAATAATTCCTGCTATCCCATTAAGTAGCATGACACTTAGGTTTCTCCACACCGCTACTCTCATTAAACTTCACCACCACAACTCTTCTACACAATCTTACTAAGTATCCAATTGTGATACTTTAATAAGTTTATCAAGAGTCCATACTTTCGATAATCCCAACATGGACAAAGGTTACTGGATCATAATTCGCCATAGGTTCCTCTAGTTGTAACACTAATCAATTTTATCTCATCGACAAACATTCCATTTGAATAGAATTCTCTCCAGGTGTTATAGGTTAAAACCAATTCACTTTCTACTGCTCTTCAATTAGCTTGGTCCCCAAAAATATCACCACTATCATATACTTGTCCACCACCAACCAGTCGCCATATTACACTTTATAAGACTCGGCAACATAAGTTGGTTAATTCCTTTCTCAAAAAGGAAGAGACAAACTAATACAAGATTCAACACACACGAAAACATTGCTCCTCGGAGTGAGCACGAGACCAAGAGAAACCGTCGAATAGAAATGATCTCTAAAAACAAAAGTTGAAACCACAGTTGAGGGCACATGTCCCACAGGAAGGAAATTTCAACTTCCATAAATCATGATAAAACATTGCTATTGAAACTCAAGAAACTCTTAAGCTGTAATGATAGAAAAGTTGCGGATTACAACTCTTAACTCCAACCTCAACTACTTATGGTACACATTTTTCGTTAACAAAGAAAACAATTTTCTTTGATTACAACATTACTTGCCAACCCAAAGAAGAAATACCTTTAAAACCAAATCACATTAATCACTTAAGAACCAAATAGAACCTTCCAATACGTCACACTGTTCAAACTAATTTCATCTACTACATAAATCATGAACTCCCAAAAAGATCACGAATGCAAAACTCCAAATATTTCGTTTAATCCATATTACGAAAAGCAATCAACTACTTTATCACTAGAAGAATCATCACCACTCCAACGCGTCACAATCTGTAGACCATATTACTAACATCAAGAATAATCTACTCTTAACAAGATTCGTTATCGTAAACTCTTCCTTTATAAAGCCCCCAAAGACTCACCAAAATGTTACATACCCCTTTGTCACCTCATCCTCAATTGAGTGTATACCAAATTCTTTCACTCTCACTATAACAATCACTTTATTTTAGAGGGAAACTACTACACAATTTAAAAGGTTATTCCAAAACCCTTTCATCAAAGACAAACTATTATTCGATAGTTCTACCATCATGTAAACATTGTTCATCCATTAAATCCCATCAGCTTATCTCTTAGTGATGCTCGACACCAAACTTTAATAGACAATAATTGCACCTAGCAATTACATATAATCACTAAGTATCCACCAAAGGTTACTCCAAGATTAATATCCACTAAGACAATAATCTAACTCCTTTTGAACCTAACCATCCCAAACGGTTAAATTAATCCATTGAGACCTGTTAATCCAATTTACCAAAGAAGTTTAACAAATGTATCACTACTAATGATCAACTCAATTCATCAATGTTCCACACCTCTTATTAACTCTATTGATTACAATTAGGTATAGCCATACTCTTAATCACGGCTCGTCAAGAACTACTACAAGTCACTTTCAAATTTATCAACTTTCCTTTCAAGGATCTTAGTTAAGATCGATCATGCACACACTGCAGACCTAACCTGATGATCCATATCATATCCATTAATTGCTTTGATTATAACCTCTCACTTAACCAAGACAAAACATTGCTAAAGGGTTTAACATCTTCTTTCATAAAGGAGAACCATCAATCTTCAACACTCAAAATACCCAAGAGAGATACATTGAGCCAAAGCTTCCACGCATTAAAGGACTTGCAAAAAGAAAACTTTCATTATCCAAATCATCATGCGAAATAAATGGATCAAGTTTTTCCAATAAGGAAGACAAACTCCAATACGAAGGTCAAACTTGACAATTAACCAAGTTCACCAGCCGCAAGAATAACTCATCGGTTGGGAAAATATTGATTGCTTTACAGGGCAACTTAAACCAATGGGAGCACAGCAACGTCTGTCAAAGAATCCCATCAACTGGAATGGACTACTAATCCAAGAGAAGTTCATCAGCCACAACTAGATAAGAGTTGATCAAATTCAAATTTTAAGGAAGAGAATAACTCTTCTAAATATACTTGCTATCAACGCCTGTACTACGATATCCGGTGTGGACACTTCGCTATTCCTATACCACGAATGGTGGTGTAACCTGGTACAGCCCAGGACCACAACCATGACCTCCACCTCTCAACGTGGGTTATCCCCACACATAATAACCATAGTATTATAATATAGATATATCAGATCATCTCATAACAAGAATCATCAATACAACTCAATGGAAGCGTAAATGCAATGCAAAAACCCATCCCCAACTACTGTGCTTAGTGTGTCAAGTTTAATATTTTCAATACCACGGACCTACAACCCGCTCTGATACCAACTGTAACACCCCAGCTCAACATTGAGCCTGGAATGCTACTAAAATTAAATTAAACAAAACTAAACTAAGACCAATTACCAATTTCGGCAGAACCTTCTTTGTATAATCAACTATACCGAGGTTCCATCAATTAATCATAGCAATTAACACTAAACTCAATATTCAAGTTCATTTAGGCATGCAAGATAATCTAATAAACATAAACAAAACTTGCTATTCTCTTTATTACAATTAATCTGAAACTTAAAACCAACCATAAGTGATTCACAAGCAGTTTACTTATTATTGGAACAAAATCTAAATGGCAGTCGCCTTAAGGATGAGTGGTAGTGAGTGCATCCAAACATCTACTCCCTCCCATGCATGTCGTTCTTGCCAGTTGTACCTAAAACATATCAAAGCAAGAGTGAGCCCAAAGACTCAGCAAGTATCAACAAGGTTAAAGCGAAAATCACAGTCATAGCATCAAAATTCCAAATTAAACATTACACTAAACATAGCCTTCATGTTTATGTAATGCAACCATGCAATGCACCTTTTAAACTTTATCTCTTTTCGCATTTTACCGGTAATGCGAGGTATACAACCGTCGATGTATACCCTTGCCTATGCACTCTGGCACAGGGACCAAGAGCCTATACTCCGCAAGTATAGGGACCTTTGCCCATCATCATCATGATGGGGACCTCTTTACTCATTGCCCACATTCTACGAATGTGGGGACCTCAAGCCCGTCATTTACATGACGGGGACCTCAACTATTCGTTCTTGGTCACCACGTGACCAAGACTCAATCATGCTTACTACATGCATATGTACAATGACATCATCTTCCAAACATATGAATTCAACGTGTACATAATAACATGTAAGCATTAACAACATACACAGGAAGTTTTAACGATAACTTGCATTTACCAAGATATATTGTAATTCATCACATTAACATCCATGCATGGCTATTATGAACAAGACACAATCAATCTCAGCAAACAATCATAATTATTCTACAACCCGAATACTTGCCTCAACCATGCGAGAACGGTGGACGCGAAGAGGGCGCTGCCCCTGGGATCACGCACCCACCTGAACATAATGATAACCCAAACTAAGACAAGCATACTTAACCAAAAGCATGAATAAGAACACAATTGAACTCGCTAAACTCCCAAGCGTTTCTAATCTTCCAATTTCTACCGATCGATTTGGTGTTCACTGCGGACAGTCAACTTCTAAAATACATAACTTTCTGCTCAGGAGTCCAAATAAGATGTTCTAATACTTTCTGGAAATATAATTAAATTACCTAAATAAACTTAGTTGGGGAGCCCTTCTGATTCTGCCATCTACTGCCCCCACCAAGCCAATCTACAGAACATCAATTATCACATCGGGTTCTCTGAACAGTACACTAAAATTATCATAAATTTTGCTACGAAAGTCCAATTCTTACGTTCTTTAGCTTTTTGGAAAGGTAAGGAAATTACCCATCTTTTTCATTATAATGAGATCCTCTGATTTCGTATTTAACTAATAGATTAACTCAGATTTCTACAAACTGTCAGGATGTTGATAGGTTAACAGGACAGCGGCACTAAACAATTCGTAACTTTCTAACCGTTAATCGGATCTGGGCGTTCTTAGCGGCCACGGAAAGCTAACAACATAGCCCAACTATTTCTAAGAGGTTGGATCCCTAGATTCTGCCTCCATAGATATGAAAACCGTCGTCCAAACTACTGGACAGAACGTGATCTATTAAACCGACGCAATTCAATCTATCAAACGACATCAAACGCATCTACTACACATTAACCAGCGAAGAACACGCGACGTTACCCTTGTAGAATCGCAGAAAGTTGAAGATCTTGCCCCGCGAAGTTGATCTCCTTCCCTCTCTTCTTCTTCCCTTCCCTTTTCCTCTCTTCTTCTCCCTTCTTCTTCCTCTCCTTTCTTTCTCTTCTTCTTCCTTCTCTTGGTAGAGCAGCAGGGAGGGGTGGCTGCTACAGTACCGCATGCTACAGTGCAGTGCGGTACTGTAGCAGAGGCTAGGGTTTTGGGAAAAGGCACCCCCTCTCTTGATTCCACTAAAAAGGCCGGCCCATATGGCTAGGACGCCTTGGGCCGAAAGCCTAAGGTCCAATCCTCCCTCAATAGATTCTGAAATTTTTTGAGTAATTTTCCTCTCCAATTTAATGTTGTTCTCTCTAAACTTTATTGCATTCACTTGAATATTCGGGATATTAACAAAACCCCCTCTAATCTTCTGTTAAACTCTTTTCTATTTGGTCCTTCTCCCTAATTTAAATATTCTCTCGCGAATACTCTTTCGAACCCATCTGGGGTATTACAGTAACCTGGTAAAACCCAGAGCCACAACCACGACCTTAACCTCTCAACATCGAGTATCCCCACACATTAATAATCATATAATCAATTAATGAGCAATCATACCCAATTCATATCAGCAATCATCAATACGGTATAGCGAAAACGTAAATGCAATGCTTTGCCCATTCCCATCCTACTGTGCATAGTGTGTCAAAATTAATAATTCCAGTACCACGGACCTCTGACCCGCTCGATACTAATCAGAATAACACCCCAGCCCAACATGAGCTTGGAATGCTACTAAACTAACAATATAACCAATTAAAACTAAGACATTTTACTAAATTTCGGCAGAACCTGCTTTGTATAGCTAATTATACCGGAGGTTCCAACAGTTAAAAACAAATATCATAATTAAACAATCCAACATCCTGCATAATCGATAGGTATTCAAGTTATGCTAATCAACTAAAGCGTAACTAAAGGTGTCCAAATTATGCTACTCATCACTATTACAAATAATCCAACAAGTAAAGCATAACCATAACAAATCATTTAAGCAGTTTGCTCATTTATTAAGGCGTGATCTAAAATTTAATCAACTATAAAAGATTCGTGGCAGTGTGTGTCCGAAAATATGACTACCCCCTCCCATGCATGTCGTTCTTGTAAGGGGTACCTAAAAACCACAAACAAAGCAAGAGTGAGTCCACAGACTTAGCAAAGTACAAATAATAAGATATTATAACACACCAGTATAACATCAGCATCCATTCTCAAATCGTTACCATACATCATGTCATATGCTTATGCAATGCTCAATGCAACCTTTCTCTTTAACTCTTTTTGCATTTTACCGGTAATGCAAGGTATGCAACCGTCGATGCATACCCATGCCTGTGCTTGCAAGCACAGGGACCAAGAGCCCAATACTCCGCAAGTAATGGGGACCACAAGCCCACACTCCACAAGTGTGGGGACCTCAAGCCCGTCATATACATGACGGGACCTCAAAATATATATGCTTGGTCACCACGTGACCAAGCCTCAAACATGATCTCAATATGCACTTGCACGCATTACTCTATTCATCATTAACATGTAATAGTAGTAACATCATACATGAATAGAACTTAATCATACTTTGAGCATTCACCAATATCAACACATATATCAATCCAACAACCATGTATAGCTAATATGTATCAAATACTCGCAATCATGATCATGCATTCACTTTTAATCTATCAATCAAAGTACTTGCCTCAACCTTGCGTAGATGGAAAACGCGAAGAGGGCGCTGCCCCCGGAACCAAAGCACCACCTGAATAATTTTAATAAACATTCTAAGATAACAATTCTGGACCAAACATTGCTAGAAACAAACATATATAACTCACTACGCTCCCTAGCGCAACCCAAAACTCCATATCCCAAAATATCGATTTGTCTCCAAAACAGACAGTCATATTCTAAAATTCATAACTTTTTGTACAGAGATCCAAAAAAGGTGATCTCTGACTTTTTGAAAAGCTTATAAAATTTCCTACATAAACCTATTTGGCGAGCTTCCCAGATTCGGCCATATTCTATCCTTACAAAGCAAATCAAAATAATAACAAAATCTCGTCAGAGATTCTGTACAGCAAGACTAAAACTAACGTAACTTTCAGTCTATACATCATAAAATTATGATCTTTATCTTTCTGGAAACCTTAGAAAATAACCTAGAACTTTTGTTTTGGTGTGATCTTCTAGAAAATTCACTAACTATTTGCTAACGATCGATTAACATAATCTGTCAGAATTATGACAGATCTGTAGAACAGCAAAGCTACGAAAATCATAACTCCTAATCCGTTCATCGAAACGACATGATCCAAAAACCTACGGAAAGATACTGACGTTATCTACAATTCTCCAGGAGATGGCCAGATCGAATTTCGTAGTTAAAAACCCTAAAACTGCAGAGCATTACAGACTGCCAGAAATCGATCTAATACCCGATATTGCCAAATCACAAAACTACAAGACTTATCGAACGGAATTGAGAGTTACCCTTGGAGATTGCGCTGAAGGTTACGAGATCAACCACAAGACCCATCTCCCTTCTCTTCTCCCTTCTCCCCCTTCCTTCTTCTTGGCCGGCCACAAAGGGGAGGGGAGGTGGAGGCGCAAGGGAGGGGAAAGGAGGTGGAGGCGCAATGCGGAGGGGCGGGGCTGCTACAGTTGCAGTGCTACAGTGCGTGCTACAGTAGCATGGCCTCGCCCTCCACTTGGATGGTTGCCCTAATGGGCCAAGGTGTGGTGGGCTTTTGGCCCACAGCCCAGGTTTTCTAAATTACGCAAGAATCCCCCTGAATCTTCTGTTAAATCACTTTTCTAATTGATTCTCCTCCCCGAATTCTTTTCTTCTTACTTAATTAAACTTGGGGTATTACAGAACCCTTCGGGTGCCACCGGCCAAGGAGAAAAGAGGAGGGAGAGATGAGAAGAAGAGGAGAGGAGTGCCTCGTGGGGGGTTTCAGCAGGCACACACGTCTTCAAGGGTAATCTCGAGTCCTCGTGGTTTAATTCAGTCATTCTCTATGGATCGATGTCGTAAATAGAATCGTTATTCCTGCTGTGATTAGAATCAGAATTTTGTATCTTGTTCTCATTAGTTTTCTTGTAGATCGACACTGAATTGGAAGATTGTGTCTCCTAGAGATTTGTAGGGTTTGTTTTCAGATTTTCATAGGTTCAAAGACCACCCAATTCAGAGTTGTGGTCTAGAAGTTACGTTGATTTCATTACTCCTATCAAGAAAGTCTGACAAATATTAGCAGTCATCTTGTTTATGAAATAAGATTGTGTTAAGCGTTGATTCAGGGATTTCACCTGTTAAGCAAAAGTGAAGAGCATGCATACCATTCTTGCATAAGTTTTCTACCATTCTGTTTCATATTCAAACATTATGAATGTTATGTTCTTGATTCAATATTCTTTTTCCATATTATTCTATTGTACTTGCTAAGTCGTAGACTCATTCTTGCCATTGTTTGTGTGTTTTAGGTAAACACTGATGACGGCATGCTTGGGAGGGATTAGGCATGGATCACTTTATTCACTTCACATTTCACTAATAATTAAGGGACTTGGTATTGTCTTTCATTTGATAATATTGGATTGTAATAATGGAGTTCTGATGGTTGAGGTTAATATTCATTATGACTTGGTTGAACTAGTGAATGCTTAATATTCTTTGTATAGACTCTTGATAGTTTTATCTTGAATAGTTCAATATGATTGGATATTTACAAGTTTGATATGTTGCTGAAATCTAAATCAATTCTTATGATCAATCTATTGTTTGTTGATCTTTACCTGTTATTAGCTGATAGATTACTGAAATTATTTCGTATTGTTGATGTATGTTAGACTTTTAAGTAATATCTTAGCAGAAAGTGAGTTGGACTGGCAGAAAAAATGTTAGTGTATTCAAGGATAACTAATGCCCCTGGGTATGCCTACAGTAGCAGATATATTTTAAATGGTAACTGAAAAGACGCAGGTATCTATTAAAAAGCTAGTGATATGTATTGATGCGACAACAACTTACTACTAACATATGGATCGGACAATAGTAAGGCCAAAACATGGACAACAACGAAATCAACTACATCACAGGAAATATATAAGTGTTGACAGAATTTGCAAGGTAATACATAATGTCTGGAGGTTAAAGTTCTTAGTCTCTAATAGATGTAGCTTTGTGGAAACCAGTCCAAACATAGCAGGTTTTATGCATAATGGATGTAGTGTCTAAGGTTGTGCCATGGATGTCGAGGGTTTGCATTTAAAAAGGGGTACTGTGCTACATGCGCTAAATGGTGCCATTGTTGTTTCTACATCGTTGTATTGATCTGAAAGCAGCAGGGCTTCGAAAGTTCCAAGTCACTGGATACCTCCATTGTTTTATGGTGAATCCCTACTCTATATATATATATATATATATATATATATATATATATATATATATATATATATACGCCGTTGCAGTACTCACGGGAGTACATACTCCCACTCTTCCCTATCGTTGATCAACTTTGAGATATCCACCGTCTAAACGGGTCTTCCCCATTAGCGGGTCATGCATCGATGGAAATGATTAAAATACTAACTAATTACCGTCTATGCGGAGCTACTCCCTTGTAACTAGGGAAGGCACACCGCATGCTATTTGTTATGTTGTGCATGGGAGTATAGGAGATTTGGCATGCAGTGTTGTTTGTTACGTTGTGCATGGGAGTATAGGAGATTTGGCATTTTGGTATGCCGTCGGTGGGAGTATATACTCTTATGTGTTTAAAATTTGAATTGATGACTAATATGTCATGACCTAGTTTTCATGGCTAATCATTGTATCTAAGAATAACACGAGTGAACCAAAAAAAAGTATATGCTATACTAAGTTATCACTGATCTTCCTTCAAAAAAGATTGTATGGTGATCGAAGCAAAGAGTATCTCGGCTATGCAAAAGAAGTATGTTCTTCTAAACAGAGAATAGAAGTATATTCTCAACAGAGAAGAAGTATGTTCAATAAAAGAAGTATGTTCTCAACAGAGAAGAAGCATGTTCGATATCAAAAGAGAAAACAAGTATGTTCATTTTAAAAGGACATACGTGTCATACTAGTTAAATTGAATGCTTCATATACTCCCAAAATTTGAATTATATGAATCTCGAGTATCAAAAGCTAAGTGTAGTAGAACTAAATTTTGCTCTATTTTACAAGACCAGCATGACATTTCCATTTTAGATTAGTACAAGGAGGTGCCAAATTTTCTATGGACAATATAATCTCAAGAATCCATAGAAAACAACATGTTCATACTATTTCTGAGGCTTACGTACAATTTCAATTGAACTTATAACAAAACCGAGTGCTTAGTGTCCCATCAATGTATATAGTCCTAACATTCGGTGCCCGGTTGCTTGTAGCGCTCTCGCTTTTCAGTATGTTGAGCTCCAGAGTATAATGACCTTGAGCTGCTCCTCGTTACATAAACAAATCAAAGGAGGTATGCAGAAAAATAAGACAGGGGTATATTTCAAATAACAAAAGTAAAGCAAAAGGTGAACCACAAGTAGCACATCTCTGACACAAAGAATATGAATTGTTCTGTTTTCTTGCCATGGTTGTGCTAAACATATGACAAAAGAAAGGAGATAACTATATCACAATTCATCAGCAAAGAGGTATACTCGACATACCTCTTCTCTTGCTGAATATACCTATTTTCCAAAGACAACTTCAACTGAATACACATTTAGTGAATAAGGCCAGTTGGCAGTATGCCTTTTCTATTCTGCATATTTTCCGAAAAGTCAAATCTCTAATACAAATATTCAGTATAATAACTAGCCAATGATTATTGGTATCGACTAGTGACCCCACTGAATATACTAGAAAAAGAATACGACAGGATGCACTGAACCAAGTATATACCATGCATAGAGACTGGATGCATTGTATAATTTGATATCAGTTCATTAGATTGCATAAGAGGGACTGCTATTGAACAGGATAGAAGATCAATTCGAAAGGCACGAAAGAACTAGATCCAATCCTACATAGCAGCTATGGAATGATCAGTTCATTAAAGGAGTATATTGTATACTTCACAGCAAAAGCACGAAAGAATGAACCTTCTGACAAAAGTTTCTAGTTGTGTGGTGTTATAGATCCCTATTGCACTGCAGCCGGTGGTTGAGTATCTTTATCTGATTATTTTTAACCCTTCATACCCTGACAAAAAAGTCAGTATAATTAGAGATGACGAGGATATAATAATCCTCATTTTATCTTTTATCTATAATTGTTATTATAGATAAATATGACCTCATATGGACCCTGAGTATACCCCTTAATATTATGAGGGAAGAGCCTAATGGGTAATCGTAAGTTCTTCTACGACCACCCCCATAGTCGTAAGTTATGCTACGACTATCTCATAGTCGTAAATCTTGCTACGACTACCTCATAGTCGTAGGCTCCTCTACGACTAGGTCAGCTACGACCATCTTATGATCAAATAAACCTACAGACAAGTGGGCCTTATTGATCAAGGAATTCAAACAGTCATCATACGCTGTTATTTTGCGGAGTAATGGCACGTAATACTCCATTATCTCTGGTATATAGCTGTTGAGCGACGTGGAGGAGTTAATACGCCGATGATAACTATCAACGTGCGCCCGTTACAGGATGTAATGAGGCGCCGCTTCACCTGGAGAAACTGCCGCTCCTTCACGTACTATATAAAGGCGACAATCAGAGAAAGGAAGGGCGGATCAATCGGGCCATCAGGAATACAAGCACTATCTGTAATAGTCTTAGTTTTTCCCCTGATTGTTCAGAATATACTCAATACCATATACACACAGGAGTAGGGTTCTTATTCTCTCCGGAGAAGGCCTGAACCTGTATAAAAATCCCCGTGTCAATCTCTCTGCGTGATTCCATTCTAGGAGACCCCCCGAATCAAACAATCTTTACGTAAGTTCGGTTCTAAAACACCGACAAGAGATGAAACACAAATATACTACCACAAGGTCATACTACCTTGTGATTACCATACTACTTTTTTCAACCAAATATAGTCCCTAATCAGAGATGAAGTTGAGCCATCCCTCACACAATGAACTTGCTAACTAGTAGTGTGAATGCTCATATATGCAGAAAACGAATCAAATGGAAGCATGCGAATGAAATAATTTACAATTAAGTTAATCAGAAATACGGGCGACTATGGCGGCCTCCTCCACCTATGCTGACACACTGAGGAATAGATCTTGATCAACACAACCTAACGAACTCACCTCCAGTCGCATGATCCGCAAAGGAGTATATATCAAAAATATAACAATTAAAGAATTATGACTACATGGTTCGTTCTGCCAATAGAGATTGAAAAAACTACCAACAAATTAAAAAGTGACTAAGAGCTCAAAGATAATAATGGTGACATGCACAAGGTGCTTTTGGCTGTCGTGTTCAATCCTAGACCCCGTTTAGCATTCTGCTTATCTCGGTGGAAATCGTGACATCTTGGTCCAGATCTATTCAGCACTACCAAGAATATATAACTGAAATAAATTTGAGAACTGACGGACCAATTGAAACTATGGGATTGAATTTCATATCATAAAAAGGAAAGGATTTTTGACCTAGTGTTGCCAATCAGCCGGTGTTTGAGAAGCCTTGCGTGGTCGCTGTAACACCCCAACCCAACTAGGGCTTGGAATGCTACTAAATAAATATGATAACCATTTAAACATAAGGCATGGTTCTAAATTTCGGCATAACCTCCTTTGTATATCTAAGTATACCGGAGGTTTCAACAGATGCAAATATCATTATCACTATCTCAACATCCAAAGTTCATCAAGCATTCACAAATAATCTATTCAGCTAAAGCATAAGCAAACATAATCAAAATTTACTACTCTCATTAACTCAAATAATCCATGCAGTCAAGCATAGCCAAAATCAATCCTTAAGCAGTTTTCTTATTATTCTGGTACGATCTAAATGATATTCATCTTTAAAAGAGTGTGTGGTAGTGAGTGCATCCATAGCAATCCTACTCCCTCCCATGCATGCCGCTCTTGCAGGTGGTACCTAAAAGCACAACAAAAGCAAGAGTGAGCCCAAAGACTCAGCAAGTATCAAATAATGTGACATTATAAAATACCATTAAAACATCAACATTCATTCTCACATCTTTACCATACATCATGCCATATGCTTATGCAATGCTCAATGCAACCTTTCTCTTTAACTCTTTTTGCATTTTACCGGTAATGCAATGTATACAACCGTCGATGTATACCCATGCCTGTGCTCGCAAGCACAGGGACCAAGAGCCCAATACTCCGCAAGTAATGGGGACCACAAGCTCACACTCCATAAGTGTGGGGACCTCAAGCCCGTCATATACATGATGGGGACCTCAAATCATTGCTTGGTCATCACATGACCAAGACTTCAACAAGCTTTCATGATGCATATGTATGAAATCTCAAATTACCACAACCATGCATCCGCAACAACATTGCATATGAATAACCTATTCATACTACCAATGTTCATAATCATAAACTTCATAACTTTCAAACACCAATGGATAGCACGTAACTCTTAACACTAGAAAACATGAGCATTACCATTCATTCCACCTTACCAGTCATGAATAACACAAATACTCATGGTATTTATCAAACAATGCCAATCATTAGGATCTATTCTATCCCTCATTATATTTGCCTTAACCGCGAGAGAACGAGGAGCGTGTAGAAGGTGCTGTCCCCGGGATCAATCCACCACCTGAATATATTTATAACACACGCTAAGACAACAGTAGTGGACCAAACAAACTATATAAAAGCAATCATGAACTTGCACAAGCGTCTAACTCGATCCCAACCCCAATTCCTAAACATCGATCTGTCCCCTCTGTGGACAGTCATATTCTAAAATCTATATCTTTTTTTTACAGGAGTCCAAATGAGGTGTTCTTGGACATCCTGGAAAGGCTAACAAATTCTCCAACTAAGTCTAGTTGGTGAGCCTCTCTGAATCGGCCATCTAATACCCCTACCAAGCCAGTTAATAAAACATCGATTTCACGTCGGGTTCTCTGGATAGCACACTAAAAATACCATAACTTCCAGTACGAGTGTCCAAATCTCGTGTTCTTGAGCTTTCTGAAAAGCTGAGACAATAATATACAACTTTCATTATACTAAGATTCTATAATTCTCCCTTTAACTAATTGCTTAACCCAGATTACTAAAACCTGTCAGAAAACCAACAAATTTGCAGAACAGTCCCACTAATAAAATCATAACTTCTTCTACAGAGGTCCAAACAACATGTTCTAGCACTTCACAGAAAGATGGAGACGTCCTCTACATTACTCTAGGAGATGTCCAGAACTGAATCTGCCCGAAAATATATCAAAACATCGATCTAACACAAACTGTCCTGAACAGGCCTAATTACCGACATTGCTAAATAATCAATAAATCGACTAATCAAAAGGGCATCTGATCTTACCCTTGAAGAACCGCTGAAGATCATGTACCGAGGTCACGATCTCTCCCTTTCCCTCTCTTCTTCCTTCCTCTTCTTTTCTCTTCCCTTCTTCCTTGGCCGGCAGCAAGGGGCGACATGGCTTGGGCAAGGAGGACGGCATGGAGGGGATGCGGCATCAATGGGGAGGCCGTCCTACAGTGATACAGTAACAGTGGTGGTACTGTAGCACGGAATTACTGTAGCGACTAGGGTTTCCCCTCCTTCTTTTGTTGGTGGCTGATTTCCTCATGGGCCTTGGGCCACTTTAGCTAATTCCCCCCCTTATGGCCGGTCACCACCTCCCACCTTTGGGCCAAATACCAATGGGCCTGAGGCCCCAGCCCAGGTTGTTCAAATTTCGCTGTAAACCCACTATTTAATTGCTTAAATAACTATTTTCTATTTAGTCCTTCTCCTAATTTAATTATTCTCTCCTGAATAATCTTTCGAATACTTTTGGGGTATTACAGTCGCCACGTTGTTGCTATCCCCAAAGAACCAATCAAAGAGGCAAGATGCTCCGAAACGGCAGCCACTGCTGTGGTGTTGATGTCGTCGTCGAAGACCCGTCAGCCAAGATGCATGAGATTCAATCGGGCCAGAGGCGAAGGGGGCCAAGGGGACCCCGAGGCCGGAGCCGTCACGACGAGGTGTTGCGGTGCCGAAGGGGGGCTTCGGGCCAGAGGTGAAGGGGGTCGAGGGGACCCTGAGGTAGGAGCCGTCGCCGCGAGGGGTCCCGATGCTGGAGGTGGGCGAGCCCGACGAGGGCGTGTGCGCTAGGGATCCGACGAGAACCATGCCGGGTGGCCGGGCGCAGTGGGCACGCCAGGCGGAGACCAGGTGGAGGTGCTCGGAGGCGGGGGAGGCCGCGGCCAAGGCATCGCCGCGCCGGAGGTGGAGGCCGGGGGCACGGAGGCGTAGGTGGGCTTCGGCGGTGGCCCGAAGGAATCTTAAGCGCTTCTCTGCCCAAAATCCCCAAGGAATAGCGCCGAGCCTGATCCATCCGAGAAAATTGGAGGTCAACAACCATTTGCATATTTACTAGATGATTTTAATTAAAGAAAAATCAAAACGGGTCTAACCTTCGGCACACAGTAGTAGCGCGCCCGTGAGCTTGTTTGATCGACGGTGGATGGAGCCAGGAGTAGGTACTCCCAGTAGTACTAAGCCATTTTTCTATATATGTATATGTATATAAAATTTGGTTATTTTCTATGGAAGGTAGTTTGGAAAGGGAAGCTGTATATATATTTGGTGGTGTGTTTTCATTTCATAGCAAACAAATTAAGAGAATACCTTGCATCATTTTTTTTCCAGCTATCACATCCATTTTTAGCTTTTTCATGGCTGATGGGCTGGTTTTCCATTGTGTATGAAATGGGTAAATAGATATATTAGCAAAAGAGCATACCAAGAGTAGCACTATGATGATACAATGATAATATAAGTGTCAAACCTTTTTGGTGAATAGGAATCAGATGGAATGACTATATATTCAGATGAGGCGCATTTAGCAAGGACTAAGTCTGGTGTCTTGGTCTGTGAATGAGTAGCAATGGAAATGATTAGCATAAATATCTAAGAAGCAAGTAGCAAAAGAAATATGTATGAGTAGATTTAGTTATAAACCTGCTCGACATCAGTAGGTGTATTTTGGCTGGGCCGAAATGTTTTAGGAGAAATAGATGTTACTATCCAAATAATCTGAATTAACCATTTTTTGTGCATGGATGGCATGTGTATTGATAGCGATCGATACCTCATTAGAATGGGAACACATATGTTTCGGTGGAGATGTATAAATCTCTTTGTTAGCTGTTTGAACCTGGCTACTGATATTAGTTGAAGGCGTAATGTATGGGAACTGGATTGCAGACATTGAGGAGGTAGCAGTTTATGCAGTTGTGTTGTGGGTTGTTTCTGAGAGCAGTGGTATCGAAAGTGGCAATATGGAATCAACATGAAAAGAAGATTTTATCCTTTGTAATGATCCCCGGATACAGAAGCCGGGAGAGGTTTTCTCTTCCATTATCTAAAAAATCCTCTGTAATGATCCACGTGAACCACTCACTTTGAAACTGTATTGCCTATTGTATAGCCTTGTTATCTGTGTTGGGGACGACGCAATGTATTTCTGGAGTTACTGATGTTAGAGGTAAAACAAGAACACCAATTAATTGCTCAGCCATGGAACCGAATAAAAGAAACTCTGCTATAGGTGCATCGGCTTTTGAAATATAATATGGATCAGTTGCAAGGACTGCTAGCTTATATCTGAAATGTAGAAGCATATTTATTGCCTTTAAATAGGTGAGCAATATGGCAGGGTGTGCAGCTATATGTAAAAAAAATGAGTAGAAGAGGAAAATTGCCTTGGTTCTGGGAACGCCAGCAAAGCTAACAGCATGAACAAATGAAATATCAAAATTCTTCTTTTGTACTGGCATACATCAATAAATTAGAATACATGAACAGACCTGTTCTATAGAGCAGTAATTTCTGGTATAGGCGCATTTGCATACCATTGGCAAATTGAGCTTCCCTGTAGAGATAATTTTCCTAGTACTGAAAGAAACAAAACAACATATGTTATCTATTCTGGAAGTAGGGCTACATGCAAACAATAGCTAAGGAAGTGATGCAAACCATATGTAAACAGAATATCTAACCATCATATAGGCCAACGGTCAGTCCAATGAATAGGACAACAATAGGTCCATGTATGCTTGCTGCATGAATCCCTAATGCATCGAATTGGTTTGCATGGGGGCCCCATAGTGCAACAGCGCAGCTTCTCTAATTACATTTATATAAAATATGTTATTTAGAGGCTATCAGACAGAGTAAGGCAAACTATTTAAATATGAAAGGAAGCGAAGCGCTATATTGTGGAGCTATGTATGGATATATTATTGTGGATGTGTATGATGGTAGAAAACTGTAGCATGCGAAAATATGTACCTCCCATCACTAATACTGATATTGCGTACAGACCTCTCGATGCCTTTTGGGTATGCATGGGCTATGGCTGTGACCACACCCATGGTATCTAGTATGAAAATAATGAAATAATAATGTGAGCATAAAAAGTGTACTGGTGAAAAAGTTTAATGTAATAGCTTATATTTGTTTTTCCTGTGTGGTGCTATGTATGTTAGGGGAAAATTTGTAATGTAAACCTTATAAGAGAGCACAGATGTATTAGGAGGTGCATGTGCATTGCAGTCTCTGAATCACTAAGGAGTATGCTATGAAAGAAAAGGCGAACGACAATCACCTATTCTTTGAAATGGTCTAGCATTTGTACAGGCTGAATTGTGTGCCATTGGATATAGACTGATTGGAAAAAAAGGAAAGGTATTGTATCTGTTCTGGATACGCAGCATGCATTTTTTATGTAGTCAAATAGGTATAGACCTTAAAATGTATCTATCGCAAATTTGAGTAGCATATAGTTAGAAAGTATTGTAACAGCAGGGCAAGAAGCAAGGGAACAAAATAGGTATGCGAGAACAGAGGCGGTAGATCTCTCCGACGACGAATCTGTTGCAGCGGAAGAACCGAAAGAAGTTGTAGACACATAAAGGGCGTACATATCAACGCAAACACAGTTGGTCATGAACTAAACACATGTATTGAGCAGAATCGCTGGCAACCAATTTAGCGAACACAGCAAAACACAGTGAACACACAGCAGGACAGAAACAGAACGACAAAAATCAATAGGGAAAAGGAGATAAGTAATAGGAATAAAAAAAAGGTACTTGTAAACACGGTCTTTGATAAAAGGCACATCAAATAACAGAGAAGGTGGCTCTCGCACAGAAGCAGAGCAAGAAGCAAGATTAGCGCCGAAGACGATCCTCCTGTAGTGTAAGAACAGGAAGAAGACACAGATATATCATGGATGTACATAAAAGGAGATAACTAATAGGGAAAAAAGAAAAGGAACCTTTAATCCTGGGCTATAACAACAGGCACGTGAAACAACAGAGGAACCAAGCTCACGAGCATCAAAAGGAAAAGTAGAGAACATATCTCTCAAGAAAGCACAAGGAACAGCCACAAAAACATCATGGCCAGTGAAACCACTGAGAACGACAAAAGCTCCTCTACCGCAAGAACATCACAAAAGGGATGAAAAAAGGGGACTGGAGGCCATGAACCTAAAGACAATGGGGCGTCCCACGACCATGGGTGGCCAACGCATAGGCTGCAGATACCTGAGGCGTCGAAGCTGAAGACCACCGAGCATTCCGCGAGCGCGGGCGACAAACATGAACGACGTTGATATTGATCCGCCGCGGCCTCAGAGGAAACCCAGAAAGAAAGTGTAGCGAGGCGCGGATGAGGCTGAAAAACTGAGAAGCTGAGAAGCTGAGAGGCAGGCAGATCAAAGACCAAGAAGACCGAGAAAGCGTAACGAGACGCGACTAAGGCGGAAGAACCGAGAAGCCAAGAGGCAAATGGACCCTAGACCAAGAAGGCGATGGAGGTGAGGTGAAGCGCAGACGTCCAATCGAGACGGAGAATAGGCCAGCACCAGCTAACAATCAAGACACGCGTGGTGCATCATGACGAAGGATGTGGACGGACGCCTACAAAATGCGCTAGCCCAGAGGCTGAAACGCAGACGTAATGACAGGTGGATGCCCAAACGAGACGTAGGCGCGCGAAACGCAAAGACCATGACAAGCGGGACCGAAAGCATGGAGAACATTGTGGTTCTCTTGTGTATTACTAAACTTTAATCTTGGTGGAAAGGGAGCCTTCCGACCGTGTACACGTCGCCCGAAAAACGGGGGTCGTCCGATCTCGCGCGTGGCCCTGCCTGGCCATCGGATTTTGCATGGTGCGTGTCGTGGGAATGAGAGGCGCTTGCGAGGCCCACGTCGCCTGCGTCGCGCACTCGCACGGGCCACGTCGCCCTAGAAAAGGAACCTTATCCTCATCTCGTTCCTCGCTCTCTTCGTGCCTCCTCTCTCCCTCCATCCCACGCCGCTATGCCGCCCCTCGCTGCTTTCCCCGCTGCTGCCTAGGGCTCCTTCCCCGCTGCTCCCTCTAGCTCCTTCCCTGTTGCCCCGTTGGTCTTCTTCCCCTAGCGCTATAGATCCCTCCTTCCCTCCCTGTTCCTCTCCCCTCCCCCCTTCCCCCTTCCCCCCTTGCGCCGTTTAGATTCTGCTTCCCCCGCCGCCGCCTAGGCCTCCTTCACCTACCGTCGTCGCTCCTTTCCTCTTGCTATTCTGGTCTCCTTCCCCAGCTACCCCCTCCTGCGCCGTTTGGTTTTTTGCCCGCTCCCACCGGCTCCTTCCCTGTCACCTCGTTAGTCTTCTTTCCTCGGCACAGCAGATCCTTACTTCCCTCCTGTTCCCCCCCCCCCTTTCCACCCCCTTATTGTAACACTCCGAAACGCATTAGAGAGAAAACAAACAATAGTTAAAGGGGTTTTTCTGAAATTTCTTCAAAACCTAGGCCATGGGCTCTTGGCCCACGGCACCAAGGCCCAAAAGGGAAGAAACCCTAAATATGCTACAGTACCAAGCCTTGCTACAGTGCGGCGGCCGTGCTACAGTAACCTCCCGTGTTTCCCCTTGCTACCATCCTCTCCAAAGCACTTCCTCCTGCTGTCTTGTGTGCGCCGCCCGAAAGCAAAAGAAAGGAAGAGAGGAGAAGAAGAGGGAGGGCGCCTCATGAGGAAATTCAGCGGGCTCACGTGTCTCCAAGGGTATCAATTCGTTTCGCCGCTGTTTTGATGATGTTTAGATGTGAAATTAGATTAGTTTGATTGGATCGAGTTTGTCCTGTTGTAGATTCAATTCTGTCCAGAATGTTGCGTCGGCGATTTTGCATTCTTAGAAGCCGAACCAGTAGTTTTGATATCCTAGAGATATCTAGAGGTTGTTCTTAACTTTCTGTGGCCACCGAGTTCACTTGATTCCGACATTCGAGTCAAAAGTTATGACAGATTTAGTATCTGCTGTCCAGATTTCTGACGAGATTAATCTGTTTTGTTATTTCCAAAAATATAAATTTGTAATTGGAAGAATCTGGGTTTTCACCCAACTAGGTTATTGTAGGTAATTTGATAACCTTTCCAGATTGTTAAAGAACGATCAATTCGGATTATAGATTAAAAGTTATGAACATTTTAGTACTGCTGTTTGTTCAATTAGGCACTTTCTGTTCTGAAAGTTCATCTATCTGTTAGCATACTTTATTGGCCGAATTGGTTTATCTCGTCAACTAGAGTATTGTAGATTGGTCAGTTAAGAATCCACAGAAACTGGGCTCACCTCTTTTCGAGTTCCAGATCATGAGATATGTTAATTACCGTTCGGCTGTCCAGAGGCGGTTTAGGGCTGAATGCGTTGGTTTTCAGTTTATAGTTTCTAGTTAAATCTTGATTCACCAGGGAAGCGATGTAGAACGTTGTTAAGTAGTGTCATGTTCATCGCGTTCTTATTTCAGTTATTTAATTATTTAGGAGGTGAAGCTTCGGGTTTAGGAGCACCACTTTTTCCTGCTAACGCGTCGCATCACGGGAGGCAAGTACATTGCTTATCTTAATGATTGTGATTGATGAATGCTTTTATGATTATACTGTGAGTTCTAATGATTCAAGAGAAGTTGGATTGTCTATGGTCTTTCATATGTGTTGAATCCATGATTGGAGATGATAATATTTAAGTTCATATTCCTTCCATATGTGTGTTATCTCCATGATTAGAGAGCGTGTCTTTTCAATATACATATTTCATTCCATGCATTCATTATTCATGTTCCATCCATAGGAGTGGATTAAAAGGACCCATCAATTCCAGGATGGGCACGTAAGACCCACCATTCCAATGTGGGCGTTTTGGGACACCCGTATGAAATGTTCTTCATACGGGACTTGGATCCCCGCATTTTTGTTAAGATGCGGGCTTAAGTAAACACCGACGGGTGTGTCACTAGCAATACCGGTATATGCATGTGTGTAGTCCCTCCATTCCATTTACTTCATTCATTCCATTCATTCAAATACTCGTTCTGTGATTTCTTCATATGGTTCAATGATGTTGACTTGTTAATGTTTGTGGTATGTTCCATTTATTCACTGTACTTGCTGAGTCTTGGACTCACACTTGTTTGTTTATTCATTTTTTTTAGGTAATCACTGATGTTGGCTCATTTGGGAGGGAGTAGACACGCACTACTCATTCACAGCATCCTATTCAAGTTCAAGATTATAAATTAGTTCTATCTTTCACTTATTATTGACTTAACCTGTAATAAATAAGTTTAGATGGAGAAGGAAGGATACCTTCTCCTTGATCTGATTGATTTATTATTGCTTGTGAACCTTGTTTAACGATGAACTGTAATAAATACATTTAAATGGTGAAGGAAAGATACCTTCTCCATGTTGGGTTGTTTTATTTATGCCTTTAGATGTTATATCATTGATTCTTCCGCAATGTGGTCAGTATGTTAGAGTATTTAAGTGACATCTTGGCTTCCAAATAGCCGAGTGTTACTGATTGGTATCGAGCGGGCTTTAGGTCCGTGGTTAGTAGAAATATATTAAAATGACACACTGTGCACAGTAGGTGGGATGGGTAATTCGTTGCTTTCGCATTTCTATTACTATGTTTCATTCGTTGAGCAATTGTTGAATTGCTTCTGTACTATCTTTCTTGTTGTTAATCTATGATCTGCTATGATCTTCTATATCCATGAAATTATTCTATGATTACTATGAGATGACCTTATATTCATAATTGATTATATTGGTTATGTGTGATGATAAAGGATGTTAACAAGTTGAGGTCGTGGTTGTTGCCCTGGGATTCACCAGGCTACACCACCGTTCGTGGTAGGGGAATAGAGGAGTACTTACCCCCGTTACATAGTTATGCATTGAGCATGAGTTCTTTGATAAAGTTGTTGTCTTCCTCGAGTTTGAATCTGGTTTCCTAGTTGTAGATTCTTGCAGTTGATGAACTTCTTTTGAATGGGGGTCATAATGAAGTGGGCAAGCTCCGATAGATCTCTAATCGTTCTCTGAAACAATTATTGTTTTCCGACTGTTGAGTTGCTTTTATTACTTGCGATCTTCGTCAGTTGGCAATATTGATAATTCCTTGGTTGTTCCTTCTTTCTCGCTGGAAAAGAATGACTCATTTATTCGTTTGATAGTTTGGGTAATGAGAGTTTAATGTTGCAAGTTTGTTAGCATGAGAAAGCTTTGACTCTATGTATTTCCTTGGGATTATTCCGAGTGTTGAAGATTAATGCATCTATTTTCTGATGGAAATTGTTAAAAGCCTTTTGTGATGCCTTGTTATGGTTAAGTCGAGATTGTAATCAAATAACTTGATATGGTATGGGTATCAAGTTGAGTCATTGGTGTGGTGCATCATTAATATTAATTAGTAACCTTGGAAGTGGAATTGATTAAGTTGATGTTGTCTTCTACTAGTTCTTGATGAACTGTATTTTATGAGTAGTATTTGTGAGTATGTCCATAACTATTTGGAGTCAAAAGAGATATTAAGAAGTATGGAACATTGATGAATTAGTCGGTCATTAAAATTGTTTAGGTTGCTAAACTTGTTGGGTTCTTTGGTTCCAATGGATTAATTTAAATGTGTGGAAAGGAAACTAGAGGAAATGCTAGATTTACATATTCCTAGTATGATTAATTATTGGAATTGTGTACGACCGGTTGAAGGGATTGAATATCGGTGGATCTAGAATTTATGGGAGGAGTTCTATATAGTTCCTCTATATAGAATGACGTGATGAATTTGGTTGTTGTGTTGTTGAGACTTTTGATCGATAGAAGATTTCGATTTCTGAAGTTTTAGTGTATCTTTGCCGAAACCCAAATATGAGGAGGAACAGTTGAATATGTGTTTGTAAATATCCATGTGATTTGGGAAGGAAAGTAGGTAGCAACTAGATTTCATAATGAAGACAGTTAATAACAACAATGGTTGGAGTATAACTGTTGTGTGTTGAAGTTTGATGTTGAGCATCACTAAAAGTTGAACTGATATGTTATAATAGGGGGCTTATGCCCACATGATTGTGAAATCATCGGATGATAATGTGTCCTTGATGAAAGGGTTTTGGTAGGACCTCTTCATTTGTGTAGTAGATCCCTTCTAAACTTAAGAGGTTGATGTAGTGAGGTAGTATGGTTTTGGTATACTCTCGTTTTGAAGATGGGATGAAAAGGTAGTATGGAACAATTTGGTGAAACTTTGGGGCTTTCTAATGGAATAGTGGATGCTAAAGATTCGTGTTGAGTGTATTATTTTGATGTTAGTAAGATTATCTGCAAGAGATTGTGGCTTGTGTGTGGGGTGATGATTCTTTTAGAAATAAAGTAACTTGATCGTCTTTCATAATTTTGATCTAGTGAAAGTGTTTCGAGTTTTGCGTTTGTGATCAGTGGACCTCTTGCGTTATGTGGTGATTGAGGTTGTTTCGAGCAAAGTGATATGATGAAAGATTTTATTGGTTCTTAAGTGGTTCCTGTAATTTGGGTTTTAAGAGCTTATCTTGTTTAAGCTGGCAAAGTGATGTAGTAATCACAGAAAATAACTTTCCCTGTTAAAGGAAGGAGTGAAGTATAAGTATCTGAGATTTAAGACATTTCGCAACTTGCAGTTATTTAAGTGTGCTTAACCCTTATGCATTTGTTCCATAAGAGTGTATCAATTTTCAAAGGCAACACCTTCTTCTTATTTGGGGTTCGATCTTCCCTTAAATGCGGGACTTGTGCCCTCAACTGTTGACTTTCTCTTTTGTTGTCGAGTTCTTTGCGGATCGACTTTTTCCCTTGGTCTGTGTTCTTGTGAGTGGTAAATGTTTTTTTATGTGGTCAAAATTGTTTTCATTTGCCTTCTCTTTTTGAGAAAGGATCCACCGTTCGTTTCACAGGGGTCTTTCAAAGTGTTTGTTAATTGTTGATGTGAGAACTTGGGTTGCAAGTTAGTTGAGAAGCATTGGAGGATGAATTGATGTAATACCCCAAAAGTATTCAAAAGAATATTCGGGAGAGAATAATTAAATTAGGAGAAGGACTAAATAGAAAATAGTTATTTAAGCAGTTAAAGAAGGGTTTTACAATGAAATTTGGACAACCTAGGCCCGGGCCTCAGGCCCATTGGTATTTGGCCCGAAGGTGGGAGGTGGTGGCTGGCCATAAGGGGGGAATTTAGCCAAAGTGGCCCATGGCCCATGAGGAAAGTAGCCACCAACAAAAAGGAGGAGGGGAAAACCCTAGGGTTGCTACAGTACCCATGCTACAGTGCTGCCGCCGCTCTGTAGCACTGTAGCACGCCCTCCCCGTTGATGCCGCCTCCCCCTCCATGCCGTCCTCCTTGGCCAAGCCACGTCGCCCCTTGCTGCCGGCCAAGGAAGAAGGGAAGAGAAAGGAAGAGGAAGAAGGAGAGAAGGGAGAAGAGAGGGAAGGGGAAGGATCGCCGGCTACATCGTCATCTACAGCAGTTCATCAAGGGTAACCCCTGTTTTCCCCCGATTAGATGCGTATTTAATTAATTTAGCAATGTCGGTATTTAGGGCTGCTAAGGACAGATTAGAGAGAATTGGGTTTTCGATGTGATTAATGGCAGAATTAGTCCAGGACGTCTATTAGGATATTGTAGAGGACGTCGTCACCTTTCCGTGAAGGGCTAGAACACGTAATTTGGACCCCTGTAGCAGAAGTTATGATTTTATTAGTGGGACTCTTCTGCAGATTCGTTGGTGTTCTGACAGGTTTTAGTAATCTAGTTGAAACGATTAGTTAAAGGGGAAATCAGAGAAGCTCAGTATAATAAAAGTTGTAGATAAATGTCTCAGCTTTTCAGAAAGATCAAGAACGCGAGATTTGGATGCACGTACTGAAAGTTATGATAATTTTAGTGTACCATCCAGAGAACCCGACGTGATAATTGACATTCTGTAGATTGGCTTGGTAGGGGCAGTAGATGGCAGAATCAGAAAGGCTCCCCAAATAAGTTTATTTAGGTAATTTAATTAACTTTCCAGAAAGTCTAAGAAAACCTGAATTGGACTTCTGTAGCAATAGTTATGAATTTTAGAAGTTGACTGTCCACCGAGGGGACAGATTGACGTGTAGGATTTGGGGTTGGATCGAGTTAAGACGCTTTTGCAAGTTAGTGATTGTTGTTGTATACTTTGGTTTAGTCCGCTACTGCCATCTTAGTGTGCGTTATAATAATTACTCAGGTGGTGGACCGGTCCCGTGGGCGGCACCTTCGGCGCGTCCCTCACTCTCCCGCGGTTAAGGCAAGTATAATGATGGTTATAATATTTATTGTTGAATGGCAATGCTGGTATATGTTATGAGAAATTGTGTGCTCATGAGATGTGGTGACGGCATAGCCGGTGTTGTGCATTATTGCTAGAGATATGAGTTATGTGATAAATTTGGTTGTTCGTTAGTTGTGATGACCTTGTTTATGAGCTTGTAGTATGAATGGGATTTTCATATGCAATATTGTTGCGGATGCATTGCTTGTTAATTTGAGAAAATTCATACATATGCATCATGTTGGCTTGTTGAAGGCTTGGTCATGTGGTAACCAAGCAACACTTGAGGTCCCCGTCATATTAATGACGGGCTAAAGGTCCCCATGCTTGAAGAGCATGGGCTTAGGTCCCCATACACGTGGAGTATGGGCAATTGTCCCTGTACCAGATGGTACAGGCATGGGTGTGCATCGACGGATGCACACTTTGCATTACCGGTAAAATGCAAAAGAGAAAGAGAAGGAACAGGATCATCTTTTGAGCATATTGCATAACATGTGTGTGTAAGATTGTTGATATGTGGATTTGCGAGGTTTATTAGTTGAATTACATGTTTGTAAGTTGTTGTAACACCCTGGCTATTTGAAAGCCAAGATGTCACCTAATTACACTAACATACACCCATAATGCGGAAGAATAGAAATAAAGACAACTAGGCACAAATAAACAATCTAAAATATGGAGAAGGTATCCTTCCTTCTCCAATTAAGGTTTATTTATTACGGTTCATCATTAAACAGAATGAAACATCAATAGTTGCGGAGAAGGTATCCTTCCTTCTCAACAAGACTTATTTATTACAGTTCATCCATGAAGAGTAAAAGGTGGAAACAATATCAAATTGTTAAACTTGAATAAAGTGAATCTCTTGATTAGTGTGTGTCTACTCCCTCCCGGTAGAGCTAGCATCAACGATCACCTAAAAAAAATATAAACAACAACAAGCGTGAGTCCAAGACTCAGCAAATACAATGGAAGAACGGACAAGTAGGAACAATAACAAGCCAACCTCCTCAAAGGTGTTGAACATAACAACAATGAATAGAGATGAATGTATGAAATGAATGAAGATTCACAATGGACGACTCAACTGCATATCGGTATAGCCGTTGAAACACCCGTCGGTGATCACTCGTGCCGCATCTTAACAAAAATGCGGGATCAATTCCGTATGAAGAACGTATCACACGGGTGTCCAACATTGCCCATCTTGGAATTGATGGGACTTACATACCCATCCCGGAAAGGATGGGTCAAACTAAATCCACCTCGTGGACGGTTACTACAATGTATGCATGATATGCTCTCTCGCATAGATAACATCAACATCTAGTAACATTTCAATACATAAAACGATCATAGAATAATCAGCATTTCTTCCATCATATTAAAGCCCAGGTAGACATCAAAACATTCATACCACACAAGCCATATAATAAACATTGCACTTGCCTTCAGAGATCGACGTATTAGCGGCAAGGATGAAACTCCTAAACCTGCGGCTCCACCGCCTAAACAAGCAAGTAACTTGAATAAGAATAGTACGAACACGTCACTACTAAATAACGTTCTACAACGCTTTCTATTGTCCCAAGACTTAACTACTAAGTCTAATCTGAAAAACCGACAAAGCTGTCGAAATCCCAAACTGGACAGCAGCACGGTAAAAAAATCATAATTAAAGATCTGGAACTCGGAATGAATTGAATCCAATTTCTGTGGATTCTAAACTAATAAATCTAACTTTCTCAAGTTGACAGAAAAGACCAAATCGGCCAAAATAAAATACTTCCCATCAGTTGAACCTGGCGGTCATACTCTGTCTCAACGACAAGGGCAGCAGCAAAGAAAATAGCATAACTTTTGCTACAACCGTCGGAAATACGTGTTCTTGGAGGCCACAGAAACTTCAGGACGAGGCCTACACATCTCAAGGAGACCAAAACCTCTGGATCGGCCTCTAAGGATCCGAAAACGTCCACGCAAGAAGACTGCTGGAAAATAATCTACGATCTGGACTGTAGACACTAATTAAACCATAACTTTTGACTCGGTTAACGGAATTGAGTAAACTCGGTGGCCACGGAATCTTAAGGACGAGACCTAGACATTTCAAGCAGACCAAAACCTCTGGATCGGCCTCTAAGGTCCCAAAAATGCCCACGCAACAATCTGGACAGAGAGGGGTTTACAGCAGACTGACCCTGATCCCAAACGAATCTGTCCTATTTCTCCTCTCGGCACCCGGGAAAGGTCTAGGGAGGAGGAGCATCATACCTGGACCTTGGGCGTCACCAATGGGGTGGAGGAGGGCGGTTCCCCTGCTGGAAGAGGCGCACAAGGGGAGGAAGGTGGGTGGCGGCTAGGAGGGGAGGAGAGGGAAAAAGTGGGGGTGCTAGGGTTTCCCCCTTTTATTTGGCCGGCCACTAATGGGCCATGGGCCCCACGGCTGCCCTCCTTTGGGCTGCAAGGATGCCCCCCTTGGCCCATAGGGCCCCTCTCGAGCCCTCTTGGCCAAAGGCCCGAGCCCAAATCTGGAAGAAACATTTAAACATGAAAATTTTCTCTTTTAAAATTCAAATTGAATGAATTCTTTCTAAGCGAAAGCGGAGTATTACATTCTACCCCTTAACAGGATTAGACCCGAATCTAAACGCCGATCTACCGAAAGTAAACCGTGACTAGAACTTAACAGCGGTAAGCAGATAACCATTGCGAGCAAGCGAATAATGCTCACACATGTGAAACTCCAACTCCCAAGTGGCCTCTCTCTAGGGTGAGGACCACGACACAATGACGTGATCTGACGTTTCATCTAACACTCAACCCAACATTCGGTACATTCATCGATAAGACTCGAAAGTAAGATACTACTCGGTGGTACACGATGAATCGAAAATCAAACTCTAGATCTCACAAGTACACACTCGGCACCGGACATGCCAAAAGTTGCTACACAGCGTATGGACCGAGATGGCCATAGCGCCTCATCTACCTCCTAATCTCCATGATTGGCGAAAACAAACCAATGTACCTTGGGCCAACTTCCTCCTTGGTACTAAAGCACGCAACATGCGCAACACACATGGAACACTCGTCCCAATTCTCCATTGATTTATTCATTTTAACAAGGAGTTTCTCTTTTAACCCGGAACACACAACAGAACTCGCTTTAAACCGCCCCTTAACAAAACAGCTCCCAAATGAAAATAACGAATTTTCATCACAACCAAGAAAATCAACTCCACACCAAAGGGTCAAATGCAAAAGCGAAGATTCGTCATGAAATTCCTTCCGTTTTCCAAATAGGCAGTTTACAAATAAACACCCTTAAACCGAAAGAGAAACTTCGCAAATACCCAAATTGAATACTTCCTTTAATATTTCTGAACTTATAAGAACCACACATGCCAAACATAAAGTCAAACTCAATTTGCGAAAGACAACCGTCAACGACACATTGCTCAAACGGGAATAAAACAAAACGTTGCACTACTCGAGGAAACAACCGTTTCTCAGGTTCTCCCTTAGAAACAAAATTTTTCTCAAGCCTTGGAATTCCAATTCATCGCATAACACACTAACTCATCTCTTCTTAACTTAGCATTCTCAACGCTATGCTCAAGTCGAAATATATCACCCACACCTCTGTATAGAGGCTCTATCGACTCCATAGAAACTTTCTCTCAACAACTCCTCTACTAACATAATTAATTTGTCAATTGACTCCCAATGTATCTCATAATAGATCTCACAGTAATCACATCACCTCAATCTTTTAAGAGTAAACAACTCGGAATCCTCAAAGACATACATTCATATACTTCATCAAAAGGGTTCTATCAATGATCATCCTTTGTTCCCTAATCTACTTCCTCTATACATAATCATTGGGCGATAAAAGTCCTAGCATAAAATCTGAAGCCCAAATTTAAACTCCAAGACTCATACAATGAACTTCTCATATAGAAGATAGGGAAACCTCAGATTAAATCCTAAAATTCTCACAATCCAAACATACTCAAGCATTAACATCAACACGAAAATATTTTCTCGACCCAATTATCTTTAGGAAGACTCTAACTCATAGAGAGTTACTTACTAAGACCAAGACATTCTGGCAATAATCCAACAATCTCGGCTATCTCTTTAATCTCTTTAACGATCAGATTACCGTTAATATTACTCTCATTACAACACCATCATACTTCATCTGCACAAGGTGCAAGGTACTCAACCACGACACTCTAATACATTGATCAAGATTTCCATACTTTGGATAATTCTGTGTTTCATTGAAATGAACAAAAGAACTTGGACCACGTCTCACTATAGATTCTACTAGTTGTAACAATGCAATCAGTTTAACCTCCAAAGACACTCTTCTATTGAGATAACCTTCTCTCGAAGAATTATTCTACAAAATTATTTCATCCTCCAATGCTCATCGAATAACTTACAACCCAAGGTCTCACAATCACATTGAATAAACACTTGAAAGTCTCTGTGAAGCGAATCGGCGAATCCTTTCTCAAAAGAAAAACAAATGAAAACAATTTCACCACATAGAAAAATATTTACCACTCGCGGTGAGCAGAGGACCAAGGGAAAAGTGAGCGATTGAGGGCACAAGTACCGCTTTAAAGGAAGATCAACCCCAAATAAGAAGAAGGTATTGCCTTTGAAAATTGATAAACTCTTATGGAACAAATGCATGAGGTTTAAGCACACTCAAATAAAGCGCAAGTTCTTAAACGACTTAAATCTCGGATACTTATACTCCACTCCTTCCATTAACAAGGAAAGTTATTTTCGTGAATACTACATCACTTTGCCGACTTAAACATGATAAGCTCTTGAAACCCAAATCACAGAACCACTTAAGAACTAATAAAATTTTTCAATATAACACTTTGCTCAAAACAACCTCAATCACCACATAACTCAAGAGGTCCAAATGATCACAAAGCGCAATACTCAAAACACTCTCACTAAATCAAAATTACAAAAGACGATCAAATTACTTTATTTCTAAAAGAATCATCACCACACACACAAGCCACAATCTCTTGCAGATAATCTTACTAACATCAAGAATAATACACTCTGAACACGAATCTTTAACATCAACTATTCCATTAGAAAGCCCCAAAGTTCCACCAAATTGTTTCATACCACCTTTTCATCTCATCTTGAGCGAGAGTATACCAAAACCATACAACCTCACTACATCAACCTCTTAAGTTTAGAAGGGGTCTACTACACAATTGAAAAGGTCCCACCAAAACCTTCTCATCAAAGATACATTATCATCCTATGATTTCACAATCATGTGGGCATAAGCCCCCTATTATATCATATCAGTTCAACTTTTAGTGAGGCTCAACATCAAACTTCAACACATAACAGTTATACTCCAACCATTGTTGTTGTCATCTGGCTTCATTATGAAATCTGGTTGCTACCTTCTTTCCTTCCCAAATCACATGGATATTTACTGAACACATATTCAACTGTTCCTCCTCTTATTTGGCTTTCGTAAATACACTAAAACTTCAAAAATCGAAATCTTCTATCGATCAAAGTCTCAACAACACTACAACCAATTCATTGCGTCATTCTATATAGAAGAACTATATTGAACTCCTCCCATAAATTCTAGATTCACCGATATTCAATCCCTTCAACCGGTTGTACACAATTCCAATATTTAATCATACTAAGGAATATGTAAATCTAGCATTTCCTCTAGTTTCCCTTTCCACTCATTTAAAGTAATCCACTGGAACCAAAGAACCCAACAAGTTTAGCAACCTAAACAATGTTAATGACCAGGCTAATTCATCAATGTTTCATACTTCTTAATATCTCTCAGTCACTATTCTTATATACAGTTCATCAAGATCTAGTAGAAGACAACGTCATCTTAATCAATTTCACTTCCAATGTTACTAATTAACATTAATTATGCACCACACCAATGACTCAACTTGATACCCATACCATATCAAGTTATTTGATTACAACCTCTGACTTAACCATAACAAGGCATCACAAAAGGTTTTTAACAATTTCCATCAGAAAAGGGATGCATTAAGCTTCAACACTCGGGGTAATCCAAAAGAAATACATAGAGCCAAAGCTTTCTCATGTTAACAAATGTGCAACATAAAACTCTCATTATCCAAACTATCAAGCGAATAAGCGAGTCAATCTTTTCTAATGAGAAAGAAGGAACAACCATGGAATTATCTATATTGCCAAAAGGCGAAAATCACAAGTAGTAAAAACAACTCAACAGTCAGAAAACAATAATTGTTTCAGAGAACCATTAGAGACCCATTGAAACAAAACAACTACCATGAACCACGAACCCAAGAAAAATTCATCATCTACCACAGAACAAGAATTTGTCAAGATTAGAGGTCAAGAAAGAAACAACTTTCTAAAACAGCACACGCTCAACTCCTGCAACTGTGGTATTCGGGGTAACTACTCTATTCGTCTACCATGAACGGTGGTGTAGCTTTGGTGAATCCTGTGGCAACAACCACGACCTCAACTTCTTAACCTCCTTTATCATCACACATAACCAATATAATCAATTATGAATATAAGGTCATCTCATAGTAATCATAGAATAATTTCATGGATATAGAAAATCATAGCGAGATCATAGATTAACAACAAGAAAGACAGTATAGAAGCAATTCAACAATTGCTCAACGAATGAAACATAGTAATAGAAATGCGGAAGCAACGAATTACCCAGCCCACCTACTGTGCACAGTGTGTCATTTTAATATATTTCTATTAACCACGGACCTAAAGCCCGCTCTGATACCAACTGTAACACCCTGGCTATTTGAAAGCCAAGATGTCACCTAATTACACTAACATACACCCATAATGCGGAAGAATAGAAATAAAGACAACTAGGCACAAATAAACAATCTAAAATATGGAGAAGGTATCCTTCCTTCTCCAATTAAGGTTTATTTATTACGGTTCATCATTAAATGAATGAAACATCAATAGTTGCGGAGAAGGTATCCTTCCTTCTCAACAAGACTTATTTATTACAGTTCATCCATGAAGAGTAAAAGGTGGAAACAATATCAAATTGTTAAACTTGAATAAAGTGAATCTCTTGATTAGTGTGTGTCTACTCCTCCCGGTAGAGCTAGCATCAACGATCACCTAAAAAAATATAAACAACAACAAGCGTGAGTCCAAGACTCGGCAAATACAATGGAAGAACGGACAAGTAGGAACAATAACAAGCCAACCTCCTCAAAGGTGCTGAACATAACAACAATGAATAGAGATGAATGTATGAAATGAATGAAGATTCACAATGGACGACTCAAGCTGCATATCTGCGGTATAGCGGTGAAACACCGTCGGTGATCACTCGTGCCGCATCTTAACAAAAATGCGGGATCCAATTCTGTATGAAGAACGTATCATACGGGTGTCCAACATTGCCCATCTTGGAATTGATGGGACTTACATACCCATCACGGAAAGGATGGGTCAAACTCGTCCACTCCCGTGGACGGTTACTACAATGTATGCATGATATGCTCTACTGCATAGATAACATCAACATCTAGTAACATTTCAATACATAAGAACGATCATAGAATAATCAGCATTTCTTCCATCATATTAAAGCCCAGGTAGACATCAAAACATTCATACCACACAAGCCATATAATAAACATTGCACTTGCCTTCAGAGATGCGACGTATTAGCCGGCAAGGATGAAACTCCTAAACCTGCGGCTCCACCGCCTAAACAAGCAAGTAACTTGAATAAGAATAGTACGAACACGTCACTACTAAATAACGTTCTACAACGCTTTCTATTGTCCCAAGACTTAACTACTAAGTCTAATCTGAAAAACCGACAAAGCTGTCGAAATCCCAAACTGGACAGCAGCACGGTAAAAAAATCATAATTAAAGATCTGGAACTCGGAATGAATTGAATCCAATTTCTGTGGATTCTAAACTAATAAATCTAACTTTCTCAAGTTGACAGAAAAGACCAAATCGGCCAAAATAAAATACTTCCCATCAGTTGAACCTGGCGGTCATACTCTGTCTCAACGACAAGGGCAGCAGCAAAGAAAATAGCATAACTTTTGCTACAACCGTCGGAAATACGTGTTCTTGGCGGCCACAGAAACTTCAGGACGAGGCCTACACATCTCAAGGAGACCAAAACCTCTGGATCGGCCTCTAAGGATCCGAAAACGTCCACGCAAGAAGACTGCTGGAAAATAATCTACGATCTGGACTGTAGACACTAATTAAACCATAACTTTTGACTCGGTTAACGGAATTGAGTAAACTCGGTGGCCACGGAATCTTAAGGACGAGACCTAGACATTTCAAGGAGACCAAAACCTCTGGATCGGCCTCTAAGGTCCCGAAAATGCCCACGCAACAATCTGGACAGAGAGGGTTTACAGCAGACTGACCCTGATCCCAAACGAATCTGTCCTATTTCTCCTCTACGGCACCCGGGGAAAGGTCTAGGGGAGGAGGAGCATCATACCTGGACCTTGGGCGTCACCAATGGGGTGGAGGAGGGGCGGTTCCCCTGCTGGAAGAGGCGCACAAGGGGGAGGAAGGTGGGTGGCGGCTAGGAGGGGGAGGGAGAGGGAAAAAAGTGGGGGTGCTAGGGTTTCCCCCCTTTTATTTGGCCGGCCACTAATGGGCCATGGGCCCCACGGCTGCCCCTCCCTTTGGGCTGCAAGGATGCCCCCCCTTGGCCCATAGGGCCCCTCTCGGCCTCTTGGCCAAAGGCCCAGGCCCAAATCTGGAAGAAACAGATTTAAACGCCAAAATTTTCTCTTTTAAAATTCAAATTCGAACTGAATTCTTTCTAAACGAAAACGGAGTATTACAGTTGTTGATGCCATTCATTATATTTGCTGAGTCCTTGGGCTCACCTCTTGTTTTTGCTGTGTTTTTAGGTACCACTTGGAAGAACGGCATGCATGGGAGGGAGTAGGAATGCTAAGGACGCACACACTACCTCATATTCTTTTAAAGATGATTATCATTAGTTCATACCATAATAATAAGCAAACTGTTTAAGGATTTATCTTGGCTATGCTTGAATGCTTTTGATTATTTGTAATAAGGAGAGCGGTAAATTTTGATTATGCAATGCTTTGATGAACTTTGGATTTTGAGTTATTGCTAATAATATATGCATCTATTGGAACCTCCGGTACTTAGTTATACAAAGGAGGTTCTGCCGAATTTTTGTAAGATGTTTTTAGTTTGAATATGTTTAATTTTACTTATTTAAGTAGCATTCCGGGCCTTGTAGGGCTGGGGTGTTATTCTGATTAGTATCGAGCGAGTCAGAGGTCCGTGGTATTGAAAATATTAAACTTGACACACTAAGCACTGTAGTTGGGGATGGGTTTTTGCATTGCATTTACGCTTCCGTTGTGTTGTATTGATGATTCCTGTTATGAGATGAACTGATATATCTATATTATAATACTATGGTTATTATGTGTGGGGATAACCCACGTTGAGATGTGGAGGTTGTGGTTGTGGTCTGGGGCATGCAAAGTTACACCACCGTTAAGTGGTATAGGAATAGCGAAGTGTCCACACTGGATATCGTAGTCCAGACGTTGATAGCGAGTATATTTAGAAGAGTTGTTCTCTTCCTTGAAATTTGAATTTGGTCAACTCTTACCTAGTTGTGGCTGATGAACTTCTCTTGGATTAGTAGTCCATTCCAGTTGATGGGATTCTTTGAGAGACGTTGTTGTGCTCCCATTGGTTTAAGATGCCCTGTAAAGCAATCAATGTTTTCCCAACCGATGAGTTATTCTTGCGGCTGGTGAACTTGGTTATGTCAAGATTGACCTTCGTATTGGAGTTTGTCTTCCTTACTAGAAAAACTTGATCCTTTTATTGTGCTTGATGATTTGGATAACGAAAATTTCCTTTTGCAAGTCCTTTATTGCGTGGAAGCTTTGACTCAAGGTATCTCTTTTGGATATTTTGAGTGTTGGAGTTAGATGCTTCTCTTCTATGAAAGAAAACGTTGAAACCTTTATCGATGTCTTGTCACGGTTAAGCGAGAGGTTACAATCAAAGAAATTAATGGTTGTTATTTGGGTTATCAAGTTGAGTCTATAGTGTGGTTCATATTTGATCTTAACTAAGATCCTTGGAAGGAAAGTTGATTAATTTGATGGTACCTTGTAGTAAAAGTTGATTAATTTGATGGTGCCTTGTAGTAGTTCTTGATGAACTGTGTTTAAGGGTATGGTTATACCCAATTGAAGTTAAAGAAGTTATTAATAAGTGTGAGATATTGATGATTTTGTCTGATCATTAAGATTGTGGGATTTGTTAAATTTATTGGATAATTCGGTGTAATAGGTCCCAATGGATTAATCTATCTATAGTGATGGTTATGTTAAGGATATGTTTGATGTTGCCTTAGAGGATATTAATCCGGCAATTTTCATAAACTAGCTACTTGATGGTCATACACAATTGCAAGATTGAAACATGTATATCGGATTAGATAAATGTTGAGGTAGTACTTTGTGAAACCCTGTTTTACAGGAGATGATGATATTAAATCTCTAATTTTATCTTGCCCTAAACTTTGAGCATAAAGTGGAATGTTGACTCGGTGTTTATAGATGGTTTAGGTGATTACAAATAAACGTAGGACCCTATTTGCTTACGTGATAGTTACAATTGTTGATTGTTAATGACAATTGAAGTGGGTGTTGAGCAACACTTATGGTTGAATGGATGAATGAATAAGTGGTCTTGGATAGTGTGCCTTGCGAAATTGTTATTTGATAGCATGATTTTGATAAAAGAGGGTTGTTTCAACCTTGTGCTTGGTGTCTCCTTTGGAGAGGTTTACGATGGGAAAGTAGGCTATGAGGATTCTCGTTAATAGTGTATTATCTCATTGTTAGTGTGATTGTCAGTAAGGGGTTATGATGATGATATTGTATGTTTTGTATAAAGGAAATGGAACGCTCGCCTGATATTGATTAGGCGGAAATGTTTCTAGTCTCGCATTTGTGATCTTTCAAACCTCATGTTGATGTGCTAGCTGAAATTGTTTTGAGCAAAGTAACGTGTTGAGAGGTTTTATTAGTTTCTAAGTAGTTTATATGTTGTGATCTTCGAATCTCTTCTTGTTGGAGTTGGCATGGTGATGTTGTAACCAACGAAAGTCGTTATATTTGTTAAGGGAAAGAGTGAAGTAGAAGTATTGAGATTGAAGTCAAGTTTTTGTAACACACAATTATCGAATTTTGCTTAGACTTTCTGTTTTGCCCAACAGAGTATCCCGAATCCTAAAAGTAATGTTTTATTCTCTTTTGAGGTTTGATACTCTCTGCTTGTGGGACGTGTGCCCTCAATTATGATCACATCTTTTGTTTTCCGAGATCATTGCTATTTGATTATTTCTCTTGTGCTGAAATTTATTTCTACTTGCCTTTTCTTCGAAGAAAGGGTTAACCGAACTGTATTGCAAAGTCGTTTCGGTTGTGTTTTGGCAACAAGATAGTGGTGGTCTTGTAGATGGTTTTGTGAACCTTTAGGTGTCGAGTTGTTTGAGAGGTTTTGAGTAATAAATCGATTTATTGGAATAATCCTTGGAGAGAATTTGATTAAAAAAGAATATTTGTCTTTGGAGCTAACCGATTTTGTTGTCGCAACTAGTAGGACCTATAGCGAGATGTGGTCCAAGATTTGGTGTTCATTCTGACAGAACATTAGAATTAGCAATTATGGAAATCTTGATCGGTTTATTAGAGTATCGCATTTGGGTACTTGGTGAAGATTGTGTAGAAGAATTATGAGGATGTAGTTTAATGAGAGTAGTAGTGTAGTGAAATCTAATAGCTGTGTTAAATGATGGGACAGCAGGGATTGTTAAGTTAAGGTCAAGAATGACTTGGCCTCAGTGATTAACCCTATGGGAGTTAGATTATCTCTAAAGATAACCTGGTCAAGGATATATTTATTTATTGACGTTAATAATTGAGTATGTTTGAATTTTGGTCAAACAAATTAGGGTTTTGCGAAGAAGTATATTGCGGTTGTGAAATTGGATTGGATTGATGTGGATTAGAGAAGGTCTAAGATTGGTGAAATAAATCGCCTTGGGGCGATTACTTGATTAGTGAGAATGTTGGTATTAATGACTGAGGTTATTGTTGAGCTGTGTGAAATTTTGATAAGTAAATTTAAGGATTTCCTATCAATTGTACTAGAAGTTCATGGAAGGAGATTGGAAGGTTGAATTTGGGTTCTGCATTTTTATGCTAGAATCTTGGTTTCCCATGATTAGATACCAAGAGTTATGGTGATCTTTGATAGAATCCTTTGGATGCAGTAAATGAGTGTGAATGTGGTGAATTTCAAGTTGATTATCCTTAACAGAATGAGGTGATGTGGTGGTGGGTAAACAATCTTTATTGAGATGTTGGAAACCTTTTGTCAAAGTAATTCCTTTGATATAGGAGTGGACTAGAGAATCCTTTTGTGGATTAGTAGAGTCCCTCTAAATAGGAATGGTTGTTCTTTCGATTGATGATCGTTTTGGAATTGTGATTAAGAGAATGAGTTAGTGTGATGATTTGGAAGCCCGTGATTGGGGAAAGGATTTATTTCTTAAAAGAACTTCTGGAAAAAAATGTTTTCTCGAGTATAGAAGTGCTCTATTGGTTCTTGTATAAGTTGGGTTTTTATGATGGAGATCATGTACAATTTGATCTGACTTTATGATCGGCAAGGTGGCTCTTTCCGGTTCAAGAGTATAAAAGAAGTGTTTGATTTGGGCATTCGAGCGAATTCTCTTTTGGCTTATGTGGTGTTTAGTTGCAAACTGCCTAGTTGGAGTGCGAAAAGGTTTTCATGAGGAATCTTCGATTTTGGATTTGAGTGTTTTGGAGAAACATTGGTATTGCATTGTGAATCCTTTGTTTTCAGATGAATCTGACTATTAAAGTTTGATTAAAATAAGTTGTGTTGCGTGTCCCTGCTTAACAAAGACCCTCTTGGTTAGGATGAAGAGATCGACTGAAGATAGAACGAGCATTTCATATGCTTGTGCACAAATTCTATGGTTTGGTACCAAAGGGAAGGATAGCCCAAGGTACATTGGGTCGTTTCTGGAAGTTGTGGGGATGTTTGAAGTTAGCAATTCGTTAGAACTGTCTCGAATCTTGGATTGGGTCATATAATGTTTTGGATGAACCGATGTTGAGAGAATGCTTGAGGTATTTGGAGTCTGAGGTTTCGTAAGAGCCATTGATCAGCGAGCATTACCGCATCTTCGAGTCCTGTCCGTTGAGTGGATCTGATTAGGATGGTACAAGCGATGAGGCGTAGTACATCAGCTGCCTCAAGGTACGGTGGTCCCATAAGTCCGAGAGGAGAATGACTTCAGAGCTAAAATCTTGCTTGCGCGAGCATACTCCAGAGTTGTTCACATTAAGTACGTGTTCGTTGTTGGATACTTTCCGTTGCGGTTGTTCTTCGAGTAGAACGACAAGGAGAATTCAGGGTCGAATTCTATTTAAGGGGGGTAGAATGTAATACCCCAAAAGTATTCAAAAGAATATTTGGGAGAGAATAATTAAATTAGGAGAAGGACTAAATAGAAAATAGTTATTTAAGCAGTTAAAGAAGGGTTTTACAACGAAATTTGGACAACCTGGGCCGGGGCCTCAGGCCCATTGGTATTTGGCTCGAAGGTGGGAGGTGGTGGCTGGCCATAAGGGGGGAATTTAGCCAAAGTGGTCCATGGCCCATGAGGAAAGTAGCCACCAACAAAAGGAGGAGGGGAAAACCCTAGGGTTGCTCTGATGCCGTCTTGCAGATGCCGCCGCCGACCAGTAGCACTGTAGCACGCCCTCCCGTTGATGCCGCCTCCCCCTCCATGCCGTCCTCCTTGGCCAAGCCACGTCGCCCCTTGCTGCCGGCCAAGGAAGAAGGGAAGAGAAAGGAAGAGGAAGAAGGAGAGAAGGGAGAAGAGAGGGAAGGGGAAGGATCGCTGGCTACATCGTCATCTACAGCAGTTCATCAAGGGTAACCCCTGTTTTCCCCCGATTAGATGCGTATTTAATTAATTTAGCAATGTCGGTATTTAGGGCTGCTCAGGACAGATTAGAGAAAATCGGGTTTTCGATGTGATTAATGGCAGAATTGGTCCAGGACGTCTCTTAGGATATTGTAGAGCACGTCATCACCTTTCCGTGAAGGGCTAGAACACGTAATTTGGACCCATGTAGCAGAAGTTATGATTTTATTAGTGGGACTGTTCTGCAGATTCGTTGGTGTTCTGACAGGTTTTAGTAATCTAGTTGAAACGATTAGTTAAAGGGGAAATCAGAGAAGCTCAGTATAATAAAAGTTGTAGATCAATGTCTCAGATTTTCAGAAAGATCAAGAACTCGAGATTTGGATACACGTACTGAAAGTTATGATAATTTTAGTGTACTGTCCAGAGAACCTGACGTGATAATTGACGTTCTGTAGATTGGCTTGGTAGGGGCAGTAGATGGCAGAATCAGAAAGGCTCCCCAACTAAGTTTATTTAGGTAATTTAATTACCTTTCCAGAAAGTCTAAGAAAACCTGAATTGTACTTCTGTAGCAATAGTTATGAATTTTAGAAGTTGACTGTCCACCGAGGGGACAGATTGACGTGTAGGATTTGGGGTTGGATCGAGTTAAGACGCTTTTGCAAGTTAGTGATTGTTGTTGTATACTTTGGTTTAGTCCGCTACTGCCATCTTAGTGTGCGTTATAATAATTACTCAGGTGGTGGACCGGTCCCAGGGGCGGCACCTTTGGCGCGTCCCTCACTCTCCCACGGTTAAGGCAAGTATAATGATGGTTATAATATTTATTGTTGAATGGCAATGCTGGTATATGTTATGAGAAATTGTGTGCTCATGAGATGTGGTGACGGCATAGCCAGTGTTGTGCATTATTGCTAGAGATATGAGTTATGTGATAAATTTGGTTGTTCGTTAGTTGTGATGACCTTGTTTATGAGCTTGTAGTATGAATGGGATTTTCATATGCAATATTGTTGCAGATGCATTGCTTGTTAATTTGAGAAAATTCATACATATGCATCATGTTGGCTTGTTGAAGGCTTGGTCATGTGGTGACCAAGCAACTCTTGAGGTCCCCGTCATATTAATGACGGGCTAAAGGTCCCCATGCTTGAAGAGCATGGGCTTAGGTCCCCATACACGTGGAGTATGGGCAATGGTCCCTGTACCCAGATGGTACAGCATGGGTGTGCATCGACGGATGCACACTTTGCATTACCTGTAAAATGCAAAAGAGAAAGAGAAGGAAGAGGATCATCTTTTGAGCATATTGCATAACATGTGTGTGTAAGATTGTTGATATGTGGATTTGCGAGGTTTATTAGTTGAATTACATGTTTGTAAGTTGTTGATGCCATTCATTATATTTCTTTGAGTCCTTGGGCTCACCTCTTGTTTTCTTTGTGTTTTTAGGTACCACTTGCAAGAACGACATGCATGGGAGGGAGTAGGAATGCTAAGGACGCACACACTACCTCATATTCTTTTAAAGATGATTATCATTAGTTCATACCATAATAATAAGCAAACTGTTTAAGGATTTATCTTGGCTATGCTTGAATGCTTTTGATTATTTGTAATAAGGAGAGCGGTAAATTTTGATTATGCAATGCTTTGATGAACTTTGGATTTTGAGTTATTGCTAATAATATATGCATCTATTGGAACCTCCGGTACTTAGTTATACAAAGGAGGTTCTGCCGAATTTTTGTAAGATGTTTTTAGTTTGAATATGTTTAATTTTACTTATTTAAGTAGCATTCCCGGCCTTGTAGGGCTGGGGTGTTACAATTGATTTCGTGTTATAATTCTTGGAGAGAATTTCATTTAAATGGAATGTTGTCTTTGGGGACTAAACTGATTGTATTGTTGCAACTAGTAGAACCTATAGTGATTGTGATCCAAGATCTTTTGTTCACTTCGGGTGGAACATTAGAATTATCGAAAGTATGGAAATCTTGATCAATTTTATAGAGTATCGCGATGATGTGGTTTAATGAGAGTGGGATTACAAGTAATCGAATCGTCATGTCAATTAATGGGATAATGGAAAATGTTGAGTTAATGTCAAGAATGATTTGGCTTTAATGAGTAACCTTCTGAGAGTTATAATCTTTGTAAAGGTAAACTGGTTAAGAAAATATTTTCATGATGATGTTAATGAGTGAGTATGTTGGAATTGTGGAATTTTAGGGATTTAATCTGTGGATTTCCCTATCTTTTATATGAGAAGTTCGTTGTAAGAGTCTTGGAGGTTAAATTTGGGCTTTGCATTGTTATGTTAGAACTTTGATCGCCTAATGATAATGTGAAGAAGTAGTATAAGGGTGGATTTCGAATAGTGGGATGATCATTGATAGAAATCTTTTGATGAAATACATGAGAATATGTGATGTGAATTCCGAGTTGTTCATTTTTAAAGGATTGAGGTAACGTGATTACGTGTGAAGATCCATTTTGGGATGCATCAGAAGTTATCTATCAAAGTAATTCTGTCGGTAGGGGAGTTGACTAGAGTATTGTTTCTGTGGGGTCGATAGAGCCTCTCTACAGAGGTGTGGTTGATGTATTTCGGTTTGAGCATAACGTTGAGAATGCCAAGTTAAGAGAGATGGATTAATGTGATATGCGATGAATCGGGATTCCAAAAAGTTGAGAGAAATTTTATTTCTAAAAGAGAAATCGAGAAAAGAATATTTCCTCGAGTACTAAAACACTCTCTTGATTCTTGTATGAGCTATGTGTTTATGACGGATGTCTTTCGCAAATTGAGCTTGGCTTTATGTTGGCATGCGTGGTTCTTATCAGTTCAAAAAGAATAAAAGAAATGATGGATTTGGATATTCGAGTGATTTCTCCTTTGGCGGATGTGGTGTTTATTTGCAAATTTTCTAATTTGAAGGTGGAAAGATTTTCGTGATAAATCTTTGATTCTGAATTTGACTCCTTTTAGTACCGAGTTGGTAACACTTGATTGCGATGAGAGTCCTTCATTTTCAGTTGGGCTATGTCAGTAAAAGAGTGTGTTTAAAGCGAGTTCTGTTGTGTGTCCCTCGGTAAAGGTGGTGATCTTTGTTTGGGTGAAAAAGTTCGATTGAGAGGTGGAACAAGAGTTCAGTGTTCTATGCGCATGTTGCGTGGTTCGGTACCACTGGGGGGGGGGGTTGCCCCAAGGTACATTGGGTTGTTTTCGCTAGTTGGCGTATCGCCAGGGTATCTCGAGTCCGTCTTGTGAGTAATAACGTCTTGTATGTTCGGTGTTGAGTGAGTACCAGGAGATCCGAGTTTGAGGTTTCATTAGCGCCGTTGACCACCGAGCAAGATCTCACCTTCGAGACTCATCCGATACGTGTACTGGAGAGGTCAGAGAGAGTCTTGAGGTATAGACATGGGTATACGTTATGGTGTGATGGTCACGTCGGTCTGAGCGAGAAGAGACTTGGGAGGTAGTCTCGCATGATCGAGCTTTAACCAAAGTTGTTCACGTCGGGTACATCTTGTTGGATATTAATTTTCAGTTGTGGTTGTTGTTGTTTTTCGAGTAGATGATGTAGAATTCGGGCCGAATTGTTTAAGGGGTAGAATGTAATACTCCGAAATGCGTTAGAGAGAAAACAAACAATAGTTAAAGGGGTTTTTCTGAAATTTCTTCAAAACTTGGGCCATGGGCTCTTGGCCCACGGCACCAAGGCCCAAAAGGGAAGAACCCCTAAATATGCTACAGTACCATGCCTTGCTACAGTGCAGCGGCCGTGCTACAGTAACCTCCCATGTTTCCCCTTGCTGCCATCCTCTCCAAAGCACTTCCTCCTGCTGTCTTGTGTGCGCCGGCCGAAAGCAAAAGAAAGGAAGAGAGGACAAGAAGAGGGGAGGAGCGCCTCGTGGGAAATTCAGCGGGATCACGTGTCTCCAAGGGTATCAATTTGTTTCCCCGCTGTTTTGATGATGTTTAGATGTGAAATTAGATTAGTTTGATTGGATCGAGTTCGTCCTGTTGTAGATTCAATTCTGTCCAGAATGTTGCGTGGGCGATTTCGCGTTCTTAGAGGCCGAACCAGTAGTTTTGATATCCTAGAGATATCTAGAGGTTGTTCTTAACTTTCTGTGGCCACCGAGTTCACTTGATTCCGACGTTCGAGTCAAAAGTTATGACAGATTTAGTATCTGCTGTCCAGATTTCTGACGAGATTAATCTGTTTTGTTATTTCCAAAAATATAAATTTGTAATTGGAAGAATCTGGGTTTTCACCCAACTAGGTTATTGTAGGTAATTTGAGAACCTTTCCAGATTGTTAAAGAACGATCAATTCGGAGTTATAGATTAAAATTTATGAACATTTTAGTACTGCTGTTTGTTCAATTAGGCAGTTTCTGTTCTGAAAGTTCATCTATCTGTTAGCATACTTTATTAGCCGAATTGGTTTATCTCGTCAACTAGAGTATTGTAGATTGGTCAGTTAAGAATCCACAGAAACTAGGATCACCTCTTTTCGAGTTCCAGATCATGAGATATGTTAATTACCGTGCTGCTGTCCAGAGGCGGTTTAGGGCTGAATGCGTTGGTTTTCAGTTTAGAGTTTCTAGTTAAATCTTGATTCACCAGGGAAGCGATGTAGAATGTTGTTAAGTAGTGTCGTGTTCATCGCGTTCTTATTTCAGTTATTTAATTGTTTAGGAGGTGAAGCTTCGGGTTTAGGAGCACCACTTTTTCCTCGCTAACGTCGCATCGCGGAGGCAAGTACATTGCTTATCTTAATGATTGTGATTGATGAATGCTTTTATAATTATCTGTGAGTTCTTATGATTCAAGAGAAGTTGGATTGTCTATGGTCTTTCATATGTGTTGAATCCATGATTGGAGATGATAATATTTAAGTTCATGTTCCTTCCATATGTGTGTTATCTCCATGATTAGAGAGCGTGTCTTTTCAATATACATATTTCATTCCATGCATTCATTATTCATGTTCCATCCACGGAGTGGATTAAAAGACCCATCAATTCCGGGATGGGCACGTAAGACCCACCATTCCAATGTGGGCCTCACTATTCCAATGTGGGCGTTTTGGGACACCCGTATGAAATGTTCTTCATACGGGACTTGGATCCCGCATTTTTGTTAAGATCTTGGGCTTAAGTGAACACCGACGGGTGTGTCACTAGCAATACCGGTATATGCATGTGTGTAGTCCCTCCATTCCATTCACTTCATTCATTCCATTCATTCAAATACTTGTTCTGTGATTTCTTCATATGGTTCAATGATGTTGACTTGTTAATGTTTGTGGTATGTTCCATTTATTCATTGTACTTGTTGAGTCTTGGACTCACACTTGTTTGTTTATTCATTTTTTTTAGGTAATCACTGATGTTGGCTCATTTGGGAGGGAGTAGACACGCACTACTCATTCACAGCATCCTATTCATGTTCAAGATTATAAATTAGTTCTATCTTTCACTTATTATTGACGAACTGTAATAAATAAGTTTAGATGGAGAAGGAAGGATACCTTCTCCTTGATACGATTGATTTATTATTGCTTGTGAACCTTGGTTAACGATGAACTGTAATAAATACATTTAAATGGTGAAAGAAGGATACCTTCTCCATGTTGGGTTATTTTATTTATGCCTTTAGATGTTATATCATTCAGATTCTTCCGCAATGTGGCTGTATGTTAGAGTATTTAAGTGACATCTTGGCTTCCAAATAGCCAGGGTGTTACACTTATGCCATTTAGATCCTGCCCCGATTTGCTTCGCTCCCCCCTCCCCCACTGCTTCTTTGGGTTTCTTCACCCGCCGCTGCAAGTCCCTCCCAGTTCGATCCCCCTGCCTCTGCCCTTTCTTTCGCCGATTAGATTTTGCCCCGATTTGGTCCTAGAGATGCAATGTCTTGGGGATCTTTTGAGGCTCTCGCTTCCTTGTGCCTCTTTTGTGGTTGTTTGGATCTATTCCTTCTTCTATGCTTGTTTGTTATGATATTTTCTATGTGTTTGTGAGTTTTTACTTGGAAGTATAAATTTAGGCCACTTCTATTTGCAAAAACTAACATGGTATCATGATTGTTCGCAGGGTACATAGTTGATTGTGCATTTACTATCGCGTTCAATTCCATGTTTGATCCATTGCTTCAAGCATCAAGAGATGCCACAAATACTAGAGTCAAGGTAGTTTCTACGTATTTTTCCTTCACTCCCCAGAGGTAATTTCTACATACTTCAGTCAATAGACTCAGATATAGCAACGAATGATTTTCGTAAGCACCTTTGCACATGTCATTTCTGATAGAAGTTCTGCTTGGTGGCAGAATGAGTGAGTCCCTCTCCCTTCTCCACCTGCCTCTCTCTCCACCCACCGCCCCCTGCCTCTCCCTCCCCTACCACACCTTGAGCACCGCATCTACTCATTCTTCTTCTGCTACTTCACTCTGATTGGATACTTATGGATACTTCTTTCCATACCTCTCAATGGCGCCCATAACAAATTCTGTTAGATAGAAGGGCAATGTTGATTTCTGGTGTGATTTGTATGGTACAGACAGTTAGCTTGTGTTTGGTTTTCAGAGTTTCAATATACATCGCATCCACCACCTCATGTCGGATGGTGACTTCTGCACACTACAATTTGTGTAATACCCCGAATATCAAATAGAGAGAACATATTATTCAGAAGAGAAATTTATTCAAATTTGAATGCACTAAAGTTTAGAGGAAAATTAAAAGAAAATTCAAGATTTGAGGGAGGATTGGACCTTGGGCTTGCCCAAGGCGCCCTAACCAAGTGGGCGGCCTTGTAGTGGAGTCAAGAAGGGGTGCCCTTCCCCAAAACCCTAACCTCTGCTACAGTACCGCGCCGCACTGTAGCACGTGGTACTGTAGCAGCCCCCTCCTGCTGCTCTACCACGGTGAGGAAGAAGCTCAGGTGCCGCCGCCATGGTGGAAGGAGAAAAAGGAGAAGAAGAAAGGAGGAGAAGAAGAATATCATCTTCGTGGGTTTTGTTCAGCGTTTCATGCATCTCCAAGGGTATCAATTCGTTTCCCCGCTGTTTTGATGTTGTTTAGATGCAAAATTAGATTAGTTTGATTGGATCGAGTTCGTCTTGCTGTAGATCAAGTCTGTCCAGTATGTTGCGCGGGCTGTTTCGACGTCTTAGAGGCCGAATCAGAGGAGTTGATCTCCTAGAGATATCTGGGTCTTGTTCTGAAGTTTCTGTGGCCGCTGAGTTCACTTGATTCCGATGTTCGAGTCAAAAGATATGATAGATTTAGTATCTGCTGTCCAGATTTCTGACGAGATTAAACTGTTTTGTTATTTCGTAAAATATGAAAATGTAATCGGAAGAATCTGGGTTTTCACCCAACTAGGTTATTGTAGGTAATTTGATAACCTTTCCAGATTGTTAACGAACGATCAATTCGGAGTTATAGATTAAAAGTTATGATCGTTTTAGTACTGCTGTTTATTCTGTTAGACAGTTTCTGTGCTGAAAGTTCACCTGTCTATTATCATAATAATTTGGCCGAATTGGATCGTCTTGTCAACTACAGTATTGTAGATTTGTCAGTTAAGAATCCACAGAAATTGGACTCACCTCATTCGGAGTTCCAGATCAAAAGATATGATGTTTACCGTGCTGCTGTCCAGTGGCGTTATTTGACTGAATCGTTGGTTTTCAGTTTAGGGTCTCTAGTTAAAATCTTGAATCGCTAGGAAGCGTTGTAGAACGTTAATCAGTAGAGTCGTGTTCATCATATCCTTATTTCAGTTATTTGATTGTTTAGGCGGTGAAGCTTGGGTTTAGGAGTACCACCTTTGCCGGCTAACGTGTCGCATCGCATGAAGGCAAGTATTCGGGTTATAGTAGATTTATGCTTGTTTGCTAAGATTGTTTGTGACTTGCTCGTAATAGCCATACATGGATGTAATGTGATGAGTTTCAATTTATCTTGGTGAATGCAAGTTATGGTTAAAGTTCCTTTGTATATTGTTAATGCTTACATGTTATTATGTACATGTTGAGTTCATATATTTGGAAGATGATGTCATTGTGCATATGCATGTCAAAGCATGATTGAGTCTTGGTCAATAGGTGACCAAGTATGAGCTGTTGAGGTCCCCGTCATGTAAATGACGGGTTGAGGTCCCCACATTCGCAGAATGTGGGCAATGAGTAAAGAGGTCCCCATCATGATGATGATGGGCAAAGGTCCCTATACTTGTGGAGTATAGGCTCTTGGTCCCTGTGCGAGTGCATAGGCAAGGGTATACATCGACGGTTGTATACCCCATGACACGATAAAATGCGAAAAGAGATAAAGTTTAAAAGGTGCATTGCATGGTCGCATTACATAAGCATGAAGGCTATGTTTAGTGTAATGTTTTATCTTGGTATTTTGATGCTATGACTGTGATTTTAGCTTTAGCCTTGTTGATACTTGTTGAGTCTTTGGGCTCACCCTTGCTTTGTTGTGTTTTTAGGTACCACAAGCAAGAACGACATACATGGGGAGGGTAGACTTGTCATGGAAGCACTCACTACCACATCACTTTAAAGATGAATAACATGTAGATCGTATTTTATTAATAAGTAATCTGTTTAAGGATAAGTATGAGTATACTTGGATGCAATGAAATATTTGTAATAATGAGAGTAGTACATCTTGAATATCCGTTATTAAGCTTTAGTGGATTAGCTTATTTTGAATGCCTTGATGAAATATGGATGATAGATTATGGATTATGATATTTGTATTGGTTGGAACCTCCGGTATACTTAGTTATACAAAGGAGGTTCTGCCGAGAATTAGAATTATGTCTTACATTTTGATTAGTTTTATTTATTACTTTGTTAGTTTAGTAGCATTCCAGGCTCAATGTTGAGCTGGGGTGTTACCGTTGGTATCAGAGCGGGCTTTAGGTCCGTGGTAATTGAATAATTAAATTGACACACAGTGCACAGTAGGATGGGAATGGGTGAAGCATTGCATTTACGCTTTCCGTTATGTTGTATTGATGATTGTTGTTATGAGATAATATATTATATCTATATTATAATACTATAGATATTATGTGTGGGGATAACCCATGTTGAGAGGTTGAGGTCGTGGTTGTGGCTCTGGGCTGTACCAAGTTACACCACTATTCGCGGTATGAGAATAGGATGGTTGTTACCTCGGATATCTTAGAATAGGCGTTGATAGTGAATATCTCTAGAAGAGTTGTCCTCTTCTTTCACTTTGAATTTGGGCAACTCTAGTCCGGTTGGGCTCAAGAGTTTCTCTTGGGTTTTAGTTCATTACGGTTGATGGGCTTCTTTGAGAAGGATTAATTTGCTACCTTTGGCTTAATTGTCCCGTAAAGCAATCGTTGTTTTCCCAACCGATGAGTTATTCTTGCGGTGGTGAACTTGGTTGATTGTCAAGTTTGACATTTGTATTGAGTTTGTCTTTCTTATTGGAAATCTTGATCCAATTATTTCGCTTGATGATTTGGATAATGAAAGTTTCCTTTTGCAAATCCTTTAATGCGTGTAATCTTTGACTCAAGGTATCTCTTTTGGATAATTTGAGTGTTGAAGTTGAATGTTTCTCTATTATGAAAGAAAACGTTAAAACCTTTAGCGACATCTTGTTGTGGTTTATCGAGAGGATATAATCAAAGAAATTAATGGTTGTGTTATGGGTTATCAAGTTGAGTCTCAGAGAGTGGTGCTTATTTGATCTTAACTAAGATCCTTGAAAGGAAAGTTGATTAATTTGAAAGTGTTTTATAATAGTTCTTGATGAACTGTGTTTAAGGGTATGGCTATACTCGGTTGAAGTTCAAGAAGTTATTTATAAGTGTGAGATATTGATGATTTGGTGCGATCATTAAGATTGTGGGATTTGTTAAATTTATTGGATAATTCGATGTTATAGGTCCCAATGGATTAATATATCTATAGTGATGGTTATGTTAAGGATGTGATTGAACGATGGCTTAGAGGATAGTTATCCTGTAATTTTTCATAAGTTGACTACTTGATGATTATACTTAATTGCTAGATTGAAACATGTAAATCGATTAGATGGATGTTGAGGTAGTACCTTGTGAAACCCGGTGATTAAATGAGACGATGTTATTAAATCTGTGGTTAAACTCTAAGTATAAAGTGGAATGTTGACTCTGTGTTACAAATGGATATGTGACTGAAAATAGCAGTAGGACTCTAATTGCATACGTGATAAATACAATTGTAAATTGTTAATGATAATTGAAGTGGGTGTTGAGCAACACTTATGGTTGAATGGATGAATGCATAAGTGGTCTCGGATAGTGTGCCTTGTGAAATTGTTATTTGATAGCATGATGTAGATAAAAGAGGGTTGTTTAAACCTTGTGCTTTGTGTCTCCTTGGGAGAGGTTTACGATGGAATAGTAGGCTATGAGGATTCTCGTTAATAGTGTATTAGCTCATTGTTAGTGTGATTGTTAGTAAGGGATTATGAAGATGATATTGAATGTTTTATATAAAGGAATTGGGTCGCTTGCCTGATATTGATTAAATGAAAATGCTTCAAGTTTCGCATTTATGATCTTTCAGACCTCGTATTAATGTGGTAGCTGAAATTGTTTTGAGCAAAGTGACGTGCTGAGAGGTTTTATTAGTTCCTAAGTGGTTTATGTGTTGTGGTCTTGAAATCTCTTCTTGTTGGAGTTGGCATAGTGATGTCAGTAACCAACGAAGTCGTTTTCTTTGTTAAAGGAAAGAGTGAAGTAGAAGTATTTGAGATTGAAGTCAAGTTTTGTAACTTGCGGTTTATCGAATTTTGCCTAAACTTTCTGTTTTGCCGTGAGTTTCGAATCCCAAAAGCAATGTTTTATGCTCATTTGAAGTTTGATATTCTCTCGCTTGTGGGACGTGTGCCCACATCTATGATCTCATCTTTGTTTTCCGGGATCATTGCTATTTGATTAATTCTCTTGATTTGGTAGCTTCTTTGTAAGTGGTAACGCTTCCGATGTCTGAAATCTATTTCTATTTGCCTCTTCTTCTAAGAAAGGAGTTAACCGAATCTGTATTGCAAAGTTTTTTCGGTTGTGTTTTGGCAACTAGTAGTGGTGGTTTAGTAGATGGTTTTGTGAACCTTTAGGTGTCGGAGTTGTTTGAGAGGCTTTGAATAATAAATCGATTTATTAGAATAATCCTTGAAGAGGATTTGATTTAAAAAAAAAGGATGTTTGTCTTTGGAGCTATCAAATTTTATTGTTGCAACTAGTAGGACCTATAGCGAGATATGATCTAAGATTTGGTGTTCATTTTGACAGAACATTAGAAACAAACAAGTATGGAAATCTTGATCGACTTATGAGAGAATCGCAATTGGGTACTCGGTAAGATTGTATAGAAGAATTATGATGGTGAATTTAAATGAGAGTAGCGGTGTGGAGAAACCTAAGCGTCGTGCTAATTAATGGGATAGCAGGAATTGTTGAGTTATTGTCAAGTGTTACTCGGCCTCAGTCAGTAACCCTATGGGAGTTAGATTATCTTTAAGGATAACTTGGTCAAGAATGTATTTATTTATTAACATCGGTGATTGAGTATGTTTGAATCTTGGTCAATCAGTTAGAGTATTGCGAATGGGTATATTGTTGTTGTGTAACTGAATTGGATTGGTGTGGATTAGAGGAGGTCTAATATTGATGAAATAACTCGCTTTGGGGCGGTTAATTGATTAGAGAGGAATGTTGATAACAATAAGCGAGGTTATAGTTGAGTATGTGAAATCTTAGTAAACGAAATTGTGGATTCCCTATCAATTATACCAGAAATTCATGGTAGGAGACTTGGAGGTTAAATTTGGGCTTCGCATTTTATGCTAGGACTTTTGTCGCCCAATGATTATGTGTAGAGGAAGTAGATTAAGGGTGGATTTGAGCGATTGGGATGATCATTGATATAACCCTTTTGATGAAGTATATGAATGTATGTCTTTGAGGTTTCGAGTTGTTTACTCTTAAAAGATTGAGGTGATGTGATTACGTGTGAGATCTATTCGAGATACATTGGGAGTCAATTGTCAAATTAATTATGTTAGTAGAGGAGTTGTTGAGAGAAAGTTTACGTGGAGTCGATAGAGCCTCTATCTGAGGTGTGGGTGATATATTTCGACTTGAGCATAGCGTTGAGAATGCCAAGTTAAGAAGAGATGAGTTAGTGTGTTATGCGATGAATTGGAATTCCAAGGTTTGAGAGAAATTTTGTTTCTAAAGGAGAACCCGAGAAACGGTTGTTTCTCGAGTAGTGCAACGTTTTGTTTTATTCCGTTTGAGCAATGTGTCGTTGTGGTTGTCTTTCGCAAATTGAGTTTGACTTTATGTTTGGCATGTGTGGTTCTTATAAGTTCGAAATATTAAAGGAAGTATTCAATTTGGGTATTTGCGAAGTTTCTCTTCGGTTTAAGGGTGTTTATTTGTAAAGCGCCTATTTGGAAAGCGGAAGGAATTTCGTGATTAATCTTCACTTTTGCATTTGACCCTTTGGTGTGGAGTTGATTTTCTTGGTTGTGATGAAAATTCGTTATTTTTCATTTGGGATCTGTTTTGTTAAGGCGGTTTAAAGCGAGTTCATTGTGTGTTCGGGTTAAAAGAGGTACTCCTTGTTAAAATGAATAAATCGATGGAGAATTGGGACGAGTGTTCCATGTGTGTTGCGCATGTTGCGTGCTTTAGTACCAAGGGGGAAGTTGGCCCAAGGTACATTGGTTTGTTTTAAATCGATTCTTGGAGATTAGGAGGTAGATGAGGCGCTATGGCCATCTCGGTCCATCTGTGTGTACGCAACTTTTGGCATGTCTGGTGCCGAGTGAGTACTTGTGAGATCTAGAGTTTGGATTTTTGTATTCATCGTGTACCACCGAGTAGTATCTTACTTTCGAGTCTTATCTGATGAATGTACTTGGCAATGTCGGATTGAGTGTTAGGTCAGACGTAGTTTACGTCAATGTCTTGTGGTCTTGTCACCGAGAGATAGGCCATTTGGGAGTCGGAGTCTCGCATGCGAGTACTATCCGTTTATGTTTGCTCGGACATATGTTAATAGATGTTTCTTTTCTATGGCAATTGTTCTTTCGTTTATTTCGATGGTTAGAATTCGAGGTCGAATTCTGTTAAGGGGGGTAGAATGTAATACCCCGAATATCAAATAGAGAGAACATATTATTCAGAAGAGAAATTTATTCAAATTTGAATGCACTAAAGTTTAGAGGAAAATTAAAAGAAAATTCAAGATTTGAGGGAGGATTGGACCTTGGGCTGCCCAAGGCGCCCTAACCAAGTGGGCGGCCTTGTAGTGGAGTCAAGAAGGGGGGTGCCCTTCCCCCAAAACCCTAACCTCTGCTACAGTACCGCGCCGCACTGTAGCACGTGGTACTGTAGCAGCCCCCCCTCCCTGCTGCTCTACCACGGTGAGGAAGAAGCTCCGAGGTGCCGCCGGCCATGGTGGAAGGAGAAAAAGGGAGAAGAAGAAAGGAGGAGAAGAAGAATATCATCTTCGTGGGTTTTTGTTCAGCGTTTCATGCATCTCCAAGGGTATCAATTCGTTTCCCCGCTGTTTTGATGTTGTTTAGATGCGAAATTAGATTAGTTTGATTGGATCGAGTTCGTCTTGCTGTAGATCAAGTCTGTCCAGTATGTTGCGCGGGCTGTTTCGACGTCTTAGAGGCCGAATCAGAGGAGTTGATCTCCTAGAGATATCTGGGTCTTGTTCTGAAGTTTCTGTGGCCGCTGAGTTCACTTGATTCCGATGTTCGAGTCAAAAGATATGATAGATTTAGTATCTGCTGTCCAGATTTCTGACGAGATTAAACTGTTTTGTTATTTCGTAAAATATGAAAATGTAATCGGAAGAATCTGGGTTTTCACCCAACTAGGTTATTGTAGGTAATTTGATAACCTTTCCAGATTGTTAACGAACGATCAATTCGGAGTTATAGATTAAAAGTTATGATCGTTTTAGTACTGCTGTTTATTCTGTTAGACAGTTTCTGTGCTGAAAGTTCACCTGTCTATTATCATAATAATTTGGCCGAATTGGATCGTCTTGTCAACTACAGTATTGTAGATTTGTCAGTTAAGAATCCACAGAAATTGGACTCACCTCATTCGGAGTTCCAGATCAAAAGATATGATGTTTACCGTGCTGCTGTCCAGTGGCGTTATTTGACTGAATGCGTTGGTTTTCAGTTTAGGGTCTCTAGTTAAAATCTTGAATCGCTAGGAAGCGTTGTAGAACGTTAATCAGAGAGTCGTGTTCATCATATCCTTATTTCAGTTATTTGATTGTTTAGGCGGTGAAGCTTGGGTTTAGGAGTACCACCTTTGCCGGCTAACGTGTCGCATCGCGGAAGGCAAGTATTCGGGTTATAGTAGATTTATGCTTGTTTGCTAAGATTGTTTGTGACTTGCTCGTAATAGCCATACATGGATGTAATGTGATGAGTTTCAATTTATCTTGGTGAATGCAAGTTATGGTTAAAGTTCCTTTGTATATTGTTAATGCTTACATGTTATTATGTACATGTTGAGTTCATATATTTGGAAGATGATGTCATTGTGCATATGCATGTCAAAGCATGATTGAGTCTTGGTCAATAGGTGACCAAGTATGAATGTTGAGGTCCCCGTCATGTAAATGACGGGTTGAAATCCCCACATTCGCAGAATGTGGGCAATGAGTAAAGAGGTCCCCATCATGATGATGATGGGCAAAGGTCCCTATACTTGTGGAGTATAGGCTCTTGGTCCCTGTGCCAGAGTGCATAGGCAAGGGTATACATCGACGGTTGTATACCCCGTATTACCGGTAAAATGCGAAAAGAGATAAAGTTTAAAAGGTGCATTGCATGGTCGCATTACATAAGCATGAAGGCTATGTTTAGTGTAATGTTTTATCTTGGTATTTTGATGCTATGACTGTGATTTTAGCTTTAGCCTTGTTGATACTTGCTGAGTCTTTGGGCTCACCCTTGCTTTGTTGTGTTTTTAGGTACCACAAGCAAGAACGACATACATGGGGGAGGGTAGACTTGTCATGGAAGCACTCACTACCACATCACTTTAAAGATGAATAACATGTAGATCGTATTTTATTAATAAGTAATCTGTTTAAGGATAAGTATGAGTATACTTGGATGCAATGAAATATTTGTAATAATGAGAGTAGTACATCTTGAATATCCGTTATTAAGCTTTAGTGGATTAGCTTATTTTGAATGCCTTGATGAAATATGGATGATAGATTATGGATTATGATATTTGTATTGGTTGGAACCTCCGGTATACTTAGTTATACAAAGGAGGTTCTGCCGAGAATTAGAATTATGTCTTACATTTTGATTAGTTTTATTTATTACTTTGTTAGTTTAGTAGCATTCCAGGCTCAATGTTGAGCTGGGGTGTTACAATTTGATTCAGAGCTTTGTTGCTGCAGTGTACGTTCTTGTGCCACTTGCCAAAAAAAAACATCCAAGGAGCCCTCCATTGAAACAATTGCCGGAGAGAACGTTTAAAATTTGCCGTTTGTGGTGAGTCTTAGGAAGGCTGCTATTGATCACAGAAATGTAGGGTAGATAACCACATTTATTTGTTCAGACTTATTGTGATTGAGTTATATTTACATTTTCTATATTTCTGGGTGTCTTGGGGCCATGGTTGCTTGCACATTGTGGCCAGGTCAAGCACGTTCATTGCTATCACCCAAAAAAAAAAGGAGTCAAGCACGTTCATTGCTATCACCCAACAAAAAGGAGTTCCATCGATGATGTTAGATAATTTATGTTGCTTCATCCGTATATAATCCACTTCCTGTGTGCTGATTCTGCTATTTTAGTTACATTATTGTGTATTGTGATATAGTTTATAACTTGAATTCAGAACTATCACCACAAAATACAGAGTTTCATCAATGATGTTATATAATTTATGTGGCTTCATCCATATAATTAGCTTACTGTATGCTGAATCTGCTATTTTAGTTCCATTATTGTATATTGTGATATCATTTATAACTTGAGGTAATGTAGTTGATCTCCTCAGAGATATTGTGATCGTACATCTAATTTTATGATGCCTTTATCATGATCTCCCTTTTTAGCCTTTCCATTACATATAGCCTTTGTGTTTTTTAAGCAAGCCAATATGAGATTGGGAACTTTAGGTTTAAGAATTTACTTTTGATATCTATTCTATCACATATGTAGATCCCTGATCTCAAACGACCGTACAATGATTCTAAATGGGTATTTGTTTTTACAAGGCCTAATACTTTTTTTAGACTTGCCCTTGCATTAATATTATCTGCTTATTGCAGTTTTTTTTCATAGGAACTTAGGGATCAAGGTTAGATTTCCACTTTACTAAAGTTATTACTTTCATTTGATCTTTGGAGAGTAGGACTAATATTGGGTTCTTTTTAGTGCCGGCTCCATGAGCTTGCGAACAGCCAAAGGATCTCTGCTACTGGTGCTTCATAGCTATCAATTATGTTAAATTAATAGCATGCCATTTTCGCTTTCATGAATGTAACCAACATACTGTGTGTTGTATGTGGCTAAAGATGTTCACTTGGTTTCTGTTTGCATCTATGATTATTTAGAATACGGGACCTCTATAGGAGGCAAGCATCTGAACTCTTAATCAATTTTAGGAGTCCAAACGTGATTCTCTTATTGCTTAAATTTGTTGTTAGATTGTCTTTTGGATTTAGATTGCCAAGTCATATTATCACATATGCTTCCTTTCTTGCGATCGTGATGTCTCCTGTAGATAAGTGTGCCACATTGCCATTAGTTGCTCAGGCTGACAGCTATTGGATTGGATATGATATATGTTATGTCAAGATGGTTTGGCCTCTGAAGTACCGAGTAAAATTCTATATATCCTTTTGGGTCTCTTTGGTTGATAATATCGGGAATGTTTCACATGCTTTCATGTGCTACAGCTACTTCTACTCAAATTAGGGTTCTGAAGACCTAAAAAACCCATGCCTACTACCTAATATAGTAACATTGCTTTATAGTTTTTTTTAGATTTCGCTTCGAAGCTTACAGAAACATGGCCTGGAGTCTACATGTAGACAACTCAATTTTTATCTAGGTTCAGCTAAATAATTCTCCATAGGATATTTTTATTTAGCGGTATCGTATTTTCTGTATTTTGAAAAAAAAATTATAATGCTTTCATGTGCTTCAACTACTACTACTAATATTAGGGTAGTGAAACCATAACAGACCCATGACTACTATCTAATATAGTAACATTACTTTATAGTTTTTTTGTGGTCCACTTCAAAGCTTACGGAATCATGCCCCAAAGTCTGCATGAAGATAATTCCATTTTAGCCTAGGTTCAGCTAGTTCATTCTCTACATTATATTTTTATTTAGTGGTATCGTATTTTTTGTGTTTTGAAATTTTTTATATGTTTAGTTTGTAGTTTAGCTGTATGTAAGTACCTATATCATTGTCCTTCAGAGAAATTAAAACACCATCACCCACCTTCCATGCGTAGTTATTATAGATTTTGCTCATTTGCACCCTATATACGTTTAGCTTGCCTGTACCCTGTGCGTTTCTTTTATTTACATAGATTATTTCCTGTTTTTCCCCCACAGTGCTGACGAGGCTTTCATATCAGCAAACGATTTTCGGATAAATCTTTGGAGTTTGGAAATTAGCAATCAAAGTTTAAGTATTACTGATGTTAAACCTACATAGACGGAGGATCTCACTAGTATGGCTTCCGATTCTACAAACTCTTACCTGTGCTAACTATATAGTATTTTAGTTGGTCTAGCTGTATAGGTAGAATAAAAGAGCATTTACAGGTCCAATGAACACTATGCCTGCAATATATTACAAATCTTTATGTGCACTCACACGCTTAACTGCTATGTGTGCAATATATTACAAAAAGCTATTTGCTTCCATTCGATAGTGCATTTACCACGCTTGTGTATCCTTCTATAGTCGATCACAGAGCAATACAGACCCTTTTATGCCACTATCTAATTTCTACACCTCGTAGACATGTATCTCTCTAGATCCCTTTTAGCAGCCGCCTTTCAAAAGTCCATAGCCAACAAAACTATTACTATTGCTTAAGCCTTTTACAGCTTTTCATTTACCTGCTAACTTATCGCAACACCTTTACTCTTCAACACTATACAAGTTTGCCACTGATCATCCCTAGACAACACCGTTTTCATCTATTAAACAGGCAACAACAAAGAGCGCTCCCTTAAGGTAATTACTTTTGTCTTGGCCCATTTTCGATGGAGCACTAACACCATCTAATTCTTACCGATAGGCTTCTACTATCTATAAGATCATGACTGTTTGTTGTTTGATGTAGTGGAGGAAACAACCCTCCGTCACATCCTATTCAGAGAAACTGCTTTTCGATTATGCGACTCTGAGACCACTCCATTGACACAGAGGTATGCCTTAGAACAAAAAAAAACAGATTCTGCATATAGCTTACCTAGATTCACATTAGCATCAGAATCCTATCCAATAACTATTTTTAATGATAGCCTTCACCTACAAAATCAAAGACCTACGGTGGAAGCAATGGATAGTTATTTTCTATAGCCTTAGCATCTATGAAAGCCATGTCACTACTAGAAATCCTTGTTTTCCCTACAGTTTAAAATGTTCCCTAGTAGTGAGATTGTAATCCAAAGGAAAGTATCTATCCCTAGGGTTAGGTTAAAAAAACCTAGGGAACAAAATCATTCTCTACTGTTTACATAAATTACTACGGAAAGACTATGGAGAGAGAAATGAACTATGCCCTGTCAGCGCCATGGTGGCAACTTTCCCTACTCGACTGGACAAAACCGTAGGGAATTATTTTTTTTTGTTTTGCCTCCAATTTTTTTATATCGCTCTAGTTTTTTTTTTGGTTGCGCGCCCTGTTTTTTTAGGCACCGCGTGTTCTTTAGGCGCCGCACGTTTTTTTTGGCTGCCCTCTACAAATCCCCAAACTACTATGCCTCCCGAAATCCCCAAAACTGCAATATTTCCCGAAATCCCGAAAGCCCTCAAAGAATTGCCGTCGCCGCCCTCGCCGGAATTGCTGCCGCCGTCGCCCTCGCCAGAATTGCTGCCGCCGCCCTCCAAGATCTGAGCTTGTTCCTCTCCTCCCAAAGATCCCCTTGTTCATGCTCTCTTCCCCACGTTCCTCCCCTCCCCCCAACATGATCCGGTGATCAAGAACCCTAACAGGCCGCGCCGCCCCCTAGCAGATCCTGAAGACATCACGAAGCAGCATGCCGCCCTCCACCGCCCCCAATCCTTACCTCGCTGCCGCTATGAAACCCTAGTCCATCCAAGTTCTTCGCCTGGCGCAGAACTGCAATATTTATGTTCCTGTGCAACTGCATTATTTAATTATTATTGTATTTTGTGGTTTCTTTGACCAATCTCTTACAATTTTTGTTCTTATTTCTTCCTTTGTCCATTTGCAATCACTTACAATCCTGAGCAGGGTGTCTACTTGTTGGACCGAAAAGGCGACTAGAGGGGGGGTGAATAGGAACACGCTCACTTTTTCACAAAAGATGGATTCAACACAAATTTCACTCCAATAGCTATGGAAGCTATGAAGATCAATATACCGATCAAATGAAGACTAGTATTGAATCCAATCCAAACCCCAAAGCAAAACACCCAAAAATAACCAAAACTCAAATCTCAAAGTGTTGGGCGGTCGACCTCTCACAGGGCGGTCGACCGGTTTGCCTAGCGTTCGACCTCTAGAATGGGCGGTCGACCGCTCTGACGAAGGAACAGGAAAATCAGCAAAATCGGCCCGACAATCCAAACGAAAAACGACCTAACTTTTGATCCGTAAGGCCAAACTTCACGAAATTTGAACCACACCTTCCTAAAGATATTAGGAACCTATTCCAATCAAAGATTTCAGAAATCCATGCCAAAGTTCCTATCTTTTTCAGTTTGAGCGAAGGAGGTTCAAAACCGAGCCAAATGCAAAATATGATCTAGAGACTTGCTCGTGGGTGATTGATGATCAAGATGATCCTAGATGGGTTCCCACATGTCGCAGCAAGTTAGATCACGGCAAGAAACCAACCAAAAACTCATGGATCAAAGAAAGACTCAAAATCATCAAATAGAGAGAAAGAAAGCAAACGAACTCATCTTTGAGAGAACTTTCTTTGGATTGATTTGATATGGTATTGGTTTACAGCCACTCCATCAATGGAGGACAAAGACTCAATACAAGAGCACGAAATCAAATCCAACTCTCTAGAACCCTAACCTGCACTAATCCTCTCCCTAAGCAAAACTAGGGTTTCAAACACAATGAAAGGGTTTAAGGGGTGCAGCCACCTCCCTCCTCTATTTATAGTGGAGGCTTAGACCTTCTAGAAGAATAACCCTAATGGGCTCCCGTTAAGGCCCAAAACAACCGGGACACATACGCACGTGTTTTAAAGCGCCGTCTTCATCTCTTGACCTAATCCACTTCACCTTGCGCCATCTTGCGTCGTGACTTGGCAAAAGGTCACCAAGGCGGTATTTGGTAAAATTAACAAAATACCCCTTCTCGATCTTTTTGCAAAGACCGAGTCCCATCTTCGTGAAACACATCCATGCTTCACCACGTGTAGGTTGATCCAGCGGGTCTCATCATGTCGGCAAGTCTCTCCCATCCGGCTCCCACCGAAACCACCATGGCACTTGCACCGACCCCCGCGCCGCTTGATCACACCAGTCGCACCGAACTGCCCGTTCGGTTACCCTTGTCTGTTCTGCACCATACTTGAGTTCATTGACCTCACCCGGCATCGTCGATCGTTCTGGACCTCAGCTCTCCACGCCTAGTCCCAATCATCCTCGCCGTTGACCGTCGTTGACCACCAAGCAACCTGCACAGCAATAGACAAGCAAACGAATCCGGGAACAAGTTCTTCACAACTTGACCCACGTTAGTCAAAACATGCATCATGCAACACATATGCCATGAAACCCATGAACTTGACCTAACAAGCAAACATCGCCGCCACGGCGGGCGGCGAACAGATCACAACCGGCCGACCGCCACCTTGGCGGTCGGCCGCTCGCCGGTCCGATCGCCACCAAAGGCGGTCGACCGCCGATCCATGACTTAACCAAAATTTCCATCCTGGAAAAACAAAACCTACTGGAATTTTCAAACCAATAGAACATTTGCCTAGAAGCTCCAAAAATTATGAGACCAAGTGCAGAAGCACCTCCTCACTTGCCTACACCTTCTATTTTGGCCCAGCTCCAAAAACCAAAACATCACAAGAGATGGCCGGTCGACCGCTCAGAAAAGCGGTTAGACCGCTCCATCGGCGGTCGACCGCCACTCGGCGATCGACCGCCAGCTACCAAATCACAAAAACCAAGTCAAGGCATGGCCGGTCTGACCGCCACCATGGCCGGTCAGACCGCCAGAGGCCTGACAGAACTGAAACTTGCCGAAAACACGTGATTCGACAAACCGTCAACGACATTGCCAATTGTAATATCATCCTAAGATCTCAGGCATATCCCCACGATATCCACAATCTCCCCCTTGATGAACACATTGGCAATTTTCCACAAAAGCGAATTTAGAGGTTTGAAAAGTAAAAACACGTCGTTTTCGCTCAAAGGCACAACTTGGTCAAAAAGCAAGAAAAAGCAAAGAAAATGACCAAGCTGGCTCCAGAATAGTATCAGCAAGTGAGATACAGCAAAAGAAAGCACGAAAGCTTCAAATTCCAGAAAGGAGTCAAAATCTTACTTAAGGTCCATATGAAAGAACAATTGTTCGATATGACCTTTGATCATTGTGAGGATCAAGAATTGCAATTCTAGTTCAGAAATGACAATAAAACCATAAGAATGCAAATAAGAAACTCCCCCTCACTAGATCCTCAGATTTTCAATTTTTCTCCAAGTAGCTCCCCCTTTTTCAAACATCTTCTTCCCAAACAACTTCTCCCCTTTTTAACATTTTTACAATATCTTCTCCCCCTTTGACAATGGAGTCATCAAGGAATCACGCCTTCCTCTCGTCCAGAGATGACAAATGCAGAATGAGGAAAAAGCATAAGATGGAGCATGCATGAAATGCAATGGAGTGGCTTCAAATTTTTTGTATTTTTCAATTGTTGAGTACAAGAAGCTTTGGAGATTACCCAAAAGAACAAGCTAGCATTTCTAAAGTTGCACAAACAACATATCAAGCCTAACAGCGCTAGCAAGATCATGATAAGACATATATAACAAAGCTAAGCAAGAAGGCTCAATATAAAGCAATGAATTTTAGCATTTTAAGCAAAGCTTCAAATCAAGCAAGTTCATCAACAGGTATCCTAAAATGATACTGGCCATGTCAAAATGTCAATGTGAGATCCAAAAGCTAACAATGACCACATTAAGAGACAAATAGGTCCTGAATTGAATCATTTTGCTCAAAATTTCTCAAACGCCCATTTTTCAACTGTTTTTCATTTGCAATGAATATTGAAGTTGACTAATGATCTAACTTAGTGACAAGATCCTGGACTAAGAGCCATCCACAAACTCATCCTAAGCTTCGACCAAAAGTTGATTAAAGGTATATCTTAGTGAAGAAGATCCTGGACTAGGAGCCATCCACAAACTCTTCCTAGGCTTCTACTAGGGCGACAAATCTTGAGGTTCATGTCAGTTGTGACAAGCAGTCCCCATGAGATCGTCTGGATCATCAAACTATCTCCAAGTTCATGTCTTTGACATGCAGTCTCGTAAGAGTAGTTTGGCACAATTTAAGCATAAGACAATCTTAAATATTGATTTTTCATTTTTCACAAGAGCAGTTTTAGATTCTCAAGAACACAAGAAGCTCAAATAATGATCAAAGCTAGATTCAAGAGCTAACAAAGCAATTTTGACAGGGCCAATGTCACAAAAGGAGCACTAATTGCGCAACTGGCTAAACAATTCGCAAATTACTAATTTCTTAGTTCAAGTTGTTTTTCAAGTTCTAGCTCATACAGCAAAGACTTAGCTACACATGTGAAAGCATCATAATTCTAGCAAGTCAAAGAACTAGACATGGCATTGAGCAAGAATTGAAACACTAAAGCTCCAAAAGATAATAAGCAAAGCTTCATCAATTTTAAAAGATAAGCAGAAAAGCTTATATTACAATGCATCTTTTTGGATTTTTCATATGAATACAATATGATACAATGAGATGCAAGAAAAGCTCAAAAAGCCTAAAAGATCAAAAAGATCAACAAGTTCAAAAAGAAAATCAAGAAAAGATCAAATGAACAAGGAAAGATCAGAAAAGATCCAACTCCCCCTCAAACCAACCCATAGGGATAAATTACCCCTAACTCACTCCTCAAGGTGGCAAACCTTGTTGGGTCTAAAGGCTTGGTGAGGATATCGGCTAACTGAGCCTCAGACTCCACAAAATGTAGCACAATATCACCCTTCTCAACGTGGTCTCTAAGGAAGTGATAGCGAATGTCTATGTGTTTGGTCCTAGAATGTTGCACTGGGTTTTTAGCAATGTTAATAGCAGAAGTGTTGTCATAGAAGAGAGAACACTAGCAAAAGTTAACCCAAAATCCTTAAGAGTGGAGACCATCCACAAAATCGACTCAAACAACTAGCGGCGACTACATATTCAACTTCAAGATGGATTGTGCAATGTAAGACCGCTTCCTAGAAGACCAAGAGACAAGAGAAGTGCCTAAGAAATGACATGTGCGGATGTGCTCTTCCTATCTAGCCTCTGACCCAAAATCGAATCTGAAAACCCCGAATGGACAGCGAAGAAGAACAAGAATACCAAATGCCATACTGAAGGGTAGAGTGTAAATACCTGAAAATGCGCTTAACGGCTTGGCGATGTGAAGTCCTCGATGACGCCTGAAACCTCGCGCAGAGGCAAACCGCGAAGTGGATGTCCGGTCTTGAGGCCGTCAGGTATAGAAGAGAGCCGATCATGATGCGGTACTCGCGTTGATCCACGGCTTCTCCTTCCTCATCTGGATCCAAAACAGTCGATGTCGCCATGGGAGTGGCGATCGGCTTGCAATCACCCATCTCAAAACGCTTGAGCAAATCCTTGGTGTACTTCGTTTGATGGATGAAGATCCCTTCCTTGCACTGCTTGATTTGTAGCCCCAGAAAGTAGTTGAGCTCTCCCATCATACTTATCTCGAATTCCCTGGACATGGTCTCAAAAAAACTGGAAACAAGAGCATGAGAGGAACCACCAAAGATAATATCATCTACATAAATCTGAACAAGCAGGAAGTCATTGCCATGCCTAAGAATGAAAAGAGTCTTATCAACTTTTCCCATTTTAAAATCATTCTTAAGCAAGAAGGTCTTAAGCCTATCATACCATGCTCTAGGGGCTTGCTTAAGACCATACAAGGCTTTGGATAGCTTAAAGACACGATCAGGGTGCTTGGGATCCTCAATGCTAGGGGGTTGCCTAACATACACTTCCTCCTCTATAAAACCATTCAGAAAGGCACTCTTAACATCCATTTGATGCAACCTAAAACCTTTAGATGCACAAATGCAAGCAAAGATGAATGGCTTCTAATCTAGCAACAGGAGCGAAGGTCTCATCAAAATCTAACTCCTCAACCTGGCTAAAACCCTGAGCTACCAACCTAGCCTTGTTTCTAACCACAGAACCATCCTTATTTTGTTTATTTTTAAACACCCAACGGGTGCCAATAACATTATGACCACTAGGAGGTTCTACAAGGTTCCAAACTTTATTTCTTTCAAAATTCTCTAACTCCTCATGCATGGCATTGACCCAACTAGCATCAGATAAAGCATGTGATATATCTTTGGGTTCAAAAGAAGCTACAAATGCAGAGTAAAAGAAAAGACTCGGATCATGATACCTGGAGCGAGTGACTCGCTCATGGAGATTACCAATCATCTGATCCGGAGGTGTTGCTTCGAATGTGCAAAGGAGCGCTGGGGAGATGGCGTCTCCTCGACCTCCGCAGTCTGGCGGCAGCGAAGATGCAGAGGAGCCTCAATTGGAGGTGAAGCATTAAATCACGGGTTTAGGAGCTTGAGCAATTTTGGACGGGAACATCGAACAATGTGGAGGAGCGAGATCAAGTTCATCCTCATCTTCTTCAACAAAATGCTCTCTCACACCTGTAAGTCACCAAACATCGGATCTAGCTCTAGGGCTAGTCTCATCAAAAGTGACATTGCATGTCTCTGGACAATGTTAGTTTCAACATTAAAACCCGAAAACCCTCGAATGAGCGGGATAACCCGAAATAAACCATCACAAGTCCTTGATTTAAATTTATCTAGGTTCCCTGTCTTGAGAATAAAACACTTCGATCCAAAAACTCGAAAGTGAGAAACAGAGGGTTTTCTACCAAAACGAAGCTCATATGAAGTCTTGCCCAAAGACGGTCTCAAAAAGACACGGTTTGAAATATGGCAAGCTGTAGCAATAGCTTCGGCCCAAAATCTCCTCGGTGTGCTATACTCATCGGCATCGTCCTAGCCATCTCGACTAGAGTCCTGTTCTTCCTTTCCACAACGCCATTTTGTTGAGGGACGTGTGGAGAAGAGAACTGATGCTCAATACCACGCTCAGCACAAAAAGAGGCAAAAGAAGCATTCTTGAACTCCGTGCCATTGTCACTGCAGATCGCTCTCAAGGCACCAGGAAGTTCAGAAGCCAAACGGAGAACAAGGTCATGAAAATGATCAAAAGCCTCATCCTTCGAAGCAAGAAAGAACACCCAAGAGTATCTCGAAAAATCATCGACTATGACAAGAATGTACCAATTGCCACCGACTGACCGAACCCTAGCAGGACCAACAGTATCCATATGAAGCAACCGTCTCGGTCCGTCGGTCATAACCATAGTCAATGACGGGTGTGGCGGCAACTTGCTTGCCATGCCTACAGGCGCACATATCTGACATCCTTGCGACTTTGAGTTTAGGCAAACCTCTCATGAGATCAAGGTCGCTAACTCGTGTCGATAATCAAAACCAATGTGCCCCAACCGTCGGATTGCCAAAGCCGGATATCGAAGAAGAAGCAATTAAGCACTTAAGGGATCCAAAGAAGAGATTCGAAAAATCGGCTCCAAAAATTCTACCAACTCTAGAAATCCCAAAACGAGCTCACCAAAAGAATCAAGCACACGACAGGCATTCTTCTTAAAACGGGTCTCATAGCCATCATCAAGAAGCTGTGAGACAGAAAGAAGATTGTACCTTAACTTAGACACAAGCGCGACGTCCTTGAGAATGAACTTGTCGTTCACCCTAATCATTCCAGTTCCTTCAATGCGCCCTTGTGTATCATCTCCAAAGGTGATGAAGTCATCACCGGTTGATCGCGTGAAGGAGGTGAACCATCTTGAGTCTCCGGTCATGTGGCGTGAACACCCGGAGTCGACGAACCATGTGTTCTTCCCCCTTCCGCGCCAATCCTGAAAATCAAGGAACAAAAGAGCGATGTGTCTCAATACTGGGGTTAGTTAAAAGCGACTTGGGAACCCAGTACTGAGACACTCGTCTGCGAGTAGTATGCAAAGCAGATGTGCTATCCTTGACTTTATTAGCAGTTCTATTATGAGCAATGGTAACCAGAACATGAGATGCATCCTGTCTAGGAACATGATGATGAGCATGTGCAACAAATCCTAGACCGGAGTTCTTCTTTTGTACGTGACCATGTCTCATAAAAGCTCTAGGTTGATTAGATGACATTCTAGCAATATTTTTCTTAGCGTTCTTCAACCTCACGCCAATGAGAACTCAACCAAATGTCCACTCTTCTTGCAATAGGTGCAATGGTATTTTGTACCACTGGGAAAAGCACCTTTTGCCTTAAAAGAAGGTTGGACAAACCCTACAGATTTAAAAATAGTTTTTGCAGGTTGGGTTTTAAATTCAACTAAGCCATTTTCCAAGACACGAATGACATTAGGCTTTGACATGTCTCGGGCAGAGTTGTATCCTAAACCTTGCTTCTTAAAAGGAGTTTTAGATTTATCTAGAATCATGTTTAACTGTTTTCACCATTAGAGAATCTTTCTAAAGTTTCCTTGAGATAGGCATTCTCTTTTTCAATATTAACACATGATTCACAAGTCTTGCCCTTAATGGCTCTAGCATGTTTCTCCTTAAGATGAGCAACTTCAAGCTTATAGGCGGCACAAGAGGCACAAGATGTAGAATCAATTGAGTCCTTAAGCTTGGCAAATTTAGCTCTAAGCGCTTCTAGAATATCCTTAACTTCATGTTCACGTTCTAAGCAGAAAGAGCAAAAGCTAGATTTCACATTGCCAGAAGCATCCAACTTGCCAGATTCTAAGTATTTTTCACATGGAGCGGATGTAACATCAATTAGCTCAGTTCTAGCATTTTCAAGTTGATGCAAAGCAATATCATGAGCAGATTGTAGTTTAGACAGTTCGGAGTGCAAAGCATGGCAGGATGAACATTCATCAACATCTAGACTCTTAGCATTCACAAGCTCTAATGTCAAACTATCGAATTGTGACTCTAGATCCTTGTTCCTAGCCATGGTGAACTCTAAAGCCTTATCTTGACTAAGCAATTGCTCATACATGTTATCACATCTAGCAGAAATGACATCATAGGATGGAAGTACCTCATCGTTGTCATCGGCGTCGATGGAGTCGGCCATGAAGCACATGCCGATGAAGTCCTTGGCCTTCCCCTTCTTGTCTTGAGGAATCTCCTCCTCCTTGTCCTCCTCGCTCCCGGAGTCCACATCGCTCATGGATTGATCTCCAAAAGCGGCAAGGACTCGGTGGCGACCTTCATGAGCTTGGCAACATCATACTTGGGCTTGCCCCCTTTAGGCTTCTTCCAGGCAGCCTTCTCATTCTTGTGGTTGCCCTTACCTTTCAGCTTGGGGCAGTTGGCCCGGATGTGATATAGCTCTCCACACTCATAGCATGTCACAGGACCACCTCTCTTTCTGCTTTTTGACATTGTTATATGCGTGTGACTTTCTTGGCTAAAGAGCTAAATCGACCTCAAGAAGACTCTCAAACTCTTCTTCTTGAATAGCAGATAAACATGCAAGAGAAAAACCAGAAGAAGACTCAAAAGAATCATCAGGAGTCCCTTTGAGAGGATCAACCACCAAAGCCATGTTATCCTTCTTAGGATTACCGCCTCTCTTGATCTCATGAGTTTTTAGCTTGCTATAAAGCGTTCCAAAGTGAGATTAGAGATCGGCGTTCTCCTCTATGGCGCTTGCCTTCATCTCCCACTCCTTGGTGTTGATTGCATCCAAGAGGTGGGTGGCATTCTCGATTGAGAGTACTCAATGTCAATGACTTTCATCGATTGATCACCTTGTTAAAGCGAGTAAAGACGTTATCGATGCTCTCACGGGACGCATCTCAAATTTGTTGTACTCCCGCTTGTAGACATTTCGCGCGACTTGCTTGATCTGGGATGATCCTCATGGTAAGTTTCGAGGGTGTGCCAAATCTCATGTGCGGTCGCAAGATTGCAAATCCTATCGTACTCTTGCCTACCAAGCCCAGCATATAGAAGGTTCTTTGCCTTGTTGTTGTTAGCCAAGAGGGCTGCTGAAGCCGGCGTAGCAACTTCGGGCAAAACAAGCGGGGATCGAACAACTTCCCCTATAGCTTGTCCTTCGCTCTCAAGGAAGACTCGCATGCGATTCTTCCAATAGGCATAGTCGAGCCCATCGAAGACATGCGGCTTGGTCGAGTACTTATCCATCGCCAAGTTCAGTGACCGGTTAAGATCAAGATTGAACTAACCGGGCTCTGATACCACTTGTTGGACCGAAAAGGCGACTAGAGGGGGGGTGAATAGGAGCACGCTCACTTTTTCACAAAAGATAGATTCAACACAAATTTCACTCCAATAGCTATGGAAGCTATGAAGATCAATATACCAGTACAGCGGAAGACTAGTATTGAATCCAATCCAAACCCCAAAGCAAAACACCCAAAAATAACCAAAAACTCAAATCTCAAAGTGTTGGGCGGTCTGACCTCTCACAGGGGCGGTCTGACCAGTTTGCCTAGCGGTCTGACCTCTGGAATGGGCGGTCTGACCGCTCCTGATAGTGAACAGGAAAATCAGCAAAATCAGCCCGACAATCCGAAACGAAAAACGACCTAACTTTTGATCCGTAAGGCCAAACTTCACGAAATTTGAACCACACCTTCCTAAAGATATTAGGAACCTATTCCAATCAAAGATTTCAGAGATCCATGCCAAAGTTCCTATCTTTTTCAGTTTGAGCGAAGGAGGTTCAAAAACCGAGCCAAATGCAAAATATGATCTAGAGACTTGCTCGTGGGTGATTGATGATCAAGATGATCCTAGATGGGTTCCCACATGTCGCAGCAAGTTAGATCACGGCAAGAAACCAACCAAAAACTCGCGGATCAAAGAAAGACTCAAAATCATCAAATAGAGAGAAAGAAAGCAAACGAACTCATCTTTGAGAGAACTTTCTTTGGATTGATTTGATATGGTATTGGTTTACAGCCACTCCATCAATGGAGGACAAAGACTCAATACAAGAGCACGAAATCAAATCCAACTCTCTAGAACCCTAACCTGCACTAATCCTCTCCCTAAGCAAAACTAGGGTTTCAAACACAATGAAAGGGTTTAAGGGGTGCAGCCACCTCCCTCCTCTATTTATAGTAGAGGCTTAGACCTTCTAGAAGAATAACCCTAATGGGCTCCCGTTAAGGCCCAAAACAACCGGGACACATACACACGTGTTTTAAAGCGTCGTCTTCATCTCTTGACCTAATCCACTTCACCTTGCGCCATCTTGCGTCGTGACTTGGCAAAAGGTCACCAAGGCGGTATTTGGTAAAATTACCAAAATACCCCTTCTCGATCTTTTTGCAAAGACCGAGTCCCATCTTCGTGAAACACATCCATGCTTCACCACGTGTAGGTTGATCCAGCGGGTCTCATCATGTCGGCAAGTCTCTCCCATCCGGCTCCCACCGAAACCACTATGGCACTTGCACCGACCCTCGCGCCACTTGATCACACCAGCCGCACCGAACTGCCCGTTCGGTTACCCTTGTCCATTCTGCACCATACTTGAGTTCATTGACCTCACCCGGCATCGTCGATCGTTCTGGACCTCAGCTCTCCACACCTAGTCCCAATCATCCTCGCCGTTGACCGTCGTTGACCACCAAGCAACCTGCACAGCAATAGACAAGCAAACGAATCCGGGAACAAGTTCTTCACAACTTGACCCACGTTAGTCAAAACATGCATCATGCAACACATATGCCATGAAACCCATGAACTTGACCTAACAAGCAAACATCGCCGCCACGAAGGGCGACGAACAGATCATAACCGTCCGACCGCCACCTTGGCGGCTCGACCGCTCCTCGCCGGCCGATCGCCACCAAAGGCGATCGACCGCCGATCCATGACTTAACCAAAATTTCCATCCTGGAAAAACAAAACCTACTGGAATTTTCAAACCAATAGAACTTTTGCCTGGAAGCTCCAAAAATTATGAGACCAAGTGCAGAAGCACCTCCTCACTTGCCTACACCTTCTATTTTTGGCCCTGCTCCAAAAACCAAAACATCACAGTAGCCGGTCTGACCGCTCAGGAAAAGCCGGTCAGACCGCTCCATCGGCCGGCTCGACCGCCACTCGGCGGATCGACCGCCAGCTACCAAATCACAAAAACCAAGTCAAGGCATGGCCGGTCTGACCGCCACCATGGCCGGTCAGACCGCCAGAGGCCTGACAGAACTGAAACTTGCCGAAAACACGTGATTCGACAAACCGTCAACGACATTGCCAATTATAATATCATCCTAAGATCTCAGGCATATCCCCACGATATCCACACTACTGTTTCTTGAGTTGGAGAAGAACCACAAGACAGAAAAACTCCAACTACTGACCATAGAAGCTTGAAAGTAATTATGCTCTTCTCCTTCCTTCATGATTGGCATGCAAATTATTGGTTTCAGTTTGTTGGCAGTTTTGTCAAGTCTCAATGTGAACATAGTGAATTTATGGTGCAGTAATAACTAATAAGGCCAAACTACAACTTATCATTTAAAAGATAATGGAAGGTTTGTCAAGTGCATGGTTAGGACACTAGATAATATATCGTAACCAGACAACCTAAAGTATTGGATACCAGAGAAGTCCCTTATGCCTTATAGCTAGACGTCGCTCATCATATGCCCTTGCTAGTTATCGTCTTCAGGATGATTGTTGCATTGGTCCCTAGCAAGTGACTTGTTCCTTGTTCCCTTTTAGTACTTTTAAAAAGGGACTGCCTATCTACATTTTTCTTTATTAATAAATAATACACAAGTAAAATGAAAAGTGTCTTAAGTATGTTCACGATGTTTGTCATACTTAATAGCATAATTAAATCCAGAGTGGATCAATCTTTGGAATCATAGTTTATCTCATTTGGTCATGATAATTAGATGGTGTGAGAATTACCACAATGCTATCCCTTAACACATGTGTTTTTTTGTCATACTAAAACTAAACATAAACATATTAGGTCTAGTCTCCAGCTACCAATAGCGAAATATACATAGTATGGGCATTTTAGGTCAATACTGGTCTTGATTGTGTGAAGATGGCCAATTACTGCTCATAATTATGCCTTTGCCCTATATTCCTTTCTGAAGCTAAGATGTCCTGTAATCTGTAGGAAAGGCCTCTTTGACTTGCAAGATGCAGTGCGACTTTACCTAAAATGATAGCATTTGTACCTAATTGCTGTTAAGAATTTGCCACCAAGGGGGTTAAGCTTCATGCATCTTTTGTTGGTTTGGAGTTAACCTCTCTCCAAATGTGTTAGCTTATTTAACTTGATTGTTTGTGTTCTGACTAGAGAGGGATGTGATTGTGAGCTGAAGTTGATGTATGTTTGTCTTGTTACCTAGTTATGGGGAAGCAATAATTGCTCATCTTAGATCTTAATGGTGAAAGACATCATGTATAATAAGACTCATAAGGTCATAATAAATAAAACCAAAGAGACAGAGCAATTGTTTGCGATTTTGTTCGTTCGAATTATTATATGTAGTTTACTCAGATGTGCTCTTTAATTACTGGTGCCACATACAGACTGCAGTGACAGATGGGGAGTTTGGGGGGCCCTCCCTTCCCCGTCTTGCATGAGCATAAGTGCATTCTTTTTGGATTGTGCTATGTGAAAGATTTTCTGAAAAAAAGAAGCATCAGTTCTATGCGCATAATCACACCAAATGAGGGAGAAGTTTTATTTTTTTTAATCATGTAGCTACTGCTTCAACATCAAACTAGCTAGCCAAGAGCTACGCATCCAATTGCATCTGTGGCTTATCTAGTTACTCTTAAAATAATTTTGTTAGATTCAATACAAGTATACTATTCTCTTGTGTAGTGATCAGTGCGCTTTTGATCACAAGATGCTTTTTTTTAAAATTTAGTTTACAGACTAAAAAGCGCAAGAAAAATGCAGAGAACAACATTACTTTTGTAAGGGTGGCGAGAAAAACATCGACGCCTTCTCAATGTGTTCATTCGACAAAACCCAAACTTGCTAGAGAAATCACTTTCTATGATGTTGAAAGTACCAAGGTCGATAGATTTTGACAATAAACGTGCTTACTTCAGATCACGTGTCGACAAACAACATGATCAACATCTTTCGGCTCCTTTGCGCATTAGTGTTCGTGGCGTATGTTTTGGAGGATTCATACAATCGGTGAGATTACGTCGTGGCGGGATCTTAAGGGACGCTTGGTGTACATTTTCAAGGAGAAGAGGGATTGATTTGGAGGTCTAACTAGGGGTGGTACCAAGCTAGCATCAAGAGTTATTTTTGACAAAGGAGCTCTACTCTTCACCACAGTTGGGAAAATTCAACTTTCCAGCCTAACCCCAACCCTGTTTACCAAACAGAGCACCTTTCTTATTTCAAGTTTGTTGGTCGAGTGGTAAGTTTTCTTGACAATGTCCTTGAAGTATATGCTTATATCATTTATTTTGTTTTTGACACCTTGTTATTTGTACATGTTGCTAAAGCTTCATTTGATGGCCAGTTATTGGATGTCCACTTTACCCATTCATTTTACAAAAACATCCTTAGTGTTAAAGTAACTTATCATGATATAGAGGCTGTTGATCCTGATTACTACAAAAATTTGAAGTGGATGCTGGAGGTTTGCTTTCACTATCCCATCTTTTGTATGAATGAATCTAGGTGGATGTGTGAAGTTCCTAAATTGTACATTTCTTGAACAGAATGACGTAAGTGATATTCCTAACTTAACATTCAGCATGGACCCCGATGAGGAAAAACATATCCTCTATGAGAAAAAGCGAGTCTTGAGTCTTCTGCTGAAATCTTTTTACCGCATGGTAACATATCTCATGGTTGTGTTTAATAATTCATTGTTATTCAGTCACCGATTATGAGCTCAAACTTGGTGGAACAAACATAAGGGTCCTTGAAGAAACAAAGCATGAATATGTTGACCTTGTGGTGAACATATATTGACCACGACAATTAGTCCTCAAATCAATGCTTTCTTAGAAGGTTTCACGAATTAGTTCGTGGAGCTAATCTCCTATTTAATGATAAAGAACTTGAACTATTGATCGGTGGACTTCTGAAATTGACCGTGAGTGGCTTTCTTCTCTCGGTGAAAGTCATTGCTCTTATTTATTTCATCTGGAACTTATATTTTTTTCTTTGTTTTTTAGGTTGATGATCCGAAAGCAAATCTTGAGTATATTGGATATTCTCACGCATCTCCGTCATCCAATGGTTCGGGAAGTAGTTAAAGGATTGAGAAGGAGGAGATGGCACGATTCTTGCAATTTGTGACCGAACATCAAAAGTAAAAAAGATACTTCATTCAACCATTCATGATTTTGTTATCGCAATATGTTTTAGAACATAAATATTACTAAATGTTTTATTAAGATGTTTTCACATGGAAAGTTCATCTAAAAGTCAACGTCGAGAAGAAGAGGAACGTGAGAGGAGAAGGGAAACTCATAATGCTCGTTTAGCAAAGGATTATGTACAGACCTTGTTAGGCTAGAGTAGTAGTGTGCACAACCATAATGCCAACATCCAGAGGTTTATGGAGGTGCAATATGTCATTCAACATATTAGTTTTTTACTTTGAATAATAGATGTTAAACTACATTTGACCTTTTTGCATTAAATCTTATGATTGCATAATGTGGCTGAGCATACTGGAATGCCTTCTACTGCAGTTCCACCTCCCCCGCCTCCACCTCCTACATATGAAGTTTCAACATCTCCAAATCTATCTCTTGAGGTATATAATGTGATTAAAGCTTATGTGATGCCTACTTTATAAGAGCTTCTTTGCATGTTCTATAGATGTTCTTTGCATGTATATATTCTGGATATGCCAATACTGGTTGCACACACCTTAATATGCTCCCAGTCCATATTTTTTACTGATCTTCGAACTATTTTTTGTTGTATAACCTCATACCAGCGGTTCAGCTGTTGGAGTAGAGAACCCGGATGATACATTGAATAGGATTGCTCGAGGAATGCTTGGAGGTTATGTTAACGCATCTCTCAGTGCTGATGGGAACTACTCTTCTCCGCTGGATGATGATCTTGCACTATTTTAATGTCAGCCATGGTCTAATTACATGTGGAAGCATATTTTTGTTACAAGTGGTGCATGTTGCCTTCTTTTATGGAATAACTAACATGTAAGGGTTGCATTTTGATGTCTAAAACCTTGCTGGTTATTTGTACTTCAATATGCATGTGTATTGTGCACTCGTGGTGCAAGCGTGGGTGTTGTTTTTTTTTTTTGACTTTTTGGTAGTGTGATGTTTACACTTGTATATGTTGGTGCAAATGTGCCTCAAATAGTACTTGATGGTCAATTGGAAATACATGATATTGTTATGTTTATCTCTTGCATAAATTTTGTTTTAAGTGATAATGTGAATTTAGCGTCTTTGAATATAAATAAGTATTTGAATAATGTAGGTATATTTAGAAAAAAAAACAATAAATTCAGTACCCCTAGTGTTCATGCTAAATAGTAGGGGATGAATTTTGAATTAGCAATAGGAAAATAATATTTATATAAAAATGTTCCCTAGGGTATACAAAAAATAACATAGGGAATCTGTTAATTTCTTTCCCTAGGCTGGCAAAAAGGAAACGTAGGGAAATAAACTTGCCACGTCAGATGACAATGCCACGTGGATGAGATTTCCCTACAGTTTAAAATCCTAGGGAACGATTGTTTCCCTAGGTTTTTCCAAAAAAAAAAAAACCGTAGGGAACGTTTTCTTTTCCCCACATTCTTTCCCCTAGTAGTCGTTCCCTACGAATAGCACTAGGGAAACCAATTCCCTACAGTTTTGGACATGTTCCCTAGTATATTACTCACTAGGAAAAATGGGGATTTCTAATAGTGTGTTTGTGTTATGTTACGTCTACTCAATATATAGAAGTGGTTACATCTAACCAGTGCGTTACTGCCTTCTACCTTACATACCTCGCCAAAAAAAAAGTAATCAACCAAACCTGTGACCAAAAAGTGCAATTAGATCACTTATATGTATATCTATTCTGCATTCGTTACCATTAGAACCTAATCAATACTTACGCTAGATAGTCGTTTGATTTAGACCTCCTTTGAAATGTCTATTAAATCTGTCCTATTTAAAACTGCAGCGCCACAAAACATAGACGGGAAAGTCTGTTTCATCGTTTGATGCAGGCCCACACACTTTTTCATCTAAAAGGTATGTTACCTCAAACAATTAAATCACACACTATGCCACAGGTTTAACAGATTAGTCTCTTCAATTATGTCAAAAGTTTCAGAGATTACTTGCTTTGAATTCCTTCACCGTAACATTCAATCTTCTTTTATTGCACAGATCAGTCTCACATCCTGCTCCCTCTACGATCGATCCACCTACCAAAAAAATCAATCGCCCACCAAAAAGGCTACTAAATGATCATATCACTTTACAAAATAACAGACCCTTAGGTATAACACGCTAACGATTCCCATAAAAAAGGGGCATGTTGCTTTACAGGCTCTTCTAGCTCAATGCTGCTCTGTACATTTTTCGTACAACGCACGTCCCAAATCAGCGCAACGATCAATGCTTCCCCAAGAACACTGGATTACTTTTGTGCAAATATTCGAATACTCCTATCTATCAGTTCTGTACAGTCTATCGCTCCTTTAAGCCCCCAACTGTTGCTCTTTTCAAGACATGTTTTGTAAACGTTGTCAGCTCAACTGTGTTTACCAACAGTTGCCCTTACCGTTTTTTAGTCTCTCTTGCTCTTGATATGATATAGTACACATAACTACCGTGTTATCAGCCTCTTTAGATTCTCCATTTGTTTACATAAATACGTCAACACTTAGTTGGCCTTCAATGTTTGGTATTTTTCTGTTTCCATCAGAAAAAGCTTTACTATGTCATATAATACTTAGTTTAGAACACAATTTACCAAGCTAACGTACGGAAAAAAAACAAGAAAACATTCACATCCGCGCCAGATCCTTGCCGCGGTTCTCTCGCGTATTGATCTAAGAGAGATTCCCACATCCACCGCGACGCAGCCTTCTTCGTCGACACCACTGCCGCCGCCATGTCCTTCTCCCAGTCTTTCGCCGCCGGCCCGTCCACCCAGCACCCCCATCCTCATCACCACGTCCCTCCCCCCAACCCCCGCCGCTGCCACCGCAGAGACCACGATGACTCCTACCACCCCTATTCCCTGCCCCACGGCCATCCCTACACCGCCGCCGCCAGCGTCCCCTACCATGTCCCCCGTGACCCCCTCGCCCTCTCCCACCTCCAAGAACGTCTCTTTCCGCCTCCCCCTCACTCGGCCGCGATCCAGCCCCCGCCGAAGCGGTCTCGCCGCGCGCCTGAGCCTCGGTGGGATCCGCCGCCGTCGGTGGCCCACGTGGCGCCGGCGAGGCCGCGTGAGGACGGCAGCGCTGGGGCGCTGCTGTCGCGGGACGAGATCGAGCGACGGTCGCCTTCGCGGAGGGACGGGATCGACTCCGCGCTCGAGGCGAGGCTGCGCGCGTCGTACTGCGCCTACCTGCGCTGCCTCGGCATCCGCCTCGGGCTGTAAGCTCGCTGCTGGTTCTGCGGTTTTGTTGATTCGTTTGCTGATCTTGGCGCTTGTGTTTGCTGCAGGCCACAGACGACTATTGCGACTGCCGTGGTGTATTGCCACCGGTTCTTTTTCCACAGATCACACGCCTGTCACGATAGATTTGTTAGTTGTCTTTATCTCTTATTCTACAAGAATTTCTCAGTAATGCAAATTAAATAGGTTAAGAGCTAGGTTTTCCACTTGGGGATAAGATATGTCAAGTGGCCATGAGATCAGTACGGGTTTCCATCCATCAGCTGGGAGTGCCTGGTATACTGTAAATTAAGTTGCGTTTCACCTACGATTCCAACATTTTATGCAGATTGAACTAGTTACAGTGAAAAAAAAACATAGCTTGGTCATATTGACTAGTGACTATAAATGCTCCAATATATGCCCCAAGCTAAAGTTTCTTGGTTACATAAATTTTGTTTCCGAGAAATTTAATTCAACTCAAACGAATAAGTTGAAACTCTGCCTAAAAATAATCCAATGTACACTTTTTTATTGACATGTGCAAGTTAGCAACTTAGTGCCTGAAGTGTGGGTTGGAATTCTTCTCCAGTGTTAAGACAACAGATAAAATCAAGCACAGAAAAACTTGTGATGTATATAGGTTATTTTCAAATGGCCAGCCTTCCAGCTGCAACACATAATAAAAGAATGCATATAGTAAATTGGACATTGACCCATTGCTTGTACTTCCTGTGCACTGTATTAACCCACGATGCTACTATCATCTTCTGTGCACTTTTTAGCTTGGCTTGTGAAGGATTTTGTACTGTGACTTTACAAAACTTGCTTGTCCTGGCCAATGCTCCCATGTACTCCCTCCGGACGTAAATGGTTGATGTCCTGTAATACTAATTAATACTAAGTGACGTCAATTAAAAAAAACGGAGGGAGTATTGTTTAGAAAATGAACTGGACACAGTTATCTAGGAAACAACCTTATTGTGATTTTCCCCTCACCATAACCATTTGATCCACTTGACAGGCAATGTGGATATCAATTTTTTCTACATATAGGCAGATAAAGCAAATTATATTTTATTCCTTTCATTGTGATAAATATTTATTTTCTTTTTCAAACTTGTACAGTTGGTTGCGACTGCAGCATTGTTTTTGGCAGCGAAGTCAGAAGAAATAGCATGCTTTTTTAATACTGTTCTTAGGGCTTCGTGTGAAGTTTCTCAAAATCAAGAATTTAAACTCCTTCCTTATATGCTGCGTGGTGTAAGTTGACACACAAATAATACATTCTTACTCTACCATGTTTAGCTTGATCAGTGTGATGTTGACTTTAGTGTGTTCTTATTTCTCTGAACTAAATTGGGGAAACTACAAAGGACTGTCATTTCCTAATGGTATGTTATTCTTATTTCTTCAGCAGGACTGGTTTGAACAATATCGAGAAAGTGTAATACAGGCGGAGCAAATGATACTGACAACACTTGATTTCGAACTTGAAGTGACCCATCCATATGCTTCGCTTTCTTCTGCTTTGAGCAAACTAGGACTTTCACATACTGTTCTTTTTAATGTGGCTTGGAATCTGATCAACGAAGGGTAAGTATTTCCTATTGCTTAACACATTAATTGATCATTATTGACTGACATAATTCGTCTCTTGAATTCTTAATAAACAACAGTCAAGGTATCTTTCACAACATTCATATTCTTGTGGACATTAGCAATGCAAAGTTATCATCTGCACTGTTTTGATTTTGGTTTTTTCTATGGTTGGACCAGGCTGAGGTCTTTAGATGTTATCCTTCAAGTTTGTAGACAATTCTATATGTATATCATATGTGGATTATAGTGGTACAATCATCAATATTTGTTCCAGTCTGGCGAATGGACAGAAAACAGCTGCACTTGAGAGGTTAAATGGAGATTCTTATCAAGTAAATGCCAGTCATACATTTTTTGTGGATCTATAGTTAGCAAGACTGGAATTAAGGTACCATCTGTGGTTCCTGTGGCCAACTGGCCACATTATGAACTAACCTTATTTGGGGGCAGTGCGTATTGGTCAATCTATTTGCTGCCAAAGCACACTTTTTGGACCTAGATTGTGGCCAGTGCAACACTGGATGAGATTGGATGAAAGGAATGATTAGGGAAAGGTTGATTTGGTTGTAGTGTGAGATCAAATATTTTTCAAGCGTTTCTTGTACTCGTCCCACCTGTCACACAATAAGTGCCCTTGAATATCATCCGTGACTATCAACTAAAACAAAATACTGTGATCTGTATTAACCACTTGTAGTTTGCTATTTTGTTAATGTCAGCTTGCTTTATATTGTTGTTGACTAAAGTAAGCAAATATACTTCCTATTCTCATTGCAATTACTTGTAAATACATATCTTGATTTTCTCTGTGTATACTTCAGCAACAATAGGAGCTCAATTCATACCTGAATTGTTGGTTCTATCTTGATGTGTATGTAACCTTTCTAAATAATTCTCCATTCTGTGTATGGAGGTTTATCCTAATGCAATGAAAATATGAATTGCCTGAGTTTCTCTTATATAACACTTAAATGTATTATTGATTGCATATATAATAAGCTTGAATAGAGATTCTGTTGTGTTTAATTCAAATTTGTATAATAACCATCTTCAAGGATGAGCTTGTACATATTCCCAGGAAAAGAATACATCCAACTTCTAGATCACAAAATGTAGTTCTAGTAATTTTTAAAGTGTCGATTAAAAAGTTTGCAAACATGAGAAAATATTACAAATCTATATTATGTTGTTATATAACTTGAAGTGTCATTCTTTGAGAGCACAGAGTTTTTTATGGTATAATTTGCAAGAATATATGCATGAATCCTAATGGGTTTGATGAGGAAGTTAAATATAAGGTTGGATCAAAGCGATGCTATTTTGCAAATAGGTTAAAAGGCCAACTCTGGTTCATTTCTTATTAGGTGAATTTCATACATGCCATTGCAAAAGTGTGAAAATTGCGGGTACACCATTGCAACACTTGAAACCATGGTTATTAAAGCGTCGCCTAAGCGACGCTTAGGTGGTATGGGAGTATGGGAGGTCACTGCCATAGCCTCGCCTTGCCAAGTAAGGCAGGGAGGCCGGGAGGGAGAGGGAGGAGGAATCCAACGACGGAGGAGGAATTCGGCATCGCCGTGACAGCAGAGGTGGAGGTGACGTGGATCCGGCGTCGGGTAGGTGGAGGTGACGCGGATCCGGCGTCAGGGAGGTGGAGGCGAGCTCGATGTTGCCGGCGGCGAGCTCCCTGTCGCCGTCGCCATCACCATCCCCATCGCCCTCCTCTGCTGCCTCTCCCTGTCGTCGTTGCCGTTGCCGTCGCCATCCCCATCACCATCACCCTTCTACTCCCTCTCCATCTCGCTGTGTCTGTGTGGCTGTGTGTGTTTGTGATGTGCTGTGTGGTGTGTGGTGTGTTGTGTTGTGTGGTGTGTTGTGGTGTGTTGTGTGTGTTGTGCTGTGCTGTGCGTGTGCTGGTTGTGTGTGTGTGTGCGCACGCGCTAGGCTGTGTGTGTGTTTGTTGTGCTGTGTGTATGGCGTCACCTCACCGTGCGCCTTAAATGCTTTGGCGGTAAAAAGGTGGTGAGTCGCCTAACCTCGCCTTATTGCTTTAATAACCTTGCTTGAAACTTCTCCCATCATGTCACTATAAAACATGGAAACCTAATTAACTATGTTAATATTGCACTATACGCTGTAAATATGGTGCTGTAAAATCATATCAGGTGTTGTAAATATGCCACTAAAAAATTACAAGAATGCTACTGGGATCGTATGGTGGGAGCTTTCAGGTGTGATAAGCCATTTTTTGAAATGGCCAGTTTTTCTGTGTCGTAATACAAATTTTCCTTTCTAAGGGTGTTAATCTTTTGTTTGCTTGCTTGCTTTTTAAATCATGGGAAAGAGGAACTCTTTTAAAGATTTGCTATTTGGGGTGGTAATCGCAGTATTGCTGATTTGTCGTTTTGCATTCATTGATGATATATTGCACTGCTATAGTATCACTTCTAAATATTCACTATTTTCATTTTTGAGTTCTGCATGTCATTTTTTTTAGAATCATGCCATCTGTATTGTTGAATGCCCAACTACGTCTCATAAATTATTTATTTGAAATGTCTCCATCCTTCTCCAATTTTCCACTTTCAATTTCTTTTTGCTTGCACTAACAAGTGGGAACTTTCCTCAGTATTAGAAGGTGCACATTTTAGCCTAAAAATATTGTTCACTGGAAAGTCTCTGCATTACTCCCTCAAGTCACAATTTTTTTTTTATGTTTGACTTTTCATGGTATCCGAGTTATAAATTTGACCATCTATGATGCACAGACATGGATATGTTGACATGACATGACACCGACACGGGGATTCGCTATTTTCCAAAAAATGTCGATACGGCGACACGACTATATATATTTAAATAATAAGAATAATATACACATATGTATTGTTTTCATTTTTCTACATGCTTGTCAAACTGAAATAATGTAGAGTGTAAACTGTAAAGTAAACTAGGAATATGTACCTCTCAAAGATAACCCACGCCTCTTTATTCTTCTTTCAGTTAGTTCATGATATGTTCAATTGTTCATATTAATACCATTACCAGAAATTCAGAATTCCATTAACCTAGGAGCCATTGAGAGGCGGCAAGACTACTATTTGGTCATTTGGAGATGGAGGAGTCCACAATGGCCGTGGCGTGCGTGAGTGAGGGGTGCGTGAAATGAGGCTCTGAGGAACGGGGATGGGGTCGGGGATTGGGATCGAGAGGAGCTAGGATTATGTGTTGAGGGGGTTGAGGTGGGCCGGCTAGGTTGTGTCACACGGCTTGGCCGTGCCGGAAATTTTAAAAATTAAAATTTGTTGTTTAATTGACCAGAACGTGTCCGTCTTGTATCCGTGTCGGACACGTTGTCCAACACGGATACAGCAACAAACTGAAGAGTCCATGCTTCAGAGTTGACCATTAGTATTTATCGATATCTCGATACTCGATCGCTGAGAGGCGCCGTGCGATATCAAGATCCCAATACGGATCGGATGCACGGTTCGATCTGCCCCGACACGATCGGGAAGTATCGGAAATATGCACGCTTTAAAATAAAGAAAATGAATTACCGATACGGTTGGATACGGCCCGATACTCCGATACGGCCCAACCAGCCCAATACAACTTCAGTCCAGCCCAAGACAACTAACCTAGCAAGCACTCCAAATCTAACTCGTGCGGTCGTGCCCCCATTCCTTCAATAGCGCCGCCGCCTCCTCTGCTCATTGCCTCCTAGCTCCGAGTCCGGTGGCCGGTGAGCCTCCTCTTCTCGTCGTCTCCTCTACCCATCGCCTCCAAGGTTGCACCTCCCAGCTGCGAGTCCAGCAGCCGGCGAGCCGCCGCCTCTTCTCGTCGCCTCCTCTACCCATCGCCTCCAAGGTCGCCCTCCAACGACTGCTCCTCCGTGCGCCTCCCGGCGACTAGTGGCCGGCGGGGCTCCCTCCTCTGCGCCAGGAGCCAGGAAGCGACGCGAGGGGCGAGCAGAGCCATAGCCCCCCGCCGTCGCCAGGAGCCCACGGCGCCGCCGCCTGCTCGTCACCCCTGCTCCTCGGCATACTCGTCGCCCCTGCTCCTCGGCCTACTCGTCGCTGGTAAGCCACTCCTCTCCTTCCCCGGCCTAGCCTGCTCGTCGCTGGTTAGCCAAGCGTCGGTGCCTTTGCTTTGTTTTTTCTCAATGCTTTGCCACTAGTAGAAGCAACAGTAGCAGTTGCAGACTACTAGTAGTATTATGCTCGGGGAGCTTCTAGTAGTATTAGTAGGAATAGGATATCCTGGGGAGCTTCTAGTAGTATTAGTAGTAGCAGACTACTGTCTAGTAGTATTAGCAGTAGCAAAGGACTAATAGTAGTAGCATTGTGCAGTAGTATTATAAATATTTTGTTCATTGTGCAGTAGTAGTATTAGTAGTAGCAGACTACTAGCAGTATTACAATTTGTCAAGTATCGTATTTTATATTTTTACTATTTTTAATATATATATACATACGTATCGCCGTATCGGGTTTTTTGAAGAAATGGAGTATCGCCGTATCCGTATCGCCGTACCGGTATCGCGTATCGGTGCATCATAGATCGATATATATGTCTGTAAGTTACTAATGTATAGCACTATAAAAATATTTTTTGTGACAATTTACTTATACTATATTCGTATGACAAATCTAAATATTTAAAAATATTGTTGGTCAAAGATGAAAAATGTTTGGCTGCATGTTTCCCATGGTGACATGAATGTGTAATTGGAGGGAGTACGTGTTAAATATACTTATGAGTTTTTCAGTCCCATGCGTGCTGTGTGCATGCCTATTTGATGTGCAAGTAACATTGCTGTACCACGGTACTAATGCTGTGATGATTGTAGGACTTTCATTTGCTTTTATAGATGCGTTTTTCGTCATTGGTTCAATTCATTTAGTTCAACAGATAACTCTCTGCCATCAAGATGTTGAGCGACTTTCAGCTTCAGCTCTGTTTGGTTTCTGTGGATGCACACGAGTACTTCACTTTCGTGTGCTTTATATTCACTAGATTATGGTCAAGGCGATTTGTCAGGCCTACAAAGGTTTATGTTGGCTGATTAGTTTGAAATGAATTTTTTTTTGTGTTTGAACTAGATATCGATCCTTTTGGTGTGACATAAATTGCATTGTCACCTGTCCAGACAATTTTGTGCTAAACTGTGAGAATCTTTGCAAAGGATTGGTGTGATGTTCATGAAAAACACCTTTAACCCAAGAATCATTATGTAACAACCGTTGTAACACGATGTGATAATTGGGACAAGGAAAATGGGACATAAAGAAACATTATGCACCTACGAATGTATTTTAAATGCCCACAGCCCAAGCTGCAGATTTTTTTGTCTCAGAAATCAGAGAGAATCTTGGTCATAAACGTAATCTTTTCATTTAAATTGAAGTTATACTTCTCACCAAGCTTGCTTGACTATTACTGTTGAACCTTGACTGTTGAACAATGCTTTAATATCATAACCTAATTCTAATTTCGTATACATCTTTGTTCTGATGGCTGTGCTCAATGACTGCACAATCCAATTTTACAAAGAGAACACAAGTTTGACACGGTGCGGCTATCTTTTGAGTTATTACAGATCAGATGTTGGTCCTCATGGCTGAAGCCATTTTTAACGACTTCCAAATTATGTAGTAAATTTTTACTTTTTAAATCTGAGCTTACATTCAAGTTTTTCTTGTTTATAATGATGGAAAGAATTGTTACTATTTGTAATCAATTAGCTGTTGCTCTTTGTATCCTTACTATTAAACAATTTTTCTGTTTTATGTAGACTTCCATGTGCTTTTGTATTTTATATAAGTTCGCATGCCTTAGTAGTTCCATCATTAATTTGTCAGTCAGAATTTCTACGTAGAGAAGTTCCCTGGACAACTGCACTCTTTTACGAAAGACACTGCCTCACTGACAATGACACTGCCATTTTCATGTAATGTGGTGCTTAACAAGGTTAGATTCATCTTTAGTAAGGACAGTCATATGGATCATTGCTTTCATTCTAACTTCAAATCTTCCTACATGATATTAGATTTAGGGCACAAGAACAACTCGAGATTTCGTTAGTAAACAAGAAAAAGTATGCTCCTGCTGGATCATGCTATATTGTCTCTTTTGTGGCCTGCAAATCTAACCTTGTCATGGTGAAATGACATTTACAATTTCTGGAGTGGCATATGCCACTGGAGCATTATTTGGTGAAAGAATTGATGTATGAATCTCAAGAGGCATGTCTAATTGCTAGAATTTAGCAATATGGCAAATTCTGCAGAAGGCTCTTCGATAATGTTATCATGAAGCAAATTTAGTGGTAAGGATCATTGCATATGGCTTGTTTAGTTTGTTTCTGCTTAATATGTAGCTATTTGGTGGAGCCTTGACATCTCTTGCTGATATGGTTTGTCATGTTGTCTGAAACAAATCCCCTTGTTTTTCATGCACACAGTTCACTAATCGATGGTTTGTCCAGCTCTTACTTGAGTGTTCGCTTATTCTAATACTCCCTCCAATTTTTTTTTATTTGACGTCGACTAGTGTTAAGTTATACTAGTCAGCGTCAATTAATTGCATCCGGAGGTAGTATCATCCAACTACAATTCTTAGTTATTTTAATAATGCAGGCTCCGGAGTTCTCTTTGGCTTCAGTTCAAACCTCATCACATCGCTGCTGGGGTTGCGTTCCTTGCTGCAAAGTTCCTCCGCTATGACATTAGCTTTCACCCAAATTTCTGGCATGAATTCAAGTCGACGCCATACATTGTTCAAGGTAATTGAGTGTTTTCTAGTTGCAAAGTGAACATATTTTTATCTTAGGATATATCTGACAGCACTATCTGTTGCAATCGCAGATGTTGTCCAGCAGTTGAAGGAGCTACTTTAGGATACAATATTCCATATGTTTGCTATATACCAAAAGATCCTTTTACTTTGTTTGTAGTGGCCACTGTTAAAAATGTGTACTTCGAAATGTGGCCACTGTTAGTAGCTTGAGATTATACCCATTCTTTTTCCATTTAGGTTTTTACAGCGACACCGTGTTGCCATGTACAAAATGGATAAATTATCGTGTCAAATGTTGCCCTCAAAATTTCTGGGGGTAAGTAAAAAAGATCTTTATTGGAAAATAGTGCTATATATTTTGATGTGTGGATTGGATATATGCTATTGCTTAGTGCCTATTTTAGAGATGTCACTCAGTTGCTTCGAAATGGAGCCATATCCTCTCTGCCTTCGATTAACGAAGGCAGAGATGTACAGTTAAGCGCAATGCAAAGATGTGACGCAGAAAGGCGCTGTACCACCGCGCGGTCTCTGTAGCATCGTCAGTAAGCCTGCTGTGCGGCCTCTGTAGCGATCAATCTGAGCTCTTTGTTTTAGATCCAAAGGTGAAGATTAGCCTAAGGCAAGGTACTATGTATGTCTGCCTTCGTCAATACAAAGCCATTTGTCAATACTCAATAAAAAGACAGAGGATATGATTCCCTTCGAAATATATCACTGCCAGGCGAGGTTGTTTTGAGGAATGCTATTACGGAGGATTTCAGCCTATTTTCCCCAAATATGCATCCTGTATCTAACTCCGTATTTCTTTATGGACCAAATTGCCCTCACCTCTTTTGAATGAAATCACCCAGCTGTTTGCGACGGACCCATACCCATCGTGCTCCTAGCTACCCGATCCCGTGGAACCTATCTTGTCGACACCCCGAGTCAGTCCGGCATGGCACAACCTAACTAGGCACACCGTACTAGTCGGCCCGGCACGACACTCCTGGGCACGATTAGTACCGTTAGGCCTGGTTAGGCACGCTAGGCACGGCATGACCTGACTGACCCGATTAGGCATGATTAGCCTGTTAGACACGTGTAATGGTCAGAATTTTAAATATGTTGGTTGATTTTTTTTAATATAAATAGCCACCATACCCCCTCCCCCCCCCCTCATTCAACACTCATCCATTCATAAATCTCTTCTACGAATTATGTTGTGCAAATTTAAATTCCTTGTGTGATAATTTGGCAAAATTTGAAAAATTTGTGCCAAATTTTCGGAAATTCAAAATCTAGCAGCAAGTCGGGAAAAGAGGTACAATACTATTTTTTGGCATATTTTTATTGTTATTATTTGTTATACTAAGATGAAATTATTAATAGTGTAAGTTTCAATTTGCAGTTTTTATGATGGAAAATTACGATAGTTTTGCTATTGGTAATTACATGATTGCATCGGAGGAACTTGCATCCTCTGAGAATCTCGATGCCTCAAGCCAACCGCAAGAGCAAGTAGGAGGAATAGCATCGTCAGGCTCTACGCAGCATCTATGTCCGTAACCACCGGCGCAAAGAGATCCAAGTCGACTATATCGAGAGTCTGGGATGATTTCGGTAAGACAACCAAGGAAGATGCACAAGGAGTTCAAGTAAGATATGCTGTTTGTAAAATTTGTAAACATGAATTATCTGTAAGTCTTCAGGTGGAACGGGGTACATGCTTAGACATGATGCAAGATGTAAAGCAAGGTAAGGATTGGCGATGAGGCAGACGCAGCTTCAGTACAACATCGATAGTACAGTACGTAGCTGGGACTATAGTCCCGAGGTAGCTCGCCAATTTCTTTGTTGTTTAATTACTTCAGAGGATTTACCTTTAAACTTTGGAGAGTCTAGATCTTTTGAAAATTATATAATGACTGCACATAATCTTAGATTTTCTACCATTTCTAAATAGACCACAACTAGGGATCTAGTTAAATACTATAAATTAAAAGGACTATTTAGTACATGTACATTTTTTTGTGGCTTTAACCTTGGATATATGGAGTGATAGGGCTAGGGGAGTTACCTTAGTGTAGTTACTCATTATGTTAATGACAACTGGGAAATAAAAAAAAGAATTATAGGGTTCAAACTTATTGATGTAACACACGCGGGTAAGAATATTGCGGACTATATTATCAAAGTCCTAGAAGACTTTGGTCTTACGAACAAAATATTCTCAATAACTGTAGACAATGCCACCGCAAACTCTAGGGCAATGGATATTCTCACTCTATTGTTAAGTACATCCGCCGAATCCTTCTTGCTACATTAGCAATGTGTGTGTCATATTATTAACCTTATAGTAAAATGTGGTTTCAAGAGGTTGGATCCAGATATTAAAGATTTCCATGATGCAATATATTTCTTAAATCATTCTAACCAACGAATAGCAATATATAAGAACTTCTGTAGAGCAATGGGCGTACATCCAATAAAATTTGGTTTGGACATGCCGTTAAGATGGAACTCTACTTACTTAATGCTTAAAAGTCTTTTACCATATAAAAGCATTTTTTTTCTTTTTTTTTTTATTCAAACGCACTTTCATAGCACTAACAATAGTGTAATATTGACGAAGCAGCATTGGTTTGTTGCTAAGAAGATACTTCAGTTTTTGGAACTTTTTATGACTTCATTGTTGCTTTATTTGTTGTGTATTATCCAACATCTCTTATAATTGTGTATAATATTCTACAAATTGCTACTATGAAAACAAAATACTTGAAATAGTCTCACGAGAGGCTATCGTTACTATGAAAACAAAATACTTAAAATATTGGTGTAATGCCCTGTTTTCTTGAGAGAGTGTAAGTATTTTAGAGGGAGGAATAAACAGGAGTTAGGGGGGATTCGCCTAAAATGGGGAACCTGGGCTGTGGGCACTCAGCCCACAACGATGAGGCCCAAAGGGGGAAGGGGTTGCCGGTCAAATAGGGGGGGAAACCCTAGCCGCCACCCTCCCACCCCCCTGCCCGCCTCCCCCTCTGTCCAGAACCCCCTCCTTGCGCCTCCTCCCCTTGGTGTGCCTCCTTGCTGCTGGCCAAGAAGAAGAAAGGAGGGACAAGCCTCCTGTGGGTGCTACCGGCCAAGGAAGAAAAGAAGGGGAGGTGGGAGAAGGAAGAGGAAAGGGAGATCTCGCGGATTCTTCAGCGGTTTTCATTATGTTCTTAAAGGGTGACCCTCAGATCTCCTTGCTTTGTTTATTAGTTTTGCAATTTGGCGACATTAGGTAGTAGATCGATTGTTCGCAGTTTGTAGTGCGTTGTAGGTTTGAGATCTGAAATGATGAATTTTGGATTCATCACCTCCTATAGATTTGTGGGTAATGTCTTTAGATTTCCATATAATCCTAGATCACGTCGTTTGGATGAACGGATCTTGAGTTATGAATTTTACAACTCTGCTGTCCATAGGTTCTGTCAGGATTTTGGCAAGTTATAGTAATTGGATAATAAAAATTAGTTAACGAAATAATTAGAGGATACCACCAACATAAATATTGTAGGTGATTTCATAAGGTTTCCAGATAACTCAAGAACATAATTTTTGGATAAACCGTTAGAAAGTTATGATTATTTTTATCTTGCTGTCCAGGGTTATAACAGGTTTCAGGCAAAAGTAGTAATCTGTAAATTAAAAAATATATAATGAACTAATTAGAGGGTTGGACCTACACGATTATTGTAGATAATTGCCTGAGGTTTCCAGAGGCTTCAAGAACGTAATTTTTTGATAAACGGGATGGGAGATACGATTTTTGTAAGGCGACTGTCCTGTTTTGGAACAGAACGACGTTCAAGGGGAAACAGGGTCATTTAGGATGGTGATTAGGAGTGATGCGATTTATTTATCTATTTTGCATTGTTGTATGATCTGGAATGTCTCCTTAGTGTGGTTACTAATTGTTCAGGCAGTGGTGTGAATCCGGGAATAACACCCTCTTCCCATCATCCTACTCCTCACGGTTGAGGCAAGTACAATAGTGAGCAGAATATGTTGATTAGTATTCATGGAATATTAATGCTTTTGCGAATGTGAATTATTATTCATAGCCTTACCGTTGTTGTTACATGCATATGTTGATTTAGTATAGTGGCTCATGTGCATCATTACATTATCTTTGAGTCTTGGACAACGTGGTAGCCAAGTATTGATATATATTTGAGGTCCCCATCATGTTTTAGACAGACATGAGGTCCCCACACTCGTGGAGTGTGGGCTTGAGGTCCCTGTGCTAGAAGGCACAGGCATGGGTATGCATCGACGGATGCATACTCCGTATTATCGGTATATGCAAAGAGAAAAGTATGTGCATTTGTGGCATTTGTTGTAATACCCCAAAAATTAAATCGAGAGAGAATAAATAAATCGGGAGAGAATAATTAAATCGGGAGAATGTTTCTTTTAGCAAAGCGATTGAACAAGAGAAAGAGGGGGTTTTAATGTAATACTCTGATTTATTCTACGAAAGAAAGCGTTCAAAAGAGAAATTAGACATAAAAAGGGGGGTTTCTGCAGTTCTTCGGCAACTTGGGCCTCGGGCCTTGGCCCAGGAGGCCCATGAGGGGCCGGCCACCAATAAAAGGAAGGGGGAAACCCTAGATGCACTGTAGCTACAGTACCTCCGCCGCCACTGTAGCACGCCCCTCTCCTCCATGGTGGTGCCTCCCTTCCTCGCCGTCGGTGCTCCCTGCTGCTAATCAAGAAGAAGAGGAAGAGGAGGAAGAAGAGAGGAAGGGGAGAGATCGTAGGCGGGCGATCATCATTGTTCTCAGCAGGCCCTTCATCGTGTCGTCAAGGGTAATCGCTGTTTCTCCTTGAGTAGATGCTTAATTAGTTGTTTTAGCAAAGTCGGTTATCTAGATCGCGTTCTGTCCAGTAGTTTGATCCACGGATTTCATATCTTTAGAAGCAGAATCTGGGGATCCACCCTCTTAGAGATAGTTTGGTTATGTCATTAGCTTTCCGTGGCTGCCAAGAACGCCCAAATCCGATTAACGGTTAGAAAGTTATGAATTGTTTAGTGCCGCTGTCCTGTTAATCTGTCAACATCCTGACAGTCTGTAGAAATCTGAGTTAATCTATTAGTTAAAGATGAAATCAGAGGATCTCGTTATAATGAAAAAGATGGGTAATTTCCTCACCTTTCCAGAAAGCTAAAGAACATAAGAATTGGACTTTCGTAGCAAAAGTTATTATAATTTTAGTGTACTGTCCAGAGAACCCGACGTGATAATTGATGTTCTATAGATTGGCTTGGTAGGGGCAGTAAATGGCAGAATTAGAAGGGCTCCCCAACTAAGTTTATTTAGGTAATTTAATTTTATTTCCAGAAAGTATTAGAACATATTATTTGGACTCCTGAGCAGAAAGTTATGTATTTTAGAAGTTGACTGTCTGCAGTGAACACCAAATCGATCGGTAGAAATTGGAAGATTGGAAATGCTTGGGAGTTTAGCGAGTTCAATTGTGTTCTTATTTATGCTTTTGGTCCAGTATGCTTGTCTTAGTTTGGGTTATCATTATGTTCAGGTGGGAGCGTGATCCCAGGGGCAGCGCCCTCTTCACGTCCACCGTTCTCGCATGGTTGAGGCAAGTATTCGGGTTGTAGAATAATTATGATTGTTTGCTGAGATTGATTGTGTCTTGTTCGTAATAGCCATGCATGGATGTTAATGTGATGAATTACAATATATCTTGGTATATGCAAGTTATGGTTAAAGCTTCCTGTGTATGTTGTTATTGCTTACATGTTTGGATGTACACATTGAATTCATATGTTTGGAAGATGATGTCATTGTACATATGCATATAGTAAGCATGATTGAGTCTTAGTAATGTGGTGACCAAGTATGAATAGTTGAGGTCCCCGTCATGTAAATGACGGGCTTGAGATCCCCACATTCGTAGAATGTGGGCAATGAGTAAAGAGGTCCCCATCATGATGATGATGGGCAAAGGTCCCTATACTTGTGGAGTATAGGCTCTTGGTCCCTATGCCAGAGTGCATAGGCAAGGGTATACATCGACGGATGTATACCTCGCATTACCGGTAAAATGCGAAAAGAGATAAAGTTTAAAAGGTGCATTGCATGGTCGCATTGCATAAGCATGAAAGCTATGTTAAGTGTAATGTTTAATTTGGAATATTGATGCAATGATAGTGATTTTTTAGCTTTAGCCTTGTTGATACTTGCTGAGTCTTTGGGCTCACCCTTGCTTTGATATGTTTTAGGTACAACTGGCAAGAACGGCATGCATGGGAGGGAGTAGATGTTTGGATGCACTCAATATCACTCATCCTTAAGGCGGCTGCTATATAGATTTTATTCCAATAATAAGTAAACTACTTGTGAATCACTTACGGATGGTTTTAAATTTCAGATTAATTGTAATAAGGAGAATAACAAGTTTTGTTTATGTTTATTAGGTTATCTTGCATACCTGAATGGACGTGAATATTGAGTTTAGTGTTAATTGCTATGATTAATTGTTGGAACCTCGGTGTAGTTAAATATACAAAGGAGGTTCTGCCGAAAATTTGGTAATTTGTCTTAGTTTAGTTTTGTTTAATTTAATTTTAGTAGCATTCCAGGCTCAATGTTGAGTTGGGGTGTTACATTTGTATTGCATGACAATGATAGTTAAATTGTTGTGATATTAGTGTGGGTGACTGATTGGGTTAGACGTAAAGTTTGTTTATGAGATTTGGTCTACTGCCTTAATTGTACTTTGTTGAGTGCTGGACTCATATTTGTTGCTTGTTTATTTATTTTAGGTACCCTTTGTGAGGATGTCATGCATGGGAAGGGCTAGAATCATCCGATGCACTCTTCACTTCAATAAACACCAGTCTTAATAAATCAACAACTTAAGTTTAATCGAAGAATTCTAGAACGTAATCTTTTAGTTTTAATGTCCATCCTTCGAGGTGTTTTTGATCAATTGTAATAAGAGTCGGATGGTGACTCCATGGTAATCCTTATGATTTTTATCTTTAAGACTGTTACAGTATTATCGTACTTAGATTTCTATTAGATGCTTTTAATCTCCTCAAATATTAAAAATTACAAAGGAGATTCCGCCGAATTGTGGAGGAAAATCTTAGCTTATTATTATGTTATGTTTTCTTTAGTAGCATTCCAGGCTCATGTGGACTGGGGTGTTACAGGTGGTATCAGAGCTAGTATTAGGTACGTGGTACTTGAATTATTAATTTTGACACACTATGCACAATAGGTGGGATTTGGATTATTGCATTGCATATACGTTTTCATTGAATTTTATGGTTGTTCTTGTGATTGAGTTGATAGCTGATCATTGTGCTTAACGTATGATTGTTCTTGTTTGTTGTGTTTATCTATGCCGAGGGGTAGAGGTTGTGGCCATGGTCGTTAGGGTGCCAGATAGGGCCAAGTGGTGCCACCGTCCAAGGTTCAAGAATCTGTAGTTGGGGAGGGTGTAACACCCTGACTATGCGGAAGCCAAAATGTTACTTAAAACTCCAACACAAGGTAGCAATACAGTTTTAAATTCAACAATCTATCAACTACTGACAGTTAAGATTCATCGCACAAGAGAATGACTACAAATTTGAATCAAATTTCAACAATCTAACAAAACAATAATTATCCAATCATCTTAATCCATTCAAGAGAATTGCTATCAAGAATATATCTAATGAGCATAAACATTATCTAGCTCAACCAAAACACAACGACAAACAGAAATAATCATCATGTCACTATTTATTAGAATCCAAACTCTCAAATGAAAGGTAATAGCATGTTTATTAACTATAAAGTGAAATATGTGAAATGAGTGCAAGTATTCTTGTGCCTACTCCCTCCCAAAGCATGTTGTCTTCAGTGTTTACCTAAAATTCGCTTGAATCTAACTCAAATTCGCGTGTCAACAGATCAGCAGAAACAATCGATCTATAACAGCAGTTACAATCTGGCTATTGGAGACATTTCGCATATGAATGATCTACCAAAACTAATGGGGAATGTGAAATTACCCACAACAACAGCGCTGGATGCCGTTGAAGCCTTCGCAAAGACTTCCCCTCCTCTACCTCTTCTCCTTGATTAGCAGCACCCAAATGGCCTTTCCCCGATCTTCCTCTTGGCCGGCAGCAGGGAGGGACAAAGGGAGGCGGGGAGGCACTACAGCGACGGCCGAGCTACAGTATTGTGCTACAGTGGCGGCCGAGCTATAGTGCTTTGGGATGGCTAGGGTTTGGTTTCCCCCTTTTAAACTGTTCCCACTTGGGCCAAAGGCCTGGATTCTAATACTTCACCTAAATTCTGAACTTTTCCTTTATATTTCTATTTAATTTTAGTATTAATCACTTATTTGTTTTATTTTTAAATAGGGTATTACATTCTACCCCCCCTTAAACAGAATTCGACCTCGAATTCTACTTGTCGTTTTATTTATAAGAATACCACAACTGGAACAAAAAAAAACAGATAACATGTCCTCGACGTGAACAAATCCGAATATTGCTCGCGCATGCGAGACTGCAGCTTCCAAGTCGTTTTCCTCTCAGACCTATGGAACCACATCACAATTGATGGATACCAACGACTTACACCTCAACACTCGTCTCGACCTTTACAGGTCCTCTGAACACACATGACTCTAAAATAAGGTCCGACTCGTTGGCCAACAGCTTTAATCGAAATCCCAAGCTTTGGACTGCTCAAGTACTCACTCAGCACTAGAACATACCAGACGTTGTGTACATTACGTATGGACCCGAGACGGTCAAAGCGATACGCCAACTTCCTAATCCCCGCAATTGTCGAAAACGAACCAATGTACCTGGGCCAACTTCTCCTTTGGTACAAAAGAACACAACATGCTCAACACACACGGAACTCTTGTCCCATTTCTAAATTGAACTCATCATCCAACAAGGAGCACCTCCTTTAACCAGAAACGCACAACAGAACTCGTTTTTAAACAACTATTTTACAAAGAAAACCTAACTGAAAATAAAGAGTTCTCATCGCAACCACGCAATGCCAACTCTCCACCAAAAGGGTCAAATCCAAAATTGAGAATTCATCACGAAAACCATTCCACTTTCTAATTAGGTAGTTTGCGAATGAACACCACGAAAGCCAAATGAGAAATCACTCGAATGCCCAAATCAAATACTTCTGTTATTTTGTCTGAACTGGAAAGAATCACACATGCCAACACAGCACCAACTCAAATTGCCAAAGACTTCAGTCATAAACACATAGCTCAAACGAGAATCAAGGGAGCGTTTCATTACCCGAGGCCATATTTTTTTTCTCAATTTCTCTTTTAAGAATAGAACTTCTCTCAAATTATGGAACTCTAATTAATCATATGACACTAACTCATTTTTCTTAAATTGGCAATCTCAACGCCATGCTCAAACCGAATACATCAACCACCCCTTTGTAGGGAGGCTCTATTGACTCCACAAAAACTTATTCTTATCAACTCCTCTACTAACGGAATTACATTGACAGATGACTCCCAATGCATCTTAAAACAGATTTCACACGCAATCATATCACCTCAATCCTTTAATAATAAACAACTTAGAATTCATATCACGCATTCTCATGTACTACATCAAAAGGGTCCTTTCAATGATCATCCCATAATCCGAAATCCACCCTTATTCTACTCCCTCTACACAAAATCCTTGGGCGACCAAAGTCCTAGCATAAAAATGCGAAGCCTAAAATTAACCTCCAAGACTCCTAGACTGAACTTCTAGTGTAAATGTTAGGGAAATCCTAAGATTCAATGAATAAAATTCCCACAATCTAACTATACTCGATCATTAACATCGATAGGTAAATATATCCTTAACCAAATTATCCTTTGAAGGATTTAACTCCAAGAGAGTTACTCATTGAACCAAGCCATACCTAACGATAATACAACAATCTCTGTCACACCATCCTATTTCACCTTCACAACCATTCAAACTACCCAGTCGCAATACTCTAATAAACTGATCAAGATTTCCATTCTTTCGATAATTCTAATGTTCCACCCAAAATGAACAAAAGACCTTGGACCACAAATCACTATATGTTCTATTAGTTGCAACAATGCAAATAGTTTAGTTTCAAAGTCAAACATCCTGTATAACTAAGATTCTCTCCAAGAATTATACACGAAATCAATTCATCCTCTAATGCTCCTCAATTAACTTACAACCTAAGGTCTCACAACAACAATTAATAAACACTTCGAAAGACCCCTGTGAAACGAATAGGTTGATTCTTTCTCAAAAGAAAAGGCAAATGAGAACAATTTTCACCAACTAGAAAAAACATTTATCACTTGCAGTGAACACAGGACCAAGGAAAATAGTCTATTAGGCAATAAACACGGAAAACATAAGAGGAGACCACAATTGAGAGCACAAGTCTCACAAGAAGAGAATATCAAACCTTAACCGATAAGAACAAACGTTGCTATTGAAACTTCGGGTATTTCTATACGATAAAAATAGAAAGGTTAAGTATGCTTCAAATAAGCTAGAAGTTACAAAACTTGACCCCCACCACAAATACTTCTGCTACACTCCTTCATTTAAAATAAAACATTTTTTTTATTTTGATTACAACCTTTCTTGCCAACTCAAACAAACGAGCCTTCAAGATCAAATCACTTGAATCACTTAAGAACCAATAGAACTTTGCAACACATCGCTTTACTCAACAAATTTCAACTACCACATAAATCTTGAACCCCAAAAGATCATGAATGCAAAATTTGAAATATTAAGGCGATCAAATTTCTTTCTCTATAAAAGAATCAACATCACCCTCACATTACTGACCATTTTATTAACATCAATAACATGCATTCTTGGTAAAATTCAATATACCTTACTATCACATCAAAAGAACTTCCAAAAAGAAACACAACAAATCGTGTCATAAAATTTCCATTATCATATAAGATTGTAATAACAACTTATTCTAGAAAAGAAACCTAGTACGCAAGCCACAATGTTGAAACAAAACTCTCTTAACAAGATCATACTTGACGAGGTTTAAAACCTCTAGGTATTACTTTAATACATAATAAAAGACCATATGTCTTCATGGTCGTAACCCCTAAGGCTAACGACTTCATTGGTCGTAAGGATTCCAGAGGTTACATAATGGGTACCTTGGTCGGACAAGGTCATATGCCTAGTCTCCGACCAGGTAGCTGCTCAGAAAAGCTGTGAAGTGGTATCTGGATATGACCCCAGGTATATTCTTTACAGTGCGATAAATGGAACGCGTGCTGTATATTCCATACCATGCGACGTTACATAATCCTAAGACACTGACAACAACCACCATACGGTTGAGTGTCTCACAGACACTCAACCGTAGAGTAGTTGATACATTATCAACTATCGCCTCACTCCGACCAATCGTGACACTTCACTAGGGATGCCTTCTCCAAGAGTAACTGCCACCTCTTCGGAAGTTATTTAAGGGTGGAGCGTAGAAGACAAAAGGGCAATCTGAGAATCAAGACAGCAGCATCAGATTAAGAGCAACGCAATCAGTCTTAGACTCATGCTTTAAGTCTGATTGATTAGCATAGCAAAGATCATACTCAGTGTAATTAGGATTAGTCCCCAGCTGGGTCGTAGACACCCTTGTAAATCTAGTGTGTATCAATAAAGAGCAGCCCCATTATTTCCTAGGTGATCTGAGTCATTTTCCTCTATTTTATATTGTAAGATCGGCGACTTAATCGTCGACAGCTGGCGCCATCCGTGGGGAAGATGACGCAAGTTTCCTGAAGAAACTCTTTGCTCATCAAATCCTCGTCCATTCCTCGTAATCGCACATGCGGCTATGGCAGGAGTTTGAGACGAGGAGAACTGGTTCGACTTGGCGGACTACTCCAACCTCGATATGGAAGGATGCATCCGTGCCATGCAAGAAAACAGAATGTCATCATCCTCTTCCTCCGCCGATTCGTACGTCGCCGACATATGCGAAATCGATTGGATGGATGAGGATACACCACTACGACAAGTGGCGCTTTTAGAGGAACAAGCCATTCCGACTAGCACAGAATGTCCAAAGACTTCTCCAAGCCCAGTCCTTTCGACCGGCAAAAAAGGTGACGAAAATTCAGCACCACAACTCGAGAATCACTATACTCTCGATGAAATCATAGCTGAAAGGTACTCACCTACGGCTTCTGGCGATTCCAGGGGCCAACCGACATCTGGTAACGGTGTCGATGAAACTCCCACTGGTCGTAGGCCAAGTGGGGATGTTAAGACTCAGCATACGATCGGCAATCCGCCACATCAGGCTGAACCCACCATGAAGACCTCAGGAGGTGCTATCTCTAGAGGTGTTCACGGGCAGCCCGGCCCGAGCCTGACCCTATTTGGGTCGGGCCTGGGATTGATTTTTCGGCCCGAAGCCCGAGCCCGAGCCCGAAAGCCCGAAGGCCTGAAAAAATAGTGAAAATCTATTTTTTTTAATTCTGAAATTGAATTAAGTATCCCTTTTTATTCCGAAAAATGATTAAAATATTATTTTTAAATCAAAAATTGATTTTTCGAGCCGGGCTGGGCTCGGGCCTGTCCATTTTCGGCCAGGCTTTTCAAGCCCAACCCGAAGCCCAGCCCGCCTTTTGAACAGGTCTACTCATCTCCGACTGCTCTCCATCGTGGAAACTCCTAGAAGAAGCATTGGAAGGCTCTCCATTAGTTACGATGGAAGCTCGTCGAAAGATCGCTGCTGGAGGCACGAGGTCAATGCGATCGAAGATACAAATCAAGATGCCTTGCACGGTCGTACACTCTCTGTCACGCCACCACGTGCTGGTAGAGATGATACGGGCCATCAAGCACCAAATGCCGAAGGTAACAGAACTGATAGACGTTCGTCAGTTAACTCGCCTGACACTGCCCCACCAAGAATAGCTGATCGGACGGAACAAACTAGGAGGTCGGGGGAAGGTTCAGATCTTCGAACACCTACTACCAGCATGAATCCCCCGAGACCTTCAGTAACGGTACAAAACCTACAACGTGTTCAGGATATTTTGAATAATTCTAACCTTGCTCTAGTAGAGACCTCAGGTTTTGTACAACTCATAGGCCAAGTATTAGAGATTCTTCAGCAGACTATGCATCGAACGGAAGCATACCAGAAACAAAGGAATTTAGAAAGTCAAACCATGACTTGATCCCAACGTTCCTCCCTCAGCAGAGGGCAGCATGGTCATATTGGGGAACAAACGATACCAAGGCCTCCTCGTCGATTCCGACCAAGGAGTCACGAGGGGAGAAGTCTATTTCAAGCAGCCACTCCCTCACCTCGTCGAGAAGAGCAACCGCTTGGACCAGACATTCTCCGACATCGTCTGAATCAAGCAGACGGTCGAAGACATCATACCAATGTCTACGACTGGATCGATACACCGGAGCTCCAACGTTCCAATCTTAGGAACTGGTCTCCGACTGACTACAATCCGACACCTTTCCAAAGAAGGCGCCATGATTCGATTACAGGTTGTCGAGCCTTTTCTACAGGGCTCCAAGCTATACGTTGACCAAACAGGTTCCGACCGGCCAACCTGGACAAGTTCAATGAGACTCAGAACCCATTAGAATTTCTCCAAATCTATACCACCGCCATCAGAGCTGCTGATGGTGATGAGAATGTGATGGCAAATTATCTACCCATAGTACTCGAAGGGTCTGCCCGGTCGTGGTTACTTAACCTACCGGTCGGATCGATCTACACTTGGGAGCAACTTTGCGACCTTCTGATTGCAAATTTCCAAGGCATGTACGACCGCCCTGGAAAGGAGGATGACCTTCACCAAATCCGACAAGGATCCAATGAGACTCTCCGCCAATACATTAAAAGATTCAGCCAGGTTCGTAATTCAATACCAAAGGTCGCAGAATCATCTGTCATCCAAGCTTTCAAAGCAGGTCTAAGGAATCGACGGTTCACGAATGACATAGCAATGCACCCTCCAAAGACAACCGTCGAACTTTTCGACATGGCCGACAAATATGCAGCCGCTAGCGAAGCGGTTGAATGGTGTGAGGCCATCGATCGGAAGGATAAAATCCCTCAACCTGGTTTGGATAAACCAGAGAAGAAGAATAAGAAGGCTCTCAAGAATAAGAAAAACCACAGACCCGACGATAAGGAAGTCCTTACGATTCCTAAAAATTTTACAAAGGGTAAGAAAGACTATACCGGTCAAGGCAAAGCAAAAGCTCCGACCGAAGGATACAAGAAAAACAAGAAGTGGTGTCCACTTCACCAAAGTGACGTGGCATGACTTGCGACTGTCGAGTTTGATGAAAAAAATTTGGAAGATTACTATGCGTAAAGGTCCACTCCCGTATCTGAGGAACTTCGGTGAGACGAGTTCCAAGAAGGACAAAGATGGCGACGAAGAAATGGAGTACCAGGAGCCTCAACAAAAGGTCAACATGATCTTTGGTGGGTCTTCTTCGTACGAACCATGGCGTCATCTAAAGGCCATGGAACGGGAGGTCAACCTTATCGAGCCACAGACCATCATCAAGCCATCAAGGTGGTCGGACACTGTAATCTCCTTCAGCAAAGAAGACTGCTCCATCCCTTCGACTCGACTAGGTAGGTTTCTAATTGTCGTTGAGCCTACTATTAACAACTGTAGAGTTAATCGAGTCTTAATAGATGAAGGTAGTTCTTTAAATATTTTATTTGCGGGAGCATCAGAAGAAATGTAAGTTCCCTAGTCAAAGTTGAAGACTGTGAAATATGCCTTCCATGGTATAGTTCCTAGTTCTACCGCCAAACCGATAGGACAGCTTTCCCTACCGGTTACATTTGGAAGACCTGACAACTTCCGAACAGAAAGGGTTCCATTTGATTTGGTGGATTTCGAATCCGCATACAATGGGATCTTTGGTCGTTCGGCCTTAGCAAAATTCTTGATAGCCACGCATTACGGTTATCAAAGTTTGAAAATGCTAGGAGCAAAAGGAGTCATCACGGTTCGAGGAGATCAGAAAATGGCTTACGCATGTGATCGGAAATCCTTAGAGCTGGTCGATGAACTTCCGACTAGAGAGGCTAATCCATCTACCGTGCAGGTCAAGCACTCGAGGTCAAAGATGACACCAAAGCCTTCTGACCAGACAAAGGAGGTACTGCTCAACAAAGACACTTCTCCGGAAAGCGCCAAGTTGCCACCTGGGTCAGGAAACACTGACTCGTCTACCTGAAAGATACCGGTCGGGGCAAGACTCGACCCCAAATAGGAAGAGTCGCTCGTCTCCTTCCTCCGAGCAAATCAGGACGTATTCGTCTGGCAGGCGTCCAACATGCCCAGAGTCCCCAGGAGGTGATCGAGCACAGGCTAGCTCTCCAGCCTGACAAGAAACCGATCAAGCAAAAGCTGTGGCGTTTTGCACTTGATCGGAAGGAGGCAATCCAGTCGAAGATTAACAAGCTCATCAAGGTTGGATTCATTCGTGAAGTCGACAACTCTCAGTGGCTCGCCAATCCTATAATGGTTAGGAAAAATAATGGGAAATGGCGAATGTGTATTGACTTTACTGGTCTTAATAAAGCTTGTTCGAAGGATGATTTTCCCCTTCCATGCATTGACCAACTTGTAAACTCAACTTCTGGGTGTGAGTTATTAAGTTTTTTAGATGCATATTCAGGGTACCACCAGATTAATATGAGTAAAGAAGATTAAGAGAAAACTTCCTTTATCACCCCATACGACACTTATTGCTATGTTAAGATGCCGTTTGGTCTCAAAAATGCTGGTGTGACTTTTCAAAGGTTGATGCAGAAAACCTTTAATCGACAGATAGGTCGAAATCTAGAAGCCTACGTTGATGATCTGGTCGTAAAGAGCATCAACACTGGCGATCACATTGCCTACCTACAAGAGACTTTCAACAACTTGAGAAGGCATAACCTCAAGTTGAATCCGGCAAAGTGTGTGTTCGGAGTTTCCGCTGGAAAAAGCTACTCGGTTTCCTAGTTTCGGCTAGAGGTATCGAAGCAAATCCAGTAAAAATATTGGCTATCGACCAGATGCACCCTCCGACCAACAAGAAAGAAGTTGTAACACCCTAGCTATTTGGAAGTCAAGATGCCACCTAAATAATCTAACATACAACCATAATGCGGAAGAATTTGAACACTATCTCATCTAATGACATAAAGAGATCAATATTCAATAGAACCATGGCATGAATATAGTCTGAATCCAAGCAATTATATCGAAGGAATGATCAAAGATCACAAGTAATACTTAATCAACCATAACATAGCACTAGGTATCATTCACCATCTAAACTTATTTATTACGCTCATCAATAACGAATGAAAAATAGAACTAAATCGTAATCTTGGACTTGATTAAGGTGAAGTGAATGAGTAGTGCGTGTCTACTCCTCCCAATAGAGCCAACATCAATGATCACCTAAAAAACAAACAACGAAGAATGAGTCCGAGACTCAAAGACGCATGTAAAATAAATGGGACATACAACAAACATGATCATGACAACATCATTGAAGAATATGAATAAATCACGAAGCTAATATTTGAATGAATGGAATGAATGAATTGAATGAAATGAAGGGACTACACACATGCATATACCGGTATAGCTGGTGATACACCCGTCGGTGTTCACCTAAGCCCGCATTTAACAAAATGCGGGGATCCAAGTCCCGTATGAAGAACGTTTCATACGGGTGTCCCAAACTACCCACATTGGAATGGTGGGTCTTACGTGCCCATACTGGAATTGATGGGTCTTTACATCCCACTCCCGTGGGTGAATCATGAACCATGAATGAATGAATATATATGAATTTGTAAGAAGAAAACTCAAGAAGCATGATTCACATACAAGAAACGAAGTAGAAGTCAACGAAAACTACTCACATACCATAGTACTCAGTCATGGCATGAACTTAAAACATTATGAACAATCGACAGCAGTACATCACACAATGTACTTGCCCATATTGGAATAATGGGACTTCACTACCCACTCCCATGGTTGAACAGGAGCGAAGGAATGAATGAATGTAAGGAACATAGTCTTATTATTGAAGAATCATGGTATATTCTCAAATCTGTCCAAACGAACAGCTGTTAAGGAAAAATTCTTAACTTTTGAGTCAAAACTCCAAAAGCCATGAATCCAATTTTCCTAGAACCTACACAAGCCTAACTACAACTTCTCAGGTTACCAAAAGATCAAACTAGTTCATCTAAGTCTTTGTTTTTAATCCCGAAGACGGATCTGCCATCTCCGGTACTACTAAATTGCGAATTTCATAACTTTTGTTTGGCTCAACCAAACACATTGTTCTAATACTCTCTGGAAACTAAAGGAAACCAGCTATCTCAATAAAATTATCTCAAATATTTTCATTGTGCAACAAATGTTTTAAATAGTCAAGTAAAACTCTTCTGTCCATAACAGAGAGGCAGATTACAGCCTGAGATTCTAAAATTCGTAACTTTTGATCTAGAAATCCAAAAATTATGAAATTTAACTTTCTGGAATCACAATGAAAATACCTACAACTCTCAAGGATACCAACTGATCCAATTTGGTCATTTCCCATATCAAATTTATAGATCTATGTTCGCTGCACAAGTCCTGAGACTGATTTAGCACTCTGTCTTGCGAAATTCATAACTAATTAACCATTTATCCAAAAAATATGAATTCGAACTTTCTGGAAAGATAACGAAAATTCCCATCTATCTTCAGGAGACACTAATCCCTGAATCTGCTCGGATCTAACCCAAAACCGTGCGTGAACTGGAAGACAGATTCAACCGATCTAATACAGAAATCTCAGAACATCTAATGAATACGAATCGCATACGAATTATCTACCAAAACTAATTGGGATCACGAATTTACCCACAAGAACGACGCGAGATACCGCTGAAACCTTCATGAAGCCCTCGCGAAGATCACCCCCACCTTCTTCTTCTTCCTCTCCTCTCTTCTTCCCTCTCCTTCCTCTTCCTTATGGCCGGCAACAATGGAGAAGCTCCGGAGGGGAGGGGCGTGCTACAGTAGTGCCGTGCTACAGTGACGGCGGCACTACAGTACTCGTGCTATAGTGCTTAGGTGCTAGGGTTTAGTCCCCCCCCATGGGCCCAAAGAGCTATGGGCCAAAAGCCCGAGTTCTAAAACTCCTCCAAAATTCTGAATTTTCCCTTTCTAATTATATTTAATTCTAATACTAGTCACTTATATGTTTTATATTTTAACGGGATATTACATTCTACCCCCTAAAATGTAATTCGACCTCTAATTCTAACCGTTTAAATAAAATGAAGAACAATCGCCACTAAAATGAAACAACAAATTACACATACTAGTCGTGAACAGACTCGGATATTGCTCGCGCATGCGAGACCCTTGTTTCCATGTCGCTTTCCTCTCAGACATATGGAACCACATCACAAATGATGGATACCAACGGCTTACACCTCAATACTCGTCTCGACCCCCACAGGTTCTCTTAACATGCAGGACTCAAAGATAAGGTCCTACTCGTTGGCCAACGGCTCTAATCGAAATCCCAAGCTTCGGACTGCTCGGGTACTCACTTAGCACCAGAACATACCAGACATTGCGTACCACGCGTATGGACCCGAGACGGCCATAGCGATATGCCCGCTTCCCAATCCCCGCAACTGACGAAAATAAACTAATGTACCTCGGGCCAACTTTCCCTTTGGTACCAAAAGCACAAACATGCACCACACACATGGAACTCTTGTCCCACTACTCAATCGGTTTCTTCATCTTAATAATGCACAACGGAACTTGTTTTTAAACAACTATTTTAAAAAGAGAATCCAGCTGAAAATAAAGACTTCTCTTTGCAACCACGCAATGCCAACTCTCCAACAAAAGGGTCAAATCCAAATTTAAGAATTCATCACGAAAACAATTCCACTTTCTAAATAGGCAGTTTATGAATGAACACCATGAAAGCCAAAGGAGAAATCACTCAAATGCTCAAACAAAATACTTCTTTTGGTTTGTTTGAATTGGAAAGAATCAAACATGCCAACACAGCGCCAAATCAAATTGCGGATGACCTCAGTCAACAACACAAAACTCAAACGAGAAACAAGAAAACACTTCACAACCCGAAGAAACATCCTTTTCTCAGTTTCTCTTTTAGGAATATAACTTCTCTCAAATTATGAATTTTGATTTCATCATGTGACACTATCTCGTTTTCTTAAATTGGCAACCTCAACGCCAAGCTCGAACGAATACATCGACCACCCACTTAAAAGAAGCCTCTCTTGACTCCACAAGACTTATTCTTACCAACTCCTCTACTGACGGAATTACTTTGACGGATGTGTCGGTGTTTTAGAACCGAACTTACGTAAAGATTGTTTGATTCGGGGTCTCCTAGAATAGAATCATGCGAGAGATTGACACGGAATTTTTATACTGAGTTCGGGCCTTCTCAGGAGAGAATAACAACCCTACTCCTCTGTGTGTATGGTATTGAGTGTATATCTTGAACAATCGGGGAAAAACTAAGACTATTACGAGATAGTGCTTGTATTCCCGATGGCTCGATCTTTTTTTTCCCTTTTCTAGTTGCCGCCTTTTATAGTACGTGAAGGAGCGGCGATTACTCCTCTGTAAAGCGACGCCTCATCACCTCTCGAATTGAGCGCATGTTGGTAGTAATTACGGTGTATTAATTCCTCCACGTCGCTCAATGACTATATAGCGTAGATAATGGGGTATTACGTGCCATTATTCTGTAGAATAACAGCGTATGATGACTGTTTGAATCCCTTAATCAATAAGACCCACTTGTCTGCAGGTTCATTTGATTATAAGGTGGTCGTGGCTGACCTAGTCGTAGAGGAATCTACGACTATGAGGTAGTCGTAGCAAGACTTACGACTATGGGATAGTCGTAGCATAACTTACGACTATGGGGGTGGTCGTAGAAGAACTTACGACCATCCATTTGGTTCTTCCTTCATAACATTAAGGGGTACACTCAGGGTTCACATGACGTCATATTTACCTATAATAAAAATTATAGATAAAAGGTAAAATGAGGATTATTATATCCTCGCCATCTAGCCCCCCCACTTCAAGTGAAAGCAACTTACTTGGTAAAGGGTTCTAGATGGTCTTACGATCATGAGAGGATCAGAGAAAATAATCGAAGGAAAAACTCTTCGATTGTATACTACTTTGACCGAAATGTGCTTGGTCAAGAAAATTGCTTACGACTATCAAGTGGTCGTAAAAGCATTTCTACGATCACAAGGTGGTCGAGTATAGTGATCGGAAGAAGGAACTTTCCGATTATCATTTCCTTTGGTTGAAAAGATCTAACCAAGGAAGTAATTTCGCTTGAGATGTAAACGCATAAACCTAAATTTCTCGAACGGACACACTGGGAATCTCAAACGACGCCCGTTAGCCTGTCTGTTGAAGCGGTTCCCGAGACGGTGGCGACCCTTGGAATGTCACGCCTCCGGCTCAAGGTACGCGGTTATATATACTCACCGGAGGGTAAAACCTAAGATCTTACTTTTCCCCAAATTGCTCTCTTTGTTCTTCAAGCTCTTGCCTTCTCCGCCGAAGTCGTTCTTGCCTTCTCACGCCACTCCAATTGTGCCCTCTTTTTCGACCCAAAATTTCCTGTTTCCGAGAGAGATGGCCAGGAAAGTTTCTGAGTGGGAAGAGTCGGAGATGGATGCGGCGAAGATTCAAGCCCTAGTTGTCGCCGGGAAGATTCCAGAGAAGACTCTTGTGAAATGGCTTCCGGCAATTGGGCAGCATTGGCCGTCAGGGGAGAATGGGCAAATTCCCGTCTTCCAGGCTTATTGTGAGTGTGGCCTTCGACTGCCTGCTCACCCCTTTCTCACCGTTGTGCTCGAGCATTTTGGGGTGGAGTTAGTGAACCTTGGTCCTAACTCCATCACCATCTTGGCGTTTTCCGGATATTTGTGCGAGGCGTACCTGGGAATTCCGGCGGACCTTGAGCTTTTCCAATATTTCTATGGAATGTCTCGGCAAGCCGGGATTGCTGGAAGTTGTGGTCTAAAACTCCACGACGGGAAGTCGAGGGAGTATATTCAGAGTTTCACCCGGTCTTCGTGGCCGGGATGGAGGAAGAGGTGGTTTTACTGGAAAGTCACCTCGGAAGACGACCTCTCTTTAAGTGGGAAAGGTCTTTTAAAAGAAATCTTCATGGGATTCGACTCGAAGATATCGGCGGATTGCCCTTATGTTCAAGCTATCAAGGACTTGAAGAAGGAAGGGTTGGCCGGATGGCATGTGGTGAAAGATTTCATCACACGAATTAGTCCTTTGAAGAAACGAGCATCCCTATGTGGAGATACTGGGGCTAATGCACCCAACCGGGGACTACAACGAGGGTAAGTGAATTTTGACTTAGCTCTCGGTTTGGTCTTTCTCGCAAAGTTGTTTAAAAGATGCATTTATCTGTTTGAAGCAGATCTTTCACCAGCGGAGATTGACGTTAGAGTCAAACTTCGTTTGTGAGAAGTCTCCGCCACTTAGTGTGGCGGTTCCTAAATCCTTGCGGTCGATCCGCAGAGGAAAGGATGGTTAGCCTAAAGGTAAGCAAGAGTTGATTTTATCTTTAAGACTTTATAGTCGAGAAAGAACTTACGACTAGAGAAATGTTGTAGAAAAAACTTACAACTTAGTCGTGACCGTAGGAAATCTTACTGATCGAGGAAAGGTCGAGAAAAACTTACGACTAGGTAATGGTCGTAAAAGACTTATGACCAAATGGCTTTGTCGAGAAGAACTTACGACTAGGTCAATGGTTGTAGAAGAACTTACAATCGATTGACCCATGCTCATGTCCTTTGTTATCCTTTGCGGGTTAAACAAAGGACGCTTAAGATCTCAGCCGACTCGCCGATTATGAAAAAGAGGAGTCGAAAAAGTTTAGGAAGAGGTATTAGACCTCAGGAAAAAGCTTAAAGAAGCTAACTCGCAACCATGAAGTCGCAGGAAAAATTAACAAGAAGTGCTGAACTTAAGATCGCTTATATCTTTGATCTTTACCTAACTCTTTACTGAAAAAAGCTCCGAATGAAGTTAGAGAGAAAACTTGAGTTATTCACGAGCTTACTCGTATGTCCAAAAATAAAGATCAAAACCTTGAGACGCCGAGAACTCGAATATCAAGTAAGTAATTCTTTACTGCAGATCCTTACGAAGTTATTTCCTTTTCTCACTTCCACTTCCTTTCTAGCAATGGACGTTAAATTGAGAGAACTTGAGACTGAAATCGCGGATAAAGCCGTGATTTATAACCATACCGCCCTTATTGCAAAGAAGAATGTAGAGGATATTGTATCATGGGAGAAAAAGTATGCTGAGACCGTTGCTTCCCATAATGAAGAGGTCAAGAAGTTGGATTCTCAACTAGTGGGTAAGAAATTCTTTTACCCGTGATTATTTTTGTTTTCTTTTTCCTCTAGGAGTTTATTTTTGTTTGACCAATCTTATTTCTTGAGCAAGTGGTCGAAAACAAAAAGCTCATGAGGCTTCGACTTGTACCCAACAGGAGATGGAAGCAATGAAGATTAAACTTCAAGGAAACATCACGCTCCTTGAACAATGTGCTTGGTGAGCTACATAGTGAGGGAAAGACTCCTCAAAATGATACAATAGCTGCTCACACAAGTACCATTGGGGATCAAGTCGATTTTGCAAGATCCGTGACCACTCAAGGCCAACCAAGCTGAATCGATAAAGGAGGCGGTTGAAACTGCAGTAAGTTATGCATTAGCAAAACTTAAAGCTCATGACCCCAACCTTAATGTGCAACCACTCGAAGCCGACTTCAACTGCTCTGAAGCAGAAGGAAGACGTCGATGGAGGAGATGCAATCGCTAGTAGGAAAGTTTCAGAGGAGATGCGGTTGGGCTCTCTTCTTGAGTAGTCTGAATGAACTTGTGAAAAACAGTCTTTTGTTGATATAATCCATCTTGTTCCTGCAAATCATCTTGTCGAGTAGTTAGTAACTCAAAAGATAATTAACTAATTTAAAGACTAAGAAATGAAGTCAAATGTGATGACTTTATCCTAGCCCCGACTATTTGCTTAGTTTGTGAAAACTAAGTAAATAGTTTTGTCTCTCGCAAATCATCTTGTCGAGTAGTTAGTAACTCAAAAGATAATTAACTAAATAAAGACTAAGAATTGAAATCAAATTATTCTAGCCTCGACTATTTGTCGAGTTTGTTTAGACAAACTAAGTAAATAGTCTCAGAGAAAGGGTTTCAAAGCAGAGAGGTTTGTTTAACTTGTAGTTTTGGGTCTCAATTGTCATGCATCGGTCGAAAGGGTGGTAACGAGTTGACACTAGGAAGTTCCTTCTAGTGGGCGGTGACCACGTCAAGAGAGGAGAGGCTTCGACTAGGTAATGTTAACATCTCCGACTAGTTTAATCAAATCGAGAACGGCAACTTGAGTTAAGCAAACGCGTCTAGAGGACTTTAAAATATTTACTCGTCCTTCTCCCTGGACTCGATAAGTCATCCGGTAGCAAGAGTAGGAAATCGAACAAAGCTAGAAGCTCCTTCCAGCAAGGTGACCACGCAGAGAGGAGAAACTTCGACTAGATATGTCTCTTCCTCCCACCGGTTGAGATGAAACGAGTACACCCAAGACGGTTAAGCAAATCTCGAGAAAGTGCGCTCTTCTTAGAGTATTTTTCAAATTAATCAAGAAATAAACTAAGGTGAAAAGAGTTGGCCTTCAAAAATATTTCGACTAAATAAAACCCGAGTTCTTTGTGTTGGCCATAAAAGCGAGTAACGAGTCGACACTAGGAAACTCCTTCTAGTGGGCAGGACCACATGCAGAGAGGAGAGGCTTCGACTAGGTGATGTTATCGCCTTCCGACCAAAGGTAAAGAAAACGGGTGTTTAAAACATAGTTGAAAAATAATGAAAGCACTACTCAAAAGTAAGACAATAGAGATAGAAAAACCCGATTCTTTATTGTCCTAATGGTGGTTACACATAGAACTTGCGAATCGGGTCGATGTTCCAAGAATTCGAGAGAACCGCCGTCTTCCATTGCCAATCGCATCAAGCCTCGAGACGAGTAACTTCGACCACGTGTAAGGACCTTCCCACTTGGGAGAAAGTTTGTTCGATTAGACTTGGATTGGCAAAGCCTCAATACCAAGTCACCTCAAAGAAGGTGCGAGGTTGAACCTTATGATCGTAGTATCTTCGCAGGCTTGTTGGTAGATTGCCGAACTAATTAGGGCCTGGTTTCTCCTTTCTTCAAGTAGATTAATATCATCTGCTCAATTTGTTCTGGTTGGAGTCCGTGAATGTTTCGACTCGTGTTGACCGTATCTTTAGTTAGGAGGAAGCATAGCTTCAAAGACCAAGACTAAAAAGAAAGGTGTTTCTCCCAGAGTCTGTTCGTAGTTGTACGAATCGCCCATAATACAGAGGGTAATTCTTGTACCCAAGCCCCGAGCGCTTGATGAGTGGTCGAAGACTCGAAGTTTTAATTCCTCTCATTATTTGGCCGTGCACGCTCGACGCCCCATTACTCGGGATGGGCCACGTAGCATAACATAACTTGGTACCCAACTCGTCATAAAATTCCTGAAATTTTGCGCCGAAAATTGCTTACCATTATCTCGTAATTATTCGACTTGGTACTCCAAATCGAGTAATTACGCATCTCATCATAAACCGCTTTTGTCGCTTCGTTGTTATCGATCCGAGTTCGGCTTCAATCCATTTTGTGAACGATCAATAGCCACAAAAGGAACTCAAACCTCCCGGAGCTTTAGGAAACGGTCCTGTGATATCAAGACCCCAAAGTTGCAAAAGGCCAAAATAGAGGTATTGTTTGTAATGCCTGAGCTGGTTGGTGTATTTGCCTGCTATGAAACTGGCACTGGACACACTTTTTAACCAACTCTTTAGCATCGTATAGGGCTGTTGGCCAGTAAAAACCTTGTCAAAAAGCCTTGCCGACCAACGTTCTGTAGGAAGCATGATTTCCACAAATACCACCATGTATGTCGTGAAGGAGTGTTAATCCTTCGCTCTGCGGAATGCATCGCATGAGCACCCCTTGAGTACCTCGTTTATAGAGAACTCCTTCGACCAAAGTATACATTTTGGCTTTTCGGGATAAGCGATCTGCCTCGAGATCGTCTTCGGGTACAGAACCCTTCTGAAGATAATCATAGATGGGCGCCATCCATGTATCCTCGTATTCTAGAGAGGCTATCTCAATAGGAGGTGTCTCGCTCTTCGACGTGAGAAGGCTTCGGAGTTGTTCCAAGAAGACTCCTTTTGGTACTTCAGATCCGAAGAAGCTATTCGAGCAAGTCGGTCTGCGAGGAAATTATCCTTCGAGGATGAATTGTGCCTCAAACCTAAAAAATGTTTTTCTAGCTTACGTATTCGATAAGTACGAGACATTGTCGGGTTAGAGCTTTGGTACTTTTTACCGACTTGATTCACGACTAGTTGAGAGTCTCCTCTCACGAGTAGTCGGCGAATCGAGAGCGCTTCATTGTCAGATACCCGACTAGCAAACCTTCAGATTCTCGCCACATTATTAGTGGCCCGAAAGTTTAATTGTATGGCATACTTTAAGGTCTCTCCGGTAGGAGATACCAGACCACTCCACCTCGAGCCACTTAAAGTAAGCGACCCGTCAAAGTACATCGCCCATCGGTCGTGGGAATCAGATCGGGATCTGAGCGAGTTCAGATTTGTCCATTCGGCGACAAAGTCCGCCAAGATCTGGGATTTAACGGCCGTTCGACACGAATGGATGTCGAACTCCCCAAGTTCGACCGACCATTTTGCCATGCGCCCCATTGCTTCCCTATTCGGAGGATCGCTCCTAAGGGAAACTCGGGCACCTGACTAGTTTGTGCGCTCAAAATAATGCCGCAGCTTCTCAAGACATGAGGAGGGCATCTGAAGCTTTTGGACCGAGGGTAACGCTCCTTAGGTCCGTGTAAAACTTCACTTACGTAGTAAACCGGTCGTTGTACATTTTCACGTTCTACAACTAGATCTTCTACCGACCGCTCGTGGCGTGGCGACTAGGTAAACCAAGAGCGTTTCTTCCGCCTCTGAGAGACCGAATAGGAGCACTCGAAGGTACCTCTTGACATCCTCAAAGGCAGCGTTTGCCTCATTCGACCACTCAAAACTTTCGTGTCTCCTTAGAAGTTTAAAGAAAGGTAGTCCCTTTTCTCCCAGTCGTGCGATGAAACGACTTAGAGCCACCATGCACCCAGTGAGTTTCTCGGACTTCTTTCCGTAGTTGAGGGCGATTTGTAAAATGGCTTTTATCTTTTAGGATTCGCTTCAATTCCTCGTATAGATACTAGGAATCCAAGCAATTTCCTAAAGAGATTCCAAACACACACTTCTCGTGATTAAGTTTTAAGCGATGTTTTTCGAGATTGTCGAATGTTTCTTGTAGGTCGGTAATATGATTAAGTTTCTTGATGCTTTTGACAACTAAGTCATCAACATAGGCTTCTAGATTTGGCCTAATTGAGATGAAAAAGTTGCTCGCATCAAGCGTTGAAAAGAAGCACCGCATTTTTAGACCAAATGTCATTTTGACATAGCAAAATATACCAAATGGTGTAATAAATGCGGACTTTTCTTCATCGTCTAGACACATATTAATCTGGTGATATCCGAATATGCATCTAAAAAGCTTAACATTTCACAACTGCGCAGAGAGTCAACCAACCGATCGACACGAGGTAAAGGAAAATCGCTTTTGGACAAGCTTTATTAAGATCAAGAAAGTCACGCACATACGCCATTTGCCGCTTGACTTTCTAACCATTACAGGTTAGCCAACCATTCTCGATGGTTGACCTCTTATAAAGCCTACTTTAAGTAGCTTATCCAATTCGATTTAATAGCATCTCGTCGATCGGGGCAAATCTCCGTAATTTTTGTTTTGGGTACTTTGTCGGCCGTAAGGCTAGCTCGTGCTCGATCACCTCCCCGGGACTCGGGCATGTCGGATGCTTGACACGCTAATACATCTGCGTTAGCTCGGAGGAAGGTGATGAGGCGCCTTCCTATTTGGGGTCGAAGTATCCCGATGCGAGCATCCTTCGAGGGCTCCTCTGCCCGTGAGGAACCTCTTTGACTTTGTCGTTCGGCTTTGGTGCAGCTTTAGGCTTCGACTTGCTAGTCGAAGGCTCACTTTCTTCTCGAGTTGGTATTTGTCCTACCATCTCAAGGGATCGACGGTCGCAGGTATGCGCCATCTTCTTGTCACAATGGATTGTAATTACTCCTTTGGGACTCGCATCTTAATACATTGATATCCATAATGAGTAGCCATTAGGAATTTTGCCAAAGTTGGTCGTCCGAGTATGGCGTTATATGTCAGTCGAAATCGACCACATCAAAGGAGATTTTCTCGTCCGAAATTACTTGGTGAACCAAATGTTAAAGGAAGAGAAACTTGACCAATTGGTTTGGCCGAAGATCCCGGTACAATCCCATGGAAAGAGTATCGTACCGGTCTTACTTTGGTCCTCGGTACTTGCATGTCATCCAGGGCACTCGTAAATAAAATATTTAACGAGCTTCCACCATCAACCAAAATTCGATTGACCCGACAATTGTTGATGGTGGGTTCGACCACGATTGGGTATCGACCTTGTCGAGTCGAAGGATCGGCAATACTCTTCTCGAAAGAAATGGTGACTTCCGACCACTTGTAATTTATTGACGAGAGGAGGATCTATGGAGTTTACCTCGCGTTCAATGACCTTGAGTCGTCGCTTTGATTCATATGCCGATGATCCCCGTAGATGTGTTCAATGGTGTGTTGCGGATCCCGAACAGCATCTCCTCTTCGTCATCTCAAGATTTATGACCACTTGTTTGACCTACCGCCGAGGGTGGGAAGTGGTCCTTGTTGCTGTAGTAGTCTTCAAGCTTTCGTTGGAAGACGGCGAGCTATGGAAGGTCATGCCCTTCCTTTTTATGGAAAGGACACCACCTAGGCTTATCATTTTTCCGATCGGCGCTTACCTTTGCCTCTGTTGAGTGTGGCTTGATGTGCGTGGCTCTTTATCATTCATACCAATACCTCCTTGGAACCATTTGGGTTTTTACCCTTCATCTTATTCTTGGACTTTTTGCTTTCTTATCCTTCTTCTTACCAACTTCTTTGGCTCTCGAGATGGATTGTCTTCACGATCGATTGTGTTGTTCCACTCGACCGCCTCAGAGGCGAGAGTATATCGATCGGCCATTTCAAGAGTTCGCGATGTAAGTAGGAGGATTTAAAGCAATATCCTCTGTTATCCTTCTACTACGGACTCCTCGCTTGAAAGCCCCGATGATGATGAATTAGAAACTTCCGAATTGAGTTACTGAACCTAATCAAGCGCTTGATGAACCGGCACAATGTCTCGTTGTCGCTCGTCTCATCCGGTGCAAGTCGTCCTCCTTTCGTATGCGATTGTATGTGCCTTGGAAATTTGCCAAGAGAAGATCGCAGAGATGTTGCTAAGAATAGATCGACTCGAGTGGTTGGTTTAGTAACCACGATCGAGCGGATCCTTCGAGCACGCTTGAAGGTAATTTGCCATCACATGCTCTCCTCCTCCCGCTACTCGAACAAATTGTGTAAATTTGAAGGAATTCGATGGGATTTTGGGAACCATCAAACTTCTCCATGTTCACCGGTCGAAAACGAGGTGGCAATGAGCGGCTCGGAGATCAAAGAGAATGCCCGACATCCAAGAATGACTTCTTGACGCCTCCTTTAAAAGAAGGGTTGATATCATCGGTGGTCGTACTCGACGATACCCAATGTGAGTTGACCCGACACGTAATAGGTCTCGGTCCCACGAGGAATACTCCTCGTAGTTTATCTCTATTATTGCAGATTTCCATGTCGGAGTGGTGAACGATCACCTTCCGAGGAGCTTGTTGATCATCGGTCATTTGAAGACATTTCTTCGAGTAGGAGATCGACACGACTTTGTCATTATACCGATTTCTACGCGGTGATATGTTGGATTGACTGGTAGTCGAAGAAGTCGTATGGGTACGACTACTTGAATGATGTCGACGAGGAGCTTCCAGCTTTTTCATTGTACTCCGAAGCCTTTGTGCGATCTCTTCAACGAAGAGGTCGTAGCCTGGCGTTCGGACTAGCTCTTGAGTTGGATTCTCGAGCAAATCATTGATGTGTTGGAGCTCTCGAGCTTCCTCTGATTGATATTGAATACGCCCAGGCAAATTCTTCTGAGCTTCAATCTTCTTCCTTCGAATTGCCTCAAGATTTTCCATGTTAGACTCTTGAGATTGCCTCAATGAAGCGAGAATGTCGAGGATTTCCTGGCGCTCATGAAGGCGTTGGTCGTGTCCGCTTGATGGTGGTGTCCCGCCATTGCCACGAGGGGCGCAGTGTGACCTTCGGAAGGGTCTCCATCTCGGTCTCTAGAAGAGTGATCTTGATCTCGAGGAAAGGACGAAGACCTCCTGCTGATGATTCTCACTTGCGCCGAGGCCTCTCCGCTTGAGGAGTCGCCGAGAGACACCATCTGGCGACTTGGAGTAATCCTCCAAGTAGGGAAGTCCGGTTATAACTGTCTCCGTCGGCGCAGTGTGACTCATGGAGAGATGGTCGAATTTGCAGAAAAGCATGCTTGATCCCGCCTCTCTCTGGCGTTATCCAGAGAGAGAGAATCACCAGATTGGGTGAAGTCCTGCATGTGGCTTCTAGAGCTTGCCTCACCAAGTCGGACCGCCTTAGGGAACTTGGACACTTCGAGGAAAAACTCTCGTCGGTCGTGAGTCCACTGGGTGTGGTCCGGTCGATTGACCCTTGCCCTTGAGAGGGTAGATTCCTCTCTTGGACGTCATCACAGGGGGATAAGGATCCTCCTCAACTCCACCGGCGACATTGTCTCCTCGGATCGTGGGAAGATCCCTGAGGCGGCAATGCCATAGGATGAGTCATCACTCGGTTCAGAATCGAATCCGGCATCCATGTCGACGTCTCACAGACCGCCAAGTCGAACCAGTTCTCCTCGTTCCATTCTCCTACCATGAGTGCATGAGATTTGGAAAACAGAGAGAATGTTTGACAAGAAATTACCGGAAGTTTTCCACGGTCGGCGCCAACTGTCGGTGTTTTAGAACCGAACTTACGTAAAGATTGTTTGATTCGGGGGGTCTCCTAGAATAGAATCATGCAGAGAGATTGACACGGGAATTTTTATACAGGTTCGGGCCTTCTCCGGAGAGAATAACAACCCTACTCCTCTGTGTGTATGGTATTGAGTGTATACTGAACAATCAGGGGAAAAACTAAGACTATTACAGATAGTGCTTGTATTCCTGATGGCTCGATCTTCTTTTTTCCCTTTCTCTAGTTGCCGCCTTTTATAGTACGTGAAGGAGGCATAGTTACTCGAGTAAAGCGCCTCATCACCTCTTGTAACGGCGCATGTTGGTAGTAATTACCGTGTATTAATTCCTCCACGCCGCTCAATGACTATATACCGTAGATAATGGGGTATTACGTGCCATTATTTTGTAGAATAACAACAGATGATGATCGTTTGAATCCCTTAATCAATAAGACCCACTTGTCCGCAGGTTCATTTGATTATAAGGTGGTCGTGGCTGACCTAGTCGAGAGGAATCTACGATTATGAGGTAGTCGTAGCAAGACTTACGACTATGGGATAGTCGTAGCATAACTTACGACTATGGGGGTGGTCGAGAAGAACTTACGACCATCCATTTGGTTCTTCCTTCATAACATTAAGGGTACACTCGGGGTTCACATGACGCCATATTTACCTATAATAAAAATTATAGATAAAAGGTAAAATGAGGATTATTATATCCTCGCCAGATGACTCCCAAAGTATCTCAAAATAAATCTCACATTCAATCATATCACCTCAATCCTTTAATAATAACCAAATCATGGTTGACATCACGTACTATATCAAAAGGGTCCTATCAAAGATCATCCCACAATCCGGAATCCACCCTTATTATACTTTCACTACACAAAATCCCTGAGTGACCAAAGCCCCAGCATAGAAAAGGTGAAGCCCAAAAATTTAACCTCCAGGACCCCTAGAATGAACTTCTGGTGTAAAAGGGTAGGGAAATTATCAGATTCGATGAATAAAACTCCCACAACCTAACCATACTCGACCAATAAGGTCAATAGACAATTATACTCTTAACCAAATTATCTTTTGAAAGATTCTAACTCCAAGAGAGTTACCCATTGAGACCAAGCCACATACTTGACAAATAATCCAATAATCTCTACTATCTCATAAATTGCTTTAACGATTAGATTACCTTGCTAATCTCTCCCTCGTTACGCTACACCACAAAATGAACAAAGAATCTTGGTCCACAAATCACTATAGGTTCTAATAGTTGCAACAATGCAATTAATTCAGCCCAAAGACAACCGTTGGGTATACTAAGATTCTTTCCAAGAATTATACACGAAATCAATTCATCCTCTAATACTCCTCAAATAGCTCACAACCCAAGATCGCACAACAACAATTAATAAACACTTCGGAAGACCCATGTGAAACGAATAGGCAAATGAAAACAGTTTTTCACCATCTAGAAAAACATTCACCACTCGCAATGAACACAGGACCGAGGAAAAAAAATCGATTAGGCAATGAACGCAGAATACATAAGGGAGGACCACAATTGAGGCACAAGCCTCACAAGAAGGGAATATCAAACCTTAACCGATAGGAACAAACGAGCCTTCAAGATCAAGTCACTTGAATCACCCAAGAATCAATAGAGCTTTGCAACCTGATGCTTTACTCGACAAAAATTCAACTACCACAAAAATATTGAACACCAAGAGATCATGAATGCAACTTTTGAAATATTTTCATTTAAGAGATATCACAAAAGACGATCAAAATTCTTTCTCCATAAAAGAATCAACATCACCCTCACATTACTGAACATTTTATTAACATCAATAACATATATTCTTGGTAACATTCATTATACCTTACCATCACATCAATAAATCTTCCAAAAGGAACACAACAAATCATGTTATAGAATTTCCATCACCATATATGATTGTAATAACAACTCATTCTAGAAAAGAAATCTAGTGTGAAAGCCACAAAGTCAAGCAAACCTCTTTTAACAAGCTCACTCTAGAACAAGACAACCTCATAAAACCCACCAAGGTTAAATCACTTATTAGATTTCACTCATATACCCTCATCGACGCCAATGCCGTAAAGCACACACTAATAGCACTCTAACAATTAATACTAACAACCGATGATTATCTAATCATGGAAGCATTCATAGTCCTATCTCTGCTCGTAAATTAGAATGAAATATCTTTAATCTTCAACAATGGAATATTTATAAGACAAGATTTTGTGAGTCACTACAACAACCATCATCCATTTCTCCATACATATAACAATAATTTAGCATGGCAAAAACAAAGTAATCTAGCATTCGTACAAAATCATCATGTATTTGAATAGAAGACGAGTCAAGATTAATAGTTACCGAGGCAATAGCCTAACACACCCGTAATTAACTCCATGAGTCTCAAACATGTATAGACAAATTCTTATTCAACAATGTTCAAGAAATTACTACAGACAACTTGAAATTAATCAACTTCATCTCTAAAGATATTAGCTAAGAATCGTTGGTTTGCACCACGCTAATGTCCCAACTCGATAACTCATACCATATTAATTCATTTAATTAAAACCTCTTAGTTTAACATGACAATAAAGGGTTTTATCACACTCTTTCATAGAAGAGAGGTACTAAACTTCAATCTTCGAATTAATCCAAAAGAAATACGCAAGGTCAAAGCTTCCACATAATAAAGAACTTGCAAAAGATATCTTCCATTGCCCAAATACCAAGCGAATAAATGAGTTACGATTTCCAACAGGGAATAAAAACAGAACTTCCGTGAAAAGATCAATCTTGCAAACTAACAACATTCACAAGTAGCTGAAATATCACACTAGTCGAAAGAAGAATACTTGCTTCAAAGAACAAATAGAGACCAATTGAAACTTTCCCACTTCATTAAACCACCAATCAAAGGAAGTTCATCAACGGCAAGAAACTACAACCAGAAGACCAAATACAAGTTCAAGGAAGTCAACATCTTCATTAAAGAACTCATGCCCAACACATAACTATGGAACGGGGGTAAGTATTTCTCTATTCCCATACCACGAACGGTGGTGTAGCCTAGCAAAACCCAGGACAACAACCACGATCTCAACTTCTCAACGTCTGTTACCAATACGCATAACCAATATAATCAATTATGAATATAAGGTCATCTCAAAGTAGTCATAGAATAAATTTATAGATATAGAAGATCATAGCAGATCATAGATTAACAACAAAAATGATAGTACAGAAGTAATTCAAGAATAGTTCAACATGTTGAAACATACCACTAGAAATGCAAACGCAATGGATTACCCAAACCCCACCTACTGTGCACAGTGTGTCATTTTAATAACTTAATTACCACGGACCTAAAGCCCGCTCTGATACCAACTGTAACACCCTGGCTATTCGGAAGCCAAGATGCCACCTAAATAATCTAACATACAACCATAATGCGGAAGAATTTGAACACTATCTCATCTAATGACATAAAGAGATCAATATTCAATAGAACCATGGCATGAATATAGTCTGAATCCAAGCAATTATATCGAAGGAATGATCAAAGATCACAAGTAATACTTAATCAACCATAACATAGCACTAGGTATCATTCACCATCTAAACTTATTTACTACAGTTCATCAATAACGAATGAAAAATAGAACTAAATCGTAATCTTGGACTTGATTAAGGTGAAGTGAATGAGTAGTGCGTGTCTACTCCCTCCCAATAGAGCCAACATCAATGATCACCTAAAAAAACAAACAACGCAAGAATGAGTCCGAGACTCGGCAAGTACAGAAAATAAATGGGACATACAACACACATGATCATGACAACATCATTGAAGAATATGAATAAATCACAGAACGAATATTTGAATGAATGGAATGAATGAATTGAATGAAATGAAGGGACTACACACATGCATATACCGGTATAGCTGGTGATACACCCGTCGGTGTTCACCTAAGCCCGCATTTAACAAAATACGGGGATCCAAGTCCCGTATGAAGAACGTGTCATACGGGTGTCCCAAACTGTCCACATTGGAATGGTGGGTCTTACGTGCCCATACTGGAATTGATGGGTCTTTACATCCCACTCCCGTGGGTGAATCATGAACCATGAATGAATGAATATATATGAATTTGTAAGAAGAAAACTCAAGAAGCATGATTCACATACAAGAAACGAAGTAGAAGTCAACGAAAACTACTCACATACCATAGTACTCTGTCATGGCATGAACTTAAAACATTATGAACAATCGACAGCAGTACATCACACAATGTACTTGCCCATATTGGAATAATGGGACTTCACTACCCACTCCCATGGTTGAACAGGAGCGAAGGAATGAATGAATGTAAGGAACATAGTCTTATTATTGAAGAATCATGGTATATCAACTATGAAAGGAAACAAGGAATACCAAAATTACTCATTTCATATTCATCAATCAAGTGGAACAAACAACAAACAAGACAAATCAATTGTACTTGCCTCAACCGTGATTCGGAAGTCAACGATAGAAAGCTCTAGCCCCAGGGTTCACCACCACCTGGCAGCTGTAAAACAATGTACTAAGTACACCAACCAAAAGTGTACAGCAATGCAATGAAACAGAAAGAGAACAAGCGTCCCTAATCGTAATCCCAACAATTAATCAAAACTCTCTCAAATTCTCAAATCTGTCCAAACAAACAGCTGTTAAGGAAAAATTCTTAACTTTTGAGTAAAAACTTCAAAAGCCATGAATCCAATTTTCCTAGAACCTACACAAGCCTAGCTACAACTTCTCAGGTGACCAAAAGATCAAACTAGTTCATCTAAGTCTTTGTTTTTAATCCCGAAGACCGATCTGCCATCTCCGGTACTACTAAATTGCGAATTTCATAACTTTTGTTTGGCTCAACCAAACACATTGTTCTAATACTCTCTGGAAACTACAGGAAACCAGCTATCTCAATAAAATTATCTCAAATATTTCCATTGTGCAACAAATATTGTAAATAGTCAAGTAAAACTCTTCTGTCCACAACAGAGAGGCAGATTACAGCCTGAGATTCTAAAATTCGTAACTTTTGATCTAGAAATCCAAAAATTATGAAATTTAACTTTCTGGAATCACAATGAAAATACCTACAACTCTCAAGGAGACTAACTGATCCAATTTGGTCATCTCCCATATCAAATTTATAGATCTATATTCGCTGCACAAGTCCTGAGACTGATTTAGCACTCTGTCTTGCAAAATTCATAACTAATTAACCATTTATCCAAAAATTATGAATTAGAACTTTCTGGAAAGATAACGAAAATTCTCATCTATCTCCAGGAGACACTAATCCCTGAATCTGCTCGGATCTAACCCAAAACCGTGCGTCAACAGGAAGACAGATTCAACCAATCTAATACAGAAATCTCATAACATCTAATGAATACGAATTGCATACGAATTATCTACCAAAACTAATTGGGATCACGAATTTACCCACAAGAACAACGCGAGATGCCGCTGAAACCTTCACGAAGCCCTCGCGAAGATCACCCCCACCTTCTTCTTCTTCCTCTCCTCTCTTCTTCCCTCTCCTTCCTCTTCCTTATGGCCGGCAACAATGGAGAAGCACCAGAGGGGAGGGGCGTGCTACAGTAGCGCCGTGCTACTGTGACAGCGGTGCTACAGTACTCATGCTACAGTGCTTAGGTGCTAGGGTTTAGTTCCCCCCCACATGGGCCCAAAGAGCTATGGGCCAAAAGCCCGAGTTCTAAAACTCCTCCAAAATTCTGAATTTTCCCTTTCTAATTATATTTAATTCTAATACTAGTCACTTATATGTTTTATATTTTAACGGGATATTACAGAAGTCCATAAACTAACCGGTTGTATGGTGGCACTAAGTCGTTTCATAGCACGGTTAGGTGAAAAAGAATTACCTTTCTTTAAGCTTCTCCAGAAACATGGAAGTTTCGAGTGGACTAAGGAAGCAAACGATGCTTTTAAAAAACTAAAAAAGTACCTTACGAGTCCCCCGGTCTTAGTTTCTCCAAGATCAGGAGAAACATTGGTAATTTACGTGGCTGTAATGCCACAAACAGTTAGTGGTGTACTGGTCGTAGAACGTGACAACGTTCAATGACCAGTGTATTACGTAAGCGAAGTCTTACATGGACCAAAGGAAAGATACCCACAGGTACAAAAGTTGCTTTGTGGTCTCCTTATGGCTTCAAGGAAACTAAGGCATTACTTTCAGGCCCACAAAGTGGTCGTACCAACTGGGTATCCCCTTGGTCAAGTTCGACCTCCATTTCATCCCACGAACAGCAATCAAGTCCCAGGCAATAGCAGAATTTATTCCCGAAAAGACAAACCCTGAACCTACCCAATGGCCTGAGTACGAACACCACGACGAGTGGATAATGTACTTTGACGGTTCCTTGATGCTCAAAGGCTCAGGGGCTAGAGTTGTCTTGATATCCCCTACTAGCGAACATATCAAGTACGCCATCCAGTTAAATTTTCCTGCTACAAACAATGCGGTAGAATATGAAGGTTTACTGACAGGACTTCGAGCAGCTCGTTCGCTAGGGATTCGCATATTACTAGTGAAAGATGATTCTCAACTAGTAGCGAATCAAGTAGGGAAAAGTATCAATGGTCGAGTACCAAGATGTCATCTTATCTGGCAAAAGTACGGAAACTCGAAAAGCACTTCTTCGGTTTCCAGATCCAACATATTCCTAGAAAGGAAAACTTTCTGGCAGACCAGTTGGCACAGATGGCCTCCACGAGGTCAACCGTCCCGCCCGGATTTTTCTCGAGCAACTTGATTCACCCTCGGTAGTCGAGCTTTCCGAGAACATACATGCTTCTTTACAGGTCGTACAAATCGATCGTGAGAACATGGATGCTCCACAGTTCGTTGACGGTTGGTGCTGTCACGATCAGGGTAGAGATTGGATGAAATCGATCTATAATTATCTTCAACATGACATAATTCCAGAAGATGATGTAGAGGCTGATCGTATAGCATGAAAATTCAAATCATACACTCTGATCGAAAGTACCTTGTATAAATGAGGATCTCACGGAGTGTTGATGAGATGCATATCTCAAACGGATGGCATTAAATTGCTAACCGAAATCCTTGAAGGAGTCTGTGGAGCACATCATTCCTACAGAACACTGGTCGATAAAGCTTTTAGGCAAAGATACTACTAGCCAATTGCCCTTCATGATGCAAAAGAGCTCGTGACGAAGTGTGTACAATGTCAGTTTCATAGCCAACATGTACATCAGCCGGCACAAGCTTTGCAAACAATTCCTCTTTCTTGGCCTTTTGCAACCTAGGGACTGGACATTCTGGGACCTTTCCCAAGAGCACCTAGGGGTTTCGAATTCCTTTTCATCATGATTGACACGTTCATAGAATGGATCGAAGCTGAGCCTGTTGTTAAAACAATAACTGAGGCCGCTAAGAGATTTCTCACAAAAAAACGTGATCACACGATTTGGTGTACCCGGTCGACTTGGCATCAAGGTACATTTTGCTTTTGTTGCTCATCCGCAGAGCAATGGAGCAGTTGAGCAAGCCAATGGTATCATCATGCAAGGGATCAAACGCCGAGTATTCGACCAGTTAATAAAACGGTCAGAAGCTTGGGCTCAAGAACTCCCTTCTGTATTATGGGCCGTTCGAACCACGACCAGTCGTGCGACCGGTGAAACACCTTTCCTTTTAGTTTATGGTGCTGAAGCCATGCTTCCTCCAGAACTGAAACTTGGCTCTGCTTGAACTAATTGTTTCAATGAAAACGATTAGAATAAACAACGACTTGACAACATCAATTTCCTTGAAGAACGACGAAACCAAGCCTTGATACGATCAGCAATATACCAACAAGCCATGCGAAGGTACCATAGTCATAAGGTGCAACCTCGCAGCCTCGCTATAGGTGATCTAGTTCTCAGAAAAATTTAGAACCAAGCAAATCGCAATAAACTTTCTCCTAAGTGGGAAGGTCCTTACACTGTAGTCAAAGTCACCCGACCAGGTTCTGTACGACTAGCCATGTCTGATGGGCAAGTTTTGTCTAATTCTTGGAACATTGATCAATTGCGTAAGTTCTTTGTTTAAATTATTTCGTGCATTCTTTCAATTCTTTTCATTTTAATAAAGATTAGTCATTCCTTTATTTATTTTGATAAGTGATATTGCTTATATATATGTACATATACTCTGGTCGTCTACTATTGTTATTTACACTGGTCGGAGAAAGACAACTTTCTCTCTGACATCCTTTCCAAGGATCTCTGTTACTCTTTGGCAACAGCTTCTAAGTCACACGCTGTATAGGTCCTAGCCATGATCATTCTCTGAATGATTCCCACGCGCAACCAAACTCTTTTCACAAAGAAATATATGAGTAACCAGAGCATAATAATAATAACTTCATGTAGTGACTCATATGCTTGAGACTATGAAGATTATATTTCCTCATTTCAAGATTCTGTTCTACTCTCGTTTGGCTACTGGTCGGGACACGGAAAGCCTCCTAGTCGAAGTCTCTCCTTTTTCGCACGTGGTCCTGCCCACTGGAAGGAGCTTCCTAGTGACGGTTCTTTTCCTACGATCCTCACTGCCAGTCGGACTTGAGTCTGAGCACGTTTCGCGAAGTGTTTTTCATGTCTTCAGTTCTTAGCAGTTCTTCCGACCAGTTTTGGATACTATATATATGAATAAGATTACTTATCATCCATTGCATACATTTTTGCATAATTTCTTTTCACATCGAAGCAAATCTTTTTCTTCCTACCATATACTGCTGTGTTTGGTATTTCGATTATTACAAAACAGATCTACAACTAGTCGAAATCATACACTAGTTCCGACCAAATTGATTTCCTAGTATTACTACGATCAATTTTATCATATAATCAGTATATGCCTCCAAAACAAAGAATGGTTGAGACTTCAAGTTCTCTTTTCTTGGCTTACTGCTTATATAGTAAAGTTCTTCTACTATAAATCAGTCGGGGGCTAGAGATTATATGAGTACTTTAAAAGTCAAAAGGATAAACAAAAGACTTGCTGATGGCAAAAAAGGTAAGTTTTATACATTTCATAATTCTTATATTACAATTTCCTACTCTTGAATGTCTCCAGACTAATTGCTTCTTGATGGAGATCCAACTTCTATTTCCTCTGCAACCTTATTTCCAAGAGGTTTCATTTCCTCGAGAAACTGGTTTGCATCTTCGAGCAAGCAGTTGAAGTCTTCTTCAATGGCTTTGAGATCAATGGAAGGGTCAGAAGCTTTCAGTTTTGCCAATGCAAAACTAACTCCACTGGCCACGTCTTCTTTCATAGTCTGGGCATAGTTCTCTCGAGTAGTCTTGAGCAGACCCTTGAGATCTTCTAGAAGTTGGCCCAAGTAGTTCATTTTCTCTGTTGGATCTCTTAAGATAGGCAGATTTGATCCTGATCCCATATCAAAGATCATCTTGTTAAGCGCATTGATCTTTTCGTCAAGACTTCGCACAAGAGCTGCCTTCTTATTTTGCTCAAATTCCAGAGCCTTCTTTACTCTATTCAGCGCTTGATTTTGCTCTACACGAGTAAAACAAATAGTAAGTAAACATGATTAGAGGAGGTTAATAAGTCAAGTCTATGACCAATTACCTTCAATTTTCTTTTCAAGAGTTTCATGTCTGGTCGTCGCATCTGCGATTGACTAGTCCTTAGCCTGACATTCTTCTTCAAGCTGAGTTATTCTGGCTTTATCAGCCGCGACCTCTTCTTTTATTTTTTTTTCCAAATCTATCAAATATGATAAGGGAGAATAATTAAACAAAAGAAGAATAAAGTATTGAAGAAGAAGAGAGGTTAAGGAGAAAGTTCTTACTTTCCAATTCGGAGTGTTTTTGCTGCAGGTCCTTTATTCGCTGGGCCGGTCCTCCGACCACAGCAAAATTCTCGACCATGTGCTACAAAAATATCATTCTCTTTAAGTTTTCTATAATTTTTTTAAAGAGAAGCTATGAAACTGGTCGTAGATACCTACTCGAATTGCCATATTATTATAGTCGGCAAAAATGGTATCAGGACTTATCTTGGCTTGATGGTTCGATATTCTTCCCCATACCTCATCAAGCTCCTTATCCTCGATAAATCGGGGGCAAAAAAGGAACTTGTTAGGTTGAGAAGGATTACCAACAAGGGTCGGGACTTGTTGAGGGCCTTTAGGAGCATCTACCTCCACAGAAGGAGTTAGAATCACCAATGGTTCCTGAATGACCGCTGGCACCGACACTTCCTCGGGGGCTTCTTTGACCACTTTATCCTCAAGAACTTTGTCCTGAGAAGTGCTTTGGACGGGGACTTCCTCGGGTGCCTAGACCTTAGGAACATTCTGGTCGGAAAAGATCGGAACACCAGAAGATCTGTACAAAACGAAGAAAGGAAGCTCAAAACTCCAAATCATCAAAAACTATTAAAGGTATGCACTCATACGACTCTTTCATTTGTACATACCTAGTTGATTTTTTGGTTTTGACCTTGAAACGCGGTGGGATAAATTCTGTACTGCTAGCCTTCCTCTTCTTCTCAACCAATTTCACCGGCTCTGGGCTAGTAGGGCTGGTTAAACCCCTCACATCCTCCAACATGAGGTCGGAAGCGATATTCTCGACCAGTTGGTCGAGGATAGCGTCCCGGACCATCGGGTCGGAGGGTGTGGTTTCGTTGACCTCTAGATCAGTTGTTTTAGTAACAACTGTTAGGTCGTGAATGACCACTCTAGTGTCTACAACTTCCGCAGCTCTACTCTGCGGACCTTCGGCCTTTTCCACCTAAATCAAAAAACAAGTTTGGTTAGGTGATGAAATTTTCTATCTAAAGTGTATATAAAAGATAAAGGACAATTGATTATCTACCCTAAGTCTCGTTAATCTCTCTTCAGCAGAGACTATTGCCAATATGCCGGAAAATGTAGCCTTCTCGCTAGGCTCCCTGGCACAGATCATTTTGATCCACTCCTTGACCTCGTCAGAAGAAAGGGCTTCAAGAAAAAGGACAGAAGAGATTTTAAGGTTTTACAATAATCAGTTAATAAACTATACTGGTCAGAGCTTCTTCAAAGACTTACCATCTCGTGAGTACGTGATTGCTTCATCACGACCAATGAACCAAAGTAGGGATTGGATTCGAAGTTTCAGAGGACTGATTCGGTGTATGGTGAAATCTCTCACCACATGCCAGGAAGTTAAGCTCTTGATCCTTAGATCTCGAATGGCATCCACGTATCTTCCGACCATCCCTGTCTTCTCCACGGTCCCCCTCCACTTGGGATTCTCGTTCGCCCTGATTCCGACGAAGTAGAGGCCGTCGTCCTTCATGACCGCCATGTAAAACTAGTTCTTTTTCCATGATGACCACGAGGACTTCGAATACATTTGGATGTATTCATCGGCCTTCCCATCGTGAAGGTGCAACGTGCATTCTCCAAGAGCCGCCGTAAATCTTCTTGACATCACCATCCGATATAAATACCTGAAGAGCTTCAAGTTTGGTCGCACTCCCAGGTACGCCTCACACAGGTAGGAGAAGATGCTAATGTTGGCGATGGAGTTCGGGGCCAAATTCACCAACTCCCCATAGTACTCCAGAACACGGGGGAGGAATTTGTGCACCAGCACCCTCAGCCCGCACTCGATGTAGGCGAGAAAAATTGGGATTTCCCCATCTTCGTGGCTCGAAAAGTGCTCTCCGGCCGTTGACCTCCATCTGATCAGATTCTTGTCCGGAAGCATTCCGATCTTCTCCAACACCTCAAGCTTCTTCTCACTCAGATCTGAAGCCATCCACTTTGTGATTTGCTCCGACATGGTGAAATTTCTAAAAGGGATGAGTAGTGGTCGGAGGAGGCTTTGAGGTTGGAAAGATTTTCTTAGCAAGGAACTGAAGGGGATTGAAGGATGATCTGAAAGCGTAAAAGCTCTAAATCCCAGCAATGGGGATTTTATAGCTTCTGATATTTAAAATTGTATCAGGAGTTGCTTAAAGTCCAACGGATAGAAAAATTCTTCGGTTCCCAAGGTAAGTTCTCAACTTTAAAGTGAATACATACCACCTCATATGTCATGACATTAAATGAGGGTTTGCTCGATACGACTTCATCGAAGAAGGTGTTCACACGACCTGTTCATTTAAAGTCCGGGGGCTAGCTGACGAGGATTAAAACCTCTAGGTATTACTTTAATACATAATAAAAGGCCATACGTCTTCATGGTCGTAACCCCTAAGGCTAACGACTTCACTGGTCGTAAGGATTCCAGAGGTTACATAATGGGTACCCTGGTTGGATAAGCTCCTGTGCCTAGCCTCCGACCAGGTAGTTGCTCGAAAAAGCTATGAACTAGTATCTGGATATGACTCCAGGTATATTCTTTACTATGCGATGAATGGAACATGTGTTGTATATTCCATACCATGCGACGTTACATAATCCTAAGACACTGACAATAACCACCATATGGTTGAGTGTCTCACAGACACTCAACCGCAGAGTAGTTGATACATTATCAACTGTCGTCTCGCTCCGACCAGTCTCGACGCTTCACTAGGGACGCCTTCTCTAGGAGTAACTGCCACCTCTTCGGAAGTTATTTAAGGGTGGAGCGCAGAAGACAAAAGGGCGATCTGAGACAATCAAGACAGCAACATTAGATTAAGAGCAACGTAATCAGCCTTAGACTCATGCTTTAAGTCTAATTGATTAGCATAGCAAAGATCATACTCAGTGTAATTAGGATTAGTCCTCAGCCGGGTCGTAGACACCCCTGTAAATCTAGTTCGTATCAATAAAGAGTAGCCTCATTATCTCCCAAGAGATCTGTGTCATTTTTCTCTATTTTATATCGTAAGATCGGCGACTCGATCGTCGACAATACTAGTACATTACAATCTCATTAAACACACCAATTTAAATCACATATTAGATTTCGTCCATTTAACCCTTACTAACGCTCAACGCCAATTTAGCACACACTAATAGCACTCTGACCAATACTACTAACAATTGGTGATTATTTAATCATGGAAGCATTCATGGTCCTACTTCTGTTTGCAAACACAAAACAGATATGAGTACAGATTCAACGTTCTACCTTATGTTCAGAAATTAGAATGAAGTATCTTTAAACTTCATCAATAGATATTTATAAGACAAGGTTTTGCAAGTCAATACAACAACCTTCATCCATTTCTTTATACATATATCTACAATTTAGCATGGCAAAATCAGGTGAATCTAGTATTTGTACAAATTCATCAAGTATCTAAATAGAAGATATATTCAAGATTAATATTTACCAAGGCAATAACCTAACACCTCCGTAATTAACCATCTCGAACGGTTAGATTAATTACCTAAGACCAAATAATCCAATTTATCCAACAAGTTTAAAAATTTAAACAATTGAATGGTCAAATAGGTTCATTATTGTTTTAAACTCCCTAAAAACTCCACGAGTTCCAAACATGTATAGACAAATTCTTATTCAAAATTTTTCAAGAAACTACTACAGAACAACTTGAAATTAATCAACTTCACTTCTAAAGATATTAGCTGAGAATCATTAGTTTGCACCATGCTAATAACCCAACCTGATAATTCATACCATACCAATTAATTCATTTAATTAAAACCACTTAGTTAAGAATGACAATACATCACTAAAGGTTTTTTTTAACATTCTCTTTCATAAAAGAGAGACATTAAACTTCAACTCTCAAATTAATCCAAAAGAAATACACAAGGTCAAAGCCTCCACATAATAAAGAACTTGAAAAAGAAAAATTCCATTGCCCAAATACCAAGCGAACAAATGAGTTATGTTTCCCATCAGAGAATAAAACAGAACTTCTGTGAAAAAATCAATCTTGCAAATTAACGGCGTTCCAAAGAAACAACAACTGACCAACCATTAGGAGAACAAATAACCACTTAATTGAACCAATAAAGAACGAAAACCCACCTACTGTAGTGTAACTGCTGTCCAAAGAAAGTTCATCAATCACAAGAAAACTATAACCAGAACCCAAACGCAAACTTAAGGAAGACAACAACGTCCCAAAGAACTAACCCTCAACGCATGTAACTAAGTTACCCGAGGTAACCACTTTACTATCCCAAACCACGAATGGTGGTATAACCTGGCAATGCCCAAGGCCATAACCACGACCTTTACCTCTCAACATTTCTGGACACCAAGGATAAATAGCTAACAGTCAACTCAATAATAGTAGTACAGAATCAATTCAATAATAGTTCAACATAATGAAACATACTATCAGAAACGCAGATGCAATGGATTACCCAAATCCCACCTACTGTGCACAGTGTGTCAATTTAATATTTCAATTACCATGGACCTAATGCCCGCTCTGATACCAACTGTAACACTCTGGCTATGCGGAAGCCAAAATGTTACTTAAAACTCCAACACAAGGCAGCAATACAGTTTTAAATTCAACAATATATCAACTACTGACAGTTAAGGTTCATCGCACAAGAGAATGACTACAAATTTGAATCAAATTTCAGCAATCTAACAAAACAATAATTGTCCAATCATCTTAATCCATTCAAGAGAATTGCTATCAAGAATATATCTAATGAGCATAAACATTATCTAGCTCAACCAAAACATAACGACAGACAAAAATAATCATCATGTCACTATTTATTACAATCCAAACTCTCAAATGAAAGGTAATAGCAGGTTTATTAACTATAAAGTGAAATATGTGAAATGAGTGCAAGTATCCTTGTGCCTACTCCCTCCCAAAGCATGTCGTCTTCAGTGTTTACCTAAAACAGACAACACTAACAAGAGTGAGTCCACGACTCAGCAAGTACAACAGAATAATATGGAAAATACTGGAACAAGAACATAACAATCACAATATTCGAATACGTAAGTGGAATGGCAAAAATATTATGCAAGAATGAAATGCATGCTCTTCTCTTCTGTTTATACCGGTATAGCCAGTGAACACCCGTCGGTGTTCACTCATGCCTGCATTATCCAAAATGTAGGGATCCAAGGCCTGTTTAAAGAATCATTCAAAACGGGGATCCAAATTGCCCATATTGGAATGATGGGACTTTACTTCCCACTCCCGTGGGTGAATCATGAACGAAAGAAAGAAAGAATGAATACATTGATATAAAAGACATAATCTCAAGAAGCATGGATTACCATCCATGGAAAGAAACAAGAATCATTGGAATTTACTCATAGTTCATAGAATTTAATCATAGCATAAGCATCTAGCACTATGAACAAATCACAGTCAATACAATCCACATTGTATTTGCCTCAACCACAAGACGGAAGACGATGACAGGAAGGCTCTAACCCCGGTTCTCACCACCACCTGACAACTGTAAAACATTCTAAGAATAATGTTCAAAAGTGCTCAGCATAGCAATGGAACAAAATGAAATCAATCGCCCTAATCGCAACCCAAAACTTACTCAATACACTCTCAAATCCCAATCTGTCCAAACCGACAGCTATCAAATGAAAATCCATAAATTTTGAGAAAAAAACTCTAAAAGTCATGAATCCAACTTTCCTGGAATATACATAGGCATAGCTCCAACTTCTCAGGTGACCGAAAGATCAAATTATTCTATCTAAGCCTTTGTTTTTAACCCCGAAGACCGTTCTGTCATCTTCGGTATTACTGACTTGGGAATTTCGTAACTTTTATTTGGTACATCCAAACTCACTGTTCTAAGACTCTCTAGAAACTACAGGAAACTAGCTTTTTCAATAAATTTACCACAATTATCCCCACTATGCAACAAAGGTTGCAAACAGCTAAGTAATTCTCTTCTGTCCACAACAGAAGGATAGATTACAACATTAACTTCTAAAATTCATATCTTTCGTTCTAAATATCCAAAAATTATGAACTTTATCTTCCTGGAATCATCATAAAAATATCTATATATCTCATGGATTCAAATGACCAAATTCGTCCATCTCAAACCCCTAATTCATAGAATTAAGCTTGTTGTCCGAATTTAGGGACTCAATAAGCACCTAGACTTGTAAAATTCATCGTTCATCCAAAAATTATGAATTAATACTTTATGGAAAGACCACTCGAAACTCCACATAAGTCTAGGAGACACTAAATACTGAATCCGCTTGAATCTAAATCAAATTCGCATGTCAACAGATCAGTAGAAATAATCGATCTACAACAGCGGTTACAATCTGGCTATTGGAGACATTTCGCATATGAATGATCTACCAAAACTAATGGTGAATGTGAAATTACCCACAAGAATAGCACTGGACGCCGCTGAAGCCTTCGTGAAGACTTCCCCTCCTCTACCTCTTCTCCTCGATTAGCAGCACCCAAATGGCCTTTCCCCGATCTTCCTCTTGGCCGGCAGCAGGGAGGGACAAAGGGAGGCGGGAGGCACCTGACCATGGTGAGCTACTGAGATTGTGCTATAGTGGTGGCCGAGCTACAGTGCTTGGAGATGGCTAGGGTTTGGTTCCCCCCTTTTAAGCTGTTCCCACTTGGGCCAAAGTGCTATGGGCCAAAGGCCCGGGTTCTAGTACTCCACCTAAATTCTAAACTTTTTCTTTCTATTTCTATTTAATTTTAGTACCAATTACTTATTTGTTTTATTTTTAAATAGGTTATTATAGAGGGCAGTCATGTAGGGTCAGAGGAGGAAGTTGCTTCAGCGGTTCAGTGTGGAGAAGTTCAGGGGATCCATGCTCAACCCCAGCATTTTCCTGCGGCTATTCCCACTACTGTTCTGTCATGGTTCCTATCGTTATCGCTATGGGTCTTCATCGTTGGAACGCTCTAAGATTGGATACTTTTGATGGGATGGGCACATCAATTGATGCTATAAACTAGTTGCGTCATATGGAGAGGCACTTCGGAGCTCTGGGGATGACTTCAGAGATGAGGGCTCAGTTTGTGGCCTTCCAAATGAAGGGGTAGACAGATATCAAGTGGGAAGGAATCCTATCAGCTAGGACCACTACCCATGGACCTGTTACCTAGGAGTTGTTTGTTGAGCAGTTCAAGAGGAAGTTTTATCCAGATTCTTTTGTGGAGAGGATGGAGGTTTCTTTGAACAATTATAAGCAGGACAAGATGTCGGTGTCAGAATATGAACCGGGTTTTAATAACCTAATTTGCTTTGTTCCAGCTGTGGCCACGAATGAAGTGGAGAAAGCAAAGAGGTTTCTCAGGGGTCTTAAACCCAAGTACCGTAATGTGTTGGGAGCTTTGGTGTTGCGTGATTTTAGCTCCCTGGTAGAGCAGGCCAGGGGCATGGAGATAGAGATGCAGCTCAGTGAGGAGTTGCAAGGCTCTGGAGATACTGTGGTTCTGGCAGCGATCAAAAGAGGAGTTTTGGTGGGGAGGTGGGTCTTTTCAGCGGCCCGCTTCCAAGAAGTTCAAAGGCCCTCAGACTTCATTCAAGCCTAAGTTCTCGAAGCCGCAGTCTTCTGTCACATCTCGACCTTCTACAGGTGTGCATATGCTTCGTCCAGTTCCAGGGCAGGGCATGATATGTTTTAAGTGTGGCAATGGGCATCGCGCTGCAGAGTGCTCCTGGTCTGGCCCATGCCGCCATTGTGGTCAGAAGGGCCACAAGGCGTTGGTGTGTCGGCGGAATCCCTCTAGTATCATTAAGTGGGAGCCGGTACAAGCGCCATCACCAGCTGTTTCTTCTCGGGGATCGGTGCAGATGCTAGCAGCTACTCCTACTCCGACTTGGGTACCGCCACAGCCTTACCTCCCCACTCCTACAGGGATTCCACCACTAGGGTTAGACGTAAAGTTTGTTTATGAGATTTGGTCTACTATCTTAATTGTGCTTTGTTGAGTCCTGAACTCACACTTATTGCTTGTTTATTTATTTTAGGTACCCTTTGTGAGGATATCATGCATGGGAAGGGCTAGAATCATCTGATGCACTCTTTACTTTAATAAACACTAGTCTTAATAAATCAACAACTTAAGTTTAATTGGAGAATTCTAGAACGTAATCTTTTAGTTTTTATGCCCACCCTTCGAGGTGTTTTTGATCAATTGTAATAAGAGTCAAATGGTGACTCTATGGTAATCCTTATGATTGTTATCTTTAAGACTGTCACAGTATCATCATACTTAGATTTCTATTAGATGCTTTTAATCTCCTCAAATGTTAAAAGTTACAAAGGAGATTCCGCCGAATTGTGAAGGAAAATCTTAGTTTATTATTATGTTATGTTTTCTTTAGTAGCATTCTAAGCTCATGTGGGCTGGGGTGTTACAATCGGAGAGAAATCTCATTCATATATGCATTTGCATTTATTTTAGATCCTAGAGCTGAAATTCAAGGATTTGCTAATGTTTTTGAACTTCTTAGTGATGCTACAGGCCTAGACTATTCTAACTATTTTTGCAGATGTTTGTTCTAAAATTTTAAATATTTTTCAAAGGTACGAACGTAAGTTTAAGGGAGTTTGTTTGCAATGACCTCCTGTAGCTCCCACCATAGTGAGCAAGACAAATGTGTAGGGCAAGATCTAGGGTGTGTGTTCTTCCTCCAGGTCCAGGGGTTCAGATTCCACACCGATACCTCAAGCGGGACCAATCTCCTACCTAAGGAGTGGGGAATTATCCGCCTATCTGAACAATGATACAGTGGATTTCAACGCAGATAGCTTCGAAATTTTGCAATAGTGGCATAACCATAAGATAATATATCATGTGCTATCCATATTAGCATGTGATGTGTTAACTGTTCCTGTCTCCACGGTTTCCTTCGAGTCTACTTTTAGTCGTTCAGGAAGAATATTGGAGGAGAGAAGAACACGTCTCACGAGTGAGATGGTGGAAATACTTCTGACTATGTAGGACTAGGAACAAGTTGATGCACGAACACAATACTCTGTAAATAATTCAGAGTTGGCAGATGTGTTCGAAAATATGTACCTGGACAACGACACTTAGAACATGGATGTATGTAGAGCTATAGGCTGTACTCCTTTTCTTTTGCCAAGTTTTCCTCATGTTGAGTTTATACTTGGCAAAGGTTTTAAAGATACAACCTTGTAAAACATTAATAAAGCTCTTCATTATATTTTGAATATATTTGTCTCTTTTTATGGGTATGGAATGCATTTTTTACAATTTTAATCCTTATTTTTAAATTCTATACATTTTTCTAGATTTGCTAGATTTTTTTAAACAATCGGACCGAATGGGCTACGCTAGCCAACTTGGCCCGTCGGGCTAAACGTGCCTAGCCCAACCCGACACGGCCCGAGAGACCAGCGTGTCATGCTTGGGACAGCACCCCGACCTACGGTCCAGCATGACACACTCGATTAGTTAGTCGGACTGACCGTGCCAGGTCTAATGGTGCCTGGGCACGGCCGTACCGGGCAGCCCATCTGTCCATGACTAGCGATAGCCTTCATGATGAGTATAACACCTCAGCTTAGGAAAAACCCAAGATGTTACCTACATCTATTAACACTACAAGTTTCTACATCAAACTCAAGGATTTCTACCTTCTAAGCATCACAATTAAACACTCGACAACAAGTTGATCATAAATTTCAGCAAGCTGGCTAATCATAATCCAATTATAATTCAAACTAAATAATTATCAAAGACATTATAGATAAATTTCATTTAAGGAAAAACAACAACTAGCAATAACATCGACCATGAGGAACTAAGGGAACCACAACCTAATCAATTAGTATAATTCCAAAATAAATGAATCATGAGTGGAGTGAAGTGTTTCTCAAGTGCAAAATTTTCATGTTCTACTTTCTCCCCAAACTATGCTGACATCAACGTTCACCTAAAACATTAAATAAACAAGCGTGAGTCCAAGACTTAGCAAGTACAAATAAACGGCATACGAAACATCATATCAATGACATATCATTCTCATTATACAACATATGAAACTTTAAAGCATTTACAGATCATTCTCATTATCTCAAATACATATGTAAATTTCATGAATGCAATGCACATCATGCACAAGTCTCCACTTCTGCATATACTGGTATAGCTGAGTGTAACACCCGTCGGTGTTCACTCACCCGCATTCTCAAATGCGGGGATCTAGTGCCCGTCCTTTTTCATACGAGGATCTCATTGCCTATATCTTAAATATAGGGATCTCACTGAAATGAAATGAAATGAATAAATGCCATACTTTTTAGTATGCATCATCAATTACGAAAGCATACAAACAATTAGATATACTCATCATTCACATGAATAATCATAACAACAATCATATAGCCTATTTGTACTACCAAACATCCACTATTACTCTAAAATATACTTGCCTTTCAGTTGAAATGGCCGAATAGAGCGATGGTGATGTCAATCCCTTAACCACTCCGCCTACATTAAACAACCCACTCAATACAAGTCAAGGCAAGAAAAACAGCGATTAACATACAATGCTCCTACTCGTACTCAAAAACCACAATTTTGTCCTGACACTAAAACTAGCATAACTTTCAACTCCCATAACGAAAGAAGATAAACCATACCATTTTGGGATCCTTAGACAACAGCCTACAACTTTCTAGGTGATCAAAAGTTTAGATTATTTCGTCTAAACCCTTGTTTTTAACTCTGAAAACAGATCTATCATCTTCGGTAATATCGATTAGAAATTCCATAACTTTTCATTGGTTCATCCAAAAACTGTGATATAAGACATTATGGAATCCTTACTGAATTATCTACAATAGTATAGTTGGTTAGATTCCTTAATTTGATCATTAACTAATTTTAATATACAGATTACCACAACTGCCAGAATCTGACACACATTCATAACTCTCAGTAGATTTATCCACAAATTTCATTCTTAGACATTCTCGAAAGCTTAAGGAAATATCTACAAAAATCATGTTGGTCTACTTCTCTGATTAGGTCATTAGCTATTTTTAATATATCAATTACTACGAACGACTGCTAGAACCCAACAGAAAATTCTGGACAGCAGTAGTGTAAAAATCATATCTCGAGATCTACTCAACCAAACAAGGTGAACCAAGATTCTATGGAAAGCTACTGATATTGCCCACAATTATCTAGGAGGTGACTAGACCAATTTTCTCCACTACAGTATCAAAAACTACAGAACAACTGAAACTACAGATTACCGATCCACTAACAGCTCCTACTGATCAATGAACTAATAATCCAAACGGAGAAGAAACAAATTGTCACCCTTGAAGACCGCGATGACACCCGCTAAAATCCCCGCGAGGACTCCCTTTCCCCTTCCTTCTCCCTCTTCCTCTTCCTTTCTTCTTCTTTCTTCCTCTCCTTCCTTTCTCCTCTCCTCCTCCTCTTGGCATAGCAGCAGGGGGAAGGGGGGGGGGTGCTACAGTAGCGGCGATGGTGGTACTGTAGCAGGGTGCTAGGGTTTGGTTGATCCCTCGCCCGCTTGCCTTCTAGTGGACAGTCATGGGCCTTGAGCCAAAATGACCGGTTTTCTCCCCACTTGAAAAATGGGTTGGCGGCCCATTCCTTTCCTAAAATTCTGAAATTTTCTTTCTAATTCTATTTAATTTTAGTATTAATCACTTATTTGTTTTATGTTTAAATGGGATATTACAATGAGAGGAGGGTGACGACCATTTATACCGGACATAATATACATATCAGTTATAGCTACTTGCATATGACCACTACAGCCAACAGAAACATCAAACTGTAGTGAAAAGTGGCTATACACACTAGATTCTCTAACATATGGTTCTTCTACTCCTAAATTCCAGCCAAAAGTCCACGACTTTCATGTTCATTCTTCAATTTGGCCAAAACACTGACTAATTCATGCTTTGAACATTCAATTCACGCACAAGACCAGTTATTTCTTGCTTCTGTGCATTCATTTCATTCACAATCATATTCATGTAAGTGCTACATAGAGAAGTAGCCCTAATTGGGCTTCAGTCGCTCAAGTACACTCCATTGCAGCGAAATGGGTGGATAGTGTGTGGCAGTGGCAGTGTATGACATGGAGGTGGAGGGCGGGTGTAGCAGCCGGCGGTGGTCGGAATGGAGGTGGAGGGTAGTGGAGAATGAGGTGATGGGCGCTCAGACCTCCAGGGCTGCCTCCGTGTTCGCATCCGTGGCCTAGGGTTCCATGGTGCTTGCCTACTCGGGAGAGGATCGGGATTGGGGAAAGTGTGTAGCCACAAATGGTTGGGTTCGAACCAAGCGTTGAGTCAGAGGAGATTGAGGGCAATTTGGGCCATATGAAATTACAGGACCAAATACGGGTGCGTATTTACGGAAAATAGGCCAAAATTATCTATAATGACATTCCTCATAATAATCTCACTTGGTAATGCCATATTCGGGGAGGCAACTAACGAAATTCTCCGTAATGGCATTCCTCGTAACAATCTCACTAGGCAATGCCATATTAGAAGAGGCAACTAAGGAAATTCTCCATAATGGCATTCCTCGTAACATCACTTGGCAATGTCATATTCGAAGAGGCGAGTGAGCAATGGCATATCTCTAAAACATGCACTAAGGAGTTGTCACATATGTTAAATTTCCCAAAGAATGTGTGAGACTTGATACATTTTCTCCATACTTAAATTCTACCTTATTATTTGCTTAATGGATAATGAACAAATGCATTTGAAGAAATTTCATAAAAGAACAAATACGGATTACATTATTACATTAGCAAGCGGGCCGCTAGGAAAAAAACACCAAAAATCATAAACAAGTGAAGAAGAAGATACACGATCTTATTCCGTACATGATTTGTTAACTTACATAAACACAAAGACATGTTTACGATACATGATACATAAACTCTAAGACATGTTTACGATAGAGGAGACATTAATAATGTCTCTCTTTCCATTCCTAGAAAAAAAACATGGGGGATGAGCTGGTGCTAAAACTAATTAACTACCTCCTCAAGCTAAACAAGACAATTAACCTTAAGAGTTAAGTCAGCTGAACTCTAAATTTTTCATTGACAGAGCATGCACAATGGTATAAACAACTGTTACATATAGTATCTCTCCATATCATTTATAGACAATACTAAACATAATTCCTACACTGAGATGTCTCTTAAGTTGTCCATATGAGACCTCACAACCTTTCAATTATTATATTAAAAAAACTAGCTAAATGCTTGTGCTTACGGATAAAAAGCATATATTGAAAAGTTATACAAATTTGTGATAGACATAGTTAACCAATTAGCAGATAAGCAAAAGATTGCATCAAGTGTTGTGCTAATTGAAAGGTATAGTTGTATGAATCATCAACAAATATGGTACAATTATGAAAATATAGAAAATACATCATCATGTTTACTAACGGTGGCAATCAGACATGCAGAGCATTCATTTTTACATCATTGAACAAATTCAGTTGTTGAAGGCATTGCTGGCAAGCGCTGATATTTGAGTCGTAGACATCGTTCCTTCCACCAGCTTGTGTTTAAGGCCTTTTAATTTCTTGTGTAGCTCTCGGCTGTGGCAAGTGTCCTTCGAACTGCTCGCACACATCGCCCCAATAAATATTTCATCAAACGCTTTTAGTATTAAGTCATGTTAGCTTGTTGGGATAAAACTTCATGAGTTAATGAATTAATGCCAGGTTAGCTTTGTATCGTTTTAATCCAAATTGGAAGCGAATGCACAATCATCGTAGGATCTAGTGAAATTAACAATTACTAAATTTTCACAACAAGCCTATTGAGAGCTAACCCAACTGAATACGTACATACCACATGCCCACGCAGAGAGGTAAAGATAGCGAGAGGGGGGGAGCCATATCTCACCGTAAGCATGTTAGTTGTGTGTGCCCCCGACCGGCCGCACCGGCCCTCGGCCTGCTGTGGTTGTGTCGCGCATGGCCTTCGCCTTGCCATTGCTCCTCTGTTGCATGTCCTCGTCCTCGTCACGCTGCTGCCAAACCACAGTCTTGGTCGTGCGCTCTGCTGATCACCGCATGCTTTCTACAATTGTGAGAAAGGAGAGCGAATATGGGATTAGATGTCGAGGAGAGGTGAGAGCAATCAGATAAGAAAATAACGAGCGAGGCATTTCGTCGAGCGACTGGTGGGCAGTGAAACAACGAGTCACCGGGCTGATTTGGGGTCGTGAACCTAGAGCTTCGCAGAGCTTGCCACCTTCATGACGACAAGGACGGAGGAGCTCGAGCATTCTTGTGGAGTACAAGAAGCAACCACGACGGTGCGGGTCGATGAACGATATGAGGGTGGCGAGCACTACGTCACGATGCTTTGACAACGATAGCATACACGACATTGAGGGTAGAGGGCATACACGAGGGTGGTGTTGGGGGCAGGGCGATAGATGGAGGAATCGCGATGGGGAGGGCCTGACACGCGGGGGAATCACCATTAGAGAGAGGATGGAGAAGACGTGGGGACGTGCGAGATGAGGGTCTAGAAGTCGGTGGAAGGGGTGAGAAGTGGTGGAGACGCACGGGGATAGAGAGGGCTAGCATGCACCGGTCCAACCTGTCGGCACGATTGGGTTATGAGAGGAGGGGAGAGGAAGAATGCATTACTCACCACTACTAGAGTCTTTTTAAATACTAAAGATATTTGTTATAGACAACAAAGTCATATAATCATAGTTTGTGCTGTCTATAAGGGTCTTATAGACCGTTTGTTGTCCGTCTGTTGCATTACAAACGGTTTCTTCCTCCCTCCTCATTCTCTCTCATCTACATCACTCGAAAATTTACGTGTCAAGGATTATAAACAGATGATGTCATCTAATTGTACATGCTAGGACTGCGCATATTACCGCCAAACTAAACAAACCGTATCGTTCAACTCGGTTTGACCAGTACTTGGTACGATATACAAAATTTTGGTTTTTCAGGTTCAGTTTGTTTGGAAAAAACCGAGTGAAAAAAAAAAGAGTAGCATGTGACCCCCTAGTAGTGCTCCACTAGCCCAAGAGATCCAGATTGTCTGCAGTAATACAAAGAGATACTGTGTATACATTAATATGAGGCTGTTACCGTGATGGTACTGTAGCACAGTACTCGATTTTACTTTAGGAAAGATTTGGTAGTATTGCACCGAGACTGTAGCGTTTGATCTGAACCATTGAATTTCGATCGGACGGTTGAGAACGTGACGGTTCATCCTCTTCTTTTAGATTCCAATGGCAGAGGATCCGAGTCCTAGCCTATGCCCATGAGATGGGCCCAGTAACTCCCACACGCGTGACTAGCCAATGAAAAATCTGCTAGTTGCATCTTACCTTCTCTTTAAGCCCCGTGGAAATATTGCCGCGAGGAGAACTCTGTACGTTTAGTCCTCCACTACTCGTGTGCCACATGTATTCCTCCGTGCAGTTCGTGCGAGCAAACGCGTTCGCGGGAGGCTTTGCCCGGTCAGTCGGACGCTCAACCTTCTCGGCTAGTTGCCGCTACCTTGGTCTTTTCGCCTTCTCTGCTTTGGTTTGCTTCCATTCGCTCGTGGGTCGTCATAGCGTCCAGCTATCGGTTCTTCTCTCGCTTCCCACATGGACTATCCCTACGTCCAGGTCATCAACTAATTGGTCGAGTTTTGCTGCATGTGTTTTTTGGTGTGCCTGTGCTTGTTGTGTTCGTTACTGTGCTGCGTCGGTTCAGCGTCTTGTTCTTATCCACCGCCTCGGTCACTTCGCAATAACTCAATGGTACAATACTACGACAGCCTAAGACTTGCTCAAGCCATCCCCATCTCCTCCCTCGTCGATGCTGTCGACACGGCCTCTCCCCTCGCCTTCTCCGCTATCTCCGTCGCCCCATCCTACCACCGTTGATCCATTTTAGGGCAACCAATGGACAGATCAGCCGGGAGAAGGGCAGGAGGTGCTGGCAGGGCGAGGGCGATGGGTGGCGTAGGGCACAGTGGGGAAGGGACCAGTGCCCACCACTACCGATCCGTTTTAGGGCAACCAATGGCCAGATCGGCGGGGAGAAGGCCATTGTCAGGATCTCCGGAAGCTTTGTTTGTGGATCGGGCAGGATTTCTGTGGAAGAACAGCAGAGAAAAAACAGAAAGCACAAAACTAGGGTTATAAGCTACTTTACTCTAGAGAACAATAGGAATATGCTTTTCCTTAGTTTTTTCCATTCCCCAGTTCGGCAGTATAAGCTCCGGTAACAACACTCCGGTGATTACAAAACTGAGTTTAGCTTTTGCGGTAAGTAAAGACAAGTGATGAAGTTAAGCGAAGAATTTCGCTAGCTATTACTTTCAAAGCTAATCCTTCGATCGTAGTTGTCGCGCCGTCCTGTTTGCATCTCAGCCGTTGAAGCCTCCTAAGTGAAGTCGTCAAGTTGTTACATCCGTTGCCGACTTAAGTCTGAAGCTTCCTCCCTGCGCAGTGGGTGTTACTCTGAACCGTTCTGAACATTTCGGTCTTCAGTCCTGACAATTACCTCCTCCTGAGCATGGAACTTGTCCTCAAGTTCCAAAATTTGGGAATACCTTCCGTATGAATGATACATCCTCCCAGGTAGCCTCTTCAGGAGCCAGGTTCTGCCAATGAATCAACCATTGAGCCACCACCTCGCCTCTTCTCTGCACAATCCGACGTTCTAGGATCGCCAAAGGCTCGGTTTTCACCTTACCATCTGGGCCGACCAAGGGTAAGTCAGGGAGTGGCACCGCTTTAGACCCCACATGTTTCTTGAGCTGGCTTACATGGAACACAGGATGGATCGCAGCTCCTTCGGGAAGGTTCAACTGATATGCCACCTTGCCCACCTTCTTCAAAACTCTAAAGGGTCCATAATATTTAGACCTGAGTTTAAGTGAGCCTCTCAAACCAAATGCATTTTGTCGATAGGGCTGCATCTTGAGATATACCATATCTCCTTCGTTGAACTGACGCTCTGTCCTCTTTCTATCTACAAACTGCTTCATTCTATTCTGAGCTTTATGCAGATTTTGCTTTAGAACCTGAGCCATCTTCTCTCTTTCATCCAGTGTCAATTGAGTGGCTGGTAATGCACCTCTAGGGATATGTACTGCTCCAAATTGAGGAGGAGGGTACCCATACAATGCTTGGAATGGCGTCATCTTTAAAGAAGTGTGATAAGAAGTATTATACCACCATTCGGCTTGAGATAGCCAATTCATCCAGTTCTTGGGCTCTTGAAAGACCATACACCTCAAGTAAGCTTCTAGACATTGGTTTACCCTCTCCGTTTGGCCGTCTAATTGTGGGTGATGGGCTGTACTGAATCTCAGGGACACTCGCTGTGCTTTGAAAATCTCCTGAAATAATTTACTAGTAAAGATCCGGTCCCTATCACTTACTATGGCTGATGGCATTCCATGCAATTTATATATGTTATCCATAAATACTTGGACAACCTCCTGGACTGTGTAGGGGTGACTTAAGGGCAAGAAATGTGCATACTTCGTCAATCGATCAACCACTACTAGAATGGTTTCCTTCCCTTTTGATTTCGGCAATGCCTCGATAAAGTCCATGCTAAGCTGAGTCCACACCATATCGGGGACTTCCAAAGGATCCAATAATCCTGGGATGTGTATATGCTCCGCTTTGGTCAGTTGACAGACCGGGCATTCCAATATCATTGCCTCTACATCCTTCTTCATTGTTGGCCAATAAAACACAAGTTTCAACCGGTGGTAGGTTGCCCGAATCCCTGAATGTCCACCTACCGCCGATGAGTGACATGCTTCTAAGAGATTCTTTCTCATCTCCGTGGTCTTTCCAACACAGATCCTTCCCTTGTATCTAATTACACCTCCCGAAATAGAGAAAGGATGGTCTGGACTGTGGTTATCTTGTATGCCTTGTATTACTGTCATCATGTCACTATCATTCACATAGCTTGCCTTTATATCATCAACCCATTCTGGAGTTACCGTGGTTAATGCCCCACAAGTGATTTGACTTAATTCTTCAACATCTCTTCTTGATAAGCGATCATCTGACCCGATTTTCTTTGCCCTTCTTGTACTCAATTGTATAATCAAACTCCGAAGCTTAAGCGACAATTTATGTTGTATCCCTTCCACCAACCTTTGTGAAGTCATATACTTAAGACTTTTACGATCGGTTCTAATCACTAATTGGTTTCCCAAGAAATAGTGTCTCCACCTTTTAGTGCTTCCAATATAGCCATAGCCTCTTTTTCATATATGGATTGAGCTCCAGCTCTCACACCCAAAGCCTTGCTATAATAAGCCAATGGTCTACCTTGTTGCATCAGGACTGCCCCAATTCCCACACCACAAGCATCAGTTTCGAGTATAAATGGTTTGGTGAAATCTGGTAAGGCTAACACTGGGCAAGAAGTCATAGTCTTCTTGAGAAGATCAAATGCAGCCTGTTGACTTTGGCCCCACTGGAATTCCCCTTTCTTGAGTGCATCATGTAAAGGCTTGCAGATTTTGCCATAATCCTTGACGAACCTCCTATAGTAACCAGTCAAACCCAAAAACCCCCTCAACTTGGTTACACTGCTAGGAACCAGCCACTTTAATACATCTTCTATCTTCTTTGGGTCGGTGGATACTCCAGCCCCAGTTACAATATGCCCCAAGTATTCCACTTTGTCGGTGGCAAAGATACACTTAGCTTGCTTAGCAAATAGCTTATGTTCTCTCAGTATTTTCAGCACCTCTGTCAGATGTTCTATGTGTTCATTCAAGGTCTTGCTATACACTAATATGTCATCAAAGAATACAAGTACTGACCTCCGAAGCTGCTTAGCAAATATACTGTTCATCAGTGCCTGAAAGGTGGCCGAAGCATTGGTTAGACCAAATGGCATCACATAATATTCATAGTGGCCCATGTGGGTTTTAAAGGCAGTTTTTGGTATGTCTTCCTCAGCCATCCGGATTTGATGATACCTTGACCGCAAGTCCAACTTGGACAAAACATTAGCACCATTCAATTCATCCAAAAGATCTTCAATCACAGGCATTGGAAACTTGTTCTTGGTATGTCTGGTTTAATTGCCTATAATCCACACATAGTCTCCAACTGCCATCTTTTTTCCTTACCATCACTGCTGGAGATGCGTATGGGCTCATGCTGTGCTTGATCTCTTCGTTTTCCAGCATCTTATTGATAATATCCTCCATAGCTGTTTTCTGATGATGTGGGACTCGATATGGTCTCAAGTTGGGAGGTTCAACCCCCTGTCTCAAATGAATTACATGATCACAGCTTCTTCTAGGAGGTAGCCCCTTGGGCTCTTGAAAAATATCCTTGAACTCTTGTAGTAATGTCTCCACTTCTCTTGGACAGTGAGTATCCTTTTCTGATTCTGGACTGGTCATATTTTGGATTTGTATAACACAGCCCATCACTCCCTTTTTAACCATCTTCTTCAACTTCTGTGCCTTGATGATACAATGTTTCCTCGGGATGGTATGGTCCAAGAACACCACTTGCTTTCCCAGCTTGGTAATTGATAGTGTCCTCTTCCTTAAGTCCAATCCAATTGGACTGTGCTCATAAATCCAATCGGCTCCCAATATGATGTCATAGCTATTGAGCTTTAGTAGTTTGAATGAGTTACAAAATTTAGTATCTTGGATTATGTATTACAAGTTTTGGATCATGGTGTCTGAAGTCAACTCACCTCCTCCTGCGATTTTCACCCTCCTGTTATCGGTTGCCTTCAAGACACAGCTGCTTCCGAGAGCAAAGTCATAGTCCATAAATGTGTCAGTGCTTCCGCTGTCTACCAAAGCCACTGCTCTCCTTCCTCCTATACGGGTGATCAAGGAAAAAGTTGCTGGACTGATAATTCCCTTCACTGCATACTCTGAAATTTGCATGAGTTGTTCCGGTACATCTTCTTGTTCTGGGCTGTCAGGAGCAGTTGTATATCCCGACTCTTTTGAGTCCTCCTTCTCTGGTTCGTCCATTAGATTGTCCTCCTCATCCACCTCTTGCAATATATGGATGGTCCTCCTGATCTTGCACCTGTGTTGTTTGCTCCAAGGTTCCTTGCAGTACCAACATTTGTTATCCTTCTTTTCCAATATGGTTTGGGTGTTCTTTTCATTCACTGGTTTGTTGTTAGACCCCCTCTGGTTGTTTCTTGTTTCCTCTATTGAAGTCTACACTTTTGTTAGGAAACTTGTTCCTATTAAAGCCTCCTGGAACAGTGGTTCTTCTAGCTGCAGCAGCCTTCTCGTAAATCTTGGCTAACCAATAAGCCTCTATCATACCTTGGGGCTTTTGGCTACTAACATCATACTTGACATCCCCTCTTAACCCCCCAATGAAGCAACTCATCAAGGACTCATGCAAATATGGGTGGTCCCTCTTTACTAGCTCTACACACTCCTCAAATCGGTCAATGTAATTCAACCTTTGTGGAGTTATATTGTTTGACATTCTAGCTTGTTCAAGCGCCTCATGGGCATTAGCGGTGGAGAATCGATCATTGACCATAGCACATATTTGAGGCCAAGTGAGATCTTGCCACGAGATTCCCATGTTCTTCAACCATGTCGCAGACTCTTCCTCGAAGTGGCCGTGGCAGATTTACCTTGGTCTTTGAGGGTTCCCGATAGCTCAAAGAACTTCTCGCACTGCTTCAACCAGTTTAATGCATCTTCACCTGAAAACAGTGGTACCTCCAGTCTAGGTCCCTTGATAACAGCTTCTGCATAATGTGAATTGGAGTTTGATAGTCCCATGTATGGGGTTCGCTGCTCATCTATCAGTAGCACTCCAGGGTAACCTTGTCCCTCGGCTTGACTCGCTCCCATTCCCACGGGTAGCCTCACATTCCCCTTGTCATGTATGTTCCATTGGTTTGCTTGCCCTGGGACCGTGGTTCTCCTAGCCATTGGTTCGATTTCAAAGTGTACTCCTAGATTCCTTCTATCTGGCATTTCGGACCGTAAACCAACTGAGGTCTCTCCACCACCCTGAATATTAGCAATCCCTTCTACCACATTCTTCCCCTTTTCCACAAGTGGTTCTAAAGATTCTTCAGTTCCTCCCATAAATTTCCCCCATATCTGCTTCATCATTTCCTTAATTTCAGTAACCTCAGATCTCAGGATTTTAAGTTCTGCAATATCCTCCTTCATACCCAAAATTTCAGCATGTACCTCTGCAACCTCCTCCCTTCCAGCTATCGATTCCTGAGATAGCGATCTTGTCGTGATGACCATGTTGGTTCCAGATCTGCGCGACCTCCTGAAGAAGATCTACTGCTCCTTCCCTTTTTCACCAACACTTGCCTCCCCCAATAGATCAAAGACTTACAGCAGTTCTTGCCACCCTGGCTCAGATCTGCAAAGGAAGACACCACTGGACACAAGATTGAATCGATTTAGGGATTTTACGGCAACTGCTCGACTCCTGCTGCCAACCTTCACCGATTCAAATCTTTGTTCCGAGGATAACTCTCGCTCTGATACCTTTGTCAGGATCTCCGGAAGCTTTGTTTGTGGATCGGGCAGGATTTCTGTGGAAGAACAGCAGAGAAAAAACGGAAAGCACAAAACTAGGGTTATAAGCTACTTTACTCTAGAGAACAATAGGAATATGCTTTTCCTTAGTTTTTTCCATTCCCCAGTCCGGCAGTATAAGCTCCGGTAACAACACTCCAGTGATTACAAAACTGAGTTTAGCTTTTGCGGTAAGTAAAGACAAGTGATGAAGTTAAGCGAAGAATTTCGCTAGCTATTACTTTCAAAGCTAATCCTTCGATCGTAGTTGTCGCGCCGTCCTGTTTGCATCTCAGCCGTTGAAGCCTCCTAAGTGAAGTCGTCAAGTCGTTACATCCATCGCCGACTTAAGTCTGAAGCTTCCTCCCTGCGTAGTGGGTGTTACTCTGAACCGTTCTGAACATTTCGGTCTTCAGTCCTGACAGCCATGAGGTGTTGCAAGGCCGAGGGCAATGGGTGGCACTGGCACGGTGGGGAAGGGACCAGCGCGACAGCGGCGGCTAGGGCCTATCTTGCCCTCAACCTCCTTATCCCCACCTATCTGGTGTGCTACCTCTTTGATCTGGCAGCGGATCGCTGTAGATCACCATTGAGTGCCCTCTTCCCCCTCTTTTTTTTTTTTTTCTTTTTTTGCCTTTTTCTTTGTGTCTATAGGGATTTAGGATAGAGGCAATCACTAAAGAAATTGATCCGTGCCTTACAGGAATTTTTTTTTCAGCTTTTTGGTTGATGATTCCACTTCATTCCTTCTGCGGTCTTCCCCCTTCTCTCTCCTTTTTTTTGGCAGATCCTTTTTTGTGTATATAAGGATTTAGGATAGAGTCAGTCACTAAAGATATTGATTCGTGCCTCACAGAAAGTTCTTGCCAGTCCTTTTGTTGCTAAGGATAGAGGCAGTCCTTTTGTTGACCTGATTTTCCGAGTCTTGTACCATTGGGCGGCCAGTATAACTTGTGGAGTATCTTTTGTTTTCAGACAGGGAAGTTTCTCTCTGAAAGCGTTGAGGAGCAAACTGAGCAGGTGAAGACTTTGATGTTCCTGACTATTGCTTACAATTTTGAGCCCCAAAAAAGTTCTTTCAGAATTTTGGTGGAATAGTATGCCAAATAGAACATATACGTAGCTTAATTTCTGAGTTATTACCGGTGCTCACCATTTCCTTGTGATTAGTTCTATATGTTTATAAGATTTATCTATATTTCATTACTTTATATATTGAAATTACATTTGAATTTCTTGGAGATCTCTGCGGAAAGGCTGGCATATTTAGCTGGTGCTATATGAAAGTATATGCAACAATGTAGAACGGTGACACTAAATCTGTATTGGGCAAATACAAAACCCCTGTCGTTTCCTGTATGACTTTGCATGGCTTCCTTTGCATTCAGTTAAGTACTGTCTATTCTACTGTATCTACTGCAACTCGCAAGGTGCTCTTTGCTTACATTGTGCTTGTGTTTCTCCGATTTCGTCACAAGTTATGAAGAACATGGGCGAAATATTGAAAACAAGCAGTGCTAGCTACTCCAGTGGCAAGATAACAATCATGTATGCGCATGTTCTTTACACGAGACTTTGGTTTGCTCTATGATATTATGAGCTCTGGGAGTAATTCCGCTCGTCTACCTACATGTTGACTGATCTATAGGATTTCAAGGAAGTGAATGAGATTTATACAAAATGTAAGGTCAATATTTGTACCCCCTGCCAGTCTGCAAGAATTTCTTTTCCGACTCCTTTGTGCAGAAGAATCCCTGTCTGAAAACTTACCTTACATTTTCACCAGCTATCCTTTCATTGATTCACAACCTATACTGCTACTTCGAATAAAAAGAATGTAGCCATCCATCATAGATTTTTCATTTCCTGTGGAATTGTTATTACTGCAAATTTCCAAAATCATCATGCCTACAATGTGAGTTTGATCTACCATTTTTTTGTTCTACATGCGCTTCCTTAGTGAACTGTATTAACATGCATGAGACTATCGAATTCTAGTGGAATAGATTGCTGGTTTCGGCATTTGAACTGTTGAAACTAGAAGGTCATTTGTTGGCTGTTTTGTGTTCCAATGTCTTGCCGCGATTGCTATTTCCTGAAGCTATACAGGTTATGTACGGAATACAGGTAGTATATGCTATACATACGGTGCTGGCAGAAATCAACAACGATGTTTATATTTTCATTCAGGTTTCAAACGTATTTATTATTGGTCCATCTTTCCTATCTGTCATAATTTGCTTTGCATTCAGTAATAGTATGAACATCCAAACTGTGGTATAAAAGTTATTTGTTCTTTATTCTGACATTGCATTTGCCCGGTCATGTTGCATCAAATTTTTTATTACATAGTGTCTTATTTGCATGTCTCGGTAGTTTCAGTATTTCCTAATCACCTTGCAGAAATAAATCGCTTTTTTCAAGGAAATTCGCTTTGTGTTTTACATTGGTTCTTGATCACCATATAGCCTCATCTTTTGCATTAAGATTATAGTTTTCAGTAAACCCCTTGTAAGTTTGGTGCCGATTTGTCTTTCTAGACTTATCATATTTTAATGATGACTTATTATAAATTGCATGATTGAGAAATATTTTGAGGATGCAGCATGGGAGAAAGATTGTTGCTAGCAGGGATGTCAGCTATATTATGTGCAAAACTTATGTATGATTGTTTATTGATTCGAGGGAACTCCTTGGAATAAAACCATGTAGAGAATGACACGTAGATTTTATACAGGTTCATGCCTTTTTCGGAGAGAATAACAATCCTACTCCTGTGTAGATATATTGAGTGTGCTTATTACAATCAAGAGGAAGGCTAAAGCCTAATGTCTTGTGCTCCTGATCGATTGATCGCCCTTCTACCTACTGACTTCATCTTTTATATAGTGCATGGAGAGGTTACATATGATGAACCGCTGGTGGAGGTTACTGTAAGAAAAATAACTCCCCACGTTGTCAGGTAGTTATTGTTAGAGACAGATGTATAAAACATGCAGTTATTCACGAAGAATAACAGCGTACATTAACTGGCCCGTAGGTTGAACGTGGCGCATAAAACTCCCTAATCGTCTGGGCCCACACATCTGTAGACTTCATCAGTATAGGGTAGTCGTAACCAACCAGATTGCGGAGTAACCTACGACCACAGGGTGCTCGTAGAAAAGACTCACAAGCAGGAACGTGTTGTAGAAAAGCTTACAACTAGAGACTAGTCGTAGAAGAGGCCTACGACTAGGGGGTGGTCATAGTAAGACTTACGATCACTCGGTTAAGCTTCTCCCTTAAGAATGGTTAGGGATATACTTGTGAGTAATGTAAAGATATTGCTATCTATAATATGAATTACAGATAAATAATTAAATGAGGATTATTAGATCTTCGTCATCTAGCCTCTCAGCTACAAGTGAAAATAACCTACTTGGTACAGGAGTCGTAGAATAGTGGTCGGAAGTAGAACCTTTTTGACTGGTATTTTATTTGACCAGAAATCGACTTGGTCAAGAAGGTATTTTCACTTGAGTTGTAAAGACATAATCAGTTTTCCCAAACAGACAAATTAAAGAATCCTAATCGACTCTCACAGACCTATCTGTTAGAGTAGTTCCCGAAGAGGTGGTAACTGTTGAGTTCATATGATCTTTAAGTCAGATGTGTAGCTATAAAAACTTACCACGTGCGTGACTTTAGGATTTTTACTTTTCCCAATTTGCTTCAACTATTCTTCGAGCCCTTGTTCTCCTCGACACCAACTAAGTCAAAACCTTCCTCAAAGCCTTTCCAAATCCAAGTTAACCTTACTCGGAGAAGATGGTCGGAACCATTTCCAAGTGGGCTGAGTCGGAGATGGATACAACGAAGGTGAAGGTCTTGGCCGCCGCTGAGAAGATCTTGAAGGAGGAGTCTATGAAGTGGGCCGAGCCTGCTGGGCAGCATTGGCCTTTAGGCGAAGACAACACAATTATAGTATTCCAAGCATACTATGAATGTGGCCTTCAATTGCCTGCTCATCCTTTCCTCACACCTGTACTTGCTCACTTTGGGGTGGAATTGGTGAATCTTGTTCCCAATTCTATCACAATGTTGAGCGTATTTGTGTATCTGTGCGAGGCCTGCCTGGGGATTCTACCAGACTTGGAGTTCTTCTAGTACTACTACGGGATGAGCAGACAAGCTGGAATCACCGGCAGCTGCGATCTAAAGCTCCATGACGGGAAGTCAAAAGAGTACATTTAGATGTTCACCCGGTCGTCATGGCCAGGATGGAAAAAGTAGTTCTACTGGACAACAACCCAGGATGAGAGCCTCTTCTTTGTGGGGAAAGCCACTGAGAAGAGTTCCTCTTGGGATTCGACTCCCATGAATCTCAATCAGATCACCCCCTACATTCAAGCCATAAAAGACTTGAAGGAAGAGAGGCTTACCGGATAGCACGTGGTGAAAGACTTCATCACACGCCACATTAGTCCTTTAAAGAAGCGAGCACATCCCATGTAGAGGTACTCAGGGACTAAAGATTCGACCAGAGATTTCGAGACAAGTAGATAATCCTTCAACTCAGCTCTTTTTGGTTAATTTCAAGCTCGATTGTTTAATGTCTCATGTACCTATGCAAATCTCTCACAGATGGAGATTGACACCCGGATCAAACTCATCTATGAAAAAGCTCCACCACCTGATACAGTGGCTCTTCGAATCCTAGCGGTCGTGTCCACAAAGGAAAGGGAGGATCGCCTAAAGGTAATCAAAGATAGATTTCTTCTTTAGGATCCTTGTAGTCGTAGAAATCAACCACTAAGTAATGTTTCCTTTTCTGACTTTTGCAGAAAGTGGACATGGCAGACTGTCGAGACGACCAAGTGGTTGAATTGATGGTTGTCGCAAAAAGGGCAAAGGAAGTTAAAGTTCCTCTGGCCAAAAGGCGCCACCTCGTGAGAGCCGTCGACAAACAGGGCGAAAGCTCAAGCTCGGCTCCTCCTCCGACCAGCCCTGTCAAGAAATTCTTTGCAGATGTGATCGCTATAGATAAAAAGGGACCAGTCGAATTGCCTACTCCCAGAGCCCCCATGACCAAGGTACCATTCTACTACGATAAAAAGGGACCAGTCGAATTGCCTGCTTCAGAGCCCCCATGACCAAGGTACCATTCTACTACGACAACAAGGATTTTTCAGTTTCTGCCTCTCATGGCTTTGTCAAGCAACTAGAAAAGGAGAACTGGAAGAGCTTTGTGTCTTTTGTGAAAGATATTGTTGTATCAGCAGAGCCCATGGTCGAGGCAGGTGCTACCCCTAAGGTGATCGAAACAAGTTTCAACCACCAAGAGAAGTGGGAAGCTTCGGGAGCTTTGGCTCTCGTTCAAGACCTACAACCAGACGTGGTCATAGAGGTCTTTCAACAAGATATTCGACCAGACGTGGTCAAGGAAGCTCCGACCTTCCAATCTCATGGCACCGAAAGCCCGCAAGGGCCAAAAGTGTCGCGAGAATTGAGGAGGTCGTTGAGAAGAAGAGAAAGAGGCATTTCTTAGGGAAGGTCTCTTATGGATTCACAATCAAAGCCAGCAAACCAAGGTATGTAAAAATAAAAAAGCGTAAGGATAACATTAACCTTCTGTTTTTTACAACCTTGACATGCTTTCTTCTCTCTGGAATTTTAGCCCTGCTCCTCCAACTCCCAAGGACGCTTCCATCGAGAAGCCTATTGTTATTTCTCTTGCAATCGAGGAGATAACAGTAGAGGTGGTCGAGGGATCAACCACTGTCTCTGTGGTGGAGGAGGGCATTGTCGTTAAAGCTACTGTGACCACTGAAGTGGTCGTAGGTGCAGAAGCGAAGACGGCGGAAGATTCGGTTGCTGCGATGTTCGGGCCGGTTAGTGACGACATCAATAACCGGACAAGGGACTTGTCATATTCTGGTCGCAAGAGTTAGTAACAGATGGATACTAGAAAGTTCCTTCTAGTGGGCGAGACCATGTGCAGAAAGGAAAGACCTAGACTAGTGAAGCTACGCTATTCGACAATAGTAATCGAATCAAGAGTATCAACATGAGTGAGATAAGTATCAACATGAGTGAGATAAACGTTCAGAGTGCTTTAAAAATTCATTCGACCTTTTTCAATGAACTCAATAGGTTTGCTCTGATAGCAAGAGTTAGAAACAGTACGACGCTAGGAAATTCCTTCTAGTGAGCAAGACCGCATGTAGAGAGGAAAGACTTTGACTAGGTGTTGTGTCTTTCTCTGACCAGTTTGAATGGATTGAGTTTACCTACCAAACTATAAAAGTATACACTACTTAGAGAATTGTTTAAAACTAATGAAGAAATAAACTAAGGTTAAAAAAGACTGGTTTGAGAATATTTTGACCAGATTTGTTGAACTCAGTCTCTTTGTATTGGCAGCAAAAGGTAGGAACGAGTCGACACTAGAAAATTCCTTCTAGTGGGAAGGACCACATGCAGAGAGGAAATACTTCGACTAGGTGGTGTTACATTCCTTCACCAGTGTAAAGAAAAACTTAGTGTTTAAGAATGATCGAAAAATTATCAAAGCGCTACTCGATGTAAAACAATAAAGATGGAAGAAAACTGAAACTTTATTGAGAGAGCAAGAAGTTACACATAAAATTTGCGTAAATGGTCGATGTTCAAAGAATTAGAGAGGACTTGGCCATCTTCCATTGCTAGTCGTACCGAATCTGGTCGCGTAACTTTGACCACTGTGTAAGGATCTTCCTACTTGA